>CM062818.1:1797419414-1798619414 GCA_031772625.1 Pinus tabuliformis | reverse complement strand
CACACTTCCTCCATTCCACCAACTATTGGGAATTAGATCTTAAGGGCTTGGGGACTTCTTGATCAATGAAGTCCTTCACCCTGTTATCCTCTAATACTACCTCCATTCAATCCTTCCAGGCTGTATAGTTTGAGCTACCATCTAGTGCATACTCAAGCCTCAAACCATAGAATGCCATTGATGAAATCTGAAATGTGATAAGAACTCGATATATATATCTAGAAACCACAAAATTATTCCTTCTTGTATACTGTTCTTCCTTGATCATCTGTGCTCTGATACCATGTAGAATTTTCTCTACAAATCAGTTAGCTCACTGATATCATGTAGAAATTTCACCTGCAAATCAAACTGATATATGCAATGTACTAAAGCATAATACTAGATCTACATCTACCATAAACTTTGCGGAAGCTAATCAACCATGAGAAACATCAAGCATGAACACATATAACTCATAAGAAGGAATCAATCACACATAACATAAAAGAATTTATCCAGGAAAAGCACCAGCCTAAAACCCCATCTTTGTATTATCAATAAGTGGAAATCCTCAACAACATACAAAACGAATCAGCTCGAAAGCTATCTTGCTCTCTCTGTACTCTGATGATGTAGCTCATGGACTATATGGGCATGTATATATAGGCTCCACAAGTCCTCCAAGCCCCTACTTCCTTGCGTAGTTTTGATTGGGGTCTAATTACATAACATGTGTGAATTGGCCAAATCATACTTGCTGTCACCTCAGGTCCAACTACGCAGTACTAGAAGGAATAATATTCCTTCCTCATGTAAGGAATATTCACTAGGAATATCCTAGCAACTGATAGTACACTGTCCCTCATCTGATCTCAACTGGGTCTCTATCTGAACTGCCATGCATCAGTTATCCATGAGTGAATACTCAGTTATCTGAAAATACCAGTTGTCACATGCATGCAAGCATCAACAAATTGAATCTCATTAATTTAACAACTTGTTAAATTAATCTAACGGGAGTTGACTAAGTTAAACTAAGTCAACTGGTCCTCTCAATATAGAACTCATCCTTAATTCCTCAATTAGTGGAGCAAATCAAGGACACATTCCCTACTCAGTGGAGAAATTATTGCATGTTCTCACAAATACTTCAAGTTTGATTTTCCTTAACTAATTAACTCAAACTGAATTAATTAATTAATACTCAAACTGCTGGTAAGACCAAATTCGAATTTTACTTCCTATTTCTAGTCCAGGGACTGACTAAAATATGAATCCACACTGCACTAATAAAAATAGCTTCTATTTTTAGCACTTCCATTTTTCATTCCCTATTGCCCAATCCAGCATTGATGCCCAAACTACTATTTTTAGCAGTGCTATTTTTAGCACTTCTATTTTTAGCAATTTCTTGTTGCCAATTTTCAACATTGTCTTTATTCATCAGTCCAACTTGCTGGCTCAGTCAATGCTCCAATCGCTTTCAGTATTTCGATCAAGAAGTCTATAGAAATGCCTAAGAATCCACACAAAATAATTCAAATGAAAAGGTATTTATGCAAATTCTAAACTGAAATATCTTGAAAAAATATCAAGATTGGTTTTACAAATATCTCAAACTATTTTACATTAATAGAACTTAAATAAAGGACACTCAAAACTAATGAATCTATTTGGAACTATATTTATGGATTGAGGGTGACAAAGAAGAGAAATTCAAATTTGATAGCAACTCTTAATTGATGATGAGGCTTCCAAGTCACTAACTGCCTCCTTCCTTTGTGCATTCTGCCCCAGAAATTTTGCAAAATTAGGGTCCAGTGATACCCTTTTATATCTCAATCCAAGATAGATATGTAAATAGTGAAAGAGGTTATTGTAGATACATAAGTTATGGAGATAAACCTCTCTACGTTTTCCAAAATTCCGCTCTAGCAGTTCATAATATTCTCTACAAAAAGATGTCAAAAAAATGCCTTTGCACAGTTCGAAAAATAGGCTCTGCAGAGATGCATTTATCTCTCTTTTTTTACTACCCGTGTAAAAAGTGAGATAGGTTTTTGTAGATTGGCCTTTTAGGAACACAAAAATCCTCCAATTTCTCAAAATTCATCTTGTATTGGCCACAATTATGACTTAAACATGAAATTTCTGGAAAATGTACCATTTCTGCTCTGTTTTTTCATCTATCTTCACTTTGATTTATCAATCTGATACAGTTTTATTGATACTCTTTCATCTAATACACTTTGAACCTGATGTGTTGTTTTCACCTGTTTACCTGGCTGCTCTATTTTTACTGTGCAGTATCTTTTTGCTGTAAATTTATCACAGTAAATCAATCATTGTCTCCCACCAATTTGCATAAGGTAATTTTATATTCATCATTCTCCTGGAATTGGGCAAAATTGACTGTTACTGGTAGTTGATGGAGGATGTAGAGGTTCGTGCAGTCCTGGTATAGACTGATGAATGAGCTAGGCTGTCTACAGCGTCTGTGGAGCAATGGCAGAAGTCTGTGAGTGAATTAGCTAGTTATAGGAGTCACAACGACTTTTCTGAATTGTCAATGGTAATTACGTGAAAAGAGTGAAAAGAGGGGTAAATGGGCTTTTATAGAGAAAACGATTAACTTTTGGCGGGTTCATTGATTGATGAACAATGATGGTTTTCGGTTGAAAGGGGGAAGTGGTTTGGGAGTTCCATCACACTGCTTTTGTGGTGCGGGAAGTATTCGAGAGGTGTCGCTCAATCCCATTCATTGTTTGACACGTAGCATCGAGGCCGGGAGGAAAACCACCTTATCGGGCGGGTAAAGGGAGGACATCGGGTCGACCTGATATGGATGTAAGCAATTGGATGAGGGGGAGGGAGATCGTACGGTGATCGGGAGGTGAAACTACATGACGTTTTATACAAAACATTTTCGGGGGACCCATGGGTCTAATCACCAGCGGTACGAGATTAACTTGGAGTTTAATCTCATCGGGGACGCTTTAATATGAGATTAAGGACTGAGGGTGGGATTCAATATATTTGTGGGATATGGGGTAGTAATATAGTTTATAAATAAACTAAGGGGTGGGGTTAATTTATATAAAGAAGTTAAATATATACGGGACAATGGGTTTTTTGGGGTATTTCACTTAGGCATATGAAACGTTGTGTTCTTTCCACATACTTAGTACTTAGGATAAATGTATTTGGTGGGTTTTGCACATAAAACATGTTTATAAAGGGGTTTTCCTAGGCAAGAGAACTTAACCTTAGGAAAAGTGGTTTTGTGAGGGGAATGAATGATTTATAAGGGAACTTAACACCTTTCCTCCTTAAGTCATCAAGCCGTGGGTCCGGTCGCAACAAAAATCAAAGAAATGCTCTGAGCCCCTTTGACTTAAAGAACTATAGGTATTAATATTTTTATTGTGAAAGGGTAGTGAGTGTCATATGGGTTAAAATGAATGATGTCATATGGGTTAAAATGAATGAGGTGATGTTAAATAAATCACATTATGAACCATTGCCTTTGCTTTGTCCTCTGCTTATGCATATTGGAAAGGTTCATTTAAAACAATGACATAAGTGCTTTTATGTAATCACATGATATTTCTGCAACCTTTCTACTACTTACCCACTTACTCATCTTATCATTTTTTCTTCACTTTATTAGGGTGCATTTATGCTAGCAAACCCTTATTAATCTTTTTGTTTTCTTTACAAAGTAAACTATCTAATTCTAACCTTATATCATCCAAGGGCTTAGATTAAACTGATGAACTCCTTTTATTCACTCTACCTATCTAATGATCTGCTAAGATTACACAGTTTAGTCAGATTTTATTCTCTAACTATAAACATAAAATTCAAAGCATGGAAAAACCAAGATTAAACTGTTTGATTTCTATGGATTGTGGCATGAGTAATAAGTTGCACACAATCATTATTATGCATCAAAGTAAATAGGAGTGGAATTTAGACTTGCACACTTTCATGGTCTTTTTGTTTTGGGGTTCATATACTTTCATTTTTTTGACCTTGTCTTATTCTTTTGTCCTTTGATTTTTCTTTTAGGACATACCCTCTTTACATTTTTTAATTTTTTATAATATGGAAAACATTTGCAGAAAGCAAAGGTATGTATAATATTACAAGGCTTAACCTTAGTCATTCAAAATTATGACTCCTGTTGGTATAGGAACCTAATAGTTGTCACACGAAGATATTATGTCTATGGTATTCCCAGATTAGATAGTATTGTCTTTTTATTTGCCTGATGCTCTTTAGAAGAAATTATGGTCTTAGTCATGTTGGGGCTCGTAGTTCTGGTCTCCTGTATTATAAATAGGGGGAGGCTACTGTGCTACTCATCCTCTTGGGATCTATCTATGGGTGTGTCTTTTTGCTCATAGTGCTATTGATCATATGGGAAACAAAGAATTATTCTCCTGGGAGCATGATAGGGGTGTTTTGATCCTATGCCATATTTGGTATCAAGTGGGTGGTATTGATTATAGTTTTTTTTAATCAGTGCGTGGGAAGTGTTTATTATACATGTTCGTACTCTCTTCAGAATCGCAGTGGGGGAAGGTCGTGTGGACACATGAAAAAAGAGCCCATTTATGCATTATGCCTCCTAGGTACTATATGCATATGAGGAGAAGCAATGGCAGTTGCAATGGCCAGGGTCAACATAAGACCTGTTTGTTTACCTAGGATTCTACTGAGGCCAACTTTAATGTTGTTCCTACTAAAATTTGATGAGAAATTTAGAACCTGGAGATTAAGGTGGGTGCTGAAAGACAATCATATTCTGATTATGAAATTTTGGATGAAGTATCTAGTTAGATACTTGACACTAGTCACACTAAGGGTCGAAGAAAGGAATACCTCAATGCCATTGCTTTGCATTGAAAAATGAAGACCTTGCCAGGTAAAATTCTAAAAGATAAATAAGTGTACAGTTACAACATGTTTACTTCGTTGGAGGACATCAAAACAATGCTGAGAAATTAACGATTCTATATGGACAGGTTTGATGCGAGGCTGGCACATGTGGAAGGGAATCTCCACTATGATTCTATTTCACCTGCTCCTCCTGCATTGAGGGAAAAGGATCCAACTCTAATACCTTCTACAGACTCCTAATATACAACAAGTTTGTTAATGTGATGGTATCGTTGTTAGTTTATCTAATGTCATCCTCTATTTTATTCAATTTAGACAACCAAAATATCTAATTTTTATTGTTTGGGTTTCTCTATAATAATTAGATGAAGAATTTTGTTAGCCTTTTTGTTGCGAGTGAGAATTCTCCGATTCAATAAAAAGAAACTACACAATATAACAAATCTATGTAAACCAATTATGAGAATATTTTTTTTTTTTTTAAATTTAAAAAGGATATATATATATATATATATATATTTTAATTATAATAAAAAACTTCTGCAAGCGCTGCATATTTTTTTTTTTTTTTTAGATTTTAACATAATAAAAAACAAATTCCAAGCGTCTTAATTTAATAGAAACTTTTTAAGTCTATATATTTATGTTTGTGTTAATTTAAAAATATTTATAATATAAAGATCAATAGTTTTATATATAAATTATATTTAAGAAAGAGATTTATCCATAAATTATATGTATGTAAGAGCTTTATGTTTGTGAGTATTATTAATATATATATTTATATTTGTAAATATTACATATACACTTATATTAATTTATATATGTAGGCAAGAGCTTTATGGAGTGTTATAATTATATATATTTATATTTGTGGGATATGGGGTAGTAATATAGTTTATAAATAAACTAAGGGGTGGGGTTAATTTATGTAAAGAAGTTAAATATATACGGGACAATGGGTTTTTCAGGGTATTGCACTTAGGTATATGAAACGTTGTGTTCTTTCCACATACTTAGTACTTAGGATAAATGTATTTGGTGGGTTTTGCACATAAAACATGTTTATAAAGGGGTTTTCCTAGGCAAGAGAACTTAACCTTAGGAAAAGGGGTTTTGTGAGGGGAATGAATGATTTATAAGGGAATTTAACACCTTTCCTCCTTAAGTCATCAAGCCGAGGGTCCGGTCGCACCAAAAGTCAAAGAAATGCTCTGAGCCCCTTTGACTTAAAGAACTATAGGTATTAATATTTTTATTGTGAAAGGGAAGTTAGTGAGTGTCATAGGGGTTAAAATGAATGAGGTGATGTTAAATAAATCACATTGTGAACCATTGCCTTTGCTTTGTCCTCTGCTTATGCATATTGGAAAGATTCATTTAAAACAATGACATAAGTGATTTTATGTAATCACATGATATTTCTGCAACCTTTCTACTACTTACCCACTTACTCATATTACCATTTTTTCTTCACTTTATTAGGGTGCATTTATGCTAGCAAACCCTTATTAATCTTTTTTCTTTTCTTTACAAAGTAAACTATCTAATTCTAACCTTATATCATCCAAGGGCTTAGATTAAACTGATGAGCTCCTTTTATTCACTCTACCTATCTAATGATCTGCTAAGATTACACAGTTTGGTCAGATTTTATTCTCTAACTATAAACATAAAATTCAAAGCATGGAAAAACCAAGATTAAACTGTTTGATTTCTATGGATTGTGGCATGAGTAATAAGTTGCACCCAATCCTCCTGGGCTACATCTCTGGTCCATATTTCAATGGTGGCCTTCTTTTATTTTGCCTTTAAAGCAGAGTTTTTATAGTGAGGAGCTCAATTTGAGTCTCCTGAAACAGATAATGCTTAGTAGGGTGGTTCTCAGATTCCCCAAGCCACTACAGTGCACAGACTCTTCCTTACCAAGTCTCGACCTCACTGGTCTTAATGTGATGAGTCCAATCTGGTACTCAATTCCCGACAGATATCCTCACATGGATTGCTTGAACCTCTCAAGCCTGGTTCTGTCTGCTTGATGCTTCCTTAACGCCGCAGGTCAGTTCGGCTCTTTGTTTTCTGCTTCTTGCTTCACTATCTCCTTCTTCTTTTTCATTGTTCCCCTCTCTCTCATTCTATTTTCTGTCTATTCATGGCTTAAAGCCAATTTGTCTTATGACCGTTCACTTCCTCCTCCGCCCCTTCAGATCGCCTACTGCTGTTCACTTGGAATTCCCTGCCTCTGCGTCATCGCCACTATGTCACGTCTCATAGGGAAGTAGCCACTTGCCCTCTCATGAACTGCACTAGCTCTTCCTCAAACAGTTTGGTAGTTATGCTGTGTAATGATTCATCGACCAACTCAGCGGTCAAATCGGACTTCAGACTTTTATACGTTGGAGCTTAATTCTCCCTCCAGATCTAGTTTCTCATCGAGCGCAATCTCTGCCACTAGATCTGGAGCCCCCAGATACTACGGTATTCGCTCTTATCACGCGGTTGACTTGCTCGGACATTAGCCCGCGATAAGAGCGGTTTTCTCTCTCATCCGTTGGACACACGTCGTTCGCTGTATGGCATCGCTGGGTCTCCTGACAATTCCGCTTACCGCCCAACACACCTCTAATATTCCACTAGTTTTGGAGCACGGGACCCGCCTTTTGGTTTAGCGCTTTTCCCACGGTTTTCAGCTTCCCTTGTGACCGAGCGCTCGGGGCCTTTTCATTTCGAGGGGTTTTGCCCAGCGTTGCATGATTAGCGCATCAGAAATAGTCTCTGCTTTCCGATCTGGACTTCCTAACTGCTAGTTTGCATCCTGCACGGTCTCCATGGGCCTCGGTCAGCGCACTTTGACCGAGGTCCTCATCGTTCCTTGCTGGCTACAAACTGCCACTGTCTAGAGGTCCTTCCTGATAGCTCTTTGTTCACAAGTTTTTGAAGTCTATCCTAATTTGATACAGTCATAGAACTTTGATAGTTTTCATGGATCCAATTCGGATCACGGCCTTCCCACTGAAAAAAAGCTTTTGGACCACCAAAAGTTGGTTTTCAAGCATTGACTAAGTGAGGGTACAATTGTCTCACTTGTCCAATCTCTATCCACTTTGCACTGCTCGGCTTTGAACCCTTGAGCCCAACTCTGAGGTACTCAACATCTCCCCTACACATTGTCCTCACCTTCCTGTCCATAACTATGTCTTCCTGCAATTCATTAAGACTTCCATTTTGAGCTGCATCGTTTGCTTGAACTATAGCTGATACTTTGTTTCACTGGAAGCCTTCGCTATTCACACAGCTCTATCCATTCTTGCTTAACTAATATTTCCTCAACCGGAGGTAAATCCCTCGAAACATATTTTGCTATGTTGACTGGGGGATTTTTCTTCCCTGCTTGCTCTTCTCCACTTATTTCGTGCCCAATGGCCCCCTCGCTTGACTGTATCGTTGGCTCATTCGTCGGGGCTGTTTCACTTGGTCCCTCCTTTTCGCCAACAACGATCTCCTCTTCGTGCACACGCACCGCAACTGGCGATGTGCTGGCGAGATACTCTCCTGCTATTGTGTCTGTTAGGATTCCTCCTAGTTATCTAGCTTCTAGACTTTCTTTTCCCTCTCCTGCTCCAAAGTACCTGCCACCTGAGTGACTTCCACTCTGTAAGCTTGTGGCCTTTGTAACAGATTCAAAGCCACCAGAATTGCAAAATCTTCTTTTTCTCCCTGTTGAGGGGAATGAGTTACCCTCGCTCCTCTTGGAATCGAGGCGAAGAAAGGGAATTGGGGTGCATCTTCTATGTTTGGCCCCGAAGTTAACGCTGGTTCTTATGGTTCAGTGTCAACCTCGCGCCCTGGTTCTCCTGCTGCTTGCTCCACGGGTCCCACGGTTTCCTCAACTCTAGGCCCTTCTTGTCTTTGTCCTTCCTCTTCTCCGAGTTCCATGTTCAGAGTTGTCACAACCTCCTCTTCAACCGGATTGTCCTCCTTCATCATCTCCATGGTGGCAGGAGATCCCTATGGGGTTCCTTAGGTCACCATATCGACCACTTCACCCACGCTGGCCTGTTGTGGGTCTACTCCTGTGACTGCCATATCATCAACTTGCTCTGCTAGTTCCATGGGTGAAGCTAGTTCTTGTGGGATAGCCTCATTCGTGGTACTAGTGGGCCTTTTTGCATCAGCCCCCATATCTTCCAGTGCCTCCATAATTTCTGCTTGATCTTGGGGAGCTACCTCATCCTCCAGTTCCTCTATTTCCATCTCCATTTCTTCTAGTTCCTCCTGGTCGACATAATCATCTTCTATAGGATCCTCCTCCATAGCTTCAGATTATTTTGCCCTAGCAGCCATAATACCTGCTATTTGTTCCTCCGTGGAGTCCTAAAACAACTCCCATGGAATCATAATTTGTTCAATGGCATTCATTATTAGCAGCTAAACCAACCCATGATGAGTGATGATCGCCAATACCTGTTGCGCCCCCTGAGCCGAATGTGCCATTAAGTGAAGGCTCCTTATCAGGAAGTAGGGCACATTCATGGAGAAAGCTTCTGCCTGTGGGAATCGCAGGTGAGCTAATATGTGGAGATGGTATTTGAAGATTGTGGAGTATCTTCCTTCGCACGTCATATATTTTATGACAAATTCTGCTACTTCTCCCCACGGATATGGTAGCGAATTTTTGTCATACCCCCAACCTTTCTGTGCTATACTTTCTCTGGCTTGAAGGAAGGCCTCGGGGAATTCCGGAAGGGTAGTTCTTCTCACAAACCATCGTTTCCCAACTTGAGGAAGCCCACTGACTTCCACGATGATTTCTTCTATTACGGGGATCTCCACTCCGCGAACTCGAGAGCCTCCTTCTCCCAAGTTCAATGCAAATTCCACTGTCATTTCTTCATTTAACCCCCTCAACCTGTCAAAATACACATCCCATCCTGCGTTCTGGAAAACTTGCCATACCTCCCGATTATTCTGAACTGCCCTTGTGTTCTCAGGTTCATGTCGAATAGATCGGCCACCCATTGTTGCGAAGGCGGAATTAGCACGTCGACTGTAGTTGGTTGGCAAGGGAGAGTGACAGGTCTCCAAACCGTTGGAGATTGAAATAACGTCATGGTTGATTTGGGAATGATTGAACGAACAATACTGGTACGTATGGGAATAATGACAAGTCTAGTACTGGTACACTTGGAAATAATGGCAAGTTAAGATGGTACTGTGGTGTGTTCTGAAAATTAAATGCGGCGTGTGGGGAAATGACTGATATGACTTGGTGTGTATGAATCTGCATCCCAATGCTTTTAAAAATATGATTACGGAGTACCAAAATCATTATATTCAGTTGAGCAGGATTTATGTGCACTAAATGATTTTTCGTGGTACGCCGTCATTTCTTATGACGGTTCCCCCCCAACTTAATGACAACCATCCTTGGCATGTTTAATTGTCCTTTTTGGAATATTTAATTAAATCCATAAAATGACAGAGACATACCTACGGACTTACCTGGTGGAGTGACAACACAGCGTGTAGTAGCAGCAACAATGAGTAATGGCAATAGTGAGTAACAGCTGTTCTGAAGTAGCGGCAATAGTGAGTAGCAGAAACAGTAACAACTATTCTGAAGTAGCGGCAGTAGTGAGTAATCGTAGTTACGGTGTAACGGTAGTTATGGAGTAACAAAAATTATGGTGTAACGACAGTTGTGGAGTAACAACAACTACGGTGTAATGGTAGTTGAGGAGTAACAACAGTTACGGTGTAAAGGTAGTTGCGGACTAGCAGTAGCTACGGTGTAATGACAGTTGCAGAGTAATAGCAGCTACGGTGTAACAACAGTTAGTGGAGTCACGAAATTTAGTGGAATAATGGTAGCTACAGAGTAACATTATTTACGGAGTAATAGCTCTTAATGAAATAACAACACTTAGTGCAGGAACAACACTTAGTGGTACGCACCAGTGAATATAACAATATCTTAATAACTGATAAAGTGACAGTGCCAGGTGTTACATTTCTCCTCGCCATATTCCTTTGCTGTACCTACAAAAGATAAACAAGTAAATAGCAATATATTATATATATATATATATTGATTTATTTCTTTTAGAGCAGAGTGAGGGTATCTTGTTTTCTAATGACTCTTTAGAGGCTGGATGGTTTATTTATTTAAGACGATGTCTGTTACCAGGAACGAGGTATGGTTTTCACCTATTGTACTTAGTCTAACCGTTCCATTGTCGAACACTGCGTCCACTTGATATGGGCCCATCCAATGAGTGCAAAGCTTGCCTTTGAAATCCTTAAATCTGGAGTCATACAGTAACGCCTAGTCCCCCACCTGAAACACCTTAGTTTTGATAAATTTATCGTGCCATTTCATTCTTTGTTGTTGAACAACAGTAGTTTTCTGGACAGCCACTACTCAAATCTCATCCAACTCATTCAGCTATTCTAGTTGGTGTTTCTGGGCTTTTGGCCTACTTCCAAAGCTGTTCTGAGTGTACTAATCTCAAATTCCACCAGAAACAAGGGGGATTTTCCATAGACTAATTCATATGGAGAAAACCCTATTGTATTCCGCCATGTTGTTCTGTATGCCCATAGAGCTTCTGGAAGTTTCTGTGCCCAGTCCCAGCGATGGCTTGCTACTATCTTTGTCAAGATATTTTCCAATACCTTATTTGTGCTTTCTACCTGTCCATTCACCTGGGGATGATAGGGGGTTGTCACTCTATGTTTGACCCCATATTTCTGCATTATATTTTCTATCATATGAGATGTAAACTGTGATCCACCGTCTGATACAATTTCTCTTGGAGTCCCATACCTGGCAAAGATTTCTTCAAAAAGGAAGTCTGCCACCACTTTCTTTGTTGCTCTCGTGACTGCCCTAGCTTCCACCCATTTAGTTACATAGTCGGTACAAACCAAGATGTAAGCCTTCTGATGCGAAGGTGGGTTAAAGGGACCAACGAAATCGATGGCATATTTCTCGAATGGTTCAAGGACTATCTGGGGCTGCAGGGGCATTTCATCTGCTTTCCCAGGTTGTCCCATCCGTTGATAGCTATCACATCTCGGCATGTAATCCTGAGCATCATGAAAGATGGAGGGCCAATAATATCCCATTTGCAGTACTTTATGACCTGTTCTTTTGTCTGCAAAGTGTCCCCTAAAGGGTTCGCCGTGTGCAGCTTTTAATATCTCGAAAATATCATCTCTCTCCACACAACACCAAATCTACTGATCAACTCCCATATGGAAGAGATATCATGCCATCCATGAATATTGGGTACTCTGGTGAATGATCTTCCTTTTCTCCTTATAGGACAAATGACGAGGCACTTTACCTGTAGCAAGATAATTAGCAATATCTACATACAACAGAGTGTTAGTAGAAATTGCAAAAAGATTCTCATCTGGAAAATCATCTTCAATTGGTGTTTCCTTACCATCACGTTTTATCCTAGATAAAAAATCTGCGACCACATTGTCTTTCGCTAGTTTATCTACTATAGTGATATAAAATTCCTATAGTAGCAACAACCATCTTGTAATGCGACCAGGGGTAACAGGTTTATTCATTAAATACCTGATCGCTGCATGATCAGTGTGCACAAAAGTAGGATACCTGGTCATGTAGTGCTGGAACTTGTTGATGGCATAAATGACAGCAAGAAATTCTTTCTCAGTCACTGTGTAGTTTAATTTAGCAGGAGCCAAATTTTTACTAACATAGTAGACTCTGTAAGGTACCTTATCCTCTTGCTGTCCCAATACTGCACCAATTGCTGTCTGAGAGGCATCCGTATGAATGTGGAAAGGTAATGCCCAGTTAGGTCCTCTAAGGATCGAAGCACTACAAACTAACTCTTTAATTTTTGTAAACGTTGCATCACAGTCTTTTGTCCACACAAATTCTGAATCTTTCGTTAGTAATTGAAACAGTGGGTGTGCTACTTTTGCAAAATTTTCTATGAAACATCTATAATAACTAGCACAACCAATGAAACTGCGTACCTGTGTGACCGTTTTAGGTGTTGGGAAGTGCAGAATTACCTGTATCTTTGCTGGATCCATCCTGATTCCTTCAATTGAGAGAAAATGTCCCATAACATATCCTCTTCCATCATCATGTGACATTTCATTGTACTCAGAGAGACACGCACTTGTATACACCTTGCGAGAACTTTTTCCAGATTTTTCAATCCCACCGTGAACGAGTCCCCATACAGAATAAAGTCATCCATATAGATCTCAACACTGTCATTTATCAAGTCAGAGAAGATTCCTAGAATTTCCCTCTAGAATGTTGCAAGAGCATTACACAGGCAAAAAGGAAGGACCCGGTATGCAAATGTCCCCCAGGGGCATGTGAACGTGGTCTTGTCCTGGTCCTCAGGAGCAATCTGGATCTAGTTATATCCACTAAACCCATCCAAAAAAGAAAAATACTTCTTACCAGCCAATGTGTCTAACACTTGATCAATAAACGACAAGGGAAAGTGGTCTTTCTGTGTCGCCTTATTCAACTCTCGATAATCTACGCAGATCCACCATTTTCCATTCTTTTTGGGGACCATTACCAATGGTGAGACCCATTGGCTGTCTGAGATAGGGTAGATGAAACCTACATCCAGTAATTTATGAAGTTCTTCTTTCACCACATTCTTCAATGCAGGGTTCATTCTTCTTTGAGGTTGTCTTATAGGATGACAATCTTCCTTGATGTATATGTGATGGGTGCATAAGTTGGTAGGGATTCCCTTCATATCTACATAATCCCAGGCGAAGGCCTCTTTATGTTTCTGCAAAATGTCTATAAGCTGCTCCTTCTGAGATTCTGACAGGTTCGGATTAATATTCAAGGTTTTACCAAGTTCCATTTCCACTTGCATACTTTCATGAGGTGCATCAATAGGTGGTTCCTCTAATCCTTCTGTTGTTTCCATAGTTTCCTGAGTCTCACAGCTTAGGATAGATTCTAGGATCTGCTGGTTTGATTCCAAAACGGAACAAGGATCATCCATGAAGGAAGTGATTACATCATCTTCTGATTCCATTTTCAATCTCTGGGCTTGTTCGATAGTAAGGATGGGTCTTACTTCTTCATCTTCTGTTTCATCCTCCACCACAGATACAACCTTCTTACCGCCTGCTGGTTTTATCGGTGAATTTGGTTCTGCAGGTGGATATAACACTAAATTCTTAGTGTTATGCCCATTAGAAATGACCATATTCCCTGAGCGGCACCCAATGTAAGTGTCTAGAATGGCCAGCCATGGCCTACCAAAAATTAGGGGATGACCACTCACTGAAGATTGTGTATGTAATACTAGGAAGTCTATGGGGTAATGCCATGAATCCACTGAAATTGTCACATCTTCCAACTTTCCTACAGGTTAGACTGTAGATCGATCTACTAATTCCATCACTGTAGGTGTATGCTTTAAATTACGAAGTCCTAACACATGCATAGTTTTAGTGGTGATGACATTGATGGCAGCTCCCAGGTCTAACAACACACTTGGAATATCTACCCCATTAATTTGTACTATCAAGATTGGGTTCCTCGGATCTCCATATTTCATTGGCATTGATTTTCCCATCATAAAATCCTACAACTTTCCCATAACATGTATAGTGAGGGGATCTTTAATTTTCTTATCAGGTTTCTTTGAACAATATTCCCTAAGAGTCTTTGCATAGATTGGCACATCCTTCATACCTTGTAATAAGGGAAATAAGTTCTACAATTATCTTAATAAATCAAATTTTGATTGAGGACCTGGTTTACTCATGACTAATCTCTCTGGGTAAGGTGGTTCATATTGATGCTGCTTGACAGGAGGCGTCTGGGTTCTATTGGTTTGCTTTGGCTCTTCACTGACTGGCTCTGCCTCCTTACCTTCACTATCAAGCTATTCAATGATAACTGGAGGAGGTTGGACATTAACTGTCTGACCTTATCACAGATTCATTTCATACAAATCTGCAGTGGAGATACTATATGAAGGCAGGTTAAGAACATCAGCTTGATGAGCTCCCTTATTGTTGGGGTTAGGGTTAGGTTGCATTGGGAGTTGAGGATGGGCAGGTTGGTTACTAGGAGGCACATTGGAGGGCAGTTGAAGCTGTTTCTAGGGCATTTTTTGTGGTAGCTGCGGTGGAATCTACTGGGGAAACTGACCAGGAGTAGATCCTCGCCAGGTTGGAGCCCACGAAGAGATCGTACTGGCTGGGGGATTCCACTGCTACCAAGGTGGGTACTGGTATCACGGCCACATGGGAGGATAAGGCATGGTCGGAGGATTCATATCACAATTGTTAAAATACTGAGATGGATATCGGTACATACCTTGATTTTCCATCGGTGGTCGAGGCTGCCATGGTTTCCTAGATCCCATGAGGTACAACTACTCTCTGTCCTCCCCCGTTCCTTGAAATACTGCTTTCAATCCTAGTAAGGAAGGGCATGAGCTTGTCGCATGATTGAGCTCGCAGATCACACATTACTCTATGGAATTTAGTGGACATTCCCTCTCCGGGTGCTTTTTTATGAACTTAAGACAAAATACTGCCACGGTCATGTCCAACTCTAGCTGCTTTTTCTTTACTTGCAAAGTGTCCATCTGTGATGACAGGGTACTGAGGATATCTATTCTCAGGTTGTCTAGAAAATTTCTGATTTCTGATTTTGTAACGCCCCCGCCAGATCCCCTTACTAAACGGATCCCTTGCTTGTTTCTCGCAAGCCCCCTTGAGCACTGAATACATAATTTGAAAATATCTTCGAAATTCTCCTTGGAGATATCTCCCTTTCCAACAATGTTCAATAGTTCCATCGAGTCTTCTCAAAGGGATCGAAGGAGGATAATCTTTAATATTTCCTTATCCAGGTCAGAATGACCTGACCTCTGTAAGGTGTAGTTGAACCTCTCCACACAATCTTCCAAGCTTTCATCTTCTTTCTGTGTGAACTTGAAGAGTTCCTCCTTAATGTTCTGGGATTTACAGTAATCCTGGTATTTCTCCAGGAAAGCTGTCTGCATATCTTCCCATGTAGAAATGGATTTTCCTCCAAGGCCCATGAACCATCGCAGAGCCGTCCCTTTTAGAGTGGAAGGGAAAATCTTCAACTTCTAGGCATCTGTTGTATAGTCATACCCTTGGCATACTATATCAAACTCAAATAGAAATGTGTCAAGGTCTTTTGAGATAAGCCCATGGAAGGTTGGTAGAGCTGCCAATGGAATAGGCTTTGTAGGCGCATCGGTTCCCAGATCTCCAATAGGGAAATCGATGGTGGAGTTTGTAGGAGCCATGAATATTTTCCAATAATCACTGGGGATTTCAACAGGCTCTGCAGAGGGTGGCTGAGGATTCTTTGCTATCGAAATTCGAGCTGCTTTGGTAGCACTTCCCCGGTCTCTTGGTAATGCAAGTATCCCCTTGTCTCTTTCTCCTGTGACCTGATGGCTTGATCCTTTGGCTGTAACTCCCTTTCCTTTACTAGAACAGTCTGATCCTACTGATGCTCTGCTTGCAACTTCCTCCTCTGCTAACACCAGCACAAGATTCTCTAGATCAGGTCTACTGCTAGATGTTTCCTCCATAGTCAGAGGAACCTGCTATGTTAAGTCACCACAGAATGCTACAGCTGATACTAGCTGTTCCACTGATTGTCCTTTTGACTTCACCCTTCTTGCTCCTGGTCTCACAGCTATGTGAGAGGATGCTTCGGATTTAGCCTTTGTTATGATCTCTTGTATATAAGTTTTTCTTCCCACGTCTAGTCTTCCCCTGCTTAGGGCTCTCCCTCTACCCCATTTATTTGGTTCTCTGTTCATACAAAAGTTGGATTGATGGAGGGTCTTGGTATGAACCTACAATGCTTCAACCCTGGAGTAAGGTGTCAAAAAGACTGTTCCTTCCCCAGGATGAAAGAACTCACAAAAATAAGGTAGTTATAACCAAAAATCTAGGGTTTCAAGCCTGGAGCAGGGCGTCAAAGAACTCCTCCCTCCCCAGGGACAAGAACCAAAAACAATAAAAAACCATGGGAAGCCCTTATAGTCCCAGATCTGAAGCAGGGTGTAAAAAAACCTGTCCCTCCCCAGGACAAGAGAATGGGCCCAAAATAAAAAAAAATAAAATAAACAAACAAAAAGATTACCTACACTCAGGACCTGAAGCAGAGTGAGAAAACTCGTTCTCTCCCCAAGATGAGAGATTGATCCTCTAGTCGGTACGGATCATTGTTTGCACCTTGTTAGCCTCCCCAGCAATGACACAAAAATGTTGGTGTCCAGATAGGGGTAATTTATCCACCTTGTTTCGACATTAATTTTATCAATCTGAGTGCGTATCCTTTCAAGGAAACGTGCAAGGTATATGCAGGGGCTGACATGTAATCCTTTCCAACCAAGGGCTTGTGGTTTAAGATTCAAAACATAACTGTATTATTAAAAAATTATAGAACTGCAAAAATAATCATAAACAATAAAGAACTGTAATAGCAAACATAAACCGATAAATCACACACATATAAAGACGCAGCACCTGGTCAGAAGAGCGGGCCCAGCTCTCTGATTAGGGCTGCGTTAGCCACGGAAAGAACTAAAACAACGAAATGGATGATATTTTATTACTCGGTAATAGATGTTTACAATTTTGATGGGTGAACCCCCATTCACAAGAATAACCTGCAATTTATACACAGCGAGGGAGATTAACAGATCTCCTGGAAACATAGTAACTACAGATACAAAGATGTACATTGATTGGAACGATATCAACATTAGATGTCTGAGATAGCAAGAAGGCCTAAGAATAGTTAAGGGAGCCTGTTCCCCGAGCTGCATGACCTCCTTCTGGCCAGTCGTTACCAAATCCGTTGTAACACGCTAAAGTGAGGGTTCCTGTTCTCATGTTGCGGTCAAACACATAATTTAGTACCGCAAATTGATAGACTCCGTGCATTTTTACTTCATTAATTAAAATATACCAATTGGACAAGTAAGGGGGAATTTACCTTGTAATTTTAACATAACAGCATAGGTAAACGAGTGCAAAAAGGTCAAAAAGGGTAGTGGAAATAGTCAGAAAGATGGCTCGATTTGGTACCCAACAGAAGATTCAAACAATCTCAAGCAATCTGCATTCACGACTGAGTAGATGTGCATGTAAGCTAGTAGATGAAGGCAAAAATAATTCTCACCAATTTTCTTAAGTATCTTGAAGGGTCCATACCTGATATGCTTTAGCTTTTTACCTTCACCTTGCATCCTATCCTTGCTAATATACAACCAGACTTGGTCACCAACTTGGAAACTATGCTCCATTCGATGCTTGTCATGCCTTACCTTGTATTTGGCTTGGCTCTTTTTCAGCTCTTCCTGTACTGCCTGGTGGATCTCTTGGATCTGTTCAATAAACCTAGTTGCCTTGTCCACATCACTGTGTCCTTCAACTGTGGCGTCTTTACCAAAGACAAAATCCAAAGGAGACCTTGGTGTGAAACCAAAACAGGTCTCAAAAGGAGATCTCTGTGTAGAAGAATGTTTTGCTCTATTGTAAGCATGTTGCACATAACATAAATGTTCATCCCAAAGCTTAGGATGCTTGCTGCAATATCCCCTGAGCAACTCGATCACTGTCCTGTTGACTACCTCTGTCTGGCCATCGGTTTGTGGATGGAAAGTTGTGCTTTTCTTCAGTTTGGTGTTCATTAGTTCCCATAGACTTGACCAAAACTTCCCCATAAATCGGGTGTCTCGATCAGATATAATGGAAGTGGGTAATCCAAAATGAACCCATACATGTTGAAAGAACAGTTTTGCAGTTTGTTCAGCTGTAATCTGTTTATTACAAGGTATCAAAATACACATTTTACTGAACCTATCCACAAAAACATACAGATAATCATGACCTTTCCTAGATTTAGGTAGTCCTCCAACAAATTCCATGGAAACACTTTCCCAAGGATGAGAAGGAACTGGTAATGGAGTGTACAAGCCTAGTTTTCTATTGCTGGGCTTGCTTTTAGCACACATAGTACACCCTCTTACATATCTAGAAACTGTCTCGTTCATTTTTGGCCAATAACAAAATCTTTGCAGTTGTGCAACTGTTTTACTTACCCCAAAGTGACCTGATATTAGAGAAGTGTGTGCTTCTCGAATTGTCTTTAATCTTTCAGTTTGTGGAATGCATAGCTTCCCAAAATGATATAGGAGTCAGTCCTTTACATGATAATCCAATTCTTCTACTCGTTTGCCTTGACTTAAAGTTGCATATACATCTTTGAAATCTATATCTTGAGCATATTGTTCAATGTAGCTCTCATGTAACACAGAATTATGCTTAAGTATAGTAGATGCATTTATAATGGGTCTAGATAACATATCTGCAACTTTATTGTGTATGCCCTTTTTATATCTGATGACTAAATGAAACTGTTGTAGGAAACCCATCCATCTATAGTGTCTTGATTGCTACAACTTAGTTTGGGAGTGTAGATATTGAAGTGGTTGATGATCAGTATGTATTACTATCTCTTTGCCCATTAAGTAATATTTCCACTTTTTCACACTCTGTACTAATGCATACAATTCTTTATCATATGTAGGATAGTTAACTATTGTAGAATTAAGTGTCTCAGAATGATAACATATGGGTTTATCGTGCTGTGTCAACACTGCTCCCATGGCATAGTCACTGGCATCCGTTTGGATCTCAAATGGTCTTTGAAGATTAGGCAATGCTAGTATAGGTGATGTACTAATCTTTTCTTTCAAGGTGTCGAAAGCTTTCCACTGTTTGCCTCCCCACTGAAACACCTTGTTCAATCCTGTTAAAGCATGTAAGGGAGCTGCAATTAAGGAGAAGTTAGAAATGAACTTTCTCAAATATTGTGCTGCTCCTAAGAAGCTCCTAAATTCCGTAGCAGATTTGGGTTTGGGTCAGTTGCCACCTTAGAGGGATCTATCTTCAATTCACCGCCCCCTACTATATGTCCCAAATAATTCAAGGATGTTTTGCCAAATTCACATTTTGAGAGTTTAACATGAAGTTTTTATCTTTTCAAAACATCTAGTGTCTGCTTAACATGCTTTAAATGTTCTTTTGATGTTTTGCTAAATATCAGAATGTAATCTAGATACATAATAACAAAATCATCAAGAAAAGGTCTGAGTACATCATTCATTAATCTCATGAAAGTAGCAGGAGCATTAGTCAAGCCAAAAGGCATAACCAACCACTCATACAATCCTTGCTTTGTTTTGAAAGCAGTCTTCCATGCATCTTGTTCTGCAACTCTGACCTGATGGTATCCACTATGCAAGTCTAACTTGGAAAAATAAATATCTTCTTTCAATTGGTCTAAAATATCATCTATGCGAGGAAGGGGATAACTATTTTTGATTGTTATCTTATTCAGTGCTCGGTAATCAATGCACATTCTCCACAAGCCATCTTTCTTTCTCACCAAAACGATTGGTGACTCACATGGTGATGTGCTAGGTCTGATGAACCCTTTCTCGAGCAAATCCTGCACCTGCTTCTTGATTTCTGCGTTCTCTAAAGTGAACAACTTGTACATTCCAATGTTAGGCAATGGAGCATCTTGCTGCAAAATAATATCGTGCACTATTTCATTTTTGGGTGGCAGACCTTTAGGTTCTTGAAATAAGATATCATACTTTGAAACAACCTTTTCTAAATCAGCTTGCTATTTAGCATTACAACCCTCAAATACATTGGTTTTATCAGGTTTCTTTTCCTTTACAACCATCAGTAAGAATTGTTTGCATGAATTTATCATTCGTTTCATCCGCCCTGAGTTTATGAGAGTATAATTATTCTTGAGCTTATGAGCTCTTACAAAGTATTTGATTCCATCTTTAACAAGTAGATACTTGTTCTCATCTCTATAGAAAATAGCTTTTCTGTCATACAAGTAAGGACTTCCTAAAACAATTCCACATATATCCAAAGGAATTATGTCTAACTCAATCTCATCTACAAATGCTGACCCAAAAGAGAAATTGAGTTTGCATTGTCTAGTCACTTGTAGTTGTGCTTTATCATTTAACCATCCTAATGGGTATGGTTTCTTGTGAGGTGTAGTCACTAATCCCAACTTCTTTACAATTGCTTCAGAAATTAAATTTACTTGTGAGCCACTATCAAACAAAGTATCAATCTTTTGATGTTTGGAAACAAATCGAATATGGAAAACCTCATGTCTTTTTCTCTCATTTTCTTCATCAATAGTAGAATGTGTAGAATTAATAGTAGATGCTTCAAAATTATTACCTTTTATACTTGTGGCTGAAATGGTTGTTTCATCTCCTGAGTCTGACCCCAAATCTTTTTGAATAGCTACAACAGACTTCTTCTTCTTTCCCTTGAACTTCTTAGGTCTCAGCTTGGGATGCAGAATCCAACAATGCTCATCATCGTGCCCATCCTTTTTACAGTGAGTGCATGAGGATTTTATTTTCTGTGCAGTGTTAGCCTTCCTTGCTTTCCATTTCTGCTTTCTTTTCTCCTTATTCTTGCTTGCAGTGGGTTGGTTTTAGGCCCCTATACTACTAGTGTAACCCCTTATTGTTATTAGTACAACCCACTTATTATATTGATGTACCCATGTAGTGCCCATATTGTTACTATTGTGCCCCATAGAAGCCCACTATTGTTATTATTGTGCCCTTACATTATTATTGTTATGTCGGATCTGATTATGTTATGACCCCTTAGACTCCTATATATAGAAATGAGGTCTTTTCATTTGTATCATCCAAGAATTGTTCATTTATGTAATGTAAAGGAGGTTGCCCCCTCGAAGAGGCTGAATTCTAAGGCGTTGATCTATCTTTTCTATCTTTTCTTGAGCTGGTTTCATAACATTTGGTATCAGAGCTTTGGATTCTAGGGTTTCGCTGCTCCAAACAGGTCATCGTGGAATTTTCCCTATAACTTTTTTTCTGTGATGTTTCAGAAGTTAAAAAAAAACCCATTTGAGAAGAAATTGCGCTGAACCTCGGGTCTGAATTTCAGAGCTTTTCGCGCTATATTTGCGGAGATATGATCTGAGGAAGTTGGTCTTTTTGCAGACTCCTGAATTACACTCCAAACAGGTGACCTGGGAAAATCGTCATAACTTTCTCTCTGGGGATCGGGTTGAAATTTAGTAAGAAGGTACAGAAAGAGGACGGACTGTAGTTTCTTGCATGTATTTTTCAGATCCAAAGATCGAAACAGTGACTCGTGGCACATCGTACAAGTTCACTCTACTGAACTAGTCTATAATCAAGTCATTGTGGGAGATTGTGCATAACTCTTTCTTGGAGAATCCAATTTGGATCAGACTAGTGGCATTGGAAAGAGGATACAGAGGTCTACTACATATTGAAATTTCAAAACTTAAAGATCCGAAAGTACAGAGTTACAGTCGTTTCAAGATTGAGCTCCTAAAATCAAGAAAAAGCAAGATGAGGAAGTTTGATGGCAAGGATCCGGTAAATTGGATACTTCAGATGGAGCAATATTTTGATTTACATGGTGTACCACTGTTACAAAAGGTATGTATTGCATCTTCATATTTAGAACCAGATCAATTTTTATGGTATGAAGGGCTTTGTTCTCGTAAACAACTTGTTACGTGGTTAGTTTTCACGGAGGAAATGATAGCACATTATGAAGATACAAAGAGCAACACCTTCTTTAGAGTAACACCACAACAATTGGAAAGAGTAAAAGGGCTTTGTGACATAATGGAAAGAAAAATTATGGAAACCAGGAAGCATACCCCTCACAACTATAAATATGGAAGTGTTGTTTCTCCTAGCCTTCCACAACCTACAAGGGTTACACCACAACAATTGGAAGAAAAAAGAGAAAAAGGGCTTTGTTACAATTGTGATAGCAAATGCACTAAAGGTCATAAGTGTGTTGAGAATAAATTATTTTACATAGAATATGAAGAGGAGGAAGAAATGGATCAAGAAACATCAAAAGAAGAAGATATACGCCAGGATCCCACCCCAGAGAAAGAAGAAATGAATCAGACCATATCTTGTAAAGCATTGGCAAGAATTACCACTCCTCAAACTCTCAAGATAGAAGGACATATCAAGAAGAAAAACGTGAAGAAATGAATCCAACCATATCTTGTAATTCATTGGGGTTGAAATTACCACTCCTCAAACTATCAATATAGAAGGACATATCAAGAAGAAAAATGTTCAAGAAGTGAAATATCACATCGAGCATCAAGAAATGAATCCGACCATATCCTGTAAAGGATTGGAAGAAATTACCACTCCTCAAACTCTAGAGATAGAAGGACATATCAAGAAGAAAAAGGTTCAAGCAGGTGAAAGATCACATCGAGCATCAACAACAAGTTCTCCAACTTTTAAAGGATAACGCCACTTCCGTGCAAAATAAAATGAAACAACAGGTAGATCAACATCATAGTGAAAAGTGTTTTGATGTAGGTGATTGGGTATTTTTACTGCTACATCTCAAGCAAGCTATTTATGAGAAGGAAATGTTGGCAATACTACATGCACTTAAAAAATGGCGACCTTACCGAATGGGAAGACTCTTCAAGGATGAGGATGTGGAAGCATTGTTTTGTGCTATTTCTATTATCCAACCAGATTGGATAAACAAAGCAAGGGATGAATGGAAGAAGGACGAAGCAGTATGGCCACTTATTCAAAAGTTGCAAAAGATCCCAATTCAAACAATATTGCCAGAAATTGAAGAGGAAGGAAAAATCATATTGGAACCTGGAGTAGATCAATCAATTTCAGAGTATCTCATCAAGTGGAACAACTTACACACTGAAGATTCCACATGGGAGGACAAGAATTTTATACAGAAGCATCAAGAACTACTCAAGCGTTGAGGACAACGCTTTTTGAAGGAGAGGGGCATGTTAGGCCCATATAATACCAGTGTAACCCCTTATTGTTATTAGTACAACCCACTTATTATATTGATGTACCCATGTAGTGCCCATATTGTTACTATTGTGCCCCATAGAAGCCCACTATTGTTATTATTGTGCCCTTACATTATTATTGTTATGTCGGCTCTGATTATGTTATGAACCCTTAGACTCCTATATATAGAAAGGAGGTCTTTTCATTTGTATCATCCAAAAATTGTTCATTTATGTAATGTAAAGGAGGTTGCCCCCTTGAAGAGGCTGAATTCTAAGGCGTTGATCTATCTTTTCTATCTTTTCTTGAGTTGGTTTCATAACAGTTGGGATGATCCCCCAACTTCTGGACTTCCATTCTTTCCTCTAGCTTCTAGATGAATAGCTTGAACAGATACCTCATCTATACTAGTGGGATTAAACATGAGGATAGTGTGCCTCATGTAGCTGTGTAGACCACCAATGTACTTCAACAGAGTCTCAGGTGAGTCTAATGAGATTCTTAGAATCAATGCTCTCTTTCTAAATTCTTGAGTGTATCCTTGTACACTTTTCCCTTTCAACTGTCGAAGAGTTTTCCAGCTCACCATGGCTTGCTACACGTAGGCCAATGGACAGAACTATTTTTTGATTGCAGAAACAAATTCACTCTAGACAGAGATAGTCTTACCATGTATTTTCATGTCAGCTTGGGTCCTGCCTTCCCACCAAACCAAGGCAATGCCTCCAAGGCATAGGCTTGCCAGCTGAATGTTGCTCTTGTCTGAATCAATATTCTGCACTCTGCAATAAACATCAATTTGTCTAATCCAATTGTCCAGCTTTTTTGCATTCAACTCTCCATCGTATATAGGTAAATCAAATTTAACATCTAGTTTAATCAAAGATACCTTATTTTTATGTTCAGGGCTATTAGGAGGTGTGAAAAAGCTTTCCTCTTTCCCTTTTGAGTGGTCATGGAAGTGAGACTCTTCTTCTCCTTTATCTTGTTTGGAGCGTGATGAGTCTTCATCTTTATGTTTTCTAAAGTCCTTATACATTTCCTCTACCATGGACGTTATGGCTAGGAAACTATCTATGAATTGAGGGTTTGGCCCCATAGAACCTTCCTCTGACATTGTTTTCTGAGGATAGACTCTCCAAATTTTAGGATTAGTTTCGACCAACTCTCCTTCTCCTAATTTGAGCTTTGATCTAGTTAGCATTCAACAGCTAAATCCAACACAAGATTGTCTAACCTTATCAGCCTAAAGCTCTGATCCCACTTGATTTGAAAATCACTTGTGAGTGATCTCAGTTAATTAATTAATGAATGAAGGTATTACAGACTCAGGTGCTGGTGTGTGTCTATGTTATCTTAGGCAACGGATCGATCAAATTGCAAAATACACAGACACTGGAAAATGGAAAACAATAGGAGAAACACAGTAAGAAAATGAAAGAACACAAAAAATTAATAAGGAGTTCACCCAATCCTCCTAGGCTACGTCTTTGATCCAGCTTTCAGTGGTGGCCTTATTTTATTGTGTCTTTTGAGTCTCCTGAAACAAATAATGCTTAGTAGGGTGGTTCTCGGATTCCCCAAGCCACTAGAGTGTACATACTCTTCCTTACCAAGTCTCGACCTCACTAGTCTTAATGGGATGAGTCCAACCTGGTACTCAGTTCCCGACAGATATCCTCACAGGGATCGTTGAACCTCTCAAGCATGGTTTTTTCTGCTTGATGCTGCCTTAACTCTGCAGGTCAGCTCGACTGTCTATTTTCTGCTTCTTTCTTCACTATCTCCTTCTTCCTTTTCACTGTTCCCCTCTCTCTCTCCTTTTTTTTCTGTCTGTTCATGGCTTAAAGCGAATTTTTCTTATGATTGTTCGCTTCCTCTTTTGCCCCTTCGGATCACCTGCTACTGTTCACTTGGAATTCCCTACCTCTGTGTCATCGCCACTGTGTAATGTCTCATAGGGAGGTGGCCACTTGTCCTCTCATGAACTGCACTAGCTCTTCCTCAAACATTTTGGTATTTTGGTTATGCTGTGTAATGATTCATCCGCCAACTCAGCGGTCAAATCAGACTTCAGACTTTTATATGTCGCAGCTTAATTCTCCCTCCAGATCTGGTTTCCCATTAGGCACAATCTCCGCTGCTAGATCCAGAGACCCCAGATCCTACAGTGTTCACTCTTATCGTGTTGTTGACTTGCTCAGACGTTAGCCCGCGATGAGAGCGGTTTTCTCTATCATCTGCTGGACACGGATCGTTCGCTGTATGGCATCGCTGGGTCTCCTGACAATTCCGCTTATAGCCCAACACACCTTCAATATTTCGCTGGTTTTGGAGCATGAGACCTGCCTTTTGGTTTAGCGCTTTTCCCATGGTTTTTGGCTTCCCTTGTGACCAAGCACTTGGTTCCTTTTCATTTCGAGGGGATTTTCCCTTCGATGCGCGCATCAGAAATGGCCTCTATTTTCCGATCCGGACTTCCTAACTACTAGTTTGCATCTTTCCCAGTCTCCATGGGCCTTGGTCAGCATGCTTTGACCGAGGTCCTCGTCGTTCATTGCTGGCTACAAACTGCCACTGTCCAGAGGTCCTTCCTGATAGCTCTCTGTTCACAGGTTTTTGAAGTCTGTCCTGATTTGATACAGTCATAGAACTTTGATAGTTTTCATGGATCCAATTTAGATCACTAACTCACTAATCTCTCAGTTAACTAATCAATCAACTAAAAATAGACACAATCATGCATGGAATTCGAATTTCCTAGTTGAATGGAGGAAAAGGCACATTTGTATTTATAATTATATACTGTTGAGTGTATAGTTCTTTTGTGAGATGCAAGTGATCAATTTCCCTTGGATTTGTGCAAGTAAATAGGGATTTTCCCTATTAGTTAGGAGCTTAATTCCTCGAGGATTACGCAAGGAAATAGGAGGTTGGATGAGGCTTGAATTGGCTAAGTTTTGGCCATAGCAAGCAAGGAAGCAATAGAACAAGATTGCAGTGTCGGGTTTGCTTTAGAGTTGAAGCAAGGCATTGTAATTGTTTCTCTTTTCATCTGAACTAATGCAAAGTGGCTGAGGGTTTTTTCCCAGTTGGGTTCCCTTGTAAATCACTAAGTACTTGTGGTTTTGATTTTTGCATGTCTATGCATGTTGTTCTAAACTGTGATTTTCATTCCATAGAATAATAAAGGAAAATTTTAATCTCTTGCTTTCAATTTGAATACATCAGTAGTAGAACATTTCTATTAATTTCTACAATTAAAGTGAAAATTAATTCAAAGATAGGGTATATAAACTAGGCATCCAAAGTAAAAAATAATATTTCCAACAATCTTCATTTTCCATTCTTTATCTTGGACATGTGTAGTCTCCCCTTGTCTTTGATATCAATGACAATATTATTTCTAATAGACGTGTGGTTAAATAACTATGTCTCTATTTATTTAGGAAATGGCATTTAACATTAAATTAATTTGTGTTCTTGCAAGCAAAAGTGAAAGGTGGTCGTGGTTTTGGTTAAGAGGATCAGATATAAAATGTTATGAACGAGTTATTGTCAACTTGGTGACTATTATTTCTCGCAATGAACATGGTACTAAGTGGATGTCATAAACTGCAACACACATAAAGATTTAGACCATCATGCTAACTAGGAATGAATCCATCATGCATCCATAGTGAGTATGGCTACTCCATAGGGTTAGTTTTGGGTCAAATTTAAGTATGAGGTCACATAAAAAAATAAGTAGACTCCTTAATTTTAAGGAAAAGCCTTAAGCCCTAGATAGAAACCACAATATAAGTTTGTATGGATTGCTTTGAATTATCAGGGATGGGATTATGCAACTTTCTTAAGAACTAGATAGAAACCCCATAATAAACTTATATTTATTACCTATAACTATGAAGGGTAGGGATGTTATCATGAAATGTTTTGACGTAGAAAATATTAATGGTACCATTCATGCCCCGCATAGTCTTTGGAAATTTGTAAATTAATTTCATGGTACCATCCGTACCCCTCATGTTGTTAGGGTATATGTAAATTTCATGGACATCCCTCATAGTTTTGGGTAATTTCTACATTCTACATAAAATTTCATGGTATGATCCCAACCCCTCATAGTTTTGGGGAATGCACACAATCTCATAATGGGGATTCTATCTAGTGCGGTTTGCTAAAAATTAAGCGCTCTAAATAGAAGAATTGATGTGGTTAAAAACTTGATATAGGTACATTCCATTGTAGCAAGATATGATGTAAGGCATTGAGTAATATTGTATCAAACTTCCCTCCAACTATTAAAATCTAGTGACATAAGAATTAAAGGTTATGATTGATCTTAGAACTCTATTGTATTTTTCATGGATATGGGTTGATTAAAATTAGGAAAAAAATATTAGGGTGTTGTTCCACAATGAACATGGCCTAGATCATGTTGGGGTTATCATATTTTATTTTTTTCCTAGATATTATGAGATTTGTTGCTGGAACAATGATCCTTTTGCTATAGGATTGCCAATTTTAACCTTGTATAATTAATTTCTGCAAAAAAAAAAATAATAAAAATAGAAAATATGCAATGGTGTGTGGACACATACACATTTAACATAGAGATTTTATCCTTGAAACCCAAATAAGTAAAAATAGAAATAATGTTTACAGTCCACATCTCCTATTTTTCCTTATATATTTTTACAATGTTATGATAGAATATGTATATCTCCCAATCCATTAACCTTGGATTAGAACAAAACCCTAGTTCCTTAATCGAAATTACATTACCATGGATCTTAAAACCATGTGCCCTGAAACTGCGAACGGTGAAAACCAAACTAAGAAAAAAATTATTTATAAAATCATATCACTGATATTTCACTTAGCAAGCCCTAAAGCACAAGAGTTACCATCTTTCATGCAAGCCCCCTTGTTCCCCCCTTCCCATTACATCATGTGCAAAGTGTATAACATATACCTAACATTTTCCCACTTGTTGTTTTCTTTTCATATAGGTGGCCACATGATTTCTTGATCAATGACCTAGGGAAATAATGCCCATTGTTTCTCTACACCAAGAAATCTTCTTAGTGCTCATAGAATTTTTTAGAAAATATAAAACATTCTTCAAGTTGTAAACCTTCACTAGCAACACCTTCTTCTCTTAAACCATGTCTCTCACAAATCAATATTGAACATCAATATGCTTTGTCTTAGAAAGATAAGCTGGATTCTTCGCTAGGAAGTTTTCGCTTTGAATTTCATAATCTATCCTTAAAGCTTATTTTACCAACTTGATACTTGAAACAATATTTATAAACATATTAATTCCGTTCTTGCATGAGTGGCCTCCATATATTCAACTTATTTATTTGAGAGTGTCACTATAGATTGCCATTTGTTCATCCAATTGATTTCTCCTCTGAATAGGTTAAACACATATTTAGTTGTAGATATTTTGTGATCCATATCTATAACTTAGTCTATATCAATAAAGCCATGTATATCTAACACTCCATATAATAATGGTCTTCCTTGATATCATAATATATAACAATAGTGCTACACAAATACCTGAAAACCCTGTTTACTACTGCCCAATGCTCCTTCCCTAGTTTTGACATATACTTGCTCAAAACTCCCACTACAAGTGCAACGTCTAGTCTAGTATGGACCATTTCATACGTAAAAATGCAACTGCACTAGCATATGGAACACATGACATGTCCTCTTCCTGTTCCTATGCCTTGGGATACTAATATACACATAAATTTACACATATAGGAATATAGATATTTACTTGTTTACATTCCTACATATTAAATCTTTGCAATATTGTCTCAACATATTTCCTTTGATTTAACTAAAGTTTCCTATTTCCGTAATCTATTTTGATTTCCATGCCTAGAATGAAATTTTTAGTACTAATATCCTTCATGTAAAATTTAGAGGAAAATTATTTTTTCACATCTTAGATGATTTCCTTGTCATTTCCAATCAGCAACATATCATCCACATACAAGACCAAACAAATAAGACAATCACTAATTAAAATAAAATACACACCATGATCTTCCTTTCTTCTTGTGAAGCTAAGTCTTGATACATAAGTATCAATATTTTGATATCACATCATTGGTGATTGCTTTAACCCATACAAGGAATATTTTAGCCTACGTATGGACTCTTATTTCCCTTCATTGCAAATCCTTTTGGTTGCTTCATGTAAATGTCTTCTTTTATATCCCCATATAAGAATGTTATTTTCACATCCATATGTTCGACTTCAAAATAAAAAGCAACAAGAACAAATTAAAAAACTTAATAGAAGTTAACTTGGCAAAACAATATCACCAAATTAAATTCCCTTTAACTGGGAATAACCTTTTGCTACTAATTGAGCTTTGTATTTCTCCACTTTTCATTTTTCATTCAAATTCTTCTTAGACACCAATTTTCTGCCAATGAGATTTATTTTATACAACAAATCCACTAGATTGAAAGCCTCATTCTTGTCTGAGGTTTCCATTTTTTTAACCATGGCCCTTTTTGAGAGCTTTTCATCCAATGAATCCACTACCTCCCTAACAATTTTAAGTTTATCATAACCAATAAAATAAGAAAAATAGAAATAGAAATTAGGCATAATGTATCTATGTGGCTACCCTTTTTCCTAAATTGATCCCCTCAATACTAGAGTATGAGGTTCTTCTTTTGATTCCTATTATTCATCCTTCAATTGAAACTCTAATTGCTTTTGTTCTTGCTCCCTTGGTAGAATTCATTTTGGAAAACATCTTTGATTTCTCTAAATACCACATCTCAGCTATACACAACCTTCTTAGTTTTTGGGTTCTAAAGATGATAACCTTTCAAACCATCTTTATATCCAAAAAATATACACTTTTCAACTTCATTATTCATCTTAATCCTATTTTCCTTTGTAACACGTACATAAGCATCAAAAGAAAATACCCCAAGATGATTTAGAGAGGGTTTTTACTAGTCTATACCTCATGTGGAGTCTTTCCATCCACTGTTAATGAGGGAGATTGATTTACTAGGTAACATGCCATATCCATTGCCTCTGCCAAAAATTCCTATCCTAAGTTGGTACCACCACCTAGCATTCTCATTTCTTTTTCCATCAATGACCTATTCATCCCTTCTACACCTCAATTATGCTAAGTTGTGTATGGAGTAGTAATTTTCCTTGCGATACCACACTTATTGAAAAATTCCTTGAATTCATTCCCATATAATTCTTCGCCAGTATGCATCCTCAACATCTTAATTTTATTCTTTGTTTGATTTTGCACAAGATCCTTAAACTTTGGAAATTTGTTAACGACTTTAGATTTCCTCTCAAGGAAAAAATGTTTGTATTTATCAAGAAGCCATCTAATATAATTGAGACATAATGCACATATTGCCCATTTAAGGAACCGAAACAAGTCTAAACAGATCATTGTGCACCAACTGTGATATTCCCTTTGCTCTCGTAGAATAGATGAGAATCTTACCTGATTATGCTCCCATTAAGTAATTTTCATGGAAATAAAAATAGAAATACCAATTAAACATTCCTTCAACCATATCTATATTGTGTAGCACTCGAAGGCCCTTCTATCTAATATTTCCTTATCTTTTATGCCAAAGCATAATGTTTTCTCTAAAGACTGTAAAAGATTTTCCTTCTTCAATGTCAATCTTAGGAACAAAGGAACTATTTCACCTCTCACTAATAATGCTTCCTAAAAAATTATTTAGAGTTCCAATCCAAAATATCCTCATCAATAACATTTCTCCTTAAACCATCCTATAGGGTTCCTTTTAAAACACTATTTTTAAACTTGCATCACTCATCTTGCTTACACGAATCAAGATTCTAGCCAATCCTAGCATGTGCAGAACATTGGGGAGTGTTCTAATCCTTCCACCCATGAGATTAAACTTAACATTTTCTCATCCTATGATTATAGATATCAAGTCATCTCTTAAGAAAATGTCACTGCCATCATACCTTTCATACTCACAAAACCACTCCCTCTAAGGAGTCATATTAAAAGATGCACCTGAGTCGACTAACTATGTCTCATGATATACTTGTGTTTGAGGAAGCCAATTACACATCCCCTCCTTTGTGTAAGGAGGTTTTTTCTTCTATAGAAAGAGTATCATCAGATCCCTTTCCTTTCCCAACACTTTTGGATCTAAAGTGTCTCCTATAATGCCCTTCTTTTCCACATCTCTAACATACCTTTATGACTTTTCCTGGAGATTTAGATTTTCCACTCAAGGAGTTATTTATATTCCTATATTGTAAGTTCCCTTTTATAGATAATACATTTGCGCTCTAACTTTCCATTTTCTTCTATCTCATCTCCTATAATGACAAGGATGAGACTATTCATTGAAGTTTAAAGTAGTTACATTACCATCTATGATGCCAGTTAGACAATCCCACGAGTCTGGTAAATAAAACAACAAACACATACACTTATCTTTATTTGAAATATTAATATCAATAGATAATAGTTGAATTACCACATTATTGAAGGCATTCAAATGCTCTATCAGTAAGTCTATATCCTTCATCTCCAAGTTATATAACTTCTTCCATAGGAACAATTTGTTCATTATGGAATTATAATAACAAAAAACCCCTAACTTGCTCTATAATTCCTTCATTCAGTAATATTGAATCTGAGAGACATAAGCATACAATGTTCGTTGCTTTCCAATCCAACTTGATCTAGTCTTTTATCAGTGTCCCCATTGGTTCAATACTTGGATATGCAACAATCCACTAATCTTTGCTGACCAAAAGATATTCCATTTTAAGTATCCAAAACTAAAAACTTTGTTTGTTGAATTTCTTGATATTGATCTTTTAACTACTCGCCATTTCCTTTCACCACAAGAATCAATTCAATATATTTCCATCTCTAACATTTTCTACCATGGGCCCAAACCTATCCCCTTGAAGCCAAACTGCTTGGATACCAAATGTTGGTTTTATCCCAATACAAATAATTGTTGTAAACAAATACTTAAAAAAATAGAAAATATGCAATGCCATGAACACACATTTAACACAAAGATTTTACCTTGGAGGCCAAAATCAAGAAAATCAAAATAACGTTGAGTCCACACTTCCCATTTTTCCTTGTATATATATATACAATGTTATAATACAATATGTATATCTCCGAATCCATTAACGCTATATTAGAAAAAAATCACAGTTTCATAACCAGAATTACATTACCATGGACCTCAAATTATGTGTCATGAAACCACTAAATGTGAAATCCATACCGAGATAAAATTCGCGATAAAAAATCTATCAATGGTTTTTCATTTGGGAATCCCCTTCGGGGCCCCACATGGGGGCTATCGTTCCCCATGCGACCCCCTCCCACTACACTTTGTGCAAAGAGTATAAAACATATCCAACAAAGATTAGCTTACTCTATTTTGTAATATTATGAAAACTCCTTAATCCTTACATCTCTCACACCTTTAAAATGAATAATAAAGAGAGGGTTATCCTTTCTCATAGCAAGAGGTTGTAGTGGGATGTTCAAGTTATAAGCAGTCTAGTAAGACCAAACATTTGTGATGATTAGGTTAATGGCCATATATTGATAGCAATAATTAGGAAAGGATATCTATATCCATATGTATTTATAAATTATAAAGTCAATTATGGCTTGCTGGATTGATGAACTTGGAGTGTTGTTAACATCCACAATAGGGTTCAAGTATCACCTAAGATACCCATGCTTCTATTTAATTTACACAAATAATTATGATAATGATTAGACTTAAATACAAATCCTAAATTAATTTGGTGAAATTAATATCCTTAGTGACAACAACTCAACCAAAAACTTGCTTTCACAAGTCCACATGTCCACACTCATGTTGATTGAAAGCATCCCAACAAAACATATATAAACTATATTAATAAAAGCATAAATTGGATAAGGAAGACCTAACATATTAATAAAAACATAATTTGGATAAGGAAGACCTAACATATTAATAAAAACATAAATTGGATAAGTAAGACCTAACTTTTGCAATTCTTAAGTAAGTGGCCTTATCTTTGTGGGTATATATAAACTAGATAACCACATCTGTAAATTCTACATACATATATATGAATAAAAAGGTAATTTAATGGCTTGATGTGAATTCAGACGGACATGGGTTGATAGATTGGTGTAAAGTTACTACTGGCTCATAAGCTTAACAAATCAATATTTGATTGAAATAATCATAAAACTTTGGTAAATAAATAAGGCTACAACACTTACAATATTTATTTATTTATTTATTGAATGATATTTTGAGTTAATAATTCATATCTATAAGCAAGACATGATGGTTTATGTTTTGAGATCATATAAATAAAGACTAGGCATAGAGCTTTGAGTATTGTATGTTTTTTATTGCTTTGGAATGCCCAATCAATTCTCTATATTCTCTTTGAGGTTCACAAGATGATCCAAACTCGAGACCTAAAAAGGGAACGACTTCCTGTTAAGGGTCTTAAAGAAAACATGAAAGTCCTCCCCATATTTTGACACTTCTGACCCTCCACCCAACTCATATCGATAAGTATAGGGATTTTCTCCATTGGATCTGCAACTTTCTAGGAGTTTTCACGGTTGTATAAGCATGGATATGGAGTTTTATCAGTTAGATCAACATCTTCCTACAAGGGATTGACGATGCCCTCTACTTGTGAATTCTCCTCGAGGATGACGATGATCTTCATGACCTCTGTGCCATAAGTCTACTTCCTTGTTGCATGTGCAAAGGGAAGTGCCCTCTGCAAGATTTTAGCCATGGACCCCTTAAAATCAAACTCAAATGGATGGTGGCCAATTGATAATCTTAGAGGAAATTCCAAAAATCAATGATGTTAGAATAGGCCGCCATTACTGCAGTAAAAAATGAAGAGGATCCTTGAAAAAAAAGAATGGTAGGAGACCAATGCTCTCCCTGAAACAAAATACCACCACATCTGAACTGCGTAGGTGATCTATAGGTTAAAAGTTTTCACTATGCGTCAACAAAGGCAACCACAGATGCAAACTAGGGTTTCATAGAGTTTTGCTCCTCCATTACTTTAAAAATGCTTGTTGTAGTTTACATATAATGTATTTCTTAGATTCATTGGATTGATTTATGCACTATAAATGAAATAACATTTATATATACTTTCCACTACAAACCCATCTTCCTTCCCCACACCCCTTCATTAACTTCAAGGATCACTACGCTAGATGAATTGAAGACCAATTCATTATCATTTACATACTTCATAGTTATTTTCTTAGTACGAGGGTTTTTTGTTTACTTATTATTATTATTGATCCTGTACAAAATTCAACTATCAAAATCAAATATTTGAAACATGTCAACTATTAATGTTAATAAGTATATTATTAGTAAAATAATAAAGAAAAAAAATTATATTGATATTTTTAGATTCAACTTATTCTTTTTGTTAAAATATTTCCATAGGTTCAACAATTTCCATAACACGTATTAATTGATACACATTATTTAAACCCATAAATAATTCATATATATTACTTTTATAATGAAACTTCAAATAACTTACCATGCTTTCTTCTTGAGACTTCCCTGATGCTTCTTACTATAATCTCTTTTCCTTAATCTTCTATCCACCCACCTCTATTAATAAAAGCCGTGCCAAATGAAATATAGAAACTATGAAATATGTTTTATAAATGAAGTAACAAATTTAGGCTAAAAAATGTTTTGAGGTATAAATTAGATGCATTAATGCACATTATACAACAATATGCACTAAAACCGAAAAATATTTTTAAAATGAGATAAAGCTGAGTACTGCAATATACACTAACAAATGCATTAATGCATTGTTATTGTTTAGTGCACATTGCAAAAGTGAATACATTATTTTTTTTTAAATTCAAAGCACCAAATCATGGACTCTTTAGTAAACAATGCACCAACACATGTTTAATCCAAAAATCTAAAAAATTAAAAAGAAGAAGAAGTGAAATGACATGTTTTTGGGTCCCAATCCAACCTATACCCAAAGCCTCCTCATTTTTTATATTGACACGTATTCTTAGGTAGAGAGAGTAAACACGTATTGTTAGGGTTTACATTGACATAAAACAAAAGGGACAAAATAAGAAAGCTAGCATCTGCAATAGTGAAAGTGAGTATAATTTTATTTTATTGGAAGTGTATTATAAATATTTATATGAATAAACAAATAAAATGATAATTTTTCATTATTTAATAGAAAAAATTGAGATGAAGATAATGAAGCCAGTTATCTAAAATTTTTCCTATATAGATTTAAATGTGACCTATAATGATCTCTTACAAATTCATTTTTTAAGAAAACTCTACCCACTCTAATCTCTTTTCTAATAAATCTATCTTGTATAATGTAACTTTTTCCACAACAATGGAATAGGGATTAGGGTTTTTCTTTAACTCACTTTGACAAAACGAAATTCTTATTCAACTTTTTGCTTGATATTTTTATACATTGCTGATAATTGTGGTGTCTATTGTTTAAAAAACTTATTTTGGTTTGTGGTGAACTAATCATGCTAAAGATGCACTATATGGACTATATGGATGTAATTCACTAAAGTAACAATTTATGATAAAAACCAAAATCCAAATCTGTGCAACTAAAGCATTGTAGGGGATTTTCATTGTGAAAATTTTAAAATAAGTTTATTTTTGATGTGCACCTAAATAAAATGCACAAAACACACATACTAATTTTCCAATTTAAATGAGGCACAATTGTTGTTTAACTTTAAGCCTTCAAAAGTTAGTTTAAAATTAACATGTCACATGATTCCCAAACTCTCTTTTAAGAATGAAAACATGTAAACTATAATACTCCATAGGAAACACATTGATTAGTATAATTTAAATAGTATGGGCAAACATGTAAACTATAGTACTCCATATGATACACACTAATTAGTATTGTTTAAAGATTATAGGATGTGACATTGTTCCCTTTGTTAACATACTATTCCTATTAATATTTTTTCATGAGAATTATTTCAAAGCATGGGTAAATTAAATGCATGGGTAAATTAAATGTAAAGAATGTAATTGCTTAATCAATATGCATACCACATGAATGAAAAATTTAAAATTATATAAATGATATTTAAACTACAACATGAGTGGGAAAGATATCATTTGAAATTCAATAATGATACTAAAACTCACATTATGTACTTAAAAGAGGCCTTCAAAATTTTGTTTAAAGTGAAATTAACATGCTTTTGAAACTTTCTTTTAAGAATGTAAACACATATTTGGTGTGGTTTTGACTCATATGAAAGGGGAAAATGATAAATATCAAATAGTTGATTCTTTATATTCCCCATATCATATCAATCTAAGTTTATCAAGTTCTCCACTATAATTTGTAGTAAATTGAAAATTGTATTTATATTTTGATTATTTGATTGAGATTTTTCGACCATAACACATGCATTTGAATAATTATGCTTTGCATTTTGTAAGGTCCTGATTCATGATCATGTTTAGATGCACATGATATTGCACTAGTATAAACAAATAACAAGCACTTATTTGGGACATTAAGATACCACAAGTAGATGGTTAAAAAAAATGGAAAGCCAATTTACCCCGCCAACTATAACACACCATCTTCTAAAAACCATCATAGCCCAATGGTACTTCATTGTGAATTGAATCTCAATTATGACACCCAAGTAGTGTGTGGTTATTCAAAATGTAACGGGTTGAAGGTGAAACTTTGATGTGTCACCTTGCCTCATTATATTAATGACTGTCTACAGAAAGTTGATAGTCTAATATCTCCCATTGTAGTCAAGGATCCAATAACTAATGTAAAAAATACACATAGGAACACTTCCATGTGATCCTCTTTTGAAAATTTGTAGGACACCAAATCAACTATGTTTCTTCTCAAATCGACCAACCTATTTCCTTATATTGAGTCAATTGAGAGTTATAATGAGCCAAAGTAATATGATATTGATATTATCGATAACATCTCAAGTAGAAGTTCCAAGAAATATGAGATAGGAGAAAAAAATGTCCAAGTACACACCAAGGGGCAGTGTTGGGTGTGGAGCTTGATTGTCTTCTTTATTCATAGGTATCACCGCATTGGACCCAAGTTTGTAATGTGGCGACAACGACGCCTGTAATATTTGCACTGCAAGGGGGGTCTAGGGGGGCAACTGTGATCTTTGGGAGCCCCCCCTGGCAGGGGATCGGGGGCAACACCCCCGAAGCTAAAAATAGATGTAAAATTGCCTTGTAAAATGTTGTAATTTCGTATTCAATCTGAGCCGTTCATTAGGTGGATATATGACGGTAGAAGTTATGTTTAATTTAGGGTTTTTTTTCCCTAGAAGGAAAACCCTCACTATATATGAGGGAGTTGTGTTGCGTCTATGTAGATCGATATTTGGAGTGAGAAAGAGAGAGGAGATTGTGTGAGAGCGAAGAGGGAATTACAATAGATCTACTGTAGTTTGTATCTCTTCATTTTGCTGGATAATATAAAAGGAAGGACTGGATATTTCTCCGTGGATGTAGCCCAAATTGGGTGAACCACGTATATCTGTGTCTCTCTTGTTTTATGGGTATTCTGTGTTTATATTTCTACAATATATTTTATGTGCTCCATTGCTCTATAATATATAATTTTCTAACAATTGGTATCAAAGCCGAAGGTCTATTTGGCTTATAAAATCATATGAGGTAAGGGTTCCTGGTTTGAGTGGGAGCAATGGTGGAAGATGGTAGGTTTAGGGTTGAAACATTTAACGACCAAAACTACCAGTTGTGGAAGACGCAAATGGAAGATTATTTGTACCAGAAAGATCTGTACCAACCATTGAGCGGAAAGGTAAGGAAGCCGACGAGTATGACAGACACATAATGGGATATTCTCGACAGAAAGGAACTTGGAACAATACAGATGTGCCTAGCAGCGTTGGTAGCGTTTAATATTTCAAAGGAAACGACAATAGAGGGGTTAATGTCGGTATTGGCCAAACTATATGAAAAACCCTCAATAAGGTATTTCTTATGAAGCACTTATTTAATATGAAAATGTCAGAAGGTGGATCTGTTGCTGATCATTTAAATGAATTTAATATAGTTACTAGTCATTTAAGTTATGTAGGGGTAACTTTTGATGATGAAGTTAGGGCTTTGTTATTTCTGTGCTCATTGCCAGAAATTTGGAATGGTTTAGTTATGACCATTGGTAACTCTGTCTATGGATCTAGTACTTTAAAATTTGCTGATGTTGTCAGTGCAATCCTTAGCGAGGAAATGTGACGGAAAATCTCCAATGAGACATCAAGTAATGCTCTGACTGCAGAGACTAGGGAAGAATAATGGAAAGAGGAAAGAGCCCATGATATCGAAGTAAGTCAAGGAAAGGCAGATCCAATTCCAGATCGGGGAAAGTGTGCTGGAAATGCAGGAAGAAAGGACACCTGAAGAAAGACTACAAGTCTCAGAAGGGAAAGAAGGAGACGCACAGCAAGAAAACAATCATGAAGTGAATGTGACAGTTGATGTGTTGCAAGATGCTTTTATTCTTTCATTAGAAAATAGTATTGATGCCTGGGTGGTAGATTCAGGGGCCTCATTCCATGCCACAACTGATAGGAAACATTTTCATCATTATGTTCAAGGAGATTTTCGACAGGTTCGATTGGGTGATGATAAACCCTGTAAAATCATTGGAATGGGTACAATTTTCATAAAAAAATAGAATGGAAATCAATGGCTATTGAAGGAGGTAAGGCATGTTCCAAATCTGAAGAAAAATCTAATTTCAATAGGGCAGTTGGGAGGTGAAGGCTGTGTGACTACTTTTACAAATAAAACTTGGAAGGTCACTAAAGGATCCCTGGTAATAACAAAAGGAGAAAAGGTTGGTAGATTGCATTTATGCAATGGTATTTCTAATTCTGTTAATGCTTTAACCTCTACAGGAGAAGATACAACATTGTGGCATCATAGGCTTGGGCACATGAGTGAGAAGGGGATGCAGATTCTTCATTCAAGAAATGTGTTGCCAGGTTTGAAGCGTGTTGATTTAAAATTATGTGAGAATTGTGTTTATGGAAAACGGAAGAGAGTTAGCTTCCTCAGAGTTGGGAAAGAAAAGAAGAGCGAAAAATTAGAGCTTGTGCATACAGATGTATGAGGACCTTATCAAGTATCATCTCTCGGTGGCTCTCGTTATTATGTTACTTTTATTGATGATGCAACTAGAAAAACTTGGATTTATTGTATTCGAAATAAATCTGATGTATTTCATACTTTCAAGAAATGGAAAGCTTTGGTTGAAAATGAGACAGGAATAAGGCTGAAGTGTCTTAGATCAGACAATGGAGGTGAATATTGCATCAAAGAGTTTGATAGGTATTATTCAGAGAATGGAATTCGCCGAGAGAAGACAATTCCAGGAACACCACAAGAAAATGGTGTGTCAGAAAGGATGAACAGGACAATCATGGAGCGTGCAAGGTACATGAGATTGCATGCAGGATTGCCTTTACAATTTTGGGTAGATGTTGTAGATACTACCGTTTATCTAATAAACAAAGGGCCTTCATGTTCCTTGGATGGTGGTATTCGAGAGGAGGCATGGATAGGTAAAAAGGTAAACTACTCATTTTTAAAGACTTTTGGTTGTGAAGCCTTTGTCCACATTAATAAAGAAAATAGAGCAAAGCTTGAGGCAAAATCAAAGAAATGTACCTTTATTGGATATGGTGTTAATGATTTTAGTTATCACTTTTATGATTATGAAAAACACAAAACGATTAGAAGAAGAGATGTCATATTCAATGAAAAGGTTTTGTACAAGGATCAACTACAGGAAAAGAAACAATAAAAAGAAGACAGAGAATACAAAGTGCTTGATGAGATCACAGAAAAAGTGATGGTGCCTGAAAATCATAATGATCAACAACAACCACAACAACAACAACAACAACAAGCACCTCAAACACCTGAAAGTGGTGTTAGAAGATCTACCAGGATAAGTAGACCCCCTGAATGATACTCTCCTTCATTATATTATGTATTGTTGACTGATTCTGGTGAACCAGAATGTTATCAAGAAGAAATGCAGGTAGAAACCAGGAAGAAGTGGGAGCAAGCCATAAAATAAGAGATGGACTCCTTAGCACAAAAACAGACTTGGGACTTAGTCAGGTTGCCTGCAGGTAAAAAGACATTGCAGAATAAATGGGTTTATAGGTTGAAGGAAGAAGATGGAGGTAAAAAAAGGTATTAATCTAGACTTGTGGTGAAGGGGTTTGCACAGAAAAAGGGTATAGACTTTGATGAGATATTTTCTCCTATTGTTAAAATGACTTCCATCAGAACTATTTTAAGTCTAGTAATAGCTGAAGATTTGCATCTTGAGCAGTTAGATGTAAAGACAACCTTTCTCCATGGGGATTTGGAGGAAGAGATATATATGGAGTAGCCACAAGGATATGAGGTAAAAGGGAAAGAGAAACTAGTGTGCAGGTTGAAGAAGAGCTTGTATGGCTTAAAACATGCTCCAAGGCAGTGGTATCTAAAATTTGACATGTTTATGTCTGAACAAGGTTACACTAGATGTCACTCTGATCATTGTGTTTATCTCAAAAGGAAAAATGATGGCAACTATATTATATTGTTATTGTATGTAGATGACATGCTTGTTGCAGGTTCTAACATGCAGGAAATAAATGTGCTCAAAAGAAAATTGGCAAACTTATTTGCAAAGAAGGATTTGGGTGCTACAAAAAAATCCTTGGTATGAGAATAAATAGAGACATGAAGAATCGAAAATTAACATTGTCTCAGAGTGCGTACATAGAAAAGGTGTTGAAAATATTTAATATGAAAAATGCAAAACTAGTTAGTATACCTTTGGCTAGCCATTTCAAACTAAGTAAGGAGGCGTGTCCCAAGGTTCAGGAAGAAATGGCTTATATGTCTAAAGTTCCATATGCATTAGCAGTTGGAAGCTTAATGTATGCAATGGTCTGCACAAGGCCTGATATTGCACATGCAGTGGGAGTTGTAAGCAGGTACATGAATAATCCAGGAAAAGAACATTGGATAGAGGTGAAGTGGATTCTCAGGTATTTGATAGGTACCACAAATCAAGCATTATGATTTGGTGGATCAAACATTGCTCTACAGGGATATGTTGATGCAAATATGGCGGGTGATAGAGATAACAAGAGGAGCACCATAGGGTATGTGTTTACTGTAGGTGGAAAAACTATTAGTTGGGTTTCAAAACTGCAAAGTGTTGTTGCACTCACAACAACGAAAGCAGAGTATGTTGCTGCTATAGAGGCTAGTAAAGAAATGATTTGGTTACAAAGGTTTTTGGATGAAATGGGTAAGAAGCAGGAGTTGGACAGGTTATACAGTGACAGCCAGAGTGCCATACATCTTTCAAAGAACTTTGCATTTCATTCCAAGACTAAACATATACAACTCAAGTACCATTTCATACGGTCAGTGTTGGAAGATGGATAATTGAAGTTGGAAAAGATACACACTAACCAGAATCCTACAGATATGTTAACAAAAGTTGTAACCAGGGAGAAACTGAGATTTTTCTCAGTTTCAATTGGTCTTCAAGTATGATGAAGAAGATGAGAAACAACCAGGTCCAAAGTGGAGTCATTGTCCAACAAATGAAGCAGCGGTGGAGTTGCTATAATTAGTCTCCAAGTGGGAGATTGTTGGGTGTGGAGCCTGATTATCTTCTTTATTCAAAGGTATCATTGCGTTGGACCCCAGTGTGTAATGTGGTGTCAATGTCGCCCGTAATATTTGTGCTGCAAGGGGGGTTCAGGGGGGCTAAAAATAGATGTAAAATTGCCTTGTAAAATGTTGTAATTTCGTAGTCAACCTGGGCCGTTCATTAGGCAGAGATATGACGGTAGAAATTAATTCATGAAAATATTTCTCCTCTTTATCTGAGCTTTTTATCCATTTCTTTGTTTGTTTCATGCTCTTTTCCCCTATTTTATAGAGGATTACCCTCTCTTTTTATTTATTTTTATTGTTTTTTAGTAATATTATGTATTTGTGATCAATTTTATTTGTTACTATTATTATTATCACAATTAGCATTATCATTATTATTTATTGTTATTTATTTATTATTATTATTATAATATTAATTAATTAATTAATTAATTTTTTTTTTAGAACACCCTCTTTTTTATTTTTTTAAATAGTTTTCATTTTATTATTGTTTTTTTATCCCCTTTTATTATTTATTTAGTTTATTTAACAATTAGTTGTATTTTTATTTTCATTTCATTTTATTCTTTTTTTTAAGAACACCCTCACTTTTTATTTTTATATATTTTTATCAATTTTTTTGAGTGTATTTTTATTTAGTTATTTATATATTTTTATTTTATTTTATTTTACACAATTTTTCCTATTTGGATAATCAAATAAATAAATACATTAATAAATAAGGAATGAATAAGTTAATTAATATATTAAATAATTATTAAAAAAAATTATTTATTAAGTATTTAAACAATTTAAAGTAATCCCCTTCCCTAGTCATATATAGCCATTTAGTTGGTTTATAATATTATATATATAATTTTCCCTCCCCAGTGAAATATAGTCATTTTACTCTAACCGTTAAGTTGACCTATCTTCTTATTTAACCTTCCTATGAGATCTGTCTCTTCATCTTGTCCTGAAGATGAACCACACTGGCTGGTTCGAAATGCGTCGACCAAATACTTTCTATGTGATTTTTTCCGAAAATTTTCATGAATTAACAAGTTATGGATCACAGAAGGTAGAATTTATGTTTAATATAGGGTTTTTTTCCCTAGAAGGCAACGCCTCGCTATATATGAGGGAATTGTATTGCATCTACATATATCAGTATTCTGAGTGAGAAAGAGAGAGGAGATTTTGTGAGAGTGAAGAGGGAATTACAATGGATCTGCTGGAGGTTGTATCTCTTCATTTTGCTGGATAATATAAAAGGAAGGACTGTCTGTTTCTCCGTGGATGTAGCCCAAATTGGGTGAACCATGTATATCTGTGTCTCTCTTGTTTTATGTGTTTTCTGTGTTTATATTTCTGCAATATATTTTATGTGTTCCATTACTCTGTAATATATAATTTTCTAACAGGCAGTTCAATTATTGAAGGGAAATTATGACTTCTCTATTCTTATCCATCTACAACATAAATAAAAAATATATTAAAACCATGCTTTATATGGAACTAGGGAAAATTTTAAGGACCCCCCCAAATTTATGTATAATAAATGGAAAAATGCCATGATACATAGGAAAAATGGAAGGCGATTTTATCAATAATATAATATGTATATATACTTCTTTTGGCGAATCTTTCACCAGATTATATTATATTATAATTGGCGAATGTCTCACCATATTATATTATCTTGTAAAATCATGATGAGTCTTTCACTGAATTATAAAATGTTGTAAGATCTTGGCGAATCATTCATTGAATAGTAAAGACTTTGTAAAGGGCTAACGAAGTTCATAATGAGTATTTCGTGTAATGGTTTCAAGCCTTGTTAAGAAATCCACCAAGAACCAAAACACATATATTCCTTATATGCAATATAAATACATTTCTCATGGAAATTCAATTAGGTTTAGTGCTGGTGGTAGGACAATATGTTGAACTCATAATGAGTATTTCTTGTAATGGATATGAGCCTTGTTGTCTAAGAAATCCTTCGAGGATTGAAATATGTATGTTCCTCATATGGAATATAAAGATATTTCTAATGTATTAAAAAAAGGAGGATATGAAATGAATGATATAATTACAAAACCATGTGATGGTGTACTTAGCATTGACTAGTCACAATGGTGGAGAGGTTAGTAATGTACTTTAGTTAATATATGTGAATTCATTTATTATTTTAATTTCTATATTATAATTATTGTGCATTTATTACAACTTAGTAACAACACACATAATTTTGGTAACACAATGTGTGGTCCAATTCTAGGTTAGAGTGTTTGTCATTTCGCCCATGGGCTAAGATTCACCCCTAAAATTTTCTATGGATATAAAATATCAATCCAATAAACATAGTAGGTTCAAGTACTGAAAAGCTATCTATTGGCATTATGAATTATCTGTTGTACTTGATGGTAACCTACCTAATGAATGACAACCTACTTGATGAGTTGTCCTTTGATGGAAACCTACTTGATGAAGATGTAAATAGGATGTGTCTATAGATGTGACAAAGTATTTTGACAAAGGCATAACAATTCAGAGGCAGAGGAATGATAAAGTTGAAAGTTCAAGAAGTATACATGGGTTATGTTAAGAAAATCCGCATACACATGCGAGTATGAAGAAACAAAGGCACATATAGTTTCTGCACCATGGTATTCTAAATACCAAGGGTCCTTACCATAGTATTTCCCTGTGGTATTGTGCCTAGCAACAAATGTTTTGATCCTGTCTAATGAAACCATTGGCTGGAGCATGGTTTTGACCTATGGCATTGGATAAGGGCTAAACTATATAAGGAGATGAATATCAAAGTAGTAGGGGTGTGCAAGAAATGGAAATCTTATGAATAGTTAGATCTAATGCAAATATGCATGTAATGGGATATTGATGCTTTGCTTGATATAAACTAAGTATTCACTTGAGAGTTTGATGATGGATCAAATCCAATAGATATGATATGACAATCATGATTATGAGATGATTTGATTTGTGTTGATAGTGCCTTAACGTGTGATTTTCTGTGTATGCCGAGATCTGTGTATGTCTAAAGTTCTGTGTTGCAGCAAATATTTGATTCTGAATTTGCAAATATGTATGTGGATTTTATATCCTGCAAGGTGTGTACACACATGAGTGTGTTTCTGTTAAGTTGTGTACACGTAGGTTTGTTTCTTGAAAAACACATACACATGCATATATGCTTTGAAGAAAACACATACAAAAAGTAGAGTTTTGATGAAAATAATTTCTGATCAATATAATCAATTTTGATGTGTTTTTGTTGTCTATCAATGTTGTCTTCTTGATGATCCAGGCTTAAACAATGATGTTTTAGTTATGGATTGATTGATTGAATAATGTTGAAGTTACTTGCTGATTATGATTGAAGATCAAAGAAAGTTCTGTGATTATTTCAGAATGATGCAGTAAATTTGTGTATGATTAAATGTTTGTTTTAGAGTGGCAGTGTTTTAATTTTTAGGATTCAGTGGTTTAAGATCTATACTTGGGTATGCTTCATGAAAGGCACATACACATGTGAGTTTTATACTACAAAATAATGTACATATTTTGACAAATGTTTGATAAGGGTTTGCAGTAACATAATTTGGTTTTTGGGATTGCAATATGTTGTTTGGTATTCTAGTTATAGTGATCTAATTGTTCTAGTTGATTGGTTGAGTTTCAGTTGACTGGGTTTCAGTGATTGGTTGATTCATTTGGGTCAGATATTGATGATTGAGTTACAGTGATAAGTTTCAGTTTGATGATTGGTTTTTGACCTTAAATGTTCGTAGTGGGTCCAGTCTGAAAATTTGATGAAACATGGCCTACAAGTTGTGATGTGTTGTAGCAGGTGGATCCAATATGAAAATTTACGAAACGTGGTCCCTGAAGGTGTTGAGGGTTGGAGCCTTCAATGAGGGAGTTGAAGCTTCCTTCCGATAGTAGCTGGTAAATCAAATCAGGGTGTTGGAGCTTCCTTCTAGTAGGAGTTGGAGGATGGGCGTCCTTGAAGGTGTTGAGGGTTGGAGCCTTCAATGAGGGAGTTGAAGCTTCCTTCCAATAGTAGCTGGTAAATCATATCAGGGTGTTGGAGCTCCCTTCCAGTAGAAGTTGTAGCCTTTTGTAGGTGGGTGCTTGCGCATTGGTATGAGTTTACACCAGTACAAGATTCATGGGGTTTCTCCCTTCCAGTAGGAGTTGGAGAACGAGAAAAGGTTGTAGCATGTGTACAATATTGTAAAAGCTTTTATTTATATTAAAAAGAATACATAGATGACAAGAATAGGTGGTTTTTTCCCGCATTGGGTTTCCAACTTAAATCCCAGCGTTCATGTTTGTTTCTTATGTGTGATGGTTTATTTTGTTCTTACTGCACATGGTTATTGTCTATTTAATGTTTAATGAAGTACTAATGAACTAGCTCAAGATAAACAATAGATGGTTTAACTGAAAAGTAAGTTTACTGGATATAAGCTAGTTGTCTTAAGAACATTCGAGTACACATGCGGGTTCCCTTAAGTAAAGTCGCATACAAAAATCAGAATGTGAAATTGAAAAGTTCAATGATTTGAAAATACTTATTCACCCCCCCTCTCAGTATTTTTCCCAACACTATCAACGACCATGCATGGGGTTTTCCATATTACAGGAGCATGTGGCCTCTCAGATGTAGCCACAATTTTTGCCTAGCATTATTGTTGCCTTGCTATAGTGTGCAGGCAATTAATACATAATTTTCATTGACCTACCTAGTACAACTAGTCTTTGCTTGTATCTCAAGGTTTAACTTTCATATATTCCTGAAGTCAGGCTGCTTGGAAAGAATAATTTGTACCAAGAATTACTGTTTCCTTGCTTTAACCTGCAAGTAATTAATACATAATTTGCATTGACATACCTCATACCACTAAACCTTGCTCAAATGTTAGGGTTTACCCATTATATCTTCTTGAACTCACACTAAGTGGAAATATTACTTCCATTCCCTCCTCCCCCCCACAATTCAAGGGCCAAGGTTCAAAAAATGTACAACACAACATGTTCAAATACCGGAGAGCTATCAACTACCCTGCATGGGGTCTACCATATTATAGGGGCATGTGGCATCTTAGATGTAACCACTATTTTTTCCATGCATTATTGTTGCCTTGCTATAGCATGTAGGAAATTAATACATGATTTACATTGACCTACCTAGTACCACTAGTCCTTGCTCAGATCTCAGGGTTTACCTTTCATATCTTCCTAAAATCAGATTGTTTGGAAAGAATAATTTGTACCAAGAATTGTTGTTTCCTTACTGTAGCTTGCAAGAAATTAATACATAATTTGCATTGACCTAACTAACTGTACCACTAGTCCTTACTTAGATCTTAGGGTTTACCCTTTATATCATCCTGAGAACACCCTGCTTGGAAATAATACTTCAATGCCCTCCTACCCCACAATAAAAGGGACAATATTCAGCAGATATATGACACAATATCTTCAAATACTGGAAACCTATCAACTACCCAACATGGGGTCTTCCATATTACAAGGGTATGTGGCCTCTGAGATGTAGCCAAAATTTTTGCCAAGCATTGTTATTGTCTTGTTATAGCATGCAAACAATTAATACATAATTTGCATTTACCTACCTAGTGCCACTAGTCCCTGCTCAGATCTCAGACTTTACCCTTTGTATCTTCCTAAAATATTGAAGGTACATTATTAGCTAACTTCAAGATTCTCATGATTACCTCAACAGTTAATTATTACAATAACGATTGTGTACACAAACCTGTTGTAGCGCTACAACACCCCTCCAAAATTTTGCCTTAGCTGCGTTTTGGAGCCTCCCTACCAACCTTTCATAGCAACATGTCTTGCCTTGTCAAGTGCACAAGCTTCAGTGATTTTCTAGCAGATTACCAGCCTATGCATCAGAGCTTGTTGCATCTCCCTCATAGGCTATTTCTCCGGACTTGGTCCAGCTGCAAGCTGAGCAACTCCCTCAAGAAATTGCGCAATTCTGGAGGGGAACCAACATTCCCTCCAGAAATTGTGCAATTCTGTCTGGCAGACTAATGGGCTCTAGAATTGTGCAAATATGCCTGTCACTGCTCACTAGAAAAATTGTGTGATTCCTCCTAGTAGGATTGCTCAGCCCAGAAATAGCACAATCCCTCTTGGCAGCCATCCAAGCTCCCTCCCAGAAATGCACATTTTTTCCCTTCAACTAAGCAGGCTATAGCATGTCTGATTGAGTTGACCAGTTCCACCCTGGACCAGGAAAAATTGACTTTCATACATGGTTTGATTTTTCTTGGAATAGAAAAAATAAACATGAAAAAAGAATCCCTAGATTTTAGGGAGCTATTTTTAGCAACTAGAGGTTACATGCAAAGATTGTTTTAGAATATTTCTTCCAAGTGCCACTTTTTCCTATATTTGTGGCATGCACGTCATGAGCCTCAAACTTATTTATTTGATGCTTTAGAGCTCACTTCTTCACATTGATCTTGGAGCTCTAACATACCACATCACATCCAAGAGTTTTCGACACGTCCAACTTAGCTATTCACAGGTAAGTGGGCTTAACTTGTCTTTTGCAACATTTCTGTCTCTTTTTGTGTTTTCGCTTGTGTCCACTCCGGGCTAGGAAAACTTGACTTTCATGCATGGGCTGCTTTTTCCCGGAATAGTAAAAATAAACATGCAAAAAGCATCCCTAGATTTTATGGAGCTATTTTTAGCAGCTGGAGGTTACATGCAATGATTATTTTAGAATCTTTCCTCCAAGTGCCGCTTTTTCCTAGATTTGTGGCATGCACGTCATGAGTCTCAAACTTATTTATTCGACGATTTAGAGCTCACTTGTTCACATCGATATTGGAGCTCTAGCATCCCACAACACATCCAGGAGTTTTCGACACATCCAACTCAACTATTCAAGGGTAAGTCAGCTTAAATTGTCTTTTGCAACATTTCTGTCTTTTTTGTTTTAGCTTGTGTGAGTGTTGTTTGCTTGATTTCTGTGAATTCTTACTATCATTTACATGCATAATAGCTTGTACTAGCACCATTTTAGTTTTCATTAGCATCTCAATACTGTCGCATGCATGAAGTTGTTTTGCATGAACGATCGCCGATTCAGAGACTCACTTCAGCCACATGCATGTTGTTCCATTTTCTGAACCTTTCATTCACTGATTACATGCATGATCATTCACTCCTGCTTACACTCACTATCACCATGCATTCACATTCACGTTTGCTTTCAGTTGCCCATCGGCGGGTCTGGGCAACCTTGGACTGGACTCTGCCTCACCAAGACAACATTGCGCAATCCTGAGAGGGAAGTCTCTCTCTTTCTCTCAGGAAATGTGCATTTCTACCCAGTGACTATCCTCCAGTCTTGCATTGTGCAATTCTAAGGGACAATGACTACTATCCCAAAAAATTGCGCAATGCAGTCACTAGGCCTACAACCATTGCCAACTGAAATTTTGCATTGCATAATTCTAGTAGCTAGTAGTCTAGCCTGGATTACACATTTCCAAATTCTAGTAGCTAGCAGGCCTCCCCAGACAACCCAAAATTCCTTTTGTGCAGTTCTGGCAGCTAGTCTCCCAGCCTCACAGGAAAAATTGCACAATCCTTGCCACTCAATCCCCAGGTATGTTGCATGTCGTTCCTCAAGTTTGCTTTGGTTTTACTAACATCTCTTGCCATGCATGTCGCTTTGCCTCCAGATCTAGCAGGTATTTGTCTGCCCCTTAATAGTTTAGGATCAATCACCTCCAAGAGAGCAGGATCAAAGGACACTAACGAAAGTGAAATTGGAGCAGTAGTTGAGCGAGTGTCTACAAGTTTTCCGATCTATGAAGATACCAAGCTGATTGCACACAAGGACATCAAGCTGAAATGGTAAGAGGTCAATCATGCATTTGCACACACATTTGGGTAAGAGCTTGAAGACCACCAAGTCTATGTGAACATCCACAAGTCTGGCTTGTACCGGATTGCATGCATGTATCCCATGCTCCCATGCACAAACATGATACATTGGATCATCTCGCACAGTGATCCTAAGACGATGACATTGAGCAGTGTCAGCGGGTCGGAGATTGCTACCTTCAGGGCACAGGATTATAAAGAGATGTATCAGATGTCAAAGCCAATGATCATCATGGAGACTCCCTTCAGCATACCCAATATCAATGCCAACTCCAAAGATATTTTGAAGAACTAGGTGAAGGAGCCAGCTAAATTCGGGATGACACCCAACCTGGTCTACAAGATGAAGATACTGCGGAAGGTGTATCAATACTTGGTCACCTTTTCATGTCATCTATATGGCCAAGAAAGCACGGAAACCTTCCCACAGAGTTGGGTGATCGCGTTGGACAAGCTGGCCAAAGAAGGAAAAGCATGCAACTGGTTCGACATGTTGGCTCACCAACTGAAGGAACAACCACCCAAAGGTATGAAAGCAAAAATATACATGTCCGCTTACTTCTTGGATGTAATCTATGCCCGTCAAGAGTTCCCAGGCTTGAAGTGGGCATGGACACTGATAGAGACCTATGTGAACACTTATTGTAAGATGTTGTTCGAATGTAGCTTCAAAGGAGTTATCACATAGTTTTCCGATCATTTTGTCACCCCGGTTTACAAGATGATATTCGAATAGGATCCACCCTACATGTCGAAGGAAACAATTGAGGCACTGATCGACATAGTTGATTGGTATGCCTCACTATCTGGCACCTTCATACAGATGTACATCACATAGAAGCCTCCACATGTTCTACTGAAGTTTTCCTTGGAAAAGCTACTCATGCAGGAAGTATCATATCACATCTCGGCAGGATTGATAGCTAGGCTACACCGGAAGAATAAGGCACCTTGGCCTGCTGTTCCGTTGCGGATTGGGTTATATGAGATACAAAGTTTCAATCATGTGGATGTTCGAAGCAGAGCAGATGAAGAAATATCCATTTGACCTCCAGAGTTACAATCTGTATGACCTGCATTGTCTTGTGAAAGATCACTGCGCGAAAGTATAGTTTAACTAGATCCATGGGGCATGTCATTGGGCAAAGGAAGACCCATGGAGATATTGTTACAACTCCTCCAGAATCAATGAACTAGTTAACCTCACTGTGGAATGGATAGCGAAGAAGCATGAAGCAACATCCCAGAGAGCACTAGAAGCAACATAGGTGAACATACTAGTGCGCGATAAGCAGCTTTGGCCATAGAGGAAAAGAGGAAACATCGCGACAAGAGAAACACGTAGAGGGAGAGAGAGAAATGGAGAACGGAGGAAACAAAGAAAGAGTTGCCTGAGTTGAAGGAGAAACTATGGAAGGAATAGGAGTTGCACAGACAGGAGAAGGAAGCACAACAAGAACAGGTACAACAAGGGGCACAACTTTTACAGACAAATGAAACTACACCTATAAAGAGAGTAGACTCATTAGAACATATGACATCAGGAAGACAGGGTGAACCATTGTAGGAGCAGGACTTTTCTCAGGAGATAGAGAAAGCACTTGAATAGATGGATATGATTATGGAGCAACAAGAGTTATAATAAGACATTGACCTCATGCCTCACCACCAAGAGGTTGACCCACCAGCTTCACCACATCTAGAAGAGGAGAAAGTCCCAAGTGACCAAGGAGACACTAAAATCCTTGGAGACAATCCAGAGGAGGAGATGCACAACATCTCATTCGACGAGTCTCAACATAGAGTTGTGCAATCTCGCAGAGTGTCGACTCTGGATGATCATACATCTCCTGTGTAGTTTGAGGAACAAGTGATCATGTCTGATGTGTGCAAACATCCAACAACATTGGCTGATGCTACCAGATCATATGACGAAGCCACTATCTCGAGTGTTCGCTTCCTGATAGTTGAGAACGATTGAATGGCTAAGGAGCTACAAACGGAAAAGTGGGGAGGAGAATTGGTTACAGCATCTACCTGACCAGAATTGAAGAAGGTAATATTGGATGAAGTATTGTCCCTTGGCACAATCATATGAGTGTTGTATTCCAAGTTTGGTAGCATGCATAAGGCAGTCGTCCATCTCAGCGGTTGGCAGTAGTGATGTGCTAGAAGAGAACGTACACTGTCGAACGTGCATGTTGTTGTTGATTACATGAAAAAATGGACACTGAGATACAAGGGAGCCTCGCTTCACTTGCCTAAGATGATGAAGCCCAAAGTGGTCGAGCTAAAGGCATGCATCCGGAGTCAGATCTGGAACTATGAAGATCTCCTGTAGCTCATCACGAGTCTCCAGGCCTTGCATGGATGTGTATTCAAGAGTATGGATGTTGTTGTGCACGCACATGCGATCCCATCTATTGGGACACTAACCCAGGCGAAGACAAAGGCATAGGTCTGACTAGAGATTGACTCATACTTTGACGAGTTGATGCACATAGCCACTAACCCAAACTTGTCCATCAGTGCAGACACCATGCACAAGTATGTTGCTGGTCTTGCCGCACTCAAGACAATGATGTGCATGCTATCAAACAAGTTGGATAGAGGAGCCCGAGCAGTGTACCTAGATGCTATGGAGGTAAGAGTTCATTTTTATAAATATGTCACCTTGGAATACATAGAAACCATCGAAGATTACCGAGATTGGCATCAATTTGCTACTGTTGACCACCATGAAGATGTCGAAGAGTTGGTCTTCCAACAGTTTCCCGAGTCATAGTGATGTCTTGTATGGCTTTCTCAAGCCATTTTGTCTCACATGGGTACATATGAATTATAATGTAATCTCTTTTCAAGTGTAATTTCAAGTGTTGATAGTTGGATGTAACAATCATAGAGTAGATGAAGAGTCATGAGGGTAGATGAATTGTCACAAAGGGGAATGTCAAGGGACACCCCACCCTTTGCTTTAAATAGTCCCTCATAACTCATTGTATAGGCTATTCGTTAGCCAAGCTTCTAATAAGACTATCGTAGAGAGAGCTTGGACAATATTGTAACGAGCCTTGGCTTCTTTGTTGCATAGAGTTATATATCTCTTTGGAGGAGCAGGTGATTGTGGTTGTAACGTTCCACTGTCAGAACTAGTGGTTGGACATGGATGTATTGCATGAATAGAACTTACACTTCTTAATATAACTAAGCCATCATGTTTCATGTATATGTTTATGTTGTATTTTATTTTAGCTATCTTGAGTACTCTAAATGATATATGTATCTGTTTGCTTACACATGCATGTGTAGCTATTTCTGTATATGTATGTATGAATCTTTCTGAAATGTGTTTTTGGTTTAACCATCACGTTGTATTGCTAGCTTACTTGACTTCCATGTTGTGATGCATATTTTCTCATGTGTTCCCTTCTTAACTCCGCGCTATCATAGGTTTCCATGGGGTGCACTCACCTCACCCTCCGTGTGTTAGAACCTTTCATGCACCTTCCTTGAATTACTACATATGTCACACCCTTGCTACCAACAGGGAATCTTACTTGCCTCTGTGTGAAACTGCGGTCAAGGCATTACTCTACGACCCACTACTGGGACTCCTACATCAAACGGTCTGAGGTATAATTTAGACTTGTTACTAGGGAGATCCCCCAACATGTTGGTGGGTCCAGCACTATCAACATTTCTGGAGCTAGAAGGAGGGCCAGATGACAAGTTGTGTCCTCTCATCCTGTTTTGAACCTTTTCATATGTATCATGGATTCTTGCACTCTCCTCCCTCCATGATTTTTTTCGCATGCTGATTCTGTCACCATCTCGAGGGAATTTTTGATCTCTTGTCTAGATACACGTATGATGGTGAAGGCGAAGTGGCCTGGCCTGAGTTCTTACATGACTTTGTTGCCATGATTGACGAGGATGATGGATGTTCTAACGAATAAGCCAGTCTACTGCTTGCATACACACTTCGTGAATCCCCACATCGGTGGCTCTGTAGCATATCGGATGATAGCGTGCACTCACTTTAGCACTTTTTTGATCTCATTGAAGATAATTTTTATCATTTTGATCTAGAACATCTTGAGCAAAAATTGTTACAACAATGGAAAGCTCCACATGAATCGCCTATGGATTTTTGGTAGCACTTCCGTGATTTGCGGTTTTAAGCTCCAAAGAGACAGATGATTTTTTTTATCTTGGGATAGATTTGAGTATTGTCTTAACAAATATGTTTATCCCAAGAAGAAATATGAGCTCAAGCCTCGCTGAACATACTTCAATGATGGAGCTGCGCAATCACAGATGGATACGGTCACTTTCACAAGTGACTTTCCACTGTACCCTCATCAAATAGCTCCACCACTGCAGAGTGATGCGGGAGATCATGATCACACATCTGTTCATATCTCACATCCTCCCAACATCACTTCACTTAATTTTCGCACATATTTGGTTGTGAGTCCATCGAGTTGTCATATGAATTTTGTACCACAACCTCCATATTCTTACTTAGATGATCCTCCGGATGATATTGTCTTGTGTTCTTCCATTCTAGACAATACACTTGTTGTGAATGAGGATCAAGCCATTGACGGAGTTGGTGTTGCACAACCAACATGTGTTGTCATTCATGAAGAGTATGACTGGGAGCTTGAGCATAAACACTCGGCAAAGGATGATTCCCTTCTGTCCGAGCCTCCTCCATTCTTTCCTGACATTTTTGGTGAACCTTCCATCCATGATTTTGCATGTGTATCTTCATCTACGGATGCACCCATTGTTGATCACTCACAGCACACATCGGATGTTAGTCCATCATCCGACAACGGAGAGGATAAATTATTCATTGAAAATCCACTTGACCTTTCATCTGGCTTTTTCAGAAACACAGAGGATGAATTTGTTCGCTTCTCATCTACCCCTCTGTTTGATTTATTAGATCATGAGGATGCCAATGAAATAATTGATTTTCTTTCTTATCGTAGCTGTCATGATTCTATTGCAGTTGATTTTTTGAAGCCACCTATTTATGATGATTTATATGATGATGAAGTCGAAGCACCCCAGACTGTTGAGGTACTTCAGCTTGAGCTGATGGTTATGTCAGGCCCTCGCTGTCCTGAGGTTGGTTTCACTTCCGATCAGGAAATTGTTCAATCATCAAAGGCTTCTCATCACTCATTTGTATGCATTGAAGATCAATCTCACACATAGATCATACTTCCTCCACTTGAACTGCACAATCCCATCGCTCATGCATTGGAGGAATCTTACATTGCAAGCACACATGGACGACGCAAGTTGTCTTTGTTTCTTTCATTTTCTTGCATGCCACAATCAAGAGTATGCGTATGCTTCAAAGCTGCACGTAATGTTGCACAACACCATGACAAGTCCATGGACCACATGTCATGTACTTGCACTCACTTATGTCATGTCGACACTTTTAAACATGAAGTGTGTTTGTCTTCATTGTTATATCTTTCTTGTTTGCTGGTTTGCACCACCGGGTTGCCCGTGGACCAAGCCTTCACCAACATGGGTCAACGAATGCATCGGTGACTTCATTGGAAATATCACTTCACATGATCAGCCCATGCACCATTAGCTTAGGAGTAGGAGTAGTGTTTACTTTCAGTTTGTTTGCTTGCAGGCATATTTGCTTTCTTACTTTGCATGCTTGTTTTTCTTAGTCACTTTGCTTTCACATTTACGTATTCTTCCGCTTTGCTTTGTTTTGTTTGTTTGCTTGTTTTTGTTCGTATGTTAGTTTCTCATGGAACCGTATGTGACTCTTGAAACAAGATGGGTAAAGTACAAGAGGCCTTGTGCAACTATCACTACTTGGTTATCTGTCATCCTGCCTCTGTATGAAGAACTTGTTACCTTTGGTCCATGATACGTCGATGGAAAATACGTACTATTCGAAGTGAACAATGGTGAAAACACAATGCTTGTGCACTAACTAGTGTCACCTACTCTAGTTGGTTGTTTTTGGGTTAACCTTTGGCAGCTGAGTCAAGTAGAGTAAGGTGATGGGGAAAACCTTAACAAGCATGTTAGAGGTATATAATAAACTACTTATCTGAAGGAACAACCTCTTCTGCTCTCAATAAGCCAAGATCCCTCTTCCACCTTTGAAATGAATAAGTGATATGCACAATTATGAAAATGAAAAAAATGAAAAGTGAAAAGTTTCAAAATGAAAAATGAATAAGGAAAAATAAGAGAAAGGATTCCTACACAAAGAGGTGATGCAAGTAACTCCGGTGGGGCACTAACTGAGCTCGCTGGCAGTGGAGTGATGCTTGTGTTCTGCGTGACTCCGCCAGGGTACTATCTAGGCCTACTGGCAGTGGATCAACACCAAAGATGAAACTAAGACTCTTCCAACTATACTACTTGTGCACCAATATACCCCTCAACCCCAATCGAAACAGCTGCATTGACTTGGCTTGGAATGTGTGTCAATCGACCAAGATCTTGGTAGATGAAACATCTTACAATCAAGCAAGTGTGGAAACCAAGACAAACTAAGAACTGAACAATACTTATAGAGGTGTTAGACTTTCTTTTCATCAACAAGGTCCATTCAGAGAGCTAGAGTTCTACCATTGTGTCGCCAAGTGTTGTAGCAGATACAACACCCCTCCAAAATTTTTCCTTAGCTTTGTTTTGGAGCCTCCCTACCAACCTTTCACATCAGCATGTCTTTCCTTGTCAATTACACAAGATTCAATGATTTTCTAGTAGATTACTAGCCTGTGCATTAGAGCTTGTTGCATCCTGCTCACAGTTGTTTCTTTGGACTTGGTCTAGCTGCAGGCTGAGAAACTCCCTCAAGAAATTGTGTAATTCTAGAGGGGAACCAACCTTCCCTCCAGAAATTGTACAATTCTGTCTGGCAGCCTGCCGAGCTCCAGAATTGCACAAATTTGCCTGTCACTATTCACTAGAAAAATTGCGCAATTCCTCCCAGCAGGGCTACTCAGCCCAAAAATTGCGTAATTCTGGGTAGCAGTCAATTGCTCTACCCAGAAATTGCGTAATCCCTCTGGGCAACCAACCCAGCTCCCTCTCAGAAATGCACATTTTTCCCCACAACTGAGCATGCTATTGCATGTGCCATTGTGTTAGCCAGTTCCACCCAGGACCGGTAAAACCTGACTTGCATGCATGAGCTTCTTTTTCTTGGAATAGCAAAAAGCAACATGCAAAAAACATCCCTAGATTTTAGGGAGATATTTTTAGTAGCTAGAGATTACATGCGAAGATTGTTTTAGAATATTTCCTCCAAGTGTCGCTTTTTCCTAGATTTGTGGCATGTGTGTCATGAGCTTCAAAATTATTTATTCGACACTTCAGAGCTCACTTCTTCACATCGATCTTGGAGCTCTGACATCCCATAGCACATCGAGGAGTCTTCGACACATCCAACTCAACTATTCAAGGGTAAGTCGGCTTAACTTGTCTTTTGCAACATTTCTGTCACTTTTTATGTTTTCACTTATGTGAGTTCTATTTGCTTGATTTTTATGAACGCTTGATGTTTTTTACATGCATAATAGCTTGTACTAGCACTGTTTCCGTTTTTGTTAGCATCTCACTGCTGTTGCATGCATGAAACTGTTTTGCACGAACGGTTGCTGATTCGGTGACTCGCTTCACCCACATGCATGTTGTTCCATTTTCTAAATCTTTCATTCAATGATTACAGGCATGATCATTCGCTCCTACTTACACTCAATATCACCATGCATTCACATTCACATTTGATTTCTGTTTCCCATCGGCGGGTCTAGGTAGCCTTGGCCTGGACTCTGCCTCACCAAGACAACATTGCGCAATCCTGAGAGGGAAGGCTCTCTCTTCCTCTCAGGAAATTCCCATTTATGCCCAATGGTTGTCCTCTAGTCTTGCATTGTGTAATTCTGAGGGACAATGACTGCTAGCCCATAAAATTGTGCAATGCAGTCACTAGGCCTGCAACCATTACAAGCTGAAATTGTGCATTGCGCAATTCCAGCAGCCAACAGGCCAGTCTGGATTGCGCATTGCGCAATTCTAGCAGCCAGTAGGCCTCCCCAGATAGGCTAGACTACCTTTTGCATAGTTCTAGCAGCAAGTACCCCAGCCTCCTAGGAAAAATTGTGCAATCCTTTCCAGTCAATCCCCAGGTATGTTGCATGTCGTTCCTCAAGTTTTCTTTGGTTTTAGCTGATGCATTTCTTGCCATGCATGTTGCTTTATCTCCAGATCTAGTAGGTATTCATCTGCCTCTTAAGAGTTCAGGATCAATGGCCTCCAAGGGAGCGGGATCAAAGGACACTGACGGGAGTGCAACTAGAGAAGCAGTTGAGCGAGTGTCTACAAGTTTTCTGATCTATGAAGATACCAAGATGATTTTAGAAAAGGACATCAAGCTAAAATGGAAAGAGGTCAATGATGCATTTGCAGGCACATTTGGGGAAGACCTCGAAGGCCGCCAAGTCTATGACAACATCCACAAGTCTGGCTTGTACCGGATTGCATGCAGGTATCCATTGCTCCCATGTGCAGACATGATACATTGGATCATCTCACACACTGATCCTGAGACAATGACATTGATTAGTGTCAGCGGGACAAAGATTTCTACCTTCAGGGCATAAGATTATGATGAGATATATCAGATGTCGAAGCCCGTGATCAACATGGAGAATCCCTTCAGCATACTAATCCAGGTGGATGTTGGTGTCCATCCTCCTATCCCACTTGGACCCCCACAACTGTCTCTTTCAGTTTTTTAGTTTCCTTAATTGTAGCATAGCTTACTATTTTTAGCAGTTTTTCAGGTCCTAAATTTTTGGAGCCGTTTTGAGGCCCTAAACGATGTTTTTTTTGGAAATCTAATCTACCACTAGCAACTTCTAATAAATCATTTTTTTCATCATAGTGCTCAGAGAGATCTTTCCAACATGGTATCATGTGCGTCAAACAAAGATAATATGACAAAGTCACAACCCCGGGAAGTTGGCTGCCCAACTAACCCCAACGGGGCCCATAAACTCTTGGTGTTACATCACCTCGGTTTAGGGTTTTGATTGTTTAGGGTTTTCTATTATTGTTCAATAATTAAAAGACCCTTAAGCCTCATTGTAACATAGTTTAGAGGAATGTAGCTACCACATCTCTTCTTAGAGATAAGCTACCATCGCCCAAGCTAGTTTATTTCCATTTCTGTTTGTAATCACATTTCATTATTTTACATTAATGAAATGAAGTATTATTTCTAGTGCATCTCTGTATTTATGGTTATCTATGTAATTTGAGTGTTCTTGTTTAAATCCGGATCAGTGGTATCAGAGTGGTCTTCTCTTTCTTTATTTTTCTTTGCATGTCCCCAACGAGGTCAGGATATAAGGAGTTAGGGTTCAATTTGGTTGAACATTTGCAAGATCATCCTCGCAAACCCGACACCCTCTCATGGCGGATGAAAAGAAAGACGAGGGAGCAGGAGATCCTAGCAAAATCTTGCTTGAAGAAGCCCTCGAGTGACAAATAAATGCGATGATGGACAACTTTGCCTAGATCCTTCAGCGGCTACCCAGAGGCGACACATCTAGCAGCTACTCTGGAAATGACACACCATTTAAGGTACAATTTAACTTTGAAATCCCCATATTCGAGGGACAAATAGATGTAGACGTCGTAGATAAATGGTTGAATATGTTAGAAGGATATTTTTCTCTTCATGATTTTCCCGGTGGAGAAAAGATTACTTTTTCTCTTCTCAAAGCACCCGCCACGTCAAGGACTGGTGGGTAAACTATTGTGAGCAGAAGGATGAAAGTACAAACTCACTATTTTTAGTCGCTTCCACTTTGAATTCATTCCAGGACACCATAAAGGAGAAATATTACCCTAGCGGAAGCTATGAGGGTAAATACTTAAAGTGGACCACGCTGCGACAGGGAAGGGACCAAGACGTGCCAGAGTTTACCAATATTTTTTATACCCTTTGCACAAAGTTGGGTATCAATGATTCTGATCACATTTTAGTACTCAAATACTGTGGCTGCTGACACAGGTATATCTAGGACGAGATGGAGTTCTTGGACATCTCCTCGCTTGGCACGACATACTGATACATTGTCAAGATCGAGCAGAAGTTTAAATAAAAGAAGCGAGACTTTGGATCCATGAATCCGAAGCACGGGAAAGGCTTCCCCAAACCATAGAACCAAGGAAAAAGCCAAGATGGGGCAACCCAAGACAACCCATCGAAGCTGCAAGAAAAGAACAACACCACAAGGTCAAAGAAGGACACATGAAAGTGGTGTGAGTTCCACAAGAGCCCCACTCATAACACAAGTGAGTTCGGACCAAGTAGTCATTGGTGGCTGAGTTGAAGGATTCAAAATCAGATGCATGTTTTGACCCCGAGTCAGAAATTGATAAGAGGAATGGCAAAGGGAAGCAGATCATTGATGAGGAGCCCAGCACCACTGTTTCCACTGCCAAGATCCATAAGAATGAGCTCGAAGATCCAAAGGAGGGGGAGCATCTTTTCCACTCACAAATGTGGGTGAAGGGTTCGTTGCTACAATTCATTGTCGATATTGGTAGCCAAAAGAATCTCATTTTAGTAGAGGTCATGAAGTGGTTGGGCCTACCGACTACACCACACCCGCAATTGTACAACATTGGGTGGCTTCACCAAGGACGAGATCTCCGAGTCCGCCAGCAGTGACGCCTTCCCTACAACATCAAGCCCTTCACATATGAGGTATTGTGTGATGTTGCACCTCTTGATGTTTGTGATGTATTATTAGGCCAACCATACTATGTATGAGTTGAGGCCTCGCGCTATTATTATTTCTTTGGGTAATTCATTATACAGGATATTGGAGGTAGCCCCACCCACTGCCACATCTTTGATCTCTGCTAAGAAATGCAGTAAGATCATCTCCTAGACTAAGAAATTTATTTTCTTTCTGGTTCTCTCTCAAAGTAAGGGGAAGATCATAGCCACATCCATGGCCCCAAGGAAGGGTTCCTTCACGTAGAAAAATCAGGTGGATACAGTCATGAAAGAAGACAGGAACATCTTCTCCTCACCCACTGGGGTACCGTTGCACTGTCAGGTGAAACATTCGTTTGATATGACTCCCAGAGCACCTCTACCCAACGGGCCGATATATTGTTGCTCCATTGTGGAAAATTCCAAGTACAAGTAGCGACATGATCAACATTGGGTGTCGCACAAGTTTCAGGTGGGAAACAAAGTCTGATTGCATTTGCAGAAAGAATGCCTTACAAGAGCCCATCAAAGCTCAGACCACTCCGATATGGTCCTTACACCATTAACAAGGCTATGGGAAACAATTCTTTGGAGCACAACATTCCCCCATTCCTTGTCTTGCACCAAGTGTTCAATGTGGACCATCCTCGACCATGCTTCCCACCATTACTAGACACATCAAAGGTTGCAGAACAACTCACCAGGGACCAAGTTCAACAAATGTTTCCCCATCTCATGGAGGCACTCAATGCAATGGGGACCATTGCCTCCTAAGGAGGCAGAAATTATCCAAGTGGATGTTTTTGGTCATCCACCTATCCCACTTGGATCTCCACAACTGTCTCTTTCATTTTTTCAGTTTCCTTAATTGTAGAACAGTTTACTATTTTTAGCAGTTTTTCGGGTCCTAAACTTCCAGAGCCGTTTTGAGGCCCTAAACGACGTTTTTTTGGCAATTATCGCCAACGACTTTTTATAAGTAATTTTTTTTTTATCGTAGTCGTCGGAGAGATCTTTCCAACAGGGTATCATGCATGTCAAATGGAGATAATATGACCAAGTCATGACCCGGGAAGTTGGCTACCCAACTAACCCCAATGGGGTCCATAAACACTTGGTGTTACATTGCCTCTCGTTAGGGTTTTGGTTGTTTAGGGTTTTCTCTTATTGTTCAATAATAAAAAGGCCCTTGAGCCTCATTGTAAAAAAGTTCAGAGGCATGTAGCTGCCACATCTCTTCTCAGAGATAAGGTACCATCGCCCGAGCTAGTTTATTTCCATTTCTGTTTGTAAGCATATTTCAGTATTTTACATTAATGAAATGAAGTATTATTTTTGCTACATCTCTGTATTTACAGTTATCTCTATAATTTGTTGCGTTCTTGTTTAAATTCGGATCACATAGCTAGCATCAATGCCAACTCCAGACACATTTTGAAGAACTAGGTGAAGGAGTCAGTTAAATTCAGGATGACACCCAACCAGGTCTACAAGACGAAGATACTGTAGAAGGCGTATCAATACCTGGTCATCCTTTCATGTCGTCTGTATGGCTAAGAAAGCATGAAAACCTTCCCACTGAGTTGGGTGATCGCATTGGACAAACTGGACAGAGAAGGCAAAGCATGCAACTTGTTTGACATGTTAGTTCACTAGCTAAAGGAACATGTAACAAGGGCTCAACAACCGCTTGAAGGTATGCAAGCATAAATCTACATGTTTGCTTTCATCTTGGATGTAATCCTTGCTCGTTAGGAGTTCCCGAGATTGAAGTGGGCATGGACACCAGCGGAGACCTCTATGAACACTTACTGTGAGAATGTTGTCTGAATGCAGCTTTAGAGGAGTTATCACACAACTGTTCGATCAGTTTGTCACCCCGGTTGACAAGATGAAATTTGAATAGGATGATGGATCCACCCTGCTTGTCAAAGGAAACAATGGAGGCACTGATCGACATAGATGATTGGTATGCTTCACCGTCAGGCACCTTCATACGGATGTACAATGTGGAGAAGCCTCCGCATGTTCTACCTAATTTTTCCTTGGACAAGCTCGTCATGCAGGAAGTATCATATCACATCTCGGTAGGATTGATAGCTATGCTGCACCGGAAGAAGAAGGCACCTTGACCCACTCATCCATTGTGTATCAGGTTATATGAGGTATGGAGTTTCAAGCATGTAGATGTCGAAGTAGAGTAGATGAAGAAATATCCATTCGACCTGTGCAGTTACAATCCGTATGACCCATGTTGTCTTGTGAAAGATCATTGCGTGAGAGTATAGTTTAACTGGATCCATGGGGCATGTCATTGGGTGGAGGAAGAACCATGGAGATATTGTTACAACTCCCCAGACTCAATGAACCGGTCGGCCTTGCTGTGAATGGATAGCGAAGCAGCATCCCAGAGAGCACCAAAAGCAATAGAGGTGAACATACCAGTGCATGACAAGGGAAACAGGAAGATTGTTGACCACATGGAGGAAGAGAAAAGCTACAAGTTCTGGGTAGACCCACTTGTGTAGAAAGAAACTTTGGCCATAGAGGAAAAGAGGCAACAACGCGACAAGAGAAATGCGCAAAGGAAGAGAGAGAAATGGAGAATGGAGGAAATGGTACCAAACTTGGAATGCAATCGTCCATCTCAACGGTTGGGAGCAACGATGTGCTAAAAGAGCACATATCCTGTTGAATGTGAATGCTGCTATTGATTACATGAAAACATAGACGATGATGAAGCCCATAGTGGTTGAGCTAAAGGCACACATCCAGAGTCAGATGTGGAACTATGAAGATCTCCCGTAGCTCATCCCTATTCTATAGGCTTCCGATGCACGTGTATTCAAGAGCATGGATGTTGTTGTGCGCACACATCTGATCCCATCTGCTGGGATGCTCACCCAAGCGAAGACAAAGGCATAGGTCTGACTAGAGCTTGACTTGTACTTTAAACAGTTGATGCGCATAGCCACCAGCCCAGACTTGTCCATTAGTGCAGACACCATGCACAAGTATGTTGCTGGACTGATCGCACTCAAGACAATGATGCGCATGCTATCAGACGAGTTGGACAGAGGAGCCTGAGCAGTGTACTCGGATGCTATGGAGGCAAGAGTTCGTTTCTAGAAAGATGTCACCTTGGAGTAGACAGAAACCATCATAGACTACTGAGCTTAGCATCTGTTCGCTACTGTCGACCATCGTGAAGATGTCGAAGAGTTGGTCTTCCAACAATTTTCTGAGTCATAGTGATGTCTTGTATGGCTTTCTCAATCCATTTTGTCTCACATGGGTACATGTGCATTGTAATGTAACGTCTTGTTGAGTGTAAGTTTAAGTGTTGATAGTTGGATGTAACAGTCATAGAGTAGATTAAGAGTCATGAGGATAGGTGAACTGTCACAAAGGGGAATGTCAAGGGCCACCCCACCCTTTACTATAAATAGTCCCTCATAACTCATTGTATAGGCTTTTGGTCAACCAAGATTCTGATAAGACTATCTTAGAGAGAGCTTGGACAGTATTGTAACAAGCCTTGGCTTCTCTACTGCGCAAAGCTAGTATATCTCTTTGGAGGAGTAGGAGGTTGTGGTTGTAACGTTTGCTGTCAGAACTAGTGGTTGGACATGGATGTATTGTATGACTGGAACTTAAACTTCTTAATATAACAAAGCCAACATGTTTCATGCATATGTTGTATTCTATTTCAGCTATCTTGAGTACTTTAAATGATATATGTATCTGTTTGCTTACACATGCATGTGTAGCTATTTCTGTATATGTATGTATGAATCTTTTTGAAATGTGTTGTTGGTTTAACCATCACTTTGGATGGTAACTTACTTTCCTTCCATGTTGTGATGCATCTTTTCTCATGTGTGCCCTTCTTAACTTCGTGCTATCACAGGTTTCCAAGGGGCGCACTCACCTCACCCTCTGTGTGTTAGAACCAGTCATGCACCTTCCTTGACTTACTGCATATGTCACACCCTTGCTACCAACAGGGACATCTTACTTCCCTCTGTGTGAAACCACGGTCAAGGCATTACCGTACGACCCACTGTTGGGACTCCTGCACAAAACAGTCTGAGGTCTAATTGGGACTTCTTACCGGGGAGATCCCCCTACATGTTAGCGGTTCCAACACCATAAACAAGACCTTACCATGATTTGAATAAGAGATACTCTTATAATTCTTTAAATGCATTACTCTCTGTTTCAATACAACATGCCCCTAGAATAATAAAAAGAAAGACTGAAGGTACATTACTCACTAAACTTCTCATGATTACCTTTGTAGTTAATTATTATAATATAGGTTGAACAGGGACCTAAAATGAATATATTCAAAGGTGTATACCATAATCCTAACCATATGTCATTTGGGTAACCACATAAAAATCATTAATAATAGAATCATCGTAAGTAGCTCACTACACTGCACATACAGTTTTGTGATATCCTTCTAAAATCGTTTTTTCACACTGAAAAGTTTTTCTTTGCTTTATCTAATTTCCACACAAGGAAAGTCTCACAAATTTGACTTGTGGGTTGATAGGAACATCATGTATTGATAATTGTTTACAATGACAAACAACAGTCCACTCTATCTCATATAAACTACCTTCCTATGCAAGAGGATCTCCAGTCTAGCTCATATCACATAACTTGCTACACAAGAATAGGAAATTTTCATGTGTTGGGTAACTTGTAAAGTTAACACTAACCCTGAAGGTAGATGATTGGATCCAAATGATCTAATAAAACCTAATAAATGTAAGAGTAAATGTCATGAATCAACTCAAAAGATGAAAGATGCATGTAAGATATACAATAACTTCATTAAACCCAATTTATTACATCTTGTTTGAGAAGTTTGTAATACGAAATATTGCAAATTGTTTCAACTCAATTAAGACATGCTTCCACCAAATAAGGTGGCATCCACTTGGCTATACTGACATAAAATACAAAAATAATATCGAAGCCTTCCATTTCCTTGCATCCAATTTGAGCATTTTATAATACAAAACACTACTCAAGTACTGTTCCAGATACATCTACATTAGCCAAAAATTTCAACTCAATTTAAATAGGCTAAGTTATATGACAGGACAACCACAACATGAAGGTGGAATCCACTTGACTATCCTTTACAAAAAATCCAAAAGATAGTCTCAAAGCCTCCAAATTGTTAATCAATCATTCATGACAACACGATATCTATGCCAACCATATACCATGCCTACCTACAAGATGCCTTGAATGTTTGAAAATATTTTGTAAAGATACAGGAGATAGAAAATAAGATGGAAAATGAGAAATTGGGAAAAAAGCTTATATCATTCTATGATAAAACTTCAAAAAAAGAATTGAACAGTAAAATTTCTATCAAAAATGAAGGAAACAACCATATTAAAACAGGAAATGGAGAAAGTGACTATATAAACAAGATTTTGGAAAAGGAAAGCTAACAAGGTGGACAATTCATGAATATACAAGAAAAATATTGTTCAAGGGTAGCTTAAAATGCTATAAAAATGTCAAATGATTGACATAATAATAGTTCATTACATAAACAGTAAAACTGACCTAAGTGAGGCCACCCACTAAAAGGACGTTTTTTTTGTGCTGAATTTTGTTCCAGGCCCCTAATAGAACAAAGCCTCTTGGCATCTTGCTTTGAGACAACATCAATTTTATAAGCTTTCATAACTTTTATCTCCAATTAAATTCTGCCCAATTTCAAAAAGGAAAGGGAAATAATTGGAAGGAAATGACTTTGCAGATCAATTGAAGCAATTAGTGTGGTTTCTCTTGGAGTAGTTAAAATATAAATTAATTCCAAAGCTTATCAAAGTTGGCTTGTATAGAACTCACTAGTTTTAAAAACCTCACACATCACCTGACCAAATTCTAGTGTAATTTAAAAAATCTCTTAATCAGGTATAATGGATTCAAACATAATTGGAACCAGGAATATACAAAAAGCAACTACAATACCAACCGGCTACTAATTTAGAAAGGAAAGTAATCAATATATAGACTAGAGCCTAAAGCTACATAATGCAGATGAAAGAAAAACCATATCTGATCCATATCAATGGAAAATATGATTTTTTCCAGCCAACACAAATATTATTCACCATTGTAGCATCTTCTACTAGACTAGTAAAACATATTTCACAATTACCACCAAATGGATTTCATGATCCACGTCCTAGAGATGTCAGTCATGTTAGTTCCAGTCTTCGCAGCTTGTCACCAGGGATCAACATGAGCTCTTACTATGTCTGGTTTTGTTAGATTTTCTGCACATGATGTTCAGCACAAAACATGTCACAAGTGTGTCCATCAGAAGAAGCTCGGAAAAATCTTTCCGATAGTATATCACACTCCATAACTGGCTCCCGGATTAGAAAATATGATCAAAATGAATGAGTGATTCTTGGTTATGCATGTTTTGAGGTCAGTTGCTGCACACAATGACAAGTTTAGTGCAAAATCCGTTTCTGAAATAATGGTAAGGATTTTTTCAAAAGTGAAAGAGGTTTTTGTTCATCACATACCCAATAACAAAAACCTCCTTCAGTTTATGCACAGGTGCTACTATGTAGGATATATATAGTGATATTTGGAGCCTACATTAAAACAAAGCAAATTTTTCATATTTTTTACTGTTTTAGTCATTTTAGTGCGGTGCCATTTTACAACAGATGGAAAGTAATTTTGAAAAACCAAGTAGATTTTTGTTAACCACGATCCATATAACAAAAAAATCTTTCATTTTATTCACAGGTGTCATGAATTGGGATATGTGACCATATCTTTACATCATAGATTTAAATTTTTAATGATTTTCTGTTTTAGAGATGATTTTGTGGCACGGATTATGAGAAACTGGAAACGAATTTCCAAAAGTTGAGAGAGGTTTTTCTCCCGCATGACCTTATCTACAAAAAAGTCTTTCAGTTTTGTAACAGGTGCTATGGTGTAGGAGATACAAGTTCATCTTCAGCACCTATTTTTAGAAATTCAGTTCAAGTTTTATGTAACTGATTCTATTTTGAAGAAAATGGTTGAGCTCAATTCCCTTAGTAAAAGGATGAGAAAATGTATATATTTTATGAATTTCATAGTGTAGGGGTTGGAATTTGGCTAAAGGTTGGACTCTTGTGAATGCTTTGAGCATTATTGTACACTCATTTCTACAGTTTGGCAAAGGAATAGACTAGGGTTTGCAGCACTTTATGGGATTCTTGTGGCAACTTGATTTGGTATTGTTTTTCCTTTTGTAATTTCAAGTTTACATGTGTTTATGTATGCCATCATCTCTCTCTGTTCATCTTAACTAAATGAAACAATTTAAAGGTAGAATTCATTGATGTTGCAGTGCTCTACCAAGGGTTTGTTTAGTTATTTATGTTTTCAGCTGTTTGAAGAGGATCCCTGAGATTTTCATGCCCTCTCCAACTCCTCACTAGTCTTAAAGCTCTCCACCTCACTCAATTTGAAGTACTAAACCATTTTCCTACCTCGCCCCATAGAGATCACTCTCCATCTCACTCAATTTGAAGTACTAAACCATTTGCCTACCTCGCCCCATAGAGATCGCTGTAAGTGTGCCTTTCACATCTGATCTAGCAACCAACCATTAAAATCAAACAAAATCCTTTGAGAAAACATACCTAACCTAAAATCAGTCTTTATATCAGTCATCTCAAGCTTTATTGGCCATATTTTCCTGAGATTGACAAGGAGAGAGCCCTCTCCCGACCTGGTAGGGCTAGGTACCAGGTTAAGCGTGGTTTGATGTTACCCTAGATCTTGCCTTTCTCAGCCTGAGGTAGATTTAGGCCCTAACAAGTCATTGATTAGCTTATTTGGCATTTACTGTGTTAGAATTAAATTTTGGAGCACTTATGCCTTTACCAAACAGATTTGCATTATTAGTATTATTATGCTCTTCTCATCTGAAGAGGTAGGTAATGTTGTTGGAAAGGAATCATCATCTAGGACAGATTTTCATTATTTTCATTATTATGCTTCTCATCTGAAGAGGTAGGTAATGTTGCTGGGGAGGAATCATAATCTAGGACAATCCAAGAAGCCTGCCCTTCATGATTACGTTGCTTCCACATTGTCAAGACAATGTTGATTTTATTTTTACTAGCCAATATATTGCCTTTATAGGGAAGGCTAATTTCTTTTAATTTTTCCTTATCTTTCTTTGTAGTTGCCTATGCAGAAACTACAGTAGCCTGGACATCATCTGGTAAAGTGGGGGTTTTTTTTTTAAGCTTCAATATTAACATTGATTTTTGTAGCTGAAGTTTAAATGACCACTTTTCAATGATTAGTTACCCCCTCAGTAGACTTGCATGATGTCTTATTCATGTCACTAGCTTGATCCACATAAGGCACATATTGTTGTGTCTCTTGGTCATAAGAATACCAAGTACCATTATTAGCATCATAATAGAGCCCTACATGATTGTCCAAACAATTAAGGTAAGGAACATAAGACTAGTGTTTGGTGTTGCAAGTCTCATCCACAATAAACATTTTCCAAACTACACAACTAGTGCTCAATGATAATACCTAGCATTAGAAGGGCATGAACTCGTGAAAAGGACCTAGAAATAGAAGCGTAATATGAGACAAAATAAATGCATACTAGTATTACCATGATAGTAAAACCCATATGCTTCATCCCTGACAAACCCAAACTAAGAAACCATGCCTTCTTTAGAAGGATCAATAGCTAAATTTCCCATACCATAACCTTCAAAATTTGTGCCCATCATTTTACCTTCAAAGTGTTTTTTATCATTCGGGTTGTACTAAGGTTCCCATCCAATAGAGCCATTCCGCAAAAAGAAATAATGAACAATGTAAAAATAATGATACTTTAGACAATGGAGGTAGAATCTAGCACAATTTCTTGGCAGCCAATTTATTATTTAGCAGTGTATTCCATCAAGCAATAGCACCTATAAACTTATGCTCATTACAAAGACAAATAATTTTTTGTCTTGAAATCCAATGCAATAAAATTACAACAAAGAAAAAATAATAAGCAACAACTTAGAAGGTTTTGAAGCCATTTTATATACCAACAGTTATACTCAAGAGAGAAATTTTGTTTGTTCCAACATTTAACTTGACACCAGATGAAAACCTCACTTTCGGGTCCTCCCTCCTTCCATACTCACTCCCTAAAAGCATCCAAGAAAAATTTAAATCCAATTTGCAGAACCCTGGAAGAAGTATAACTCTAAGTTCTCTATACTCTTGATTTATTCTAGGAAAAAGCATCACTATCATAAACTAGAATTTCTAGTTATTTGATGGTATGAAACTCGACACAACAACATGTTGAAAAGTGTATAATTATAGCTAAAGTTTAATGCTAAATAAGAAAATACCTGCAAGATCACCATTTATGAAGACATGCAATGCATCACCTGTTGACTGTACAGTAAGGACTGGGAGACCACCATTCTTTATAAAGGGTTCATCTTCATCAACTTCCACACTGCTCAAGACAAGATTTAATTAATGTCTAGGAATGCATGAAGCCATGAATGCATGCCTATGAATTAAAACTTTACATTTAAATCAAAGCCTAATGAACTAAGCATCATCAGATACCCTTCCTGGAAATTTTATATAGGTAGCACGTTGAAAACTACAACATCGATACAGTTGAAATGAGGATAAATAACATATATTTTAGACAAACTATAAAATAGTATAATTACATGGGAAGGCAACAACAAATTTATGAATCCAATGATTCATGTTAGTACTCCTCTTCTCCCAATTATGAGGTATGAATATTTTTTTATTTCGAGTTTCACACACATTTAATGCATGGCCAGTGCAAGTATGATAAATGAGCAGGAGATAATTCAATATAGGAAAGGAGAAATATGCAAAACGTAAGATACAAATATCAATCTTAACAAAGAAGGAAGAAACCCATGAATAATCAAAAGTAGCAATCTTAACATACAATTTGAAAGTTCAAATTAAAAAAGATACAAAATTCAAATCTAAGCATGCTCTTTCACAAGGAAAATCCACTAAAATTTTCAACTCTAACCACACTAATTGGCATCAGTCAAGGAAAAACTTCAATGAGAAAACAAGATAAGGAAACTATGGTGTCTCACCTTGTTATGTACCACAAGTAATTAGTATTATCTCTTGTAATGTTTATCTGCTCTAGCAAATCCACTGCAGTGATGGAATTCTCTTCAAAAGAGGCAATATTTTCATCAATAGATTCCCAAGAAAACCCTCCAACAGGTTCCATTTTCATTTGTGATGTTTTTACGTCAACCTATTACAATGAGAGAATCATATTTTAAGTAGATTCTATAGTAACACGTGCATGTAGATTTGGTAAAAGAGAGGCCAAACACACCTCATTATCGAAGGTAGAAAAGCAATGCATTGAACTAGAAAGCTTAATGTTAGACACCAACAGAAAATGTTGAATTAGAAAATAGAACAATTTCCACAGAATTTATCCCCCACGATACCCAATATATTAATAATTTAATATAATATTGAGCATGTGACATGCTACAATATACATACATGCAAGAATGGCATCAACAAAACCATAACAGAAACAAAATGCATATTTTCTGTTTTATTATCAACTGCTCTCTGAGATATCAAATACACGTTCTTTTGTCTACTATCAGCTGGACCAATGGGTAACTTGATTAATTGTTTGGTGCATATAAGAAGTTATTGTAAACTAAGTCTAGATTCTATACTTACATTTGCTAGTTTATGCTCAAATTAGAATAAACAACTTGCAACAAAAGTGATCAACATCTAGATAAGTTTGTGCATCAACTTTAACAAGTTGCATGAGCCTCAATACTTTGAGATAGAGAAAAAAAGGGTTAGAATCACCTTTGCATTATTGAAAACCACATTTCTGCAACCAGGGAGAATGCTAATAGTCCATGAAGCTATTTTATAGGGTTGACCATTAAAGATGAATCTTCCAACATTATTTGAATCATAATTTACAAGAAATGCAGCAACACAATTTCCAACTCTTTCCAACTCCTGCATAATATACATAAGCCTGAATAGGGAATAGGTAAGTCAAATTTGTCATGCGTAACATCTTTTAAGAAAATAAGAGAAACTTTTCTATTTTATGTCTACACAAAACATATATGTACAATGCAGTCAAGGAAAATAAATCTTGCTGGAAATGCCCAAGGGACGTAACAACATGATCACCACTAACTAAAGCAGGCTCATAAAGCTTTATGGTTTTGTATAATTCATTAAGATGACCCCATTTTGGCTGTCTGATAAGGCTTGCCGAAGCCACAAAGTCAAAAGAAATAGGTTGTGTACCAAAGGTCAGATTCAATTTCACTATTCACAAGGTTGAATATTAAAAGGAAAAGGAGAGCATTACGTAAGACTTGAAAAATTCACATTCAACCTTTTTGTGCTTTCTTATCTTTTGACAATGTTTTTTTGTGGAGCCCTAAAATAGAAAAGACATTGCAGAAGAATGCAATTCCCTTGCCAAATAAATAGATAACCTGATAGATTTCCTAAGGATGAAATTCAACTCCTGAAAAAACTTCTCTCAATTTTGCAATACTGTGAGACAAATTCAAGTGAAAATTGCAAAAGATATATCACAACCAAGATATAACATACAATATTCATCTATGCGTGCAACATAGTCATAAGAGGTTTCCATGAAAGGCCCTCCTGGTGTACGACCAAAATTTGTTCCTCCATTGTACAGTGATGTGTGGTTTAACGGTAAGTCACATGGGCGAAGCCCGGGGAGACCGAAGTTCAAATCTCATTGAGTACAATGACCTACTGTGGTGGAGGCTAGAGGGGCGGATTCCCCTTTCCCGTTGAGTCTGCTCTTGCTAAAATCATAGGAACTTAGTATACCCGACTTGCAGGTGGTTGGTTATGCTCTTGGTGTTATAGAGGCAGCTATGAGGTTTGATCCTGGGTCTCCCATAGATCAGACCCAACAGTTACCAATTCACCATGTGGTAAAAAAAAAATAGAAACAAATCAGAATCATACATAATTTAGTCAAAAAATTTGTATATGAATGTCACATTCTAAGGTGATCCAATTGTTAATGTACAAATCCTACCATGTAGTGGTTTAAAAAAGATCCACCCATCACTAAAAAGCGAGGAACTAAAAAGGCCAAATCTTCCCACAGTTTAAGTACACAAAATTTGAGATATGATATTAGGATGTAAGTTTGTTTCTCTGCAAGGCTATTATTGAATTAAAAACTTTGTGGAAATCACCTATTTCACGTGTATTTAATTTCCTTGTCAGCGTTATAGCCCTGAATGTTTGATTATATTCTTTGCATATTAGCATATTTGCATGAGGCACTAGAACCAAAGGTTGTTCATAGGGATATTAAATTGAGAAACATCTTGATAGATCAAGAATTCAATTCAAATGTTTATGATTTAAGGTTAGAAAATCTTCTTGGATCAGGAAGGAGTCATGTTACAATGAGAGTAATGGGTACATTTGGGTGCAATGACATTTCCTCTCCCAACTTTCCTCTGATTTGATTGTTATTTGGTTTTTCTAGTCTCACTCTTGCATGTTGCAATAAAGAAGGTTTATTCAACAAGAAGACTCTTCAACCATTGTCCATGGATAAGTGTGACCGGCCATATCCAAATACATGACTAAACATACATCTAAGTCTACCTTCATTTATGTAATTTTAAGGAAATAAACATGCCTCTCCCTTTATCTAGCATATATATCTATTTACTTTCAGAAATGATTATCTATTCCTCTAATTTATCTTATCTCCTAGTTACATTAATTTGCTAAATACTAAATTTTATGATTAAAATGATTTACAACTGTACCGTGCATGTTGGATCCTATCATCTGCATTCTTTCCTTATGCAAGCAAACACGTATTTCAATTACCCCTACACAAATACTTGTATTGCAAGATGATGCAGCCCGTTTGGCTAATTTGGACTCTCGACAGAACGTTTTCTTGGATACATACCATCCATGGGCATGTGTAGTACGTACAGGGCCCCTTTATGTGGGTTGGAAAACGTTTTTGAGTGAGATTTTATGTAAACTTAAGCTTTGGTTAAAACGTTTTGATATCTTCAATGAATTTGCTTACAATGAGGTAATTAGATGACAGAATTATTAAATAATATTTTGAGTGGTCTCTGGTAAATATAGTTTTTTAGATGAGATCTTTGAAAGATGTTTGCTGTTAGGTCCCTAAAACAATAGTATCATCCCCTTATTATTATTTTTAAATTAGCCCTCATATTGTTATTGTTGTGCCCCTTAGAAGTGTTGTTGGGAAAAGTATCCAATACGGAATGACCCTATCCCACTCTAAGGGTGATAGTTCCTTAGCAACAATCAAAGTAAAGCTATCTGAGATTACTTCTTTATGAGATGTAAAAGAGGGGAGAAAGAGATCCACTAACTGATGTCTTTCGCTAATGATTGATCCAATCTCCTCTCCTTGCTGCTTGCCCCCAGCTCCTTGCTCTTTCACTGGCCCAGCTACACCAAGATCCTGCAAAATGGAAAGAGAGGGAAACTACAAGAAGCATACATTCATAATTGATTCAAGAATTAGAATAAATCAAATACACAAGTATAACAATACATCATTGAGACACATGTATATAGAAGAACCTCAAATGCTTTATTAATGGAAGAAGTAAGATTCAGGAAGTGATACAACCATAAGAGGCCCAATCCAGCATCACCTTCCCAGCAGAAAGAAATCTCCTCTTCACCTCCTTCAAAGCAAATCACCCAATAGTTCTAAACTCAAGCCAACAACAATTCTTTACATTCACAAGATTCCAGCCTCCCTAGACCTCATGAGAGAGATCTATATATAGGAGTTTTGGAGAAAGGATGAGTCAGCTTGAGGCTGGCATGAAGCTGACTAGTGTCCTCTCCCACTTCAGTTCTTAAGTCCACTTGGAGGTTCTTGCTTCCCCTTGGAGATTTGGAACCTCTTACTCATCACCAGTCGAATTCCCTGATCCAAGTGTCATTTTGGAAGCTTCCTGGGCGTTGACACCTTGAGGAATGACTTTGCCACATGTCCAAACTCGCCCAGCGCAGGTAGCCTTCTTTGGAGTTGACATTCAACGCAGGCAGACAGTGGAGCAGTTGACATTCAGCACAGATGCTCAGTGGAGCAGTTGACATGATCCAGAATTGCCTTGTTTTTGAGTGTTTTCAGGTGGAGAACTTTTGTTGAGTGCTGTGGTTTGCTGGCCTTGTTCCTCTAGGGGTAGGAACAACATGTTTAGGGACTTTGGATCCCTTAGATTATGGAAATTTCATGCTTCATGCTGTAAGGCACAAAAATGTCTATAACAGTTGCCCCCTAAAGTATGAGGTCGTTTATCGGGTGAAATGCTTTATCAGGAGGATCCGAAGTTCATTCAATCGCTGAGAGGTGACCTGTAATAAGATACAATACAATACATTATTTTTCATAATGCTTTCATGATCTAGCTGAGGCGGGCATTCCCATGCTCAGCTTTATAAATACATTTTTCTGTACATAGAACAGACAATCGTCTGATGGTAGACTGATAACTCTCTGTGGGAATTATCATCCTTTGAGTAGGATGATCATCTGCTGCACATGTTAATGTTTTTATTTCCTGAATATATATCGCAGCCCCAATGGATGAAACTAGATTCGGGGTCTTCAAACTTGTCCGATCTTCACTCTAAGTACAAGTCGATCCATGTGAGGATTTCTTGGAGTCGAACATGGAAAGACATCGCTTGATTACCAGTCAATGATGTAAACTGTTAACAAGCGCGAGAGGAATCACCGATAATGATGATGACCCTCAAGGTATGGCAGTACAATACACGTGGTGTGAATAAAGGACTTGGCGTCGAACACCATGCAGAATCTTTCGATCGAAGGTCATTGATGTATACCTGTCGCCGGAAGTGAGAAACTTGCCATTGAGGCATGCAAGCTTCAAAGTACTGAGGGGGTTGTTCCTAGATCAACTTCTTGGATAATGAGCTGAAGTCGACAAGAAGTGATCCGTCAAAGGAGGGCCTTAATGAATCCCACATCAGTGACACGGAACGGAGCTAATGATTGTGATGAAGGTGAAAACGATATGTGAAATATGATTCAGGGTGGCGGTCATGAAAGGATGAAAGATGATGTATGGTAGTGGATGGGACACGGTTGACTCTTTCTGAACAACATCTCTTGAACATATAACGACACTGATGCGATGGATCGGTAGCATTACCCCAAATGTGGATGGTTTGGTGAGACCATGGTGATGAGACCGGTGAATGAAACAACCCAACCCGATGTGGTACGGAGGAAAAGTGTCATGTTCAAGAGCGACTTGCTACCATTAAAGCTTTGAGGTTCTCCCAATTTTTCCCCAGTCATTTCTGACCAGTACCTCTTTATTTTTGTCAAGCTTGAGGAGGATAACATATGCTTGTTCTATAACCTGCCCTTCGGGCAAGCCCATCGCTATGTTTTAACGAGCCTAGCGATAGGGAAACTCGTTCTCATCTAAAGACAAGTTTGTCGCTATTTAATCATTTTAACGAGTCTAACGACAAGGAAAACTCAGTCCTTTTCATTTTTAGAGAGTCTAAAAAGGTACATAAAGTCAACTCCACAATTCCTTTTTCGTCATCTAATCCCTTATGTCCGAAAAAGTATAAAACAATACAAAAGGGATGAGATTTCGATATCTTTAACGAGCCGAACAAAACAAGCGCTCGATCTTTTTGTGCAATAATCCCTCAGGTCCAAAAAGATTAAAATCTAGAGGAGGGATAGCTCTTCCGGTCCTTTAACGAGCTGGAAGGCCAAAACTCGGCAATCTTTTCATATTTTACGAGTCAGTTGAAAAGAGCTTAAAGAAGACTCGTCTTTTGAGGAACGAGTGATAAACAGGGATATCAACTGATTCCAGGTACAGGTTGGAATTTTCCAATCACGGCAGTGTCACAAGGATGGCTAAGTGAAATCACTCTTCACAGCTGTTCCTTAAAATGGGTAAACAATCATATGGAGGTGAACGATCGGCCAAATGAAAGTGGAGGTGGCAGGTGCAAACACGACCAAGGCTTTTTATGGCTGATAAATTTACGATCACAGTGGTTATTTACCGGGATAGGTTCATTTTTTATTTAAAAATGAGCTTAAACTCTGGAGGAAACATTGCTCACTACTTATATTTATTTTTTAACGAGCATGAAGACCGCGTTAAAACTGCTCGGATTTTGCGTTTATTTTTTAACGAGCATGAACTTTATGCTAAAACTGCTCGATTTTAAGTTTGCATGCCCCCAGCATAATAATGCAAATCGAGGTGCATGCCCCCCAAGCTTCATTGCATTCAACTTGGTGGTTGGAATGAAGGTTTACCTTTGAGCTTTGAAAAGGGGATTTGTTTCATTTTTTAATGAGGTTGACACAGTAAAAGAACTATCCTCATGACTCCTTGTTTCATTTTTTAACGAGGTTGACACGTGGTAAGAACCGTCCTCGGAGCCCACTGTATTTACAGTATTTCTATTAGGGCGATGATCCATGCCGACAAAATATTTAGGAATCTTCCGAATCCATTAGATACAGAAGATTTCATTTTGTAGGTTTCCACCGTGGCCACTCCCGCCAGATTACTTGGAGGCGGTAGGGCGAAAGTACCCATTAAGGTAGGGTCTTTTAGGAGGCCTACCCCAATATTTTGAAGCGAATGATCGCTTCCATGGATCATTGGAATGCTTCCCGTAACTTGTGAACTATCGGGGAGGAAAGTTTGTTGGTCGACGACTGTAATTCTTCCTTGAAAGGGAAATGCAATTTTCCTGAAGTAGGTCGACACAACTGCGGCCATGGCATATATCCAGGGCCTTCCCAGTAGGATGTTGTAATCGAGGTTTCCGTCGATTACTTCAACATCAACTTCTACTGTTTTGCCCCCCAGTTCAACTTGCAAGTTACTTAAAATCCCGTATGGAGTGTATGATCGCCCATCAAATGCTTTTAACATCGTTGACGATTTCGACAAGGGTGGTGAGCCTAAATTTTTCCAGCAACTCATCGACATAAGACATGTAGATGCCCCCTCATCAATAATTGTTCGATGAACAGTTTTGTTGAGGGCTTTCACTTGAATAAGGAAAGCTAGTTGAGCTGGTAACTGAGGGTCATATCCTTTATGATCAAAGGCCACAAGATTGGAATCCATTGGGCCAATCCCACCTATTGCTGATAATAAAGCTTGCTCTTGGGAGAGGCAATTTTGCGGTACCTCAATTGTCGACATAGCGGACGACGATTGGGCCAGGTCCTCTACTATGTTATAATTCTGTGCTACTTTTGCACGAGGATTAAATGTTGATTTGTGTACTACTCCCTTTGGCGACTTTATCATTGGTTCAGGAATGTTGGGTGGCACAACTTTGGTTAAAGTTGTTGTCGAACTTCTAGGTTGTTCATTAGCCTTGTTATTCGACAGCCGTGGATTCCCGTAATCTTTATTCCTTGTCAAAGCATCATTTTGCTGCTTCGAGACAGACAACATAAGCACTTGGGATCGGGAAGCATTTTGATTAGCAACCAGATTTTGACCTGGGTTGGGAAACGGATCCGTCAATACTGCTGGGGTTTTTGAACTCTTAAAGAGTTTCTTAACTTCAGCTATATGTGGACAATCTTTCGTCCAATGATCCTCATCGCATATATGACACCCTGCCGGGGGTTTCCTTTTTCTCCCTTTCTTTTTCTTCTTGCCCTCTGGTTGCTTCAGTTGTTTGCCCTTGTCGGTCGACATGGCATTTACTTCTGAGGCAAGAAGTTCTTCATTTGCATTTTGACTAGAAATTTTGTGTTTTCTAATCACGCCATCACCGGCGTGAGAGTCATTGTTTGATTTAGGAGGAGGAGGAATTGAGAATTCCGGTCTAGGGGCGTCAGGTATTTTGTCGTAGAGCGTGCCGGACTGAGTATAGACCAAGTCCAGATATTGCGCACGAGCGATAAGCTGCTCTTCCGTTACGACTCCCCCCTTTGCCACATCTTCCGTGATGGCAGGAAGTAATGACTTGATAAACCATTAAGCTAATAGCTGATCGGGAACGTACGTTTTTACCATCCTACGACGACGTCGCCACTCATGTATATGATCAAATATGTGGGTGGCAGTCGTCTGTTTGAAGTTGGTAAGGAGTTCTGTTCCCATTTCATACCTTATTGGTAATTGAAAATGGGTTAAAAAGGTTGTGGCTAAGGTACTGAAGTTGTCGAACGAAGCTCTAGGCAATTCAATGTACCATTTTGCCGCTGGACCCGTTAACATCCTCTGAAAGAGGCGAAGTCTTATCGAATCATCATTCAGGGTGTTCGATGAACACCATAGATGGAATGTCATCACATGATTCGACGGGTCTTCACCCGGATTTCCATTAAATTTAGGAATATCTGACGGAAGTTTATGTGGAATCGCTGGCCACCAAGGGGCATAAGCAATTGGATCATTCGTCAGCCGGTTTAGATCTGGTAATTCTAGAGTTGCTACAAAGGGCAACTGTTGATTCAGGTTAGGCGAAGCATACCCAGGATAAGATGGGATCGCCTGAGCAATGGGTCTTTGCAAACCAGCAGAATGCTGGCAACTTTGACAAGGTTGATGGGCATAACCATTATAGTATGGTTGCCCATTACTTACAAAGACTTGTTGCTCAGGTCCTTGATATGATTGCTGGAATGGCGGTTGTTGAGATTGAACCAGCTCTGGTTGTTGGACCATTTGCTGTTGACCAATACTGGATGATTGACCAGGATGAGGAGTCACAGTGCTTGTTTGAGCCTGAGTCGCTCCAGATAAGGGGGCACTACCCTGAGATTGTGATTGAGTCGTTGAGACAAGAGGTTGTTGTATTGCAACCTGAGAAACTTGGGGTTGACATACAACAGGTGGAGTTTGTACTTGCGACACATTCACTATAGCAGGTATGGTGGGAATATTCGACACAGGGTGTACTGGTTGCATTAAATATACAACCCCTGGTTGTTGAGGCAGTATTGGTACCCAACCGCTGGATGTAATTCCAGTTTGACCTGAACTTTGTTGTAAACTCCCATATGGTTGTTCTCTGGGAGGGAACAATGAAAGAGCATACTGCCCTCCATATGGTGGAAATCCAGTACTTAAAGGATAAATTGGCCTTTGAAGACACATTGGATCAATTTGTTGAGTTTCAACATAAGAAATACTAGATGATAATCCGGATGAAGAAATAGGAACTAACCATGTCGTCGTCCCTGATTGGACTCCGGCTTGTTGTTGACAATTTTCCGGGACAGATGGTATACCAGCGAACATCGTTGGAGTAGCAGCAGGAAGCTCTGCTGCCGCTGTGTCGGACGACACAGTCCTAGATATCGACGGTTTTTCAGACATATCTAGTCTATCCAAAAGATTTCTTAGCGATTCTACAAGAACTTACGATGCCAAAAGACTAACTTCGAAGATCAACGAGGGAATGGTGATGATTATCCCGTTTAAAATAAATTTTAACGACGCTTAGACACAACTTGCTTTTTCACTTTTAAAGAGTCGAGAAAAAGCTAAAGATGACTCTAGTCTCCTTCGATGTTTTAACGAGCCCGAAGTGACAAATGCTCGGATGGACTTTTTCAGTTATAGAGTTTGAAAAAGGCCAAAAGAAACTACTCTGGAGTTCTAGGCAGAGGGTGTGCCAAACTTTTCGCAAAACCACAGAATACGTTTTACGGTACGGGTGGTCGATCTTCGTGAATGCTGTGTTCACTGCATTGCGATCAGTAGGGCGGCCGACACGGTTTCCTATGGATAAAGGCTTTGTTCCTATAGGGGTCTCCCAATATATACGCGACGGTACGTGGGAGCACAAGTCCGTATTGATACTTATCGATTCACCGTGGAGGAATCACCGAACCACTCAACGCTAAGATATCACGTTTAACGACGCTAGAACACGTCTCTAGCTTAGACCTCTATGTGTTTGCGTTATGTTTCAAAGCGTTGTTATGTAAATTCAATTTATTTTAGGTTGATCTTGTTTAGCAGTTTGCCTTTATGGATCACCACGAGATGTATGGTACAACTCCTAAATGCAGTCTAAAGATGAGAAGCAAGCTTTTCCAATCTTTTCAACTTATGAAAATCTTAACTACTGAGGGAAAAGAAAGACATCATCTTTTCACACAGATCATAGAGCACACACTAATGCACTTTTTCCTAAATCAACATGCAAGCTGTCAAAATGCACATGCACAATGCAGGTATTTCTTTTCTCTTTCTTAATGTTGATGTACTACAAAAAAGAAAGCTGTTGTATAACTTTGAATTCAATTTCAAGTGAAAGCAAACAAGCTTTTGTCCAAAATCAAAAGACACCTTAAGATTTACTTGTTTCAACACTAGAAATACATAAATTCAAACCATATGACGAAAGCAAAAACTCAATCAGCTATGAATAGCAAACAAACTAACTCTTAAGATCAGAATGACACTTATCACAGGTCTATATCCAAGAGGCCACAACAAGACTAGTTCACTTTCGTTATGGGAAACTGCAAATGATGTAAGAAATACACAAAGAACAAATACAGTTTCTTTATACAACCGAGGCGGAATAGTGGCAAAGAAAGGTGGTTTCAGATAGGTACATTGACTGATAACAGGCTGCAAAAACAAGGATGAAAACAGGGCAACAGGAAGCAGAGAACCCCAGTTGCACAAGGCCTCACTGGTTCAGCGCAGGTACAACACTGTCAGTTTGACATTCAGCGCAGGTAGCCCCTTCGGGACCTGCGATGAAATGCAGACTGCCTTCACAGTGCCTGCAATGAAGAGAGAAACTCTCGTTTATCTTGGTTTCCGGGTCACAGATTGCTCAAAAATCAACAGTTTTTGGCCAAATCAAAGCTACCAATCAAGTACACACTAAAGGATGATTCAAAGGAGGATGAAAAGCTATCACTAAGAGCTATTTAGAGTCCTTGTGGATCAGCTCTTCAAATCATAAACATGCCCAGAAACTGAGCTAGAGTAGCTACCCTCTACTTTGCATTTGAAAGATCCAAATGCAGTTCGATTCGGTACTCCCTGTGTTTAAGAAATGAATAGCAAAACACAAACAACCAACAAGATACGATCCCCAGTGGAGTCGCCAATTTGTTGTTGGGAAAAGTATCCAATACGGAATGACCCTATCCCACTCTAAGGGTGATAGTTCCTTAGCAACAATCAAAGTAAAGCTATCTGAGATTACTTCTTTATGAGATGTAAAAGAGGGGAGAAAGAGATCCACTAACCGATGTCTTTCGCTAATGATTGATCCAATCTCCTCTCCTTGCTGCTTGCCCCCAGCTCCTTGCTCTTTCACTGGCCCAGCTACACCAAGATCCTGCAAAATGGCAAGAGAGGGAAACTACAAGAAGCATACATTCATAATTGATTCAAGGATTAGAATAAATCAAATACACAAGTATAACAATACATCATTGAGACACATGTATATAGAAGAACCTCAAATGCTTTATTAATGGAAGAAGTAAGATTTAGGAAGTGATACAACCATAAGAGGCCCAATCCAGCATCACCTTCCCAGCAGAAAGAAATCTCCTCTTCACCTCCTTCAAAGCAAATCACCCAATAGTTCTAAACTCAAACCAACAACAATTCTTTACATTCACAAGATTCCAGCCTCCCTAGACCTCATGAGAGAGATCTATATATAGTAGTTTTGGAGAAAGGATGAGTCAGCTTGAGGCTGGCATGAAGCTGACTAGTGTCCTCTCCCACTTCAGTTCTTAAGTCCACTTGGAGGTTCTTGCTTCCCCTTGGAGATTTGGAACCTCTTACTCATCACCAGTCGAATTCCCTGATCCAAGTGTCATTTTGGAAGCTTCCTGGGCGTTGACACCTTGAGGAATGACTCTGCCACATGTCCAAACTCGCCCAGCGCAAGTAGCCTTCTTTGGAGTTGACATTCAATGCAGGCAGATAGTGGAGCAGTTGACATTCAGCGCAGATGCTCAGTGGAGCAGTTGACATGATCCAGAATTGCCTTGTTTTTGAGTGTTTTCAGGTGGAGAACTTTTGTTGAGTGCTGTGGTTTGCTGGCCTTGTTCCTCTAGGGGTAGGAACAACATGTTTAGGGACTTTGGATCCCTTAGATTATGGACATTTCATGCTTCATGCTGTAAGGCACAAAAATGTCTATAACAAGAAGCCCACTATTGTTATTGTTGTGCCTTTACATTATTATTGTTATGTAGGCTTTGATTATATTGTGACCCCTTACACTCCTACATATATAAAGGAGGTATTTTGATTTGTACCATCCAAGAATTGTTCATTTATGTAATGTAAAGGAGGTTTATCCTTCGAAGAGGATAATTTTTAAGTCGTTGATATATCTTTTCTTCTATTTTGTGAGATGGTTGCATAACATCTGGTATTAGAGCTTTGGATTTTAGGGTTTCGTTGCTTGAAATTGTTCATCTTGGTATTTTAGCTATAATTTTTTTTACGAAGCTTCAAAAGCTGAAATTTCAAACACGTGGATCTGAAATCACGGTGAACATTATGACAAACTTTTGGAGCTTGGTTTGCTATATTTTCGGAGATATGATATGAGGACGTTTGGGTTTTTGCACGCTCCAAAATTCAATCTCAAATAGGTGACCTAGGGAAAATCGTCATAACTTTCTCTCTGAGCTTAGGATTTGAATTTCATAAAAATTGAATGAAATTTCATGGAATTTGTTTTATTTTTTATCATTTTGCAAGGCCGAAGGTTAAAATAATGAGATGTGACACTCTGCACAAGTTCTCTATACCGAACCAGTCTATAATCAGGTCGTGGGAGATAGGGAATAATTCTTTCTTTGATAATCCAATATTGGTCTAACTTATGGGGTTCGAAATAATACTTAGAGGGATACAATAGGATAAAATTTTAGAACATAGAGATCTGAAATTACAGAGATACAACTTCAATATGGAGGTCCTAAAAAGCAAGAAAAAAGTGTGTATTTTTTAAAATTTTACATAACTTTTGTTTGAAAAATCAGTTTGAAGTGATTCCAAGGTCACATCGAAGCATAGATATTAGTATTTTGTTCTAAATTTTTTCCAAAATAAAATAATTATACACCGATTAAGCCCTAATAAATCTCTACTATGATGCATGAAGAGGAAGAATTGCAACATGATATATCAAAATTACAGGACCAAGTGCAACAAATTTCACTCTCACAAAGAGAAGCCAAAGATGAAATTAAAGGGTAGATGGATGATTTAAAGGCATAATTAAAAGGTGACATGGATGCTTTAAAAGTATAAATAAAAGGCGACATTAATGGTTTAAAATCAGACACAGAAGGGTTGACAAAGTTGTTGCAAGAAGGCTTCCCACTGGTGACAAGGTACTCCATGAAAATCATGACGAGGACACAAGAAATATGAATTATGATTTCAGAGACTCCAATGTTGAGTTTAAGACCCACCACATTCCAAATATCTATATGAGGAAGTTCGATGGCTAGGATCCGGTAATGTGGATACTATAGATGGAGCATTATTTTTCTCTCCATGATGTGCAACACACACAAAAGGTACACAATGCATCTTTATATTTAAAACAAAATAAATTTGTATGGTATCATTGAATTTTTTCTCGTAAACCGATTGTCACTTAGTAAATTTTTACGGAGGAAATGATAACACATTATGAGGATCCAAAGAGAAACACCTTTTTTAGCCAATTGATAAATCTCAAACAAAAAGGTTCAATGGCAGAGCACATTAAGGAATTCCAAAAATTGAATATCAGGGTAACTAATATTCCAGAGGAGCATATGATTGATGTCTTCATAGGGACTTTAAAGGATAAAATCCAACATGACTTTCACCTTTGGGAACCTGATTCATTGGAGAAGGCATTTAGAGTGGAAAGAAAATTTGAAAGCAAAATTATGGCAACAAGGCAGTATACCACTCATAACTATAAAGATGGAAGTGTTGTTTCTCCTATCGTTCCCTAAACTACATGGTTGACACCAAAACAATTATAATAAAAGGAAAAAATGGCTTTCTTATAGTTGTGATAGCAAATACACTAAAGGTCATAAGTGTGCTGAGAATAAATTATTTTACATAGATTGTGAAGAGGAGGAAGAAAATGAACAAGAAACATCAAAAGAGGAGGATATACACCAGGACCAACCTAGACAAAGAATAAATGAATCCAACCATATCTTCTAATGCATTGGAAAGAATTACCACTCCTCAAACTCTCAATAAAGAAGGATATATCAAGAAGAAAAAGGTAATAGTGTTGATTGATTTGGGTAGTACCCATAATTTTATTCATTGTAAGATGACCAAGGAATTGAATTGCTTCCTATATCTAGCACCAGAGAGTCAAGTGATGGTTGCAAATAGAGGAACTATAAATTTCTCTGGAAATTACCATAATATCAAGCTAACTATGGGGGAATATATATTGAATAGTCCAATGATTTCCATTCCAATGGGTAGTGCTAATGTTTTACTAGGAGTCCAATGGTTACAATCTTTGGGGACGATAGCTTTTAATTTTCAAGAACTTTTCTTGAATTTTTTTTGGGAAGGAAAGGAATTTGAATTAAGGGGTATCGCAGGGAAACTAGGAAAGATAATCATCTCTAATGGAATGAAAAAGCTTATAAAGAAAGAAAAATGGGGTGTAATTGCATAATTATGCTCACTAGAGATTCAAAAATCAAAATCTTCTATTTCTCAAGATCTCCAAAAAGTCTTGGACAATCATTCCAAGGAATTTGAGACTCCCAAAGACCTCCCACATATTTGTGATCATGATCCTACTATTCATTTGATTCCAGGAAGTGTTCCTCCGAACATCGGCCCTTACATATATCCATATTCCCAAAAGAGTGAAATTGAATGTATGGTTGCAAAAATGCTAGAGGTTGGCATAATTCAACCTAGTCAAAGCTATTTCTCTGTTCCAATAGTATTGGTGCACAAGAAGGATGGATCATGGTGTATGTGTTTAGATTATAGGGATATCAACAAGCTCACTATTAAAGATAAATTTCCCACTCTTGTCGTGACGAGTTATTGGATGAATTACATGGAGAAATTTACTTCACCACACTAGATCTTCATTTAGGATATCATCAAATTAGAATGAAGAATGAAGACATTCCAAAAACAGCATTCAAAATTCATGAGGTTCATTATGAATTTTTGGTCACGCCTTTTGGCCTTACTAATGCACCTTCCACATTTCAAGGTTTGATGAATTCCATTTTCAAACCCACCCTTAGAAAATTTGTGTTAGTATTTTTTTATGATATACTAATCTATAGCAAGTCTTGGAAGGATCATGTTCAACATGTTGACAGGCTTCTCAAACTATTGGAGGAGAAACAATTATATGCAAAGAATTCCAAATTTTTCTTGTACAAGATGTGAAATATTTGGGTCATATTGTATCTCATGAGGGTGTTAAGGTAGATCCTAACAAAATTAAATCCATTAAGGAATATAAAATACCCACACCCATAAAGCATATTCAAGGATTTCTTAGGTTGACAAGATATTATCACAAGTTTGTTAAGAATTATGGGAGAATAACAACACCTCTAAAAACATTATTGAAGAAAGATGATTTTTCTTGGACTCCAGAAGCAACTAACGCCTTCAAATATCTTAAAGAGGAAATATGCCAAGCACCAGTCTTAGCTACACCAGACTTCACAAATTTTTTTATTGTAGAATGTGATGCCTCAGGAAATGGAATTGGTGCTATTTTAATGCAAGAATGAAGACCCATTGCTTTTGAAAGTTGTCAAATCAAAGGAAAGTATTTACAAAAACCTATTTATGAGAAGGAAATGTTGGCAATACTACACGCACTAAAGCAATGATGACCTTACCTAATGGGAAGAGACTTTAAGGTAAAATCAAATCATGATTGTAATAGATACTTCTTGGAAAAAATATTATCTTCAGAAGAGAAGAAAAAATGAGTCACAAATATGTTGGGCTATGACTTTAAAATCATCTAGAAAAAAGATAAGAAAAATGTTGTTGCAGATGCACTCTCAAGAAAGGATGAGGATGTGGAAGCATTGATTTGTGCCATGTCTATTATCCAACATAATTGGATAAATGAATCAAGAGATGAATGGAAGAATGACGAAGAGGTGTGGACACTCATTCAAAAGATACAACAAGACCCTAGTACATTTGATACATTTAGCTAGAAAAATGATTCATTATGGTACAAATATCACTTATATATTTGTAAAAATTCCCATCTCAAGCAAAAGATTCTTTTGGAATTGCAAACCTCCCCCTTAGGAGGGCATTCAGGATTTTTAAAAACTTATCGCAAGATCAAGAAGGATATTTTTTGGGATGGCCTTAAACATGATATTCAAAATTTTGTGGCAGCATGTTCATTTGCCAACAAAACAAAGTTGAGACAATTAAGACGCGAATCTGTTACAACATTTAACCATTCCAAGTCATCATTGGGAGGAGGTCCCAATGGATTTTATCGCAAGTTTAACCAAGTCTAAAGAAAAGAGCGTTACCATGGTGGTAGTGGATAGACTTACTAAGTATGCACACTTTTGTGCATTATCGCATCCTCTTAAAGCGAATATAGTTGCTATTGCATTTATGGAAACAATTCAAAATTGACATGGAAACCCAAATATTATCATAAGTGACAAAGATCCCATATTCATTGGATTTTTTTTGGATGGAATTATTTTCTTGTCTTGGTACTCAATTATCTCATACCTCATCTTATCATCCTCAATCCGACGAGAAAAATGAGATAGTGAACAAATGTTTTGAAGGATATCTCTGTTGCTTTGTATCTGATAAACAAACACAATGGGTCAAGTAGTTACCTCTGGCTAAATGGTGGTATAAAACTTCCTTCCATACTGCAGAAAAATGACCCCATTAATGGCACCTTATGGATATCACCCACCATCCATCACATCATCTTTAAGAGAAAATTCTAAGGTTCAAGCTATGGAAGATCACAACGAGCATTAACAATAAGTTCTCCAACTCTTAAATGATAACCTTACTCTAGTGCATAATCGGATGAAATAAAAATCATATCAATATCACTGTGAAAGAAGCTTTGAATTAGGCGACTAGGTATTTTTACAATTACAACCATACAAAAAATTTCCCTCAAGCAATATAAGAAGGATGATAAATTATCACCCAAGTACTGTGGTCCTTAGAAGGTGTTTCAAAAGATTGGTACTATGGCATACAATTTGGAGGTGCCCACATCTTCTCGAGTACACCCAATTTTCCATGTTTCATGCTTAAAGAAGGTTATTGGGGACAAGTTTCCAATTCAAACAATATTTCCATAAATTGATGAAGAAGGAAAAATCATATTGGAGCCTGAAGCGATTACAGAAACAAGAACTTGACAACTATGGAATCAATCATTTTTAGAGTATGTCATTAAGTGGAAGAAATTACCCATTGAAGATTCCACATAGGAGGATGAGAATTTTATACATAAGCATCCAAAGCCATTCAAGCATTGAGGAACATAATTTTTTTGAAGGAGATGGGCATGTTATATCCCTATAATAATAGTGTCATCCCCTTATTGTTATTGCTAAAGTATCCCCCATATTGTTATTGTTGTTCCCTTACATTATTATTGTTATGTAGGCTCTGATTATATTGTAACCCCTTAGACTCATATATATATATAGAAAGGAGGCCTTGTCATTTGTATCATCCAAGAATCGTTCATTTATGTAATGTAAAGGAGGTTTCCTCCTCAAAGAGGATAATTTTTAAGTCATTCATCTAGTATCTTTTCTTCTATTTTGTGGGATGGTTGCATAACATTTTCTATTTTAGAACACTACCACTATTAAGGAGTTTCTTGACACAAGGGTCAATGAATAACATTGCATTTCATTTTTGTATATCATTTGGATGTATTGCCTTCATAGAATTTGGCTTCTCCACTATTTTAATTTTGAAGTTGATGGCTCCAATAGTTACTTATGACACAATATTTTGTGTTTTTTCAACAGTTAAACCCCTTTGGACTTGAGATATTTTGAAACTCATCACAAGATATCGTCAATACAACCAAAAATACTTCAGATAGCTCTAATTGTTACTTATAATTTAGTGTTTGTAATTTTTTTGGTCCCATTTGACCCTAGAGGGTTTGTAACTCTTCACAAGAGATCATTGAATACAACTAGTAGACCTTTAGCTATGGAGTTGTGACTGCAGGTATCTATTTTGGTCAAAGTCACCCAAAACTTTCACTTGGCCTTATCTACAAAGAGGAGTGTGTTTGCATAGGATCAACCCTAACATCACAACCACATTATTATGAGAACCATTGTTGTTGCATTAGCACAACCGACACCTTGAAATTCTTTCTTAACAACATTATTGTCGGGAGTATGCCCTCCTGGTTTTGAATTTGGATCATCATCACTGTGAGCATTCCACCTTGCTTCTAGACCATTTCTTGAGTGATATTTCACTTTTTGTACTTTACTAAAGTTTGTGCATTGACATAATTTACTTTTGAATCATTAACATTTCTTGAGGAGTCTTATAGTTTTTTTACTTCAATTTACTCTAATCAAATTATGAGCATGGAAACTCTCCTCTTTTGAATTTGTTTGTGTGTTGCAACTTGTTATGGTTAGTTTTATGTTCGCATGAAGTTTATTTGGTTGTTTTGTTTTTGTTTAGTTGTCTTGCAAACATTGTTAGTTCCTAAATTTCTTGTCTAAATTATACTTGCAGATCAAACTCAACTGCAAACTCAAGCACAAGTGGAGTGTGGTATTTCATATTTTTACACTAATATTACTATCAGTTGTATTTTTCTTGTTGGATTCATTTGTATACGTAATCAAAATCTATCAAAATCAACACTTTTAGGTGCTTAATGATATTTTTGGTAGCACACTAGATCTTTTATAGACATAAAAATGGATGATTTAATTTTTCCATGCTTTTACTGTTGCTTCTAGATATGTTGCTCTAGAGTATGGAAATACAAGGTTGTTGAATGAAAGATGTGATGTCTACATTTTTGAGGTCCTACTCTTAGAGGATATCATTGGACTAGAGCTAGTTTACTATGGTAGACTTGCATGAGAGGTACATCTGTATTACATTATAATTTTATAGGTATAGCTAAGAGGCTATAAATGGAGACACACTCATCAAATTCACATTGGAATAATCACATCAACTAGTGTTGCAAGTGAACCTTGTTGATTGGATAAATATGATGGTAGGGAACAAATGCACTGAAGAAGTTCTAGATCCAAATATGGAAGTAAAACCATCTACATGAGCTCTCAAAAAGCCACCTTTGGTGGCACTAAGATATGTTGATCCAAATGAAGGAAAGAGGGCAAAGATGTGCTAGGTTATGCACATGCATGAAGAAAATGAATTTCCATTTCCTGAGGTAGTTTTTTCCACCCCCTCAATGCCCTTAGATCTATTTACTTGACAATTCATTGGTTTAGCATAGATGACAGAAAAGTTTTATATTATATTCAAATAGAGCTCAATTTTAAATTCATTTAATTACGAAATCTAAGAATCAAAGCATATTGGGCTAGACACATAGAAGTTGGGACTCAAGATAGAACTTACTAATTTCCAAAAGGAAACCCTTGTTCCAAAGATGAAGGGTCGAAAGCAAAACAATGATTGTGGATGACATAGATGCTTGAGGTCCAAACAAAAATGGTTAGACAATGTAAATTATTTTAGGCATGGTGTCATCCAACAGAGCCATACTGCAAAAAGAAATAAATGAACAATGTAAAAATATTGATACTTTAGACAGTGGAGGTAGAATCTACCACAATTTCCAAGCAACCAATTTCTTATTTAGAAATGTATTGCATCAAGTAGTAGAACCTATCAACTTATCCAAATTACAAAGAGAACTAATTTGTTGTCTTGAAAGCCAGTGCAACAGAATTATACAACACAAGAAAAATAATTTCTTTTCTTGAAAGCTTAAATTAATTCTAGAAAATAAGATGATACTCATTTAATAGAAAACTTGATGTGGAAAGGTTGCAAATTTAATTGTAGTACCGCAAGGTTGTTGGACTGAGAAGTACCAACAAAGGAGCCTAGACCATGAATACTATTTTCATATACAACCCTCAAGACTTGACCATTCCTTGCTTATTTAACCTAGAAGGATACTCATGCATAAAAAAAATATGCGTATGAAAAATGAAAATTGGTAGCAAAGAATGGGAATCAACTTTGGAGATTTCATACATAAATGTATGAAACTCAATACCAAATGAAAAGGTAAAAATTCCAAGCCCCTTGAAACATGAGTAAATTTTTCATGAACAAGTCAAGGGTCCTACAAAAAGTTAGTTTGCGACACTTATCATCTGGAAAGAGTAACTTATTCATTAATCACATGAAGCAAAGAAATCAAATATATCATAGTTACCTTTATAGGAGCATGCTTGGAAAATTCATAATGTAGCATGTCTTCATCAACATTCTAATCTACCAAATTCTACTGGTACATATCTAGAAAATTCAAAAAATGAGAAGTGAAAGTTAAATATGTTGTTAGAGATGATCCAACAATGTTGTTTGTCAAATCTCATTTATTTCCTTTGGAATTTGGAAGTTTTGGTGCTTCAACACTTTTTGTGAACATGCATTTCTTACACATATACAAAATTTCACATGAACGTGCACTTCATATGGACAACAAACTTATATTTGTGCTTAAAGAAGAGTTTGAATTACCTAGAGGAATATTTTAAACCTAGGGCTAAGGAATCCTGAGAACCGAGTTCTTCTCCACATATTGGTACCATTACACATGTTGATGCATATTGAAATATGGCAAGATAACTTCTACTCATGTGATTATAGATCTGCACATAGATTAGTCTTCTTACCCATGAAGCCTAAAAGGCATATGATAGTAGTCATATGAAATTATGCAACAAGAAAAAAAAAATCAACTTCAAGGGAAACAAACATATTTTCTTTTAGCCTTGGCATAAAAAGTATAATTTAATAAAAGGAATGTTAGTCTCATGCCAATAAGTATACTATGATGAATGCACAGGGACCTATTACATAGACCATTTTTCTATTTCCTTAGCTACCTAGGCTTATTTACCTTTCCAAATATCAATAATTATTTTCCAAAAAAAATATAAAATAAGAATAATATTTTACTATATTCTAAAAGGTGAAGATGTTGAATCATGCCACAAAGTGAAATGAAATCAAATGTCTTTCCTTAAACCACCAAATATATAAAGAAAACAATAAAAATTATAAAAATAAAACAAGATCTATGGATCTATGCATGAAATGAGAACTATAAGAAATCAAGGGAATAATAAAATCTTTGACCAAAACAAACCAAAAACTTCAAACTTGACAAAATCCTCTAAACAAAAGTAGCAAACAATTAAACAAACCACTAAATTTTTTCAAGATATTAGAGCTAGATACCAACGCAATTTCATGTACTTGAATAAGCCCACGATTGCTTGGTTCTAGTATTCTTAAATTAGTTGTTTATCATTTAATACTAGGAAATTATCTATGTGAAAAGAGATAGGTCCCAACTTGATCAAATCCAACTTCATTTCTAGTCACAGATCAAATCCAGCTTCATTTCCAGTACCAGTATAAAATCACACCCTTTATAAATCTTAACACTTAACCTCTTAAACCGCTCATATAATCCTTTTCATAGCCCAACAAAAATATATCCCTGAGAAAAATTGAACTTTTCAAAAATATAACATGATCATGTAAGAAACTAAATACTAAATATGAACACTGTTAGATAAGAAACAATTCAATGGTATTTCAATAAACCTTGAGGTAATGAAGAAAAATCAACAACTCCATTTGCGATATTGAATGCCACATTATTGCAATCAATAATTATGCTAACACTTGTGTTGCTAGTAATGTGTCAAAGTAACCATTGCTCACTACTTATAAATGTTGAAATACAGGATGGTGCTAAAGTTAAAGACACCAAATAACAAAAAATAGACCTACAAGACTATATTGGTTGAGTGTGATAGGGACACCACTAACTGAGACTAGAGAGATTTATAGAATGTGGCGGTTACTAGTGTGTGTCTATTGTGTGATGAGTGGTATGGTGGAGATACCTACCAAGAAGGGACATTCATCTTGGGAAAGTATAATAGGGAGATCCATAGAGAATTTATGTAGAAGGAAGACGGGAAGTGTTGTCTTCAAGTTCGGTAATGTTATGGTAGAATTTTGTTGGTGATAAGAAGTGGTAAAAAAAGACTTACATCAATAGGTAAAATGTAGATTCGGGACTGACTTATGTTATAGCATCGCTTAATGGTCCTAAGGACATGTGGGGACCTAAATAAATTAGTACCTAAAAGAATTCAAAGCATGGCCGACAGATGACCAACAAGACTCTATAAAAAACAATGTCAATCTCATTCCAATAGGTCTCCTATGATGAATGCACAAAAACCTAGTACATAAACCATATTTCTCTTCACTTAGCTACCCATGGTTCATTTCCCTTTCCAAATATCAATAATTATTTTCCAAGAAAACATAAAATAAGCATATTAGTCTACTAGATTCTAAAAGTGAAGATGCTAAAGTCATGGCACAAAGTGAAAGGAAATAAAAAAAACTTTCTTCAAACCAGCAAATATATAAAGAAAAAATAATAATTATAAAACTAGATATATGAATCTAAGCATGAAATAAGAACTAAAATAATTCAAGGGAATAACATAATCTTTGACCAAAATAAATCCAAAATTCAAAACTCAACAAAATGCCCCAAACATAAGCAACATATAAACCATTAAGATATTTGGGAGCTAGACATCAAGGTAGTTTGATGTACTTGAATGAGCCCATTGTTGCTTTGCGTTAGTCTTGTGAAATTAGTTATTTATCACTTAATAGTAGTTAGACATTATCTATGTGAAAAGAAATAGGTCCCAACTTCATCATATCCATCTTCATTTCTGTCACGAATAAGAAACAGAGAATGTAATGATTAAATATGAAACATCAATCTTAAAATAACATTCATGAAAGAAATGTCGTTGCAATATTACAATGAAAAATACAAAATATAGAACCTATTTTTACTTGTAATTGAGATATAGTAATCTTGCATGATCAGTGGAACATGTATAAAAAAATAAGAGTCCCCTCACATATATCAAATTAGATTATGTCTTAGGATATATCAATTTCCCAATTCTCATCTTGGTCCTCATTTTCTACATTGTAAACGTGATCTTATCCAAATTAACTATCATTATGAGCCTCCAAAACATTATGTTATGTATGAATTTCATTAAAGAAATTTGTTATATTGTTTTCTCCATTTCTACCAAAATTTGACTGCCAAAGAGCTAGTGCTCTTTCATATGGAAAATTGTTAATGTCATACTTTGTTACATATAATCTTAAACATGTATCCATATGTTTATCAAGCTTTTTCTTCAAGTTTGACTTCAATAATGACAATGTCCTAAACATTCTCTCATCCTCCACTAATCCCAAAATCATGGTTTGACACAAACATGCTAATTTGAAATATTATGATATGCTTTCGTGCAGGTATTGGCTAGCACTTAAAGTAGTCCATAATATTTTTGTAGTACCATTTTCGTAATATTTTTATAGTACCTTGTTGATACAATTTTGATGAATCTAAAATACCTTCAATCTATTCTCCATGTATCAAGACATTGTTGCAAAAGTGGTCTACTAAAAATTTTAATCTCTTTTGAAAATTAGATTTTAAAGTTCTTAGACATTAGCAATTGTTCCAATATTTAGGGTATACCACACACATGGCCTCCAACTATTCATCTCGAGGAAATCATTCTCTTATCTCTGATGAAAATGATCTTGCAATTTCTATCAAATTCTGTCTCACTGAAATCACAATATTATCAAATTTGTCTCTTGAAACATAGCAATATTTGGTGATTCATCATGTTTTACTAATATAATGAAAGGAAACCATATACCCACACACTATGATACATAGTATCCATTTTTCATCAAACATCAAATTTGTTTTAGTATTTTCTATATTGATGATATTAGTCGAACTTGTAAACTTTGGACCAATAAAAGACTCTGGTGTCATATACAAATTATCGAATGCAAGGCCCTACTAACTTTCTTGCATATGTTTATTCTGCAATATACATTTTGTGATTCTAAGACATTTTCACGAGGACATTCACTTCATGTAGCATAGTAAGAATTCCAACCAATGTCAATAATGTCTCTATACTAGTTAGTCAAAAAAGAAGACCTTGCGCTTTGTCTACATTGTAGTGATTTTCATACATCAACCCTACCAAATATTTGAACTCACTAAATTGTCTTTGAGATGGTCCATTCAATGAGATCCATCTTGTATCAACATATTTCAATAGTTTTTTCCATCCATAACACCATCTGCAAATTGTTGAAACTCTAAAAGTCATTTGGGACTATGATAAAAGTATGCATGAGTCTCACATACAATATCTTCAACTTTTGAAACTCGGGGAAGCTTGCTTACTATTTTAAACGCAAGATTAATTCTATAAGCCATAAAATGAATATTAAGCATATATGGTGAAGTTGATAGTTTTATTCTAACACAAAGGTCACTCCTTTTTCCTTGCATTACTGATGCTCCATTTGCTCTAACAGATACCAATTTTTTTGCAATCATTATATGATCCATACCACTTTCCTTCAAACTATTAAGAACAAGTTCATAAATATCTTTAGATGTACAAGTATCTCTTATATTTATAATCCCAAGTAGATAAGAATGCCTAATATGGTAATTAACCATATAAATTCTCATGCAGATCCATGAAGTATTATCTATAGCTATAACCTCATCCCAATATAATGCTGAAAGCCTAGCATTTTCAATCTTCTCTTTCAACTCATCCTTTTCTACTTGAGCTAGATATCTTTCCCATTCCCAATCACTAGTTACAGACCAATGAGAACATGGAAATTTTGAAACTTGAAGAAAAGATAGATATGTCACGTGATATGGATAGTCTGTCATAGGACGACATTTAGATAAAATGTGAAATGAAATGCTCAATTGTATCGTCTTGGATAACAAAATTATTTCCATTGTCTTTTAAAATAAATATATGATGGCTCCTCCACTTGCCTCAAGTTTTCTTTTACTTATTAAATATTTCTTGTATTCTTCTACATATTGAATATGTCTAAATTCGTTAGAATATTTCCATCTCAGAATATATTTCACTTCACCATTTAGAATTTTCTTTTCATACACCTTTCTTGCATGCTTCTGTATTATATATAGATTCATCTAAAATTTCACTACCTTGTGATTTTTCCAACTATATGCATTACATCTAACTTCTTCTGAAACATCATCCTCATTTGTGGGAGGTATTGTTTCAATAAATGGAGAACTTAGACCCAATATTCTTGGATTTATCTCCCTTTGGTCCACTAGCATTTTTTCCTTTTCCATGAATGGATTATGTCACCTTCCAAGGACAAATCTTCAACATTTTCAGCACCAATTTCTATTGAAACTACATTTATCTCACCCTGATCACTTAAGGAACCCTTTTTTTCATACATCATATGGATATTAGATGCATTTTCAGAAGAGTTAACATCTCTCTCAGTAACATATTGTTCAAAGGAGCTTAAAGCATGAAGAGAATGCGTCTTCTTGGATGGAGGCTTTTGAAAGTATGATAATACATCCATTTGCCTTGATGGTTTCTTCCCATGATTAGCTTTTGACAACTCATTGAATATTTCACAAGTAAAATTTCAAATCAACCTAGAAACATGCATCAATAGTTTCTAAGAGTTGAGAATTACTAGATTTGTAAGTAGTATTCAAAGTAAAATAAGTGCAATGTTCACAAAAACCTTTAAGAAAATTTTGATTAAAATGTTATTCCAAGCCCAAAATAAAAAGAAGTCATTATATGCAAAAAAATGTCATCATGATTCATCATCTATAAAACAAATAACATCTTTCAAACATAAAATATATAAAAATTTCCATTAAATTAATTCATATATCCAAATCACCTAATGAACACTTGGAAGCTTTAAACAAAACAACAAAGTATTACAATAACTTTAATCATCCTTTGAAAAACATCTCTACATCTAAATATTGCATTCATTCATACATATATATATATATATATATATATATATATATATATATATATATATATATATAACACATTTGTGTTGTGCACCTTATTGGAATTATGTATAGTGAGGAGATATGTATTTTTTTGATATAACAATATACCCTTTATCTTTTATTGTAACTAATGTTTCCAACAATATCATACAAACTTATGATCCACTCAAAATGTAACTTACCATCATTAGTAAGAACACAACCAAATATCAACTCAATCATGCAAGATCCACTTTACAACGACAAGTAATAGGCTTTTCTCTAAATAACATAAATTTCCGAGTGACCGGTTCTCTATCTTTTGGATAAGAAATATTCTCACGGAAAGGAACAGAAAATCATATATGATGAAAGCATAATTATGATTCTATTTTAAGAGCGATGAAAACATGCTTGCTAGAAAATATTATGGGCAGAATGCCACTCACATATTGTTTTGACCCACTTGGATTTTAAGGCTTAAAGAACTTTCTCTCACATACACAAAGATATAACCTTCAATGATCAAAACACAATTATGATTCTCATCAAGATAACAAAGAATTATCATCGTGCCACACACTAGATTGTTTTTCCTCACTTGGATTCTTAGGCTTCAAACAACGTCTCTCACAAACACGACTATAGAACCATCTATGATGAAAGCATAATTCTATTCTTGTTTAATAATGATGAAATAATGTACATAGCCATTCACTATATTGTTTGACCCACCAATGAGACTTTTTGCATCTAATTTTCTTCCACCTTAATGGCTTCTATGCTAGATTAGATTGATGTTGAACACTGTGAATCAACTCTGTACAATTTCTCACTTCACCTTTAGGGGCTTGGGTGATATGACATTTGAAGCCTAAAGATGTCGATGGGCATGTTAGAGTCTTTTTTACAAAATATCAATTTCACTTGACCTATTTGATTGGTGTGCAATAGCTCCAAGAAAAATCCCTTTCAATTGGAAATTTGCAAGTAAAAGTAGCTAACAAAAATCTACAATAGTGCTTAGAAAATTTGTTGTTTCTACTTAATATTTTGGGAGAATACTAATAAATTTTACAAAAGTGTTTCCCTAGCTAAGAAAATATGATTCCCAAATGTTTTAGTTGAAGATAATCCCATTCTTGTTGAAAATACACTTAGAAAATTAGCTGAAAATTTATTTTTCATGTGCCCTAGATAACACTATGAAAGTATGAGGAAATTTTGATGCTAAAAGTGGTGCAAAATATTCAAATAAAGAACATTGTTGGTGTGCCAAGGTTTCATGTCAAACATGGTCTGAGTGTGTTGGATAAAGACCACGGAGGATCTCAAAAATTGTAAAACGAAGATGCATAAATGACATTATGGGAAATTTCATCTCTTTTATAAACATTAATTGAATTAACTCCCTAATTTTTGGCAAGTCAACTCTGCAGGCACAACAACACAACTAATTTTATGCCAAAATTTTCTTGTTCTACCAAGTTATGGAATCATTGACCAAGTCTTCCAAGCTAGGTCCATCTCAACCAAATGGTTTAATTCAATTGAATTAGACTCATGAGTACATGAATACTAAGACCCAATCTAGTAAGCATGTTTCCATTAACTTAGAAATATGTATTTTTTAAGTACTTTTGGGTCCCCATGCATGTTATTTCAATGTAATTTGTAGCTATGAAAAAATTGAATCTCAACATGTTAAGTTGCAAGCTGCAAGTTGTTATGACAAAGCATAAAATTTCATCGTGGATTTAACAATCCCAAGAGAAGCTTCTAGACTCATGAGTCTAGGCACACTAGGACCGAGTCTAGTAACAATGCTTCCCATTATTATAGACATTTTTGGGCACTGTAACCCCAATCATAAATGTCCATAAAGTAAAGGCTCCTAAGTCCCTAAAGGTGTTGTTCCAATCCCTAAAATAACAAGGTCAACTGATTACAGCATCTCCCAGAAGTTCTCCATGAAAAACTACTCAGAACTGGTCAAAACTGGACCATTTCACCTGCCCCATGATCAAAGTGCGTTGCATCCCACCTGAATACACACAGTAGGTGTGATGCATGTTGAAAATCCATCTATGGGGTGCGATGGGCGAGAGTGGACAAATGGCAGGGTCAATCCACAAGGTGGAGAAGCATGGAATCTTCCATAAACTTCTCCTGTGACACTTGCCTGTCTATATTCGACCAGGGATGAGTAAGAGATCATCAATCTCCAAGTGGAATCAAGAACTATCAGAGAGAGGACACTAATCAAATCTCAAAAGCTGACTCATTCCCCGTGCAAACATCTATATATGGATCCCTCATCCTAGAGATCCAAAGGCTGGAATTTTGTATCTTGTAAGGAAGTGCTGTTGGTTTCTTGGTGCAATATCATAGTGTTGGGTGATCTAAGCTTTTCATGAGGTGAAGAAGGGCTTTCTTGCTGAGAGGATGATGTTGGGTCAAAACAATTGGTTGTAATCCTATTTGCTCTTTCTTGATTATCAATAAAGCTATTCAAATTTTCCTCCAAATTCTTGTATGATTGATGATTTATGCATTTGTGTGGTCAATATACATCTGGTCCTATATTGTTTATGATAATAGATCTATGTTCTTGGAATGTGTTATGCTGCTTTGATTCTACAAGTACTCTTTGAAGCTGGGTAGACAAGGAAGTGAGTGGCAAAGACCTATCAGAAGAGAGAGGAATCGAACAAGGAACCAAACGCAAGACAGAGGTTGGTCTCCTTATTCTTCTCTTATCTATTTCTCATAAAGGAAAACGAAAGTAGTTTTTAGTTTGTTTGTTTCTAAGGTAGCTACCAGCCTTAGTGGGACTAGCAGCTCTGCATAGACACTAGTTTTCCCGATAACAAAATGGTGACTCCGCTCGGGAGCGAATAGATTGTTGGTTTATCTACATTTGTTTACTTTATAAACTTACAGACGGAGCCTGAAGTCAAGCCAACTAGCCTTCGAACTGCATTTGCTATGCAAGTGCAAAGTAGATCAATGCTGCTTCAATCTATCTCCGAGTTTTGTTTATGAATTAAAAAATTGATTTACAAGCTCTCTAATTGCCCTTGTGGTGGCTCTAGTAACCTCTTTAGATCTACCCCTGTGATTTATTTATTGATTACCACTTACTTGGCCTAAATCCCTGAACTAAGCTGCAAACTGTGACCCAGAACCCAGCTAAAGTCTCGTCCCTGGTCCATCGCACTGTGTCTTCTCTGAAACTTGAATGCATCGCACTTCCCGAGTGTAGTAGGTGCGTTGCATTTCAGTTTCCCTGTGCTACAGGTGCACTGATCAGACCTCCTCTGCTCTTAGATTTTGGCTTCTGTGTTCATACTTTTCAGCTCTATTCAAGAGTTTTGCTACCTGTAGTCAGTACACCTCTGTTTGAAACCCCTTTCCTTGCTGTTATTCTGCCTCCATTGTGCAAAGAACTGTAAATGTTTTTATGTATTTTTGAGTCATTTTCAGTTCTCCTTTACAAAGAAGTAGCGTAATTGTACTGTCGTTTCTTGATTTGAAAGTGTCGCAAGTGTCGTTTTCAGTCATAGAAGAGAATCTGATTGTTCTTGATAGTCGATTACACTGTTACTCTTGTATTTGATTTGAATTAGTAGTTTTTCAAGTGTCGAAAGCAAGTTTTCAATTCCAAATAACAAAGTGTCGTCATTGTCATCATTTTTTTTCAAAAGAATCTTGTTAGTAATTGTCGCTTTGAAAAATAATTCAGATTTGCGCTTAGCTTTCTTTTTATCATTCACACATTAAGAAGGCTGAAAACAAATACATGCATGTGCATTTGCATTTAGAATGTTTGTTGGTTTGATTTAGGATGGTGCATATAGTGTGTGCTCTCTGCTCTTTGTTGAAAGAAAATCATCTCTCTTTCCTTAGTAGCTAGGATTTTCATTGCAAAAAGAAGATTAAACGACTGTTTATCATCTTATATTGCATTTTAGGAATTGTACATCTACATCACACGGTGAACCTGAAAGGAAAATTTCTTAAGAAAGATCAACCATAAAATAAATTTAATGAATCTAAAAACGCTTTGGAACCTAATGCACAACATCTAGAAGTCTAGGCTAGAGACGTATTCTGGCGTCGTAAAGCCTGGTAATTGTCTTTTTTCCCTGTTGGTTGGGTGACTCCTCCACTTTGAGACGACAAGTGCCAGTACGGACTTGTGCTCTCACGTACCGTTGAGTATATTTTGGGAGACCACAATAGGCTTTATCCTTTATCCATAGGAAGCCGTGTCTGCCGCCATATCGATCGCAATGCACTAAACATAGCATTCGGGAAGATTGACTGCCGTACCATAAAAAGTATTCTGCAGTTTTGTGATTGGTTTGGTAATCCCTTTGTCTAGATTTCCAGAGCAGTCCCTTTCATTCCTTTTCAGACTCCTTAATGGAAAAGGCCCATCTGAGCACTTGTCACTTTAGGCCCATTAAAAATCGAAGGCGAGTAGAGTCATCTTTTGTTTTTTCTTGACTCTTAAAAATTGAAAAAACAAGTTGTGTCAAAGCGTCTAAAATTTATTTTAAACAGAATAAACATCACCTTTCCTATGTTGGTCTTAGGTTGAGAAAAATGGAGTCCACCAATCAAGGAGTTCCCCTTGGAGGAAATCCTAGTCCTTTCTCCTCTTGGGGTGATGTTGTTGCGCCCCATATGGCCACATTGTCTCTCCCAGGATTGACAATCGGCTTTCCCGTATGGCTCTTCTCAACTTCTGTCATTCAGAACACCGCGATTCCTGAACAATCAAGTCAGCAGCTAAATGATACCAGAGTTACCCCCCAACCCTCTACTTCGTCCAATTCTTCCTCTCCTCCTTCCTCTTCGCTTAATGAAGCTGGTAAAGCCCAAAATCAAGTAACTGAGAAGAAGAAGGAGAAGAAGAAGAAAGAGAAGAAGAAGAAGGAGCCAAAGGCGAAAAGGGGCAACCAAGCATCGTCTAGCGAAAATCCACACACTGCACTGACTAGGCCTAAATCGCCATGTGTCATTTGCAAAGGATACCACTATCATCGAGATTGTCCTTGCATCCCTCGGATCTTAAGGGACTGGTCTCCTCGTTTGCACAATCCGGTGTCATCAACCTCTGACGATCATGTTGAGCATACACCGTCAACTAGTGAAAGTGAAGCCCCTGGACAAAAAGGAAAATATAAATTTCCTTGTAAATTGTGTGAAGGCGATCACGCCGTCCACCGTTATCCCTTCTTAGACGAAGCTAAAAGAGTTTTGGATGACCGTCTGGTTTCACCGTTATGGCTTCCTCCTGGATATAAGAAACTCTTGCCGAGTTCGTCACTAGTTAAAAATCCGACTGACACGCCCTTGTGGTTGGCCAAAGCGTCTATCATTGAAGATAAACCATCTGAATCCACACCAGACGAAAGTCAAAAGGTCGAGGCGGCAGTTGACCCGGTCGTGCTTCAAAGGATCAATCTTCAGATGATACAGTCATCGAAGAGAACAAGAACGACACCGTTCAAATTCTCTTCGTAAGCACAGACTCCGATGAACATGGGGGCAGTCTACCCGTTCCTTTACCGCAGGAAGGAAGTTCGTCAGATTCGTATCCAGCCGTCTATTTGGTCTCACCTCCAAGCAACCTGGTTGTTTCCTTTGACTGGAATCTACTAGGTAGACCCCGTTTACCGGCTAGTGTACCATTTCGAATCATTGCTCAAATATATAGAATGGTCATGGCCGGTACCATCATAAATGAAGGGGCTTCTGTGAGTATCCTTTCCTCAACTACTTGGAAAGCGCTTGGTTCGCCATCGCTTTTGGCTGAGATGAGAAATCTAACAGGCTTTGACAAAGGAACCAGTCGACCATTAGGGATCCTTCCCGATATGCCGATAACATTGAGAAGGAAAACCGTTCACATGAATGTAATGGTAGTCCAAGGACCCCTGGATTATAATCTACTCCATGGGCGAGACTATATTTATTGCATGGGAGCCGTTGTCTCCTCACTCTTTAGAGTAATGTGTTTTCTGCACGAAGGAAGAGTGGTCAAGCTCGTAGACCAGCTTTCATTTCCTGTTTCACACATAGCAAATAGTCATATACCGACCCTGAATGGTCTTTTCACGCAAGGAATGTCTCATCAATCCCCAGTCTGTCCTCCTGATGAACGCGAGTGATTCGGAGGACATGACTGAAACCCAGGGGGCATGCACCCTGGTCTGTTTCGGCAGGAAAACCTTGGGTATAGGGTAGGTTTCCGCGGAGGATATACGACTAGTCTGACACACCCGTCCGTCTAGGAAAATGGGATTAGGCTGGAATAAGATTGCCTCATCAAAGTTATGTTAGTGGAGGCGTCTGTGCCACTCACCTTTGTCTATTTTGGTAGACATCGCCGAGGAAGTGTTTTGTCTGTGATACAGATGCACCAATCTTTGGTAACCTGGAAATTTTTCGCTATACCGGGGGGCATGCAAACCTTTTGGCATGCAAGCGAAGAGCGACCATTTATTTTTTAAATTTATAGGTCCTCTAACCCTTTAAACTCATAGGATTGGTCGTTTCCTAACTTGCATAAAGAAAGGATGCAGAGCAAAGCTTTGTAAGGTGCAAGCTTCTTAAAAATGGCATCTTAGATGAGACATCCTTATTATACGACTGGATCAAGCAGTTTTAACCCGGAATTCAAGCTCGTTAAAAAATAAACATAAGCGATGAGCAAGTGTTTCCCCCAGCGTTTAAGCTCATTAAAAAATGAACAAATTTCCGGTAAATAACCATCGTGAATGTATTAGTTCAGCCTTTGAAGCCTTGGTCGTGTTCTCATCATCACCTCCACTCTGTATTGGCCGATCATTCACATCCACTTGATTGTTTACCCTCTTGAGGAACAGCTGCGAAGAGTGATCCTGTTAGCCATCCTTGTGACACTGCCATGATTGGAAAATTCCAAAGCTTACCTAGAATCAGCTGCTACCCAAATCTATCGCTCGTTCCTCAAAAAACGAGTCTCCTTTAAGCTCCTTTCAACTGACTCGTAAAATATGAAAAGATTGCCGAGCCATTGGCCTCTCCAGCTTGTTAAAGGGACCAGAAGTGCTATCCCTCCTTTAGATTTTAATATTTTTGGACTTGAGGGATTATTACACAAAAAGATCGAACGCTTGTTTTGTTCGGCTCGTTAAAATTACCAAAAATTTATCCCTTTTGTATTATTTTATACTTTTTCGGACTTAAGGGATTAGATGACGAAAAATGATTTTTGGAGTTTCCTTTACGTCCCTTTTCAGACTCTCTAAAATTGAAAAGGACCGAGTTATATTTGTCGTTAAACTCGTTAAAACCGAATAGCGACAAACTTGTCCATAATAGACAAGAACGAGTTTCACTATCGCTAGGCTCGTTAAAACATAGCGATGGGTTTTCCCGAAGGGAAAATTATAGAACAAGAATATTTTATCCTCCTCAAGCTTGACAAAAATAAAGAGGTACTGGTCAGCAATGACTGGGGAAAAATTGGGAAGAAAACTTGAAGAAACTTTGTTGGTAGCAGGTCGCTCTTGAACATGACACTTTCACTCCGCATCCGAGTCGGGTTGGGTTGTTCCATTCACCGATCACATCACCATGGTTCCATCAAACCATCCACATTTGGGGTTAATGCTACCAATCCATCATGTCAGTGTCGCCGATATGTTCAAGAGAAGTCGCTCATAAAATTCACCTGTGTCTCACCCATTGCAATACATTTACGCTCCATTCTTTCATGACCGCCACCCTGAACCTTATATCACCAGATCGTTTTCACCTCCATTATAATCATTTGCTCCGTTCCGTGTCATTGATGTGGGATTCGCTAAGGCCCTCCTATGACGGATTGCTTCTTGTCGACATCAGCTCATTGTAGAGTCTCTACTTTACACCTACTTGTCTATCATTTCCCTCAGTTTTTCCTCAACTTTTCTTCACTTTTGCCTCATTTTCACTGTAAAACCACCCAGATCATTACATTAGGTGTCATTAGGCATGATCAAGTAAGTTTTGCTAATGGGTGACTGTTTGTTTAGATTTTGACATACTTGCAGGAATCCCGCAGCTATCTGATGATCCCGTAGCTATCTGATGATCCTGCAGCCTTTTTGTTAAACGCAAGGTTCCACGTGTCAGTTTGCCAGATGAGCCACATGGGCACTTAGGTATCAACGTGCTCGAGGTTCCTGTCCCATTTTTCCAGCCATCCACGTCATCTTTACCCCTGGTCAAAGCTGGTCAAGTTACGGTCAACTAAAGGCTGTTTAACGGTGATTGTGAGCTGCTAGGTCACGTCAGCTTAAACGGTGACTTGTCCACGTTTTGCACATGGTAGGGGACATGATCCAACATGGGATTCATTGCCCATGACGACAGAAGCACCAGCTCATCCACGCAGCTGTATGATGTGTCCAGGAACCATAATTACGTATTACAGTTAGTTGTATTTCAGTTAGTAGCTGTACGTGTTAGGCTATCCTAGAAATGCCTATAAATAGCTGCGTCTGCGTACGCTCAAGAGACTTTTATCAGTTGTAATTTCTGAACTTGTGTTAATTTTAAGAGCGTTGTGAACTCTGTTTTTTTAGTGCTATTCTAGCACTCTGTTTTGTACACTTTTGCAAATGAAGGAATAGACATAGTGCTGTTTTGAAGCTTCCAGATCTCTGAGTTTTCTTGTGGCTGAATGAATAGAGGGCCCCTGTTCATCTTAGCCTCTGTAAAGTATTTTATGTTCAGTATTTACTTATTTTCTCATTCAGCATTCCTTTAAGCATGTATAGTTTCATTTATTTGATTTCTTTTCTTTCAAGCTGATCAGTATTACTTCTTTGCAGGTTTCTTTTAGCCCGGGATTTGTTTTTATGTGTGTGTGTTTGCTTTACAAACTAATGGTATTTGAAGTTGACAGATTCAAGTTGCTGCCTTTGTTTTTATAGCTGATTTTTAATCTTATTTCTCAAAGAGCTGCTAACACATGAATGATCTTCTATCATAAATTGTTATCTTTTAAGATCAGAATACCACTAACTTGCAGCTGGATTTGAGTGCTTTTTAGACTATTCTTTCACTACTTTCTAATCATACTTTGCATAGTACATATGGCTGAAGTAAAGAGTTAGAAAGAGCAAAACGTTATCACTAGTCTTTAAAGTAGATTTTTGGTTTTAAGTGCTTTTTAGACTATTCTTTCACTACTTTCTAATCATACTTTGCATAGTACATATGGCTGAAGTAGAGAGTTAGAAAGAGCAAAACGTTATCACTAGTCTTTAAAGCAGATTTTCTCATTTTTAATCACTTTTCTAATTCAACTTAAGCTACTTTCTTTCCGTGCTTTACACAGTACATGTGTTTGAAGCAGCGAGTTAGAGAGAGATAATCTTTATCTTTGGTTTTAAAAGTGACTTTCTTTTCTTTTATTTGCAGCTGCATGAATGGTGTCTAGTGCCATTGGAAGTGGTTATTTGCTTTCAAAGTTATTTCAAGATCTTTCAAGTCATTTATTTCTTTCAAGCATTTCCTTCCAAGCAAGTAGTTAAAAATCACTAATCACACACTCTCACCCATTTAGGATTCACACTACACACACACCATCACTCACTTGTTTATAAATCATCATTCCATCTTAGGAACATAATTAACCACAACAACACCCCCAACGATAAGAAAACTCTAAGAGGTTACTTAAGTACATATAGTACACCTTCACTTCATCAGCTTACGAGCCCCGGGTTGACAATTAATACTAGCAATTTAGACAACACTAAATTGACTAAACATTTTGGCGCCGTTGCCGAGGAAGTGAAATTAAGTAGCCATATTCTTAGAAAAAAAAAAACATAAAATTTTTTTTCAAGGAAAGAAGTTAATAGCCTATCTAAGTATGCTCTCCTCTTGCACTTCAAAGTGATCTGGAGGATCAGAAAGGAGAAAGTTATTGATTTAGTAGTTTCTTGAGTATGCTCTCTTCTTGCACCTAGAGTGACCTGGAAGATCAGAAAAAGAATTATTAACTTGACTTGAAGAAAAATAAAAAAAATGACATGCATAGAGCTAGAGATTCTAGAGGAAGGTTTTTAGCTAGAGCTCGAAGTTCAATCTTTTCAAGTCCATCTGCTTCAAGAGAGAGACAAGAGACACCTCCCTTATCTCCAACCGAAACTCCTAGTCCTAGAATTCTTGGAATTCAAGAGCCTAGAGTTGATTCTCCTACACCTTCTATTGAGTTTGAACCAGGAAGAGACTCTTCTCTTTCTCCTACAGGAAAACCAATTGTAATTGAGGAAATAGACTCACCTGAAGAAGAAGGAGAAATCTCTTCTCATTCACCCTTTGTAGAGGAACCAGAAGATTTTGAAATCCCTAGGAGAATCATCATGGCAGAGGAAGAAGGAGGCGGTAGAGGTAGAGGTAGAGGACGAGGAGGAAATAACAATAATAATGGAGGAGGTAGAGGTCCCATTGGAGGAGGAAATAGAGATGGGGATAATTCATTTGGGTTTCCCATTGTTAATGAGGATTCCCGAGCCACTATGAAAAACATATCACCATCCGTCCTCCCAAATTTCCATGGGTTAAGAACTGAGGACCCTGAAACATTCTTGTTTGAATTTGAAGTTGTGTGTCGAACCTATGACTATCTGGATGATACTCAGAAACTCAAGCTGTTCCCCTCAACATTAAAAGATCAAGCTTTGAAATGGTTCATGGGGTTACTTACTCAATCCATTAGGACTTGGGATGAAATGAAACAAACCTTTTTGGATAGGTATTTGGACTATTGTATGCCTACTAATCACAAGGACGAGGTATTTAAAATGATGCAAAAAGAAGATGAGAGCTTAGAAGATTTGCTTGAAAGGTTTCAATATAACTTAAAAAGAGCAAAGATGAGTAGCCTGGATGAAGAGACCTTAAAAGCCCTCTTATTAAAATCCATTAGGGATGAATGGATAGATATCTTAAACATGATGGGGAAAGGGGATATCTCTCAACTTTCTCTCAATGATATAGCAGAACTTTGTATCCATCTCTCAAGGGGAAAATCAAAAACTCAAAAAGGGCCTAGAGATCCTTCTCTCCTTAGGGCAAATAAATCTGCAACAGGATCCGTGAGTAGGGCTGAAATCGGCAGTATGCTTGATGAATTTAAAACTAACATCTTAGGGAGTCTTAGTGAACAAATTGATACCCTTAAGATCCAAAACAAACAAAAAGCAGAAGCTGAGGCTATGACCATTTTTTGCCCGAAGTGTAGAAAGAAGCATGCTTTAAGGGAATGTCCCTTGGAAGCAAATGTTGTAGAAACATGTGTCATTTGCTCAGAAACTCATGAGACCAAGGATTGTCCTTCAATCCCTGGCCTCAAAGCAGTCTTTCAAGAGGATCCAAACACACTTGAATCTCTCTGTTTTGTTGCAAGGAGACCTTGGCAAGGACAACAGAATCAAGGGTTTAACAACTCTATGAATTCTCAATCCCAACCAAATTGGAATCCTTGGCAACAACCTTGGCCTCAACCACAAAATTCTTTTCAAGCATGGTTGCAAAGCATGCAAAATCCTTATGCGAGACTTGCTCAATTCTATCAATATCCTCCATCATTTCAGAATCAGCAAGCTCCCCAACTTCCAAATCAAGGTCAACAATTATCATTGCCATACCCTCAACAACAACAAACTCCTCCACAAAATCAAAATTCTCAACTCACCCAGCAGAAGTCAAATCAACTTCCCTCTCAGCCATTACCAAACCCAAATAATAGGAACCCTCAAAATGCTTATGTGATGGAAGGTCAACCATTCCCTACCTATATGGTTGTTCCTCTCAATGAAGTACAACTCAGATCAGGTAGAATCTTAGATCAACCTTCCACAAGTGTTCAAGAACCAAGCATTTCTGAGGAAGAATCTCTCAAAGTCAATAAAGGTTCTGAAGTATCACTTCAAACCCAAAAAGAAAAAGAATCAACTCCCTTAGTTGAGCAACCCACATCTTCAGCTACTCCTCCTTTTCCTGAAAGATTGCAAATTGACAAAGGAGTGGAGAAGCAGATTTGGTTGCCTGACTATAGCTTTCTAGATGAATTGAAAAATGTCTGTATCAAGATTCCCTTGTTAACATCCATTAAGGAGATTCCCATTCTAGCAAAGACGATAAAGGAGTTGAGTTTGAAAAAAACAATAAAAAGAACCAGAGATACCAAAAGGATACATCTAGTTGGAAAAATTGCAGACATTATGATGGGTAAGATTACCATGCAAAAGTATGTGGATCCCGGTAGTCCTATTGTCAAAACTCATATTAATGGGGTTGAAATCCCAAATACCTTGATTGACTTAGGAGCCGCTATCAACATCATGAGTAGACAGACCATGGATCAGTTAAAGCTTCCTAACCTTCTCTTTACACCTACTTTGCTGCAACTTGCAGATAGATCAATCATTAAACTTGATGGTGTATTAGAAGACATTCCTGTCTCTCTAGATTCTTGGGAATATCCAGTTGATTTTATGATTTTAACTCCCAAGAACAATCTAGGAGGACATCCTCTTATTTTAGGAAGACCTTGGCTGGCCACAGCTGATGCTTTCATAAGTTGTAGGTCTGGGGACATGTACATATCAGATGGTAATTCTACCAAGAAATTCAACTTGTATCCTCCCGCCAAGGCAATAACAGAAATAGGAGAAGATGAGTGGATTGATGATGAGGATACCCTTCAACTTGTTCTAACCATCTCTGAGATTAGTGAGGACAATCAAATTCTAAATACATTAGAAAATTTTGAGATACCTTTAGAATATGACTCTTCACAGTTTCAGTTAGATGCAGACATTGAATATCTCTCCTCTAGACAGATGTCTCTCTTCTCAATGGAAGAGTTTGGTAGTTCTACAGTTGAAATCTTTCCAGGAAAAACATTAAACATTAACAAGAACTTGGAAAGACTACAACAAGAATAATTAACTAAACTGTTGCAAAAACATTCCACTGCCTTTGCATGGGAATACACTGACATGAAAGGAATCGACCCTAAGACTTGTATTCATCACATTTATATTGAAGAAAACAGCAGACCTATTAGGCAGCCACAAAGACGGATGAATCCAAATCTTAGGGAAATTGTGAAAGAAGAACTTCAGAAATTGCTCAAGGTAAACTTCATTTACCCCATTTCAGATAGCCAATGGGTTTCTCCCTTGGTTATAGTGCCCAAAAAGAATGGTAAATGGAGAGTTTGCATTGATTATCGAGAATTGAACAAAGCAAACTTAAAGGATCATTTCCCTTTACCTTTTATTGATCAGGTACTAGACACTTTAGCAGGTAAAAAGTATTTCTCATTCTTGGATGGTTTTAGTGGTTACAATCAAATTCAGGTAGCACCTGAAGATCAAGACAAAACCACATTTACTTGTCCTTGGGGAACTTTTGCCTACCGAGTACTCCCTTTTGGATTGTGCAATGCACCCGCTACATTTCAAAGGGCTGTACTAGGAATCTTTTCAGATCTGATTCATGATTGTGTAGAGGTATACATGGACGATTTCACAGTTTATGGTAATACATTTGAAGAAGCTTTGGCAAATTTGGAAAAAGTACTGGTAAGATGCAAGGAAACAAATCTTTCTTTAAGTCATGAAAAGTGTTTTATGATGTTTACTGAAGGGATTGTTTTAGGACATCATATTTCAGGAGATGGAATCAAAGTTGATAGATCTAAAGTCGAAGTCATCTCTAAGTTACCTATTCCTAATTGCCAAAGGGATGTTAGAAGTTTTCTTGGATTTACTGGTTATTATAGAAGATTGATTGAAAACTTCACTAAGATAGCATCCCCTCTTTTCAAACTCCTTACTAAAGATTGTGAATTTAAGTGGGATCCTGAATGTCAATCTGCCTTTGAAGCCTTAAAGACTAGAATATCTGAAGCACCCATTCTAAGGGGTCCAAATTGGAAACTCCCTTTTCACATTTCTACTGATGCTTCAGATACAGCTTTAGTAGCTGTTTTGGGACAAAAGGATTTGATCCCTTATGCCATTTATTACACAAGTAAGAATTTGACTCCCACTGAGTTAAATTACACTGTTACTGAAAAGGAATTTCTAGCCGTTGTTCATGCGATAAACAAGCTTAGACACTATATAACCGGCTATGAAACCTTTGTCCACACTGATCACTCTGCCATTAGATACCTCATGAACAAACCAGTCACTAATGGTAGAGTTACAAGATGGCTTTTGCTTTTACAAGAATTCAACATAACTGTGTTAGATCGACCAGGTAAACAGAACACAGTAGCTGATTTCTTGTCTAGAATCCAAAACACTAATGAGGACTCTCCTGTAGAGGATAAATTTCCAGATGAGTATTTGTTTGCAGTAACAACCAAAACCCCTTGGTATGCTGATATTGCTAATTATTTAGTTATTGGAAAGTTACCTTTACATTTATTTCCTAATGAGAAAAGGAAAATCATTCAGGATAGTTCACATTATTCTTGGATTTCTAATGAATTGTTCAGAACAGGGCCAGATTTGATGATCAGAAGATGTGTACGGGAGGATGAAATGCCTGACATTCTTAAGGCATGTCATGACGAACCTTGTGGCGGACACTTTGCTGATAAGAGGACTGCTTATAAAATCCTTTCATTAGGATATTATTGGCCTTCTCTCTTTAAGGATGCAAAGCAATATGTTAAAAGGTGTGACAGTTGTCAGAGAGTTGGGAGACCAACTCTTTCAAATGAAATGCCACTACAGCCACAGGTATGCATCGAACCCTTCGAGAAATGGGCTCTAGATTTTGTTGGACCAATTAATCCGCCATCCAAGCAAAACAGATATATATTGGTTTGTACTGATTATGTTACTAAGTGGGTAGAAGCTATAGCATTGACTTCTGCTACTGAAAATTCAGTTGTTCAATTTCTTTTTAAGGATATTTTTACTCGTTTTGGTGTCCCAAGAGAAATTGTAACAGATCAGGGGAGCCAATTTACATCAAGAATGATGGAGAAGCTGATGGAGGAGTATAAGATCAAGCATAGAACATCTACTCCATACCATCCGCAAGCGAATGGTCAAGTAGAATCTACAAATAAAGTTCTTGAAAGCATCATCACAAAGACTGTTCATCTTCATAGAAGAGATTGGGCGGAAAGGCTTCCTGAAGCCTTATGGGCCTATAGAACTACATGGAGGAACACCACATGACATTCTCCCTATGAACTTGTTTATGGGAAGGAAGTCTTGTTTCCCATTGAGTTCCAAATCAAGACCTTCAAGACAGCAGTTCAATTGGGGATGAGCTTATCAGAAGCCCAGAAGCACAGAATGGACCAGTTAAATGAACTAGATGAAATGAGACAAGATGCAATTCTAAGGACCGATCTAGTTCAGCACCAAAGAAGCAAATGGCATGATCGACATATCAAAGAAAAGAAGTTTCAAAAGGGTGATTGGGCACTCTTGTTTGATTCAAAATTTAAGGACTTCAAAGGAAAATTTCAAACTCATTGGCTTGGGCCATATGAGATTGATGAAGTCTTTAATAATGGAGCAGTTAGAGTGAAGACTATTGATGAACTTCAAACTCCCTTTATTGTGAATGGCCACCGGTTGAAAATTTACCACAAGCCACTCTCAAAAGAGGATTTTGTTAAGTTGTTCCAAGGCGATTCTGAAATGAGGCTGGTGGAGAAGAATTCTTCTCCTCCATCAGCCTAATCTCTGTTTCTTTCAATTTCAATGAAAAAAAAAAAAAAAGAATAAATGTATGAGCCTGAAAACCAATCTCTGATTGGCAGTCTCATGCAGAAAACATAAGGTGAAAATCAGGGTCACCTGACACCTCATGTTTTCCAAAAAAAAAAAAAAAATCTCTCTCTCTCATCTCATTTCACCATCTCATTCCATCTCACCATCCTCACTTCACCTCACTGTTTTCCACCCATTCATCCATTCATTCATTCCATTTCATTTCATTAATAAAGTTTTTTTCAGGAACTAAAGTTATTTTGTGCAGCTGAAGGACACCATTGCAGTTCCCGCAGCTATTTGGCAATTCTGCAGCCATTTAGCCTTTCTGCAGCCCTCTGCACCTGCACAGAGAAACACAGTCTGTCTGAGAAATATTTACAGTTCAAAAATCATCAATGACAAGTAGGAAAGAATCATGTAATAGCAATAAAGTTGACAAAGGGTTAGTGGCAAATTATCAGAAAGCAAATCAAACGCGGATTTGAGGTACGTTTTAAATCTTAAACCTATAGTTATTTCATTACGCAGAATTTTCTGGGTTATGTCTTTTTGGCCACTAATTGTAATGATTACCCATTTTCTCTACCATGCGACCACATATCCACGAATCCTCCACGTCTATCAGTTCATGATAACCACGATTTCGAAAATCACCGTCGGCTGCTTCTGTCATTAAGGCTTTCGTACCCTAGTGACGTAACCTACCGTATTACGACTCTCTCAGTCCTCATCCCACAGCCATGTGTTAACCTACAACCGAAATCTGAGAATCTAGCCGTTTCACTCATTATTTCGAAACCATCTACGCTCATAACACTCCATTTCACGCTGTTCCATTCTCTCATCTCCCTCATTCCGTTTCACTCACTACGATTGCCTCCATAAACCATACTCTGTTTTTCCTCTCTGCTCATTCTGAGAAACAGTGAATACGTATAGCCAGTAAAGCCACCGTTTCACTGTGTTCACACTGTTTGTCCACCATTTAACTCTGTTCAAGCCGTAAATTCTCTGAGTCTAAGGCTGTTGCTGAACCCATACATCCTCTGTTCCATAAAATTCTGAACAAGAGCCGAGGATTTTCTGTGTAAAGCCACCATCAAAATCGTGTTTTAAGACAGAGCCGTAGGGTCAATGGGAAAACTTTTAAGAGCTGAACCAGAAGGTTCGAAATTCTTGGAGGCATATCCTCAAGTTGAGGAGGCATTGCAAAAAGCCAATTGGCTACAGTGCATCAAGAAGTTTAAAGGCTACCACAAGGAAGTAACAAAAGCCTTTGCAAGGTCATTCAAAGATAAAGACAGTCAAGTGGAGGTGGGTGATTTAACATTTGCAGTCAGTGAGGGGAGCATAGCAAAAGCTACATCTCTTCCACAAACCGGAGAACGGTGGTTCAAAAACCGGGCAGTCCAGGATCAACAATGGAAGCAGATTTTTAAAAACCCAGGTATGGACACAAGTATCTTCACCAAAGGAATCCCTGTCTCTCATGTTAAAGAAGAATGGAAAATTTTACTATTGTTAGTGCAAAAGTTTTTCAGATGTGAAGGGAGATTTGGGGTTTTATACGTTTATCATGGTAAAATTATGCTGCAATTTCAAGGAGAACATGATATAAATCTTCCCTACTTTCTATTCCAAAGCCTTAGAAAAATGTGTTCCATGGCTCAAAAGAATCCACGAAACATTGAAGCATATCTTGGTCATCATAGTCTTGTCAAGTTGTTAGTGGAGGAACAATTAAAAGCCAAACGAGACACCTGGGAGAGATTCCTTGTGAGAAATCATTTTGAAGAAGCTGGAGAAACCTCTGTGCCTAGAAAAAGTAGAAGAAAAAGAAAAGAGGATACCCCTGAAACTGATATCTTAGAGGGAACTGTCCAAGGACAGACTGTAGAGGAAATAGAAGTACATCATCCTGAACATGAGATTGAGCCTGAACCTACTGTGGAAAGTGCTCAAGAGATTATCTCAGAAACCCTCTCTGAACTTGCCAAAGAAGCTGCCAAAAAGAGAAGAGAAGATAAAAAGAAACAAAAGCAAGACAAGGGAAAATCCATAGTTCAAGAAACTTATCAGACTCCAGAGCATTCTAGTGATGAAGAGAGAGATAGCCAGCCCTTAGCACAAAGGTTAGCTAAACTCCATGAGAAAATTGCCCTCTCCAAGAAAGTAAAAGTACAAAAACCAAGGAAAAAGGCACAAAGAGAAACATAGAGTGTTGCCACTGTAAGAAGGAGTAGCAGATTGCAGAATAAAGATAAAACCACAAGGACACTTTTCATTGATCTAAGCACACCTGAGAAGGGTGCTATAAAATTAGATTTTGAAGGTAGTCCACAACATGATGAAGCTACCCCTCCAAGGGAGGACAGTCCATTTCAGCAGGAGTTTGAAACAGAAATTGAGCATGCACACAGTCCAAGAAAATCACCAATGATTGATCCAGCGCAGCAAGAAGCATACAATTATTTTGAAACATTGGAGCAGACCACTGCTGGTCCAAGTAATATCCTACCTCATGAGCAGCAAATAGATGTACTCAAACAAGAGATCTTTGAACTTGAAGAGCTAAATCGCCACATTAGGCAGGAAAATGAGAAATTGAAGGAACAAGCAAACATTGACAAAATGCTTCATAATAACACCATGCTGCACCTAGCCGTCTGGAAAAAGAAAAGCAGTGAACTGAAGAAGAAATGTAGAAGGCTAAACAGAGCACTAATCAATTTGAAATTCAGATGCTTGTTCAAAAGACCAAAAGTCAATATCTCTACACAGAGGAAGAAGAGGAGGTTGGATGTCCTAGCAGAGGCATCCCAGCAGATGGATTGAGCTGTGTTTTCATTGCATGAGGACATGCAATACCCTCGTAGTGGGGGTATGTAGAGTCTCTACTTTACACCTACTTGTCTATCATTTCCCTCAGTTTTTCCTCAGCTTTTCTTCACTTTTGCCTCATTTTCACTGTAAAACCACCCAGATCATTACATTAGGTGTCATTAGGCATGATCAAGTAAGTTTTGCTAATGGGTGACTGTTTGTTTAGATTTTGACATACTTGTAGGAATCCCGCAGCTATCTGATGATCCCGCAGCTATCTGATGATCCTGCAGCCTTTTTGTTAAACGCAAGGTTCCACGTGTCAGTTTTCCAGATGAGCCACATGGGCACTTAGGTATCAACGTGCTCGAGGTTCCTGTCCCATTTTTCCAGCCATCCACGTCATCTTTACCACTGGTCAAAGCTGGTCAAGTTACGGTCAACTAAAGTCTTTTTAACGATGATTGTGAGCTGCTAGGTCACGTCAGCTTAAACGGTGACTTGTCCACGTTTTGCAGATGGTAGGGGACATGATCCAACATGGGATTCATTGCCCATGACGACAGAAGCACCAGCTCATCCACGCAGCCGTATGATGTGTCCAGGAACCATAATTACGTATTACAGTTAGTTGTATTTCAGTTAGTAGCTGTACGTGTTAGGCTATCCTAGAAATGCCTATAAATAGCTGTGTCTGCGTACGCTCAAGAGACTTTTATCAGTTGTAATTTCTGAACTTGTGTTAATTTTAAGAGCGTTGTGAACTCTGTTTTTTTAGTGCTATTCTAGCACTCTGTTTTGTACACTTTTGCAAATGAAGGAATAGACATAGTGCTGTTTTGAAGCTTCCAGATCTCTGAGTTTTCTTGTGGTTGAATGAATAGAGGGCCCCTGTTCATCTTAGCCTCTGTAAAGTATTTTATGTTCAGTATTTACTTATTTTCTCATTCAGCATTCCTTTAAGCATGTATAGTTTCATTTATTTGATTTCTTTTCTTTCAAGCTGATCAGTATTACTTCTTTGCAGGTTTCTTTTAGCCCGGGATTTGTTTTTATGTGTGTGTGTTTGCTTTACAAACTAATGGTATTTGAAGTTGACAGATTCAAGTTGCTGCCTTTGTTTTTATAGCTGATTTTTAATCTTATTTCTCAAAGAGCTGCTAACACATGAATGATCTTCTATCATAAATTGTTATCTTTTAAGATCAGAATACCACTAACTTGCAGCTGGCTTTGAGTGCTTTTTAGACTATTCTTTCACTACTTTCTAATCATACTTTGCATAGTACATATGGCTGAAGTAGAGAGTTAGAATGAGAAAAACGTTATCACTAGTCTTTAAAGTAGATTTTTGGTTTTAAGTGCTTTTTAGACTATTCTTTCACTACTTTCTAATCATACTTTGCATAGTACATATGGCTGAAGTAGAGAGTTAGAAAGAGCAAAACGTTATCACTAGTCTTTAAAGCAGATTTTCTCATTTTTAATCACTTTTCTAATTCAACTTAAGCTACTTTCTTTCCGTGCTTTACACAGTACATGTGTTTGAAGCAGCGAGTTAGAGAGAGATAATCTTTATCTTTGGTTTTAAAAGTGACTTTCTTTTCTTTTATTTGCAGCTGCATGAATGGTGTCTAGTGCCATTGGAAGTGGTTATTTGCTTTCAAAGTTATTTCAAGATCTTTCAAGTCATTTATTTCTTTCAAGCATTTCCTTCCAAGCAAGTAGTTAAAAATCACTAATCACACACTCTCACCCATTTAGGATTCACACTACACACACACCATCACTCACTTGTTTATAAATCATCATTCCATCTTAGGAACATAATTAACCACAACAACACCCCCAACGATAAGAAAACTCTAAGAGGTTACTTAAGTACATATAGTACACCTTCACTTCATCAGCTTACGAGCCCCGGGTTGACAATTAATACTAGCAATTTAGACAACACTAAATTGACTAAACACTCATTATCCAAGAAGTTGGTCTAGGAACAACCCTTTTAGTACTTTGAAGCTTGCATGCCTCAATGGCAAGTTTCTCACTTCTGACGATAGGTTTACATCAATGGCCTTCGACTGAAAGATTTTGCGTGGTGTTCGACGCCAAGTCCCTTATTCACACCACATTAATTGTACTGTAGTACCTTGAGGGTCATCATCATTATCGGTGATTCCTCTCGTGCCTGTTAACAACTTACATCATTGGCTGGTAATCAGGCGATGTCTTTCCATGTTCGACTCCAAAACATCTCTCACGTGGATCGACTTGTACTTTGAGAGAAGATCAAACGAGATTGAAGACCGCGGATCTAGTTTCATCCATCTGGGCTGCGATATATATTCAGGAAAATAAAGACATCAAGTGTACATCATTGCTGCATAGATAATCATCCAATCTTAGGGATGATGGCTCTACCAGAATCATCAGTCTACACTCAGACGATTGTCTGTCCTATGTACATGAAAATGAATTTATAAAGCTGAACATGGGAATGCCCGCCTCAGCTAGATCATGAAAATATTATGAAGATAATGTCTTGTGTTGTATCTTATTACAGGTCGCCTTCCAGCTTGAAAAAACTTCGGATCCTCATGATAAAGCATTTCACTCGACATCAAAATATTAACGACCTCATGCTTTAGGGGGCAACTGTTATAGACATTTTTGGGCACTGCAACCCCAATCATAAATGTCCATAAACTAAAGGCTCCTAAGTCCCTAAAGGTGTTGTTCCAACCCCTAAAAGAACAAGGTCAACTAATTACAACATCTCCCAGAAGTTCTCCATGAAAAACTACTCAGAACTGGTCAAAACTGGACCATTTCACCTGCCCCATGGTCAAAGTACGTTGCATCCCACTTGAATACACACAGTACGTGCGATGCATGTTGAAAAGCCCTTCTATGGGGTGCGATGGGCGATAGTGGACAAATGGCAGGGTCAATTCGCAAGGTGGAGAAGCATGGAATCTTCCAGAAACTTCTCCTGTGACACTTGCCTCTCTGCATTCGACCAGGGATGAGTAAGAGATCATCAATATCCAAGTGGAATCAAGAACTATCAGAGAGAGGACACTAATCAAATCTCAAAAGCTGACTCATTCCCCTTGCAAACATCTATATATGGATCCCTCATCCCAGAGATCCAGAGGCTGGAATTTTGTATCTTGTAACGAAGTGCTGTTGGTTTCTTGGTGCAATATCATAGTGTTGGGTGATCTAAGCTTTTCATGAGGTGAAGAAGGGCTTTCTTGCTGAGAGAATGATGCTGGGTCAAAACAATTGGTTGTAATCCTATTTTCTCTTTCTTGATTATCAATAAAGCTATTCAAGTTTTCCTCCACATTCTTGTATGATTGATGATTTATGCATTTATGTGGTCAATATACATCTAGTCCTATATTGTTTATGATAATAGATCTATGTTCTTGGATAGTGTTATGTTGCTTTGATTCTACAAGTACTCTTTGAAGCTGGGTAGACAAGGAAGCGAGTGGCAAAGACCTATTAGAAGAGAGAGGAATCGAACAAGGAACCAAGCACAAGACAGAGGTTGGTCTCCTTATTCTTCTCTTATCTATTTCTCATAAAGGAAAACAAAAGTAGTTTTTAGTTTGTTTGTTTCTAAGGTAGCTACTAGCCTTAGTGGGACTAGCAGCTCTGCATAGACACTAGTTTTCCCTATAACACCCATAACTCAGAATTATGCATTTTTTACATACTTATGGGTCCCCATGAATTTTATTTCAATGTAATCTATAGCTATGAAAAACTTGAATCTCAACATGTTAAGTTGCACGCTGCAAGTTGTTATGACAACGCATAAAATCCCACCATGGATTTAACAATCCTAGGAGAAGCTTCCAGGCTTGCTATTTTGACCAAAATAAATGTTAAATGCACACAACACACAAGTGACCAAGCCCCAAGGGTTAGATCAACTAGTCAAATAAGTGCCTCGTTGTTTGGGAGGTCACATGGTCAATTCTCCTTGAAGCCCTTGGGGTTAGGCCTAGCTATTGGCCATAGGGCTTGATACCCTTAATCAAGCTCAGATATTTCCATGGACATAGTGGCTACCCAGTGGTTGCAAGTGTCCGTGAACCACCACCAAAAAAAAAATTAACAAAAAAAAAACAAAACACACACACAACTGACCAAAGACATATAACTAGAATTTTTTTCAGTAGTTCTTGTATTTGCGTAACCACAATAATTTTGGAGCATCATGGACTCAATAAATTAATAGTTCCAATCCGATTGTCTAGCACTAGCCTTAACTTCTGAAATATATGGTTGTGTGACATAAGGGCATTTGGTCTTGGACATTGGTTTTTCTAGGTTTTGGAGACAATTTTTAGTCAATCTAACTAAGCACACTATGCACATTATTGCTTTCGTGATCAAATTCCTATAGTTTGTGTTATTCCTTACCAAGAATACTTCCATAATGCACTAGTAGATCTAATCGTATGGTTCCCATTCTAGAAATTTTATTTTCTTCAATGGAAAGAGGTTGTGGATTGTAAAATGGAACCTTCTCCTTGGCCATCATTTTCCTTTCTTTAATTATTTTTCATAACTAGCTTAATGGAGTGTTTGTACATCAATAACTTACTATGATCTATTTTATATTTCCAATGAGTATTTTATGTTGATCAGTGGTTGTCATTGATGTTAACCCAAGCAGCACCAGAGGCTACCCATATCTTGCATGGGCATTTTGACTTGAAAAGTTACTCTATTATGAGTCAAGGATATTCTATAAGGATTCTACTCATTGATATGTTTCCGTTGATATATCACATGCCAAGTAATTCTTCACAGTTTGAGAGATATTCATGTTTGAAGTTAGTAACCCCAGTTTGTGGGCTAAAACTCTATGGGGTTGTGGCATGGCACTCATAATTGGTTGTGGTCATTGAATAATCAATAATTAATACATCGTTTTTCTCCTAAAACCCCTCCAACATTCACTTGTTGAGGACCCTCTCAAGTCAAAGCATTCATATAAATAATGACCCTCATGTCCTCCTATAGTAGGGATTTTGTGGCTTCAAACAGGCCATTGTGGAATTTTCTCTATAATTTTTTTTCTAAGAAGCTTCCAAAGCTGAAATTAAAACCCATTGAGCTGAAATCTTGATGAACGACGTGAGGGAATTTTAGATCTTGGTTTGCTACATTTTCGTAGATATGATCTAAGGAAGTTAGGGTTGTTGCAGGCTCTCGAATTCCATGTCAAAAATGTGACGTTAGGAAAATCGTCATAACCTTTATTTGAGCATTGGATTCAAATTTTGTAAATAGTCACAAAAAGAGGATGAACTATAGTTTGTTGAGTAGCATTTCCAGGGCCGAAGGTTGGAACAGTGACACGTGGAACTTCGTACAAGTTCTCTCTATTGAACTAGTCTATAATCAGGTCATCGTGGGAGATTCTGCATAACACTTTCTTGAAGAATAAATATTGATCATACCTTTGGGGTTGGAAAGAGGATTGAGAGCGCTATCATAGGAAAACATTTTAGACCATGGAGATCCAAATACATAGATACAATAGATGCAATATCGAGATCCTAGAAGGCAAGAAAGCATGCATTCAAGGATCACTGTAGTAAGGACCACACATCAACAGTCAAGGGTAAGTCTCCTACACGAAGGTATGTATGATTAGTGTTTACATTTGAAATATGAGTATCATCTCTGAAATATGTTTTTTCAGAACAATTGCTTTCATTTTAGTTGGGGCTGAAGATTAAAGAATTTATTAGAAAAGCATTCGGTGGTTTTTGACCCAGAGGGGGTTTTCCACCTAAAATTCTTGTGTCTAATGTGTTCTTTTTTTACTGTTATTACTGCATGAAAATTAATAATAATTGAAGGTTAACTAATGCTCTGAAAAGATTCAAAAGTGCTAATTGCTAAGGAATATTGATTCACCCCGACTCAGTATTTCCAACAATTGGTATCAGAGCTTAGTTCCTTCAATAGAAGTCTAACATCTAGAAGGAGATCATGGAGTATATGAAGAATAAAGTTCCTTTGTTCAATGGAAATAACTGTGCACTTTGGAGTGGAAGAATGCAGGTTCATTTGCTGGCGCAAGGTTACGAAGTATGGGAAATTGTTGCAAAAGGCTTCACACTGACCTAGGGTGAACACGGTAAGGAAAATATGGTATATGATGCAAAGGCTAAAGATCTTATTATTAGTGGGCTTATAAAATCTTTTTATCTTTGCAAAATTGATAAAGAGTTATGAGGCAAGCTTGAAAATATATATGTAGGTGGCTCAAAGGTGAAAGAAGCAAAGCTTAAAATTTTCAGGGAAAATTTGAGCAACTCAAAATGAGGGAAGATGAAGATATTGCTGCATACTTTCAGCATTTTGATGAAACAAAAAATACATTGGAAAGTTTGGGAGAACTTGTTGAAACAAAAATTGTTGTCTGAAAGATCTTCATAACCTTTTCGGTAAGATTTAACCCTAAGGTATCTGTCTTGGAAGATAGGTGGAATCTGACCAATCTAAGCATGTTAGGTCCCTATACTACTAGTGTAGACCCTTACTATTATTAGTGAAACCCCATTATTGTATTATTGTGCCCATATATTCCCCATGTTATGCCCAAAAAAAGCCCACTATTGTTATTGTTGTGCCCCTACAATATTATTGTTATGTAGGCTCTGATTGTATTGGGACCCCTTAGACTCCTATATATAGAAAGGAGGTCTTGTCATTTGTATCATCCAAGAATTGTTCATTTGTGTAATGTAAAGGAGGTTTCCCCCTTGAAGAGGCTTATTTTGAAGTCGTTGATCTATCTATTCTATATTTTTGTGAGCTGGTTTCATAACATTTGGTATCAAAGGTTTGGATTATAGGGTTTCACGGCTCCAAATAGGTCAACGTGGAATTTTCACTATAACTTCTTCTCTACGAAATTTCTGAAGCTAAAAAGAAAACCCATTTGAGCCCAAATCGTTCTGAACCTTGGGTATGAATTTTAGAGCTTGTCTCACTATATGTGCGGAGGTATGATTTGAGGAAATTAGGGTTTTTGCAAGCTACAAAATTCCATCTCAAATAGGTCATCGTGGAATTTTCACTATAAGTTTTTTTCTACATAGTTCTAGACTCTGAAATTACAACCCATTTGAGATAAACTGTTGGTGAAGCTTGGGCCTAAATTTTAGATCTGGTTTCACTATATTTTCAGAGATATGGTCCAAGACATTTAGGGTTTTCACAGACTCTCGATTACATTCCAAACAAACGACCTTGGGAAACGTGTCATAACTTTCTCTCTAAGTATCATATTGAAATTTCATAAAAAGTTACAGAAACAGGACAGATTGTACTTTTCTATGTATTTTTTCAGGTTCGAAGGTCGAAATAGTGACATGTGGTAGGTCATACAAGTTCGCTCCACTGAACCAGTTTGTAATCAAGTCGTCGTAGGGGAATTGACATAACGATTTATTGAAGAATCCAATATTGATCAGACTGGTGGGGTTAGAAATAGGACTCAGAGGTCTACCATAGGAAAACATTTCAAAACTTGAAGATATGAAATTATAGAATTATAATTGTTTAAATATCGAGATCCTAAAAGCAAGAAAAATAATGACTCGAATCAAGAAATTAGAAACACCTAGTAAGCAAAATTGGATGGATGATTTGAAGAAATTGATTGAAGCTAAGATAAATAGTTTTATATGTGCCATGGAAGCTGCTATCAATAGTGTGGAGTCATATTAGAAGAAAGGAAAGGAATATTTGAAGAAAGACATGGAAGGTTTGAAGGAAGGTGGGATAAGGCTGCTACAAGAAAGGCCTCCTAATGGCGAAAAGTTAGTAGAGGAAACTCATGATGGGAAAAAAAAGTAATGTTAATCATGATTTCATAGAATCTAGCATTGGATTGAAGACCAAACATATTCCAAAGATAGATATGAGGAAGTTTGATAGAAAGGATCCCGTAACATGGATACTACAAATGGAGAAATATTTTGAGCTACATAATGTGAAAAACACACAAAAGGTACGTATGCATCTTTATATTTAGAACCGAATCAGTTTGTATGGTATAGAGGGATTTTTTCCTCTTAACCAACTTGTCACCTAGTCAATTATCACGAAGGAAATGATAAGACATTATGAGGATACAAAGATCAACACCTTCTTTTGCCAATTGATAAATATCAAACAAAAGGGTTCAATGGAAGAGCACATTGAGGACTTCCAAAAATTGAGTATAAGGGTAAATGATATTCCAGAGAAGCATATGATTGAAGTCTTCATAGGGGATTTAAATGATAACATCCAACATGAGGTTCACCTTTGGGAACCTAGTTCATTGGAGAAGGAAATTATGGCAACAAGGAAGCCTACCACTCATAACTATAAAGATGGAACTGTTGTTTCTCCTAGCCTTTCACCACCTACATGGTTGAAACCAAAATAATTGGAAGAAAAAAGAGCAAAAGGGATTTGTTACAATTGTGATAGAAAATACACTAAGGGTCATATGTGTGCTGAGAATAAATTAATTTACATAGATAGGGAAGAGGAGCACGAAAAGGAACAAGAAATGTCAAAAGAAGAAGATTTACACTAGGAACCATTCCCAGAGAAAGAAGAAATGAATATGATCATATCTTGTAATGCATTGACATGAATTAGAACTCCTCAAACTCTCAATATAGAAGGGCATATCAACAAGAAAAAGGTAATAGTGTTGATTGATTCTAGTAGTACCCATAATTTTATTCAATGAAAGATAGCCAAGGAATTGAATTATTTCCTATATCTAGCACTAGAATGTCAAGTAATGGTTGCAAATGGAGGAAATTTCTCTGAAAAGTGCCATAATATCAAGCTATCCATGGGAGAATATGTCTTGAATAGTCCAATTCTTTCCATTCCAATGGGTGGTGCAGTTGTTGTACTAGGAGTCTAATGGCTACAATCTTTGGGTATGATAGCTTTTAATTTTCAAGAACATTTCTTGAAATTTTTTTGGGAAGGAAAGGAAGTTGAATTAAGGGGTATCACAAAGAAACCTGGAGAGGTAATCATCTCTAACAACATGAAAAGTCTTCTAAAGAAAGAACAATAGGGCATAATTGCACAATTATGTTCACTAGGGGTTCCCACATCGAAATCATCTATTTCTCTAGATCTCCAAAACGTTTTGGACAATCATTCGAAGGTATTTGAGATTCTCAAAGGCCTCCCACCTATTCATGATCATGATCATGCTATTCATTTGATTCCAAGAAGTGTTCCCCCAAAAATCAGGCCTTACAGATATCCATATGCCCAACAGAGTGAAATTGAACATATGGTTGTAGAAATGCTAGAGGTTGGTATAATTCAACCTAGTCAAAGTTCTTTCTCTGCTCCAGTGGTATTGGTACACAAGAAGGATGGATCATGGTGCATGTGTCCATATTATAGCGAGCTCAGCAAGCTTACTATTAAAGATAAATTTCCAATTCTTGTAATTGATGAATTATTGGATGAATTACATGGAGCAATTTAATTTACCAACTCAGATCTTCATTCAAGATATCATTAAATATGAATGAAGACAGAAGACATTCCAAAAACAACATTTAGAACTCATGAGGGTCATTATGAATTTTTGGTCATGCCTTTTGGCCTTTGTTGGGAACGAGATCCCCCAAGGATAGTTTTGGGGCTAAAATCCCATGTTTTGGGTCAATTGTGTAATAAAGTTGTAAAATCTCTGCATTTTGTGGTCGCGGAGCTTGAAGGTGTCAAGAGTCATAAAGGGTTGTCTGCCCTTATGTTGTAAAGTGTAAAGTCCATTGTAAAGATCAACCCATGGTCCATGGTATAAAAAGGAGCTAAGTAAGTAAGCTCTAAGTAGTTTTTAAGTTGTAGTATCGAAGAATGAAGTGAAGAGTCTTAGTAGAGAAGTCTAAGTGTTCGGGTCTTAGTGTAGATAGAGGCTTTCCAGTTGAGTGCACAGAGGCCTAGGGTGGAAGTCTACAGTTGAGTGCATGGACCCCTGCAGTTGTGTGCACAAGGCGGATAGAGTCTATAATAATCTAAAGATATCAATAAAGGGAAGTACTTTTCAAATTATGTGTATTTATTTCCTGTTAATGCATCTGGTTATATTGTGTTTTGGGTTTCATTTACAATACTTATGTGATGTGCGAATATATGTGATTATATTGGTTAATTGAGTGTAAGTAAGAATATCTGTTTATGCGGTGCTAACTATGATTGTTTAGTAAGATAAGTAAAACACTTAAGATAACTTGGGAACCTATACAATATGCTGTCATAGAAGCGTGAAAGTACCTGGACTGTAGGTTAAGACTACGCGAAGGTCAATCATACACCTTTGCAGAGGTATTGAAGGGTGGAATAAAGGGCTAGACTTAGAGAGCCCTAAATCTTAGTGACCTGCATGAAAGTAAGAACAAAGGGTATAAACCAACATCATGACCATCTCAAGGTGCGGAAACTTGGTTCCAGCATCCCCCCATACTGCTTTGGGTGAGACTACGATCCAAAATATGCGGGCTAATGTCGAAAGGGCCAGTAGTGTAGGGATTTGTTTGGCTAACTAACACTTAACCTGGGTCAGCTCCCACACAGCCAACAAATGGTTCCGTTGCCGGGACTGGAATCTGCATAAGAGATGTGTGATGTCGTATCACTGGATCCCAACTAAGAAAGAGATTAGAGACTGGTTGGACAAGAAGATCCATTAATTCATGGTGCAGGAGAACATAAATCCATGACTGACAAAGGAATAGTGGATGGGCAGATACCTACATACAGAAATCCACAAGAATTTTGTTCCTTTCTAGTTTAGTTATACGAGTGGATCACGAAGCTAGCGAATAGCCAAGGAAAGTGGAGACTTGATGGTCCTATTGTCTAGACCCTCGAGCTAGTACAGAGACTAGAAGCCTCTGAGGATAAGATCGCCCGTGCTGTTGATCATTGGCTCGATCACATTATAGGAGGATTTGTGACTGAATTCATGGTCAATACCTCAACTAGTTACAGCGAGGCGGAGCGGTGCTTTTTCAAAGGTCTGCGAGGTAAGTACTTCAAGTCTTTGAATACATGGATTAAGATATTATTGTGCAAAAAATGAGTTATGCAGCTACCTTGATGTTCGGAGCTACACGAAGTGGAAAGACTTACAAAAACGAAGGAAGAAAGGGTCCTGAGTATAGCCCACTGATTTCACCTCCATTGGGTGATGAAGAGAAAGTAGCGTAGGGTTCTTTGCAAAGTGTAATTCAGTTAATAAGACAGGGATTTCTGTGACAACCACCTCCAACTTCACCACCATCACCTGTGACTTCACCCATGCCACCACCACCTCTACCGCAATTCAACATGGAAAATTCAGTGAAGATGCCTTTGTTTAAAGGCTTGGGAAATGAGGACCCAGACCAGTTTTGGTTCATTGTGAAAGTTGTATGGGAAGCTCAGGATGTCACAGATGATCACATGAAGAAGGAAACATTGGTTAGTGCTTTGCAGGATCACATGCTAACCTGATACATCAAGTAATCTAATGATAACCCAAACGCTAGAGTGGAAAACATCTAGACCATGCTGAATAATGAATTTAGTAGGCCTAAATCCGAGGTACAGTTGACTGTGGGGTTCAAAGAAAATGTGATGAAACTAGGTGAGACACCTTGGGAATTGGATTAGAGGTTGAAGTGAAAAATCCGCGAAGCCAATATAAAATGAACAAATGGGCAACATTGCAAATGGTTTGTGGCTTCACTTCTGCCACACCTAAGGGTTGCACTTTCACAATAGAATATTACCACTCAGGCAGAGGCCTGGAGATTGCAATGAGACTGGATGAAACAATGATGCAATATCCAAATTTGGGGGTTCAATAGATCCATGCATAGTTGAAAAATATTTGCCTTGAAATGAAAAGTTTGAAGCAGGACAGAACAGTTCGACTAGAGGTGCGTGAAGACGTATGGTGCCTAAAATGTAAAGGTCAGGAGCATGAAAAAGACCACTATCGATCTTTCCGAACTATATTGCAGGAGGAGGACCGATTCCTTTAAGGCCAGAAGCCCAAGTAGGACTGAGTGCGGGGCCTACATTGTGGTGCACTATATGTCAAGTAGCAGGAAAACATGCGACGAATAACTGTCATTTGCTGTAGAAGTTTGTACAAACACCACAAAAACTGTTTTGCAACTTCTGCAGGTCAGTAGGGCATGATGAGTGCAACTATAGAAGTTATGAATTGTTGATGGATAGAACACCCACCTATAGGGTTTAGGTAGAAACACGACCCCCTAACCAGAATGTTGGGATGGTGCAAATAGGATTTTAGGGGCGCGGATGAGGCCGAGGCCAAGGAGGACCTGACAGAGGTCAGGGATAGATAATCTGCTACAACTGCAGAGGACCATGACACAATGCCCATGAATGCACCAAGCCAACACGACCATCATGTAAATATTGTACTTAGTTTGACAATGAGCCAGAGGACTGTCCTACGTTGATAACGAGGATATGCGACAAAGGGGTGCTCCCACCTTAGTTGACTAAGAACCTGCAGATTATGAGGGATGAGCCTCGTGAAGAGGATCTGAATGTGAATATAGTTCTCTGAAGTGGAATTGCAATGGGTAATGATAAGGGGAAACAACCTAAAGACAATGCATGGGTTCGCAAAGCTCTGGCAAAAGAGGCTAAATTTGATTTGGAGTGTGCACGTGAAACGTTCATGGAGGCAAAGAAGAGCTTTGTAAAGGCCTCCACCTCAGGGAGCAAGGATAATCCTGATCAGGAAATGGATCCTTCTATGTTTACAACCTTTCTAGAAACCTGCATGAAGTTGTTGCACGATAGCAAAGCTGTGAAGGGATTATAGGAGCTTATAAATTGATGCGCCGGAAACACTCCAGGTGAACCATGCATGGTATGGAAGATTGGTAAGAATAAAGCAAGGATAGGGCGAGAGATGAAATTAACTGCGCAGATAGGAGAATATGAAATGGATCAAGCTATTTTGGATGTGGGGTCAGACGCGAACGTCCTACCAAAGCAGACTTGGGAACGGATGGGAAGACCCACACTGCAGTGGTCTCTGATTCAGTTAAGGATGGAAAATCATCAGAAGATCATCCCCATGGGACGGTTGCAAGGAGTGACTGTGGATATTGAAGGCATGAGCGCATTGGCTGACTTTGAGGTAATAGAAATTTTGGATGACATCAACCCTTACCATGTGCTCCTTGGAATTGATTGGGCTACTAACATGAAAGGAGTGATCAACCTAAAGAAGCGAAAGATGATATTTGAAAATAAATCGCTCCGTGTAATAATACCCCTAGATCCCGCTGAAGGATCGCGCTATACCGAACCAGTTTGCGATTATGAGAGTGATGATGATTTGGAGTGCATATATAAGATAAAAACCCGAGACCAAGATTGGGTGAATCTAACAACAGATGGATGAATTACATGGGATCGCGAGAGTTCTTGCACCTCAGATTCTGATGAAGAGTTAGAGTGTTCATAGAATCGACTACATGAAGTAACCACACTGAGCTGTAACATGATGACCCAGTCACTGCACTGTGTATCATCAAAGATAAGAAATATGCCAACTTATGATGGCCTAAATGATGTAGATGTGTTTTAGAATGCATTTGAGAGGGAGGTACCAGAAAAGCAGCACTTCCAAGATTTCGACTTGGCATTGTGCGCTACGCCTGAGAGATGGTGGGGTACGCACAAGGGTAGTTTTCATGATTGGCAAGAGTGTAGGAGGATGATGAGAACACGCTTTGGAAAGCCAAAGGTACAAATAATAGACAAATATGATGGGAAGGATGATTTGCACACACACTTGGCCAAATGGGCTAAGGCTTATGGAGTGAAACCCCAACCTAAATGGGTGCACTTGTTCTATGATACCCTGGATGTCATCCCGATGAACTCGTACTTGGAAACAAAGCTCTGACATGGTACAGGTGAATGATATATTCTGCGCAAAGGATTCATAATGACATTCACCTTTGAAGACGGGTTTGACTATATTGACGAAGCACTACAAGAAGTGAAAGCAACAATCATTAGGATACCATAGGACCCTTTGTATTTGATTCAACCTGATTGGACTACTCAGCTGAGCCACGCACTGGAATGCTATAACATGACTGTTGAAGAAGAAGGCGAGGATCTGCGAAAGATTAACATCCCTAAAACAGATGGTCACCACGAGGTTGAGGGATCACAGATTGAGAATCATGATATAACCGTGCCAGTGAAAACAAAATAGGTAAATATTGGTATGGAGGCAGATCCCAAATTCATGAATATTGGAGATTAATGGGATGACTCGACTATGGATAAGGACGCCGAATTACTCCACGAATACCAGGATTTTTTCACTACCAAGTTTACGGAGATAAAATGGATAATAGGAGACCGGGGCGTTATGAAGATCACGTTAAATCTCGATGCGAAGCTGGTTAATCAAAAACCTTATTGTCTCAATCCAAAGTATAAGGATAAGATCCGCTTAGAGCTAGACAAGATGCTCGTGACAGGCATCATTGAGCCCGTAGAAGAATTTGATTGGGTAAGGCCAATCATGTTATAGCAAAAGAAGCAGAAGGATGAAATAAGGATATGTGTAGATCTCAGGAAGTTGAATGACGCTTGCTGTTATAGACATTTTTGGGCACTGCAACCCCAATCATAAATGTCAATAAACCAAGGGCTCTTAAGTCCCTAAAAGTGTTGTTCCGACCCCTAAAAGAACAAGGTCAACTGATTACATCTTCTCCCAGAAGTTCTCCATGAAAAACTACTCAGAACTGGTCAAAATTGGACCATTTCACCTGCTCCATAGGCAAAGTGCGTTGCATCCCACCTAAATACACATAGTAGGTGCGATGCATGTCAAAAAGCCCTTCTATGGGGTGCGATGGGTGAGAAGGGACAAATGGCAGGGTCAATCCACAAGGTGGAGGAGCATGGAATCTTCCAGAAACTTCTCCTGTGACACTTGCCTCTCTAAATTCGACCAGGGATGAGTAAGAGATCATCAATCTCCAAGTGGAAACAAGAACTATTAGAGAGAAGACACTAATCAAATCTCAAAAGCTGACTCACCCTCCTTGCAAACATCTATATATGAATCCTTCATCCCAGAGATCCAGAGGCTGGAATTTTGTATCTTGTAAGGAAGTGCTGTTGGTTTCTTGGTGCAATATCATAGTGTTGGGTGATCTAATATTTTCATGAGGTGAAGAAGGGCTTATTGCTGAGAGGATGATGCTGGGTCAGGACAATTGGTTGTAATTCTCTTGGATCTTTCTTGATTATCAATAAAGCTATTCAAGTTTTCCTCCACATGTTTGTATGATTATTGTTTTACGCATTTGTGTGGTTAATATACATCTGATCCTATATTGCTTATGATAATAGATCTATGTTCTCGTATAGTGTTATGCTGCTTTGATTCTACAGGTACTCTGTGAAGCTGGGTACACAAGAAAGCAAGTAGCAAAGGACTATCAGAAGAGAGAGGAATCGATCAAGGAACCAAGCACAAGACAGAGGTTGGTCTCCTTTATTCTTCTCTCATCTATCTCTCATAAAGGAAAACGAAAGTAGTTTTAGTTTTTTTGTTTCTAAGGTAGCTACCAGCCTTAGTGGGATTAGCAGCTCTGCATAGAAACTATTCCTGGTAACACCTGCGTACATGATCCTTTCCCGAATCCATTCACTGATGAGGTATTGGATAATGTAGGTGGCCAGGAAGCGTACTCCTTCATTGATGGGTTCTCTGGGCACTATCAGATCAAAATCACGCTAGAGGATAGAAGCAAGATGACCTTCATGACTTAGTGGGCATTTTTTTAGTACACTATAATGCCTTTCAGATTGAAGAATGCACTTGCAATTTTTTCACGTGTAGTCATTGTTGCGTTCAAGGAATTTTTTCGTAAGTTTTTGGAGGTGTACATTGATGACCAGACTATGTTTGGGCTGGGAAAACACCATGTGGTAAGTTTGTGCCTAATGCTAGATACTTGTTGAAGGTACCATGTTGCGCTCAATTTGAAGAAATACCTGTTTTGTGTTCCTTTTGGGACCCTGCTGGGTCATGTGGTTTGTAGATAAGGACTGATGGTAGATCCTGTGAAGATCGTAGTGATACTTAACTTGGAGGCACTTAGGAGTGTGAAACATCTACGTACAACCTTAGGATAGGACATACTAGGTATTACAAGATGTTTATCAAGGGCTATGCCCAGATCACCACACCTATGGAGAAGTTGTTGAAAAAGGATGTCATGTTTTGTTGGAACAAGGATTGTAAGAAAAGCCCGGATGTATTGAAAAAGAAAATGGTCACCGCGCTGATTTTAGTCTTCCCAGATTGGAAGAAGGAGTTTCATGTACATGTAGACGCGTCATGTATAGCGCTGGGAGCAGTACTGACATAGGCTGGTGGAGGAGAATTGGACCATCCTATAGCGTTCACAAGCAGGAGGTTATCCAAGGCTGAGAAGAACTATTCCACCACCAAGCGTGAAGGGTTAGCCATGGTATACACGCTCCAGAAGTTTAGACACTATTTGCTGGGTGGACATTTTAAGATGTATACGGATCATTCCACATTGAAATACCTGGTCAATAAGCCTGTGTTGGGGGGGGGAATCTGTAGGTGGTTGTTATTGTTCCAGGAGTATGATTTTGAGGTTATTGTGAAGCTTGGATGACTGAACACAGGACCAGACCATCTATCACGCATCGAAATAGGGGAAGAGCACACTAACTGGGAGGAGGGATTGCCTGATGCATAGATATTTGCAGTGCATGTCACAAATGGTCACTTTGAAGACATCATACACTTCCTAATGACAGGAACTGCCCTGAAAGGTTACACCATCTAGCAGAAGAAGGAGTTAGTGGTGCGCACGGCAGAATTTTCTGTCATTGTCGGGCATATATACAAAATGGGGTCTGATGAAGTATTATGACAATACATACTAGAGTTTGAAAGGAGCAGTATCCTCACAGACACTCATGGGGGCGCCACGAGAGGGCATTATGTAGGGAGAGCGACCATGCAGAAGATTCTACGTGCAGGGTTGTGGTGGCCAGCCCTCCATCAGGATTCGAAAATTTATTGCAAGGCATGTGATGTGTGTCAAAGGACTGGTAAGTCATCATGGAGAGATGAGCTACCTCTGAACCCTCTAAGAAATGGGTGATAGATTTTTTGGGACCCATTTAGCCCCAATCGAAGAAGACGGGAGTGCGGTACATTATGACTACGACTGAGTATTTGACTCGATGGGTGGAGGCACATCCTGTGAAGGATTGTAGAGGCACGACCACTATGAAATTTCTTTTTGAGTATGTACTGATGTGATTCGGGTGTCCAAAGGTTCTGATGAGCGATCGTGGTACACACTTTCTGAACGAGACGATTAGTGCACAGACAGAGGAATTTTAGGTATATCACCAGAAGAGCATGCCTTATCACCCACATGCTAATGAGATGGTGGAAAAATTCAATAAGGTGCTAGAAAATGTGCTAGCCAAGGTTTGCAATGCTCAGTGAAGTGATTGGGACCTACGCATACCCGTAGTTCTATGGGCCTATCAGATGACATGCAAAAAGTTGACTGGACAGACACCCTTTAGGCTTGTATATGGCGTTGAAGCAGTGATGCCCATGGAATACATTGTGCCTAGTCTGCGCATAGCGGCACTCATGGGTATGATGGATTGCAGAGCCCTGAAAGAGAGGCTCGCATAGCTGGCTGAGCTTGAGGAAGAGAGATTTATAGCTGGATTCCATCAATAGGTCCAAAAGCAGCGCGAAAAATCATGGCATGATTGACACAGTAAGCTACGCACCTTTAAGGTAAATGACCTGGTTTCGTCATATGACAACAAGTTTGATAAATTTCTAGGTTAATTCAGAATGCACTAGTTAGGGCCCTATATCGTTGAGGAGATTACCGATGGTGGAGTAGTTTAGTTGGTTAAATTGAATGGAGATACCTTCCCAGGAAAGGCGAATGGAATTCGATTGAAGCCATCCACCGATGATCCAGCTAGGTGACTATATGAGCGTAACATAGTCTTAACGCTGTAGGCAGTTGAAAGGAGGCATGGGACTATAAACTACACTGCCCAGGTTGCGGAGTTGTGTGATTGGAGGATTGTGCGAAGCGAGGATATGTCACAAGGTTCGCGACAATGTAAATGGAGTTGTGCTACCTAGGGAGAAATCATGCAGGTCAGCGAGAAAGTGATCATTAAAGTCACTATTCATGATTTGACGGTAGAAATGTGGCCAAATGGAGTGGGTGACTGGCATTTAAGGTGAACTTTATGGGTTAGATCCTTGGAAATCTGCTGCCAATCTGGCATTAATGAAGCGAATGTGGGGGGAACGGTCCGATTTGAATTCAAAACACTCTATAAATTACAGGTGGCTGCCCAACGAAAAATACTTGGCATTTTGAGAATTGCGTTGTTGAGCTCTCAAGCACACATGAACTATGAATTCTTTGAAGCTCTAATAGTGAGTTCGTCATTTAAGCAATTACCACAGGTGACACAAGAGCTATTGAATAGAGTCATTTCGACACTCATAGAAGCTATCGACAAGGAAATAGTGACAACTGAGGGAGCTATGCCGGAGGTTGTTAGGGAGGCAAAGGGAGCTACCTCAGAGGTTGTAGAAATATTAGCGGAAGTTCCCAAATCACCACAGACGCCTAGACCAAAGCTGACCCCAACCAAGGAGAGTACAAAGGATAAAAAGGGCAAGCAACCTGCAATACCAGTGTGCACATCATCGAGAAGGAACCCACCGAAGGACAAGACCACCACACAGAAATAGGGCAAAGCCATTAACCTAGAGCCAAAGGAGGAAGAAATTGAAGACATCCCAATGGATGATGAAGACTTGGGGATAGATGTGGAGGAAGTTGAGGTCCATGGTGTTGGCCCTATCACTCGGTCACCTGAGTATGTCTCTACACACAAGGGCAAGATCAAGGTGCCAAAGGACATTGACGAGAGCAAGGTCCCCTTACAAACCCCTCTGCTTCCAGACGAGATTGTCTTTGAAGGACCACACTTGAGGCAGTCCCTCTGTTAGAGATGGAAGATTGGGACTTAGATGACCATGAGAAGTTCTCGCACTTGGCGATCGAGTAGTTGATACGTCGCATTATTAACACAACCACCAAGATGACTGCATTAGAACCATGGAAGTGGCTCAGGGGAGTAGACAAGGTAGGTTTGCTCAACCTAGTATGGATGCCGCACTACAACCACACCCACATTACATTGTTGGTCATCAAGAAACTCCTATGCTTGGTGCACGATGGGTGTCTATGGCTGGGGGAGCCAATACCCATCACCGACAGATTCATCCATAGGATCACATGGCTGCCCTACATAGGAGCAAATCTGGTTATGATGTTTGGCGAAAAAGGTGGCAAGTAGGCCCTTGCGGAGGCCATGAAGGAGAAATTTAAGCTTTTGAAGAAACCGTGAGGCTATGCCATCTCAAGTATCAACGACCCTGCAGTCAAGATGACCATGTAGATCTTGGAAGGAAAGGTTATGAGGAAGTGTCGTGCAGAGGAAGTTCCAACACCAGTCATTACTCTTGTAGCCCAATGCGTCGAACATGTCCAGTTCAATTGGGCACACTATCTCTGCGGTGAGTTCCTTGTGAACTGCCGCAAGGCATAGAAGCTCAACAAGACCTTCCACTACATTTGGCTCTTACTGTCTATTGTGCTAGTAGCATGGGAGCTGCTAGAAGATAGTTAATTCCCCTCAATTGTGTTGGACCTACTAGAAGCATTGAAGTACACTTCATTGTGGGCAACCAAGGATGCTTAACGCATTAAGGATAGTAAGATCTTCTAGATCTTGATGGAGATTAACATCTGCATGGCTATAAATCACAAACTGTGGTTGTTGCCTATTGTGTTTTCCAACTTGTAGGGGTACATGGAGTTCAAGGCAAACTTTCACCATCTGTCAATTAGGGCATGGAAGGACCCTGCGTAGACATGGTATGACTTGCCTTACTTGGCAACGGATGGCACCATTGATGCAGTACTTGATCGCTGGCCGACAGAGTTGTGCACTACATTAGGCTTGGTGGTGGGGGTGAGTAAGTCCACTGTGCAACGCAAAAAGGAGGAGGCCAAGCTCAAGATGGCACAGCTGGCCGAGAAGAGGAAGAAGGAGGCTATTGACAAGGCCCAGGCGGAGCATGATACTACCCAAGAAACAGAAAAGAAGACAGGAAGAATAGAGCGCCGCTCTAACAAAGGCGCGAGGTTGACTTCACCTGACACAGAGGAGGAAACGGACGAGAAAATAGAGCAGCATGATGCAGACCTACAGGCGACATTGACCCGCATCAAGCATCCATGGGAATTAGAGAAAGGAGGGTCAAGGAAGAAACCCAAGGCTACTAAGATGTCGTTGGACCCAATCACCCTCATAGAGGGCGCTTAGCATGACATTGGAAACACGGTGCAAGATGTCACCATGAAGGCACTACAACAGTTTGAATAGCAGCAACAACTACTATTGGGAGCCATCCAGATAGGTCTTCAGGCGCTGCAAACCTGCACATCACATACTAGCATGGTGTCCACTAGCCTTGCTATCAGCACTTCAGAAGCTGTGGAGATGCTGCACTAACCACAGAGAATGAAGCCGACAGGCCCACCGTCAGCGCCCTCAAGGGAGTGGGGTTGAACTTGGTAGCGCTCCTTGATGAGGCACTCCACCTATTGTAGGATGGAGTGATCATGGAGTTGAGGGCCTGCGAACGCTGCGCTTTGTAGGTAATCAGTGAGCAGACAATTAATAATGAACAAATGGCCCTACAACGAGACTTTTCCATTGTCGCGATGACCAAGGTAACCAACCAAAACAAGTGTATAATTCAGGTCATGGAGGAGGCATGCTAAATGGTCCTAGAGTTGGCCATTCTTGAGGAAGAACTAGTCGATGTGCGCATCTGCAAGCTTGCTAGAGGGGTGCGCGACGCTCGCATAGAGATGGCTAGGATTCAGCTGGAGCTCAACCTACAGATTACAGAATTATAGTTGAAGGCCCAGCCTTCGACTCCACTAGAAGTAAAGGAGCAGTGTGCAACCACTGTCACAGAGGCAATAGCAGCGGTCGATAATATAGTAGCAGACTACACACAACTTTTCGAATAGTCGTTCGAAGTCCTGACGAGCTTGTAGGAGGACCCTAATGTACAAAAACTGGAGACAGAAGTGCAAGAACTGTAACAGCACTATGATGAAGTAAAAGGTACAAAACGAACCATCACGCTCACGCAGAGACTGGAAAAGCTGCAGGAGGCCAAGCAGTTGAAAGAGCAAGTAGATGCAGTGCAGCACAAGGAGGCAGTGCTAAATGCATGCTTGAAGCCCTTGTTGGATGAGGCTTATGTGGTCACAATGTCTATTGAAGGAAATCTTGTGAATTTGCAAGCAAGTTAGCAAAAGCTTCAGGACAATAGTTCAGGACTGGTGATCGAGTTGTTGGTCGAGGAAGCAAAGCAGGTAGCCGCATAATGCACTGTCGGGGTTGCGGTCATACAGGTTGAGATGGGAGGTCTTCGCGCCAAGATCTCCACACCTGCAGAGTGACTCTAGGACGAGTCACCATGTTTTTGTTGGGGGCTTGTTGGGAACGGGATCCCCTAAGGAAAGTTTTGGGGCTAAAAGCCCATGTTTTGGGTGAATTGTGTAATAAGTTGTAAAGTCTCTACATTTTTCTATCGCGGAGTGCAAAGGTGTCAAGAGTCATAAAGGGTTGTCTACCCTTATGTTGTAAAGTGTAAAGTCGGCTGTAAAGATCCACCCATGGTCTGCAAACCATGGGATGGTATAAAAAGGAGCTAAGTAAGTAAGCTCTAAGTATTTTTTGAGTTGTATTTTCGAAGAATGAAGTGAAGATTCTTAGTAGAGAAGTCTAAGTGTTCAGGTCTTAGCATAGGTAGAGGCTCTGTAGCTGAGTGCACAGAGGCCTAGGGTGGAATTCTGCAGCTAAGTGCGTTGACCTCTGCAACTATGTGCACTGGGTGGATAGAGTTTGTAATAATCTGAAGATATCAATAAAGACAAGTACTTTGCAAATTCTGTGTATGTATTTCCTATTAATGCTTCTGGTTATATTGCGTTTTGGGTTTCATTTACAATGTTTACGTGATGCGTGAATATATGTGATTATAATGGTTATCTAAATTCAAGTAAGAATATCTGTTTACGTGGCGCTAACTATGATTGTTTTGTAAGATAAGTAAAACACTTAAGATAACTTGGGAACCTGTACAATATGCTATCATAGCAGCGCAAAAGTACCTGGACCATAGGTAAAGGCTACGCGAAGGTCAATCATACACCTTCGCGGAGGTATTGAAGGGTGGAATAAAGGGCTAGACTGATAGAGCCCTAAAACTTAATGACCTGCATGAAAGTAGCAACATAGGGTATAAACCGACATCACAACCATCTTAGGGTGCGAAAACATGGTTCCAACATCCCCCCTTATTGCTTTGGGTGAGACGTCAGTCTGCGCTCCGTGGGCTAATGCCGAAAGGGCCAGTAGTGTAGGGCTTTGTTTGGCTAACTAATGTTGAACCTGGGTCAAGTGCCACACAACCAATAGCCTTACCAATGCATTTTCTACATTTCAAGGTTTAATGAAGTCCATTTTCAAACCCTTCCTTAGAAAATTTGTGTTAGTATTTTTTGATGATATACTATTCTACAACAAGTCTTGGAAGGATCATGTTCAACATGTTGACAGGATGCTCAAACTATTGGAGGAGAAACAATTATATGAAAAAATATCCAAATGTTTCTTTGGAGTACAAGAGGTGGAATATTTGGGTACTTAGTTAGCTCATCACTCATATTACCATCCTCAATCTGATGGGCAAACTGAGATAGTGAACAAATGTGTGGAAGGATATCTTAATTGCTTCATATTTGATAAATAGACATAATGAGTCAAGTGGTTGTGCCTGGTTGAATGGTGGTGTAACACTTCCTTCCATACTGCAGCAAAAAGGACCCCATTTATGGAATTTTATGGATATCATCCACCCTCCATCACATCATCTTTATAAGAAAATTATAAGGTTCAAGTAGTAGAATATCACATCGAGCATCAACAACAAGTTCTCAAACTCTTAAAGGATAACCTCACTTTGGCACAAAATAGAATGAAACAATAGCTAGATCAACATCACAGCGAAAGAAGTTTTGATGTAGTGACTGTGTATTTCTATGACTACAACATACAAACAAATGTCCCTCAAGCAAGCTAAGAAAGGTAGTAAATTATCAACAAAGTATTATGGTCCATACAAGGTGTTACAAAATATTGGTACTATGGCATACAAATTGGAGCTTCCTGCACCTTCCCAAGTGCACCCAGTTTTCCATGTTTCATGCTTAAAGAAGGTTATAGGTGAGAAGATCCCAGTTCAAACAATATTTCCATAACTTGACGAGGAAGGAAAAATCATATTGGAATCTAAAACAGTCACAGAAACAAGAACTCGACAGCTGTGAAATTGATCAATTTTGGATTATCTTGTCTAGTGGAAGAACTTACCTACTGAAGATTCCACATGGGAGGATGAGAATTTTATACAGAAGCATCCAAAACTACTCAAGCATTGAGGACAACACTTTTTGATGGAGAGGGGCATGTTAGGTCCTTATACTACTAGTGCAACCCATTATTGTTATTAGTGCAACTCCCTTATTGTATTACTATGCCCATATAGTCATCATGTTATGCCCCATAGAAGCCCACTATGTTATTGTTGTGCCCCTACAATATTATTGTTATGTAGGATCTGATTGTATTGGGACCCCTTAGAATCCTGTATATAGAAAGGAGGCCTTTTCATTTGTATCATCCAAGAATTGTTCATTTCTGTAATGTAAAGGAGGTTTCCCCCTAGAAGAGGCTTATTTTGAAGTCGTTGATCTATCTATTCTATCTTTTTGTGAGCTGGTTTCATAACACAACATAGATGAATTTCATGGAATTATTACGACATATGAAATGAGGATTAAATAAGAGGATGACACATCTAACTTAGAAATGACATTTGCTACATCCAAGAGGAATAGTAAGGACATGCAGACTCCGAAAGAAAAAACTTGTAATTGTAAGGATGAGGAAAAGGAAGATGATGAAGAAGAATTCTCAGATAAAGAGTTTGCCTACTTCACGCGAAAAATGAGAACATGTATGGGAAAATTCAAAGGTAAAATTCCATTAATATGTTTTGATTGTGGTGAGGCTAGGCATTTTTCAGCCAAATTTCCTCACAAAAATGAGGTTGTTACGAATGGAAGAAAAGTCCTAGGAAGTTCAACAAGCAAGGCAACAAGAAATGGTTTAATACAAGTTTCTTCTCCAAAGAAGATAGGTCCTCATCTGATGAAGACAATGATAATGAAGAAGAATTCAAAAGAAGAGTATTGTTTATGGCCAGAACAATAAGCAAGAGGCACCTGATGAAGAAGGAGATGAAGAAGAAGAAATGACTGAGGTTGAATTTCAAGAAAAAGTGATCAACATTATCAAAGAGCTTAAGGCTGAGAAGAAGCATGTCAACACTCTTGAAGATGAATTAAAGATAGAAAGGGAACAAGTTCTAGATCTTAAAATCAAGGTTAAAGAATACAAACGAATTGAAGAATCACTCAGGAAAGAATTAGAGGAAAGCATCTAGGAAAGAAAAGCATTGGAAGTTGAAATCATTTCTTTCCAAAAGGAAGTAAAAAATGGAAAAACTCTTCAAAACTATGCCAACAGCTCAAAGAATTTGGATGAACTCATTAACAACTAGCGATCATGTAGTGACAAGATTGGTCTTGGTTACAAAGAAATATTCAAAAAGGAGTCATGTCCTTCTATGAAAACTAAAGAATATGGATATGTAAAATATGCCAAGTAGATATATCTCCCAACTAGATCAAGAGATCAAGACTCACAAGAAGAACCTTGGAAGACAATTCCTCGAGGAAGATTTCCTCCCAGGTATCAACCTACCTCTTATGGTCGTTTTTATTCATGTGGAAGTTTTGGACATAGAGGTGCAAAATGTCACATGTATGTTTGGAATGAATATCACTCGAAGAATCTCTTTGAAATGGATATTGTAGAACTCAACAGAATATTAATAGATTTGATCATTTGAGAGATGAATTCGAATGTTACAAATGTAACAATTTTGGACACTTGGACAAAGATTGCAGAATTGGAAGTTCTTCAAAGGAATTCTCACAAAATCAGAATGAAAAAGTATGGAAAAGGAAGACTAAAAGGTGTTCTCTCGCTCTCAAGGCTCAAAGCAATAGAAACATATGGTATGTTGACAGTGGTTGCCCAACACATATGACTGGAGATAGAAATAAGTTCATATCTTTGAAAAAAAAGAAGGATGGAACAATGTCTTTTGAAAATGATGGGTCTTCAAATGTCATAGGAGAAGGTATGGTCACTCTTGGAAGCAACGATGCATTAGCAAAGGATGTGTTGCTAGTTGAAAATATGAATCAGAATTTGCTCAGTGTTGAACAGATGTACGATTAGGGACACACGATGTTATTTAGCTTGAAGAAATGTGAAATTAGGAAAGGCAAGTTTGATAAAATTCTGGCTACAACAAGCAGAGCTCTAAATGACATAAATATTTTGGATGAGACACCTAAAGGGTGTTTCTTGGAAAAAGAAGACGAGAGCTGGTTATGGCACAAGTGAATGGGACATATAAATTTTGACAATTTGGTCAATATCAGCAAAAAGGAAGTAGTTAGAGAAATGCCAAAAATATCACAACCTACCAATATGATATGTGAATCTTGTTGGCATGGAAAATAGACAAAAGTCGAGTTCAAGAAAAAAGAACATTTTGCGTCACGTCCATTGGAATTAATACATACTGATCTATGTGGTCCTATGAGAACAAAAGGTTTAGACAGTGAATTATACTTTATTTTAAGGATAGATGATTACATCAAAATGACAGTTGTCAGTTTCCTGAATAAAAAGTCTGAGGCATTTGAATTTTTCATAATATACAAGGAATTTGTTGAAAATGAAACCAATTTTAAGATCAAATGTATAAGACCAGATAATGGTGGAGAATTCATGTTCAAAGGATTTCAGCAATACTGTGATGGACATGGAATAAAAAGGAAATTTCCAACAATCAAAACACCACAGCAAAATGGAGTAGCCGAAAGAAAAAACATAACCATACAAGGAATGGCTAGAACCATTTTAAAAGACTCAAACTTGGACGATAAATTATGGGTTCAAGCAATTGATACTTGTCGTGGCGGAAAAAGTCGTTTGTGCGGACACAACTAACCTCCCTAGGAGTCTAAACTCTCTAGCGACAAACAAGACAAAATGGAGCGATCTTTCTCTAAATACACCTTTTAAAACATGAAAACTACAAGTGTTTAGGCTTACCTTATTCCAAAACGCTGTTGTTGTAGTCCGTCCTTGCCGATCCGGATGAGCTCCTCCTTCACATCAATTCCTGCAACCACAAACAATCAAACAATTACCAAGCACTTGCATCTCATATAATAAAACATATATTCAACATGCAGACCAAGGAACACATGAAATAACTCATTAACACAAGCTATTGAGAAAAATGAACCAGTTTGTATTAATAACGAAACAAAGAAACTCTTACAACCTGGCCTTGGTGTTGTGCAAGTTCCTCCCAGGGTCCATCAAGGGTTTTCCTCTACTTTGACAAAGCTCACCCACTTCCAAGTAGAATCAAGCAAAGACAATCTCTCCTCACAAGGTTCTAAATGGGAGTCCTAATTCCTGCAACATTTACCCAAAGAAAATGTATAGCTCCAACCTCCCCTCCCTTTGGCTCAATGCCTTTATTTATAGTGCTGTAAAGAGGTTATTCAGGTCCACCATCAATGGGATAATCCCCCTCTTTGGGTGGGATAGCTCCCTTATTGATGGGATAAGTTCCTCCTTAATAGAGATACATGAACCAACTGGAGGCGCATCCAATTCATCAAACCGACCTCTAGAAAGTTCTAGAAGTAACCACAAGTAACTTTTTTAAGATGAAACTCGCACATTTTTCCTTTTACAGAAGGACGCACCTGTCCCTTAACATACAGAGCGTCCAAGGACGCACCTTTTGTGAACATTGTGAGCGTCCCCGCAGGTAAGGCTTGAGAGAACCTGCGTCCCCAGAGATAAACACATTTTTTACAAGACTTTCTCTCTTTTCTGAGTTTGAGATGGATAGCAGAGGCATAAGACTTGCCTAAGAGGGTAGCATGACTGTTGATTGAGCCATACTAACTGTAAATAGTCATGGTGACATTTTTTAGTGTAACAGATTGCCCCCTAAAGTGCGAAGCCTGGAATAGATTAGGGTTTTGTAATTCTAGGAAGGGTGAAGCGCTTTATCATTTCAAGGATTGTCTTGTGGACGACCTGGTTGGAACCTGCAATTTTCAACACAAAATACATGTATAAGATTATATCATCACTGAGGTAGGCATTCCCATACTCAGATTCAAAACTTTAACTAAGGACTAACTACTCTGATACAGGAATGATCTTGCAGTACATCATTTTATAGACTTTTGTAGACATAGTATGGACGCAGCCATCTGTTTATGATTAGTCTACATAGATAATGAATACAAAACTCCTCGCAGCCTGGATGGTAGAAACTAGATCCAGGGTCTTCACTTCTACTTCCCGAATTGGTACGATTCTAGCCATGTGATTAAATGATTTGATGTCGAACATGTTAGAAACCACTTGATTACCAGTCGATGATGTAAACTGTTAACAAGCATGAGAGAGACCACCAGTAATGTCAATGGTTCTCAAAGTACCAAGCACAACCCGTGAAATGTGAATAGATGTTTTGATGTCGAACACTTCACGGAATCCTTTGATCGAAAGTCAATGATGTAAACTGACGTCAAAGGCGAGAAACCTGCCATTGATGCATGCAGACTTCAAGGTACTGTCGATTCCTAAGTCATCTTTCTAGATAATGTGCTGATGTCGATAGAAAGCGACCCGTTGCAGGCAAGCCCGTAACACGAAATCATTGTTCAAGTTGAAGAAATGTTGCTGTAAGGACTGACTCAGGGATGGTCAAATGGATGACAAGTATTTTGCAGATGAAAGTTTTGCTTGCAGACCTCTTGAACACATAACGACACGACAGATGGCTTGGTGACGAATAACTCAAAGTTAATCCCCGGAACCCGGTTAAAGACTTTCAAAGTGGTTTGATCAACTGTGAGGTAAAATATTTCCCAACCCAGGTGAATGAAAAAGTGTCGTGTTCAAGAGTGGTAATAAAGTTTCTTTTGAGACAAAAGGTAACAAACAGGTTCATTCTTCTCTCTTTTCCCCCACCATTTCTGGCAAGTACCTCTTTATTTTTAACAAGCTTGAGGAGGATAACATATGCTTGATTATAAGCTCATCCTTCGGACGAGTCCAACCTAGTTTAAATTCGAACCCTAGGAAGGAGTGGTTCGTTCCTATTTGTAATTGAACAGGTCCTCTACTGTAAAAGTTTAACGAGCCCATTATAGGAGAAACTCGGCGTTTTTCATTTTTAGAGAGTCTGAAAAAACTAAAGGAGACTCCACGTTGAACTTTTTCGTACATTTGTGTCCCTCAAGCCCAAAAAAGTATAAAATAATACCTGGGGGAACCGCTTGATCTTGCGACCAAGGAGTACTTTCATAATTAGTGCCACTGACCTGAAAAGTAAAAAGCGATCAAGGACACGTCGTTTTATTTCCATATCGAGTTTGAAACGACAAAAACCCGGCAATCTTTTCCTGTTTTTTACGGTCAGAAAAGGGCTATAAGGGGACCGTCTTTTAATTCCGTTTTAACGAGTTTAAAAGAAAAACTCGGCGATCTTTTCGTGTTTTAAGAGTCTGAAAAGGGCTTAAAAGAGAACTCCAAGGTTTCACTTTTTCGTAAGTTTTAACGAGTTCGAAAAAGGGATAAAAATGTACTCATGGTTTTCACTTTTTCGTAAGTTTTAACGAGTTCGAAAAAATGATAAAAATGTACTCATATGGCCGACTTTCAATTTAATTTACGAGTAGGAAAAGACGGAAAGATCTCGGCATTTTCATTTGTTTTACGAGAATGAAAGATAGCAAAATAATCTCAGTATTTTCATGAGTTTAACGAGTCTTGAAAATAACTGAAATTGACTCGAGATAGGTTTCATTTTTACAAAAGCTTGAAACAGAGAAAAACTATGCTTCAGAGTAGTTTCATTTTTACACAAGCTTGAAACAGAGATAAAACTGTGCTTGATGCCCCCTAAGCATAACTGCTAGAGTACATGCCCCCCTAGCTTCATTTCATTCAACCATTTGGATGAAATGAAGGTTTAGTGACGAGATCATTTAAAAGACTTTGACCTAAAACTGTAAGAAAATTATGCAAAACACCGAAATAACTAACCTAAACACTTAACATTTACGAGATCTAGTCAATCTCTTGACTCAATTAGAGGAGGATTTGTTTCATTTTTTAACGAGCTTGACACAGGAAAAGAACTATGCTCGGATTCAGTTTCATGTTTATGCAAGCTTGAAACGAAAAACTATGCTTGTTATAAGTTCACATGCCCCCAGCATAAAGATGCAAACCAAGGTACATGCCCCCCAAGCTTCATTGCATTCAATGAGGTGGATGGAATGAAGCTTTACTTTCAAGATCTTGGAAAGACTTGTGGAAGTTGTTTCATTTTTTAGTGAGCTTGACACAAGACAAGGAACTATGCTCATAACTACTTTCTACAATCTACCTAACAAAAAACTATTCTCTAAAAAACCTTGATTCATTTTTTAACGAGCTTGACACAAGACAAGGAACTGTGCTCTAAAAACCTTGATTCATTTTTTAATGAGCTTGACACAAGACAAGGAACTATGCTCTAAAAACCTTGATTCATTTTTTAATGAGCTTGACACAAGACAAGGAACTGTGCTCATGACTACGCTCTACAATCTACCTACTTAACCTACCCTTGTTTCATTTTTTAACGAGCTTGACACAAGACAAGGAACTATGCTCAAAAAGTTCGCATGCCCCCAGCATAATGATGCAAAGCGAGGTACATGCCCCCCAGGCTTCATTGCATTCAACCGGCTGGATGAAATGAAGGTTTACTTTCAATATTTAACTTGAAAAGGGAGTTGTTTCATTTTTAAAGAGGTTGACACAAGAAAAGAACTATCCTCATACCTGATTCATTTTTTAACGAGGTTGACTCAGTAACAGGAACTATCCTCAAACCCTACTTTTTACAGTCTACCTACATAGCCTAAAATCTACCTGATTCATTTTTTAAGGAGGTTGAATCAGTAAAAGAACTATCCTCATTACAGCCTATTTCATTTTTTAACGAGGTTGATACAGGAAAAAACTATCCTCGTACTCACTGATTCATTTTTTAACGAGGTTGACACAGTAAAAGGAACTTTCCTCACTGCAGCCTATTTCATTTTTTAACGAGGTTGATACAGGAAAAACTATCCTCGTAACACCCTATTTCATTTTTTAACGAGGTTGGCACAGGAAAAGGAACTATCCTCGCTCTCCTTGTTTCATTTTTTAACGAGGTTGATACAAGAAAAAACTATCCTCGCAACACCCTGTTTCATTTTTTAACGAGGTTGGCACAGGAAAAGGAACTATCCTCGCTCTCCTTGTTTCATTTTTTAACGAGGTTGATACAAGAAAAAACTATCCTCGCAGCACCCTGTTTCATTTTTTAACGAGGTTGGCACAGGAAAAGGAACTATCCTCGCAACATTGATCATGGCTTCCAACTGGAGGAAAGACATGTCAATGGACACACCTTGATCATGGCTTCCAAGAGGTCTTCATCAGAAGGAAGAATACTTCTCGGGAACGAACACATGTCAAGGGACTCAAAAGGGATAAGAACATCGTGTTCAAGTAATCCCATAGAGTTTTCCATGTCAATTACCGGATCTAAATCAACAGTGAGAGGCTCACTTACGTCGGTAACTGAAAACATGGGACCGGTTGCCACATAATTAACCCGTGGCAGGGTAGATACCACTTTAGAATCAGGAACATTTAGGGGTGTCATATTATTGGTAGTTGAAAAAAGACTAGGGAACGAAAGCTGGTCTACAGTCACAATACTGCCATTGTGAGGGAAAGACATCACGCGAAAGAGTGTCGATACGACAGCTTTCATTGCATAAACATAGTCTCGCCCAAGGAGTAAATTGAAATCCAAGGGACCTCAAACTACCATAAGATCAACACAAACAGTTTTACCTTCCAAGGTAATAGAAAACTTAGGAAGGATCCCTAAAGGTTCACTAATTGTTCTGTTAAAAGCTTTCAGATTCTGCGTAATAGGCGCAAGCTGAGGGGAACCCAAAGCTTTCCAAACAGCTGAGGATAAAATACTAACAGAAGCACCTTCATCTACCTGAGTACGATGTATGTCCCTACCACCAGCCTTGACAATGATTTGGAAAGGGATGGAGGAAGGAAGACGAGGTTCTGTCAGTCTATTCCAATCAAAGGAAAAGACCTCAGTACTTGGAGGGGGTTCTGTAGAAACAGGTGAAATGCCCCCCAGCATAGAAGAATCTGATGTAACAAGAAGAACATCAGCGGTATGAAATTTACTCTCGAAAAGGAGAGTGTGATCGACCGAATGTGAAATTGAATCGACCACTTGATCAACTAATGGATTATCAACCTGAGTGACATGAGTTTCACTCTCCAATGGGAGAGTGTGATCGATTGTACTTGAATTTAGATCAATCACTCCGTCAGTTGACGGTAGGTTGGGAGAAAGTTTACGGTAACCAGTTGGAAATTCTTGCTGTGGAACAGTAAGGTTTTCCAACAATTTTGAGGCTTCATCCATGTGAGGGAAAATGTGAGTTTGATGACTCCCTTTGCATAACTTACAAGGAAACCTAACTTTACCCTTTTTCCCAGGAACCTGACTATCACTGGTTGATGGATCAATGGAAAGTTGATGAGATTTTTCTGACCATACTTCCAAGACCTTTGGAATACCAAGACAATTGACAAGGAAGTGGTCACCCTTACAAAGCCTGCAAGGGTATTTGGGTTTACGATGCATGTCGGAATTTTCCTCAACACAACTAACACTTACAGCCATGGTTGGTTGGTTGACTTCTTTCTTATCTTGCTTCTTCTTCTTCTTCTTCTTCTTCCCTTTCTTCTTCTTCTTAGACTCCTGGTTACGAGCATCAAGGCTTTTACCAGGCGAAGAGGAAGAAATGGAGGAAGAAAAATTAGGCGAAGAGGGTAAAGGGTCAACAGAAGGTTGGTGATGTTGAGATGGTGAATTCTGTTGAGGTGAAGCATCCGGTTGTGATGGAACAATTGGAGTATTTTGGGCCAACGAAGTTGAAAATAACCATATCGGTAAACCTATTGTAAATCCAGGTAATGACAAAGTAGCCATATAAGGAGGACCAACATTTCCAAAGTAAGGAAAAGTACTAGGATTCTCATTAGGAGGGGTTCCTAGGTTGATAAATTCCGGAACATTTGCCATTATATTCAACTTCAGTGAATTTTATTAACAATTTAAAACTAAAATTAACAATTCACAATTCACACTTAACAACTAAAATTCACAATTCACACCTATGGTCTCTAAAAGTAAAAACAAAAAAATTAACACGCGCTATCAAATCTAGGAGTCAAACCACACACAAACAGTAAGCTCTCCGGACCGAAAACACTAGTTGGTGATGAAGCCCAACCTCGCAGAATTCAGTACAGAAATGGCGGGTGGAACAGTTACCCCAGCAACCTGCTTAATGAATAGACCGGCACAAGTTCCTCCACTTTAACCGTCTCGAAGTGAAGTGAACCCCCCGGAAAATCCAAGTGAGTATAACCGACGTCTGCTCCAGGTACAGTGGGACCTTCCCTCCACCGTCACCTCGGTAGAACCCTAAAGATTATGGTCACTAAGGTCACCAACAGTAACAAATACACCTGGGGGAACAGTCTAAACTCCGACAGCACGCAAGGGCAGAGTAGCAAGCTCAATCCCCTTACCGGCTCCTTGACAACAATCCAAGGTTTACCGATAAGTGACCCCTGGCTCCTCGACAATGGTTAATCCGAGGTTTACCGTTTGTAATACGTACTGTCTGGCGTCGTTCCCAACGAGGGGGGAATGATCCCCTCACTGGTTCGGACACGAGCTCGTGCTTCTCCTTTAAGAGGAGCTTTCCCAGAGTGCAATTGAAACAATTGGATTTATTCTACTCAAGATAAACTATCTGTTTGGTTTTGTAGTCTTGGAGAGTTAAGTACTCACCTACTCCAAGACCCTAGCCTAAGCTATGTTGGTGTTTCAGAGCCCTAGAAATGTAAAAATTACTAGATGAATTTTAATTAAGCGCTGTGTTATTAAGGCTGTTATTACTCAAATGGGTAAATGGAGATGAAACCAATGGTGTTATGACCCGACTCAACTGAATGCAATCGAATATGATAATGCAATCCTTTCAATTCGATGAATCCTAACTAGAGTAAGGAGAGAGTTTCCATTCACTTCCAACAATGCAAAAAATTGATCATTAAGAGAAAATTTAACAAATTCTCTAATGCACTAATTTCGTCAAGAAAAACTAATGCAAATCAATTCCAAACCAATTTTTATTTTTATTTTTGTGTAAATTCAAATCAAAGAAAGCTGATCTAAATCTACAATTGATTTTTCAGAATGTAAACTATGCAATTGTAATCTATGCACAATTCACATGAAAAGTATGCAAATGTAATCTATGCACATTTTTCATTCATATTCTGAAACTGAGAACTCTAATTATGCAAATGTGATCTATGCAAGAGAATTCTCAAATACAAGATGATTCTAATGTAATCTAAGAACCAATCAAGTGCAAGTCGAGAAAATTGGGTGAGAGTTCCAAAGATCAAAACATAAAAACACTCAAAGGCGATTAACACTCATACACAATTTAGCCCCCCTCGGCGAATGAGGGGGAATTTTTTTTGCAAAAACAAAAGCAAAAAGATGCAAAATTGTGAAAAGACTGAGAGAAACCTCCAAGTAATGACCAAAGGAAATCAAATTAAGAATTTCTCAAAAAAGAGACTCAAAACACCCAATTGATGAAAGCTAAAAGCAGGAATGCTAATGAAACAAGTTCAGGTGAAAATTTTTGACAGGGTACTAAAGGATCTGGGCAGAAAACACTAAGAAAAACCAAAATCTAAAAGCAATTAAAGCAAAAATGGAGTTTTCCTAAGTTTTTACAGGAAGACGCAGGCAACCCGTTAGAACAGGCGCAGGCCCGCTCTGTGCAAACGGCAACAGCGCGTCCAAAGACGCACTGTGCAGTACTTAGAGGGTGCGTCCTTCTGGAAAAGTTAAGAAAAACCAAATCTAACTAAATCTAAAGCTAAGCCACCCAAATACTAATTCTCACAGTCAAAAACCAGAAAATAAAAATGATTTTCTCAAAGCAAAGTTCACACAAAGGAAAAGACTTTCTCATCAATGGATTCCCCAGTGGAGTCGCCAATTTGTCGTGGCGGAAAAAGTCGTTTGTGCGGACACAACTGACCTCCCTAGGAGTCTAAACTCTCTAGCGACAAACAAGACAAAATGGAGCGATCTTTCTCTAAATACACCTTTTAAAACATGAAAACTACAAGTGTTTAGGCTTACCTTATTCCAAAACGCTGTTGTTGTAGTCCGTCCTTGCCGATCCAGATGAGCTCCTCCTTCACATCAATTCCTGCAACCACAAACAATCAAACAATTACCAAGCACTTGCATCTCATATAATAAAACATATATTCAACATGCAGACCAAGGAACACATGAAATAACTCATTAACACAAGCTATTGAGAAAAATGAACCAGTTTGTATTAATAACGAAACAAAGAAACTCTTACAACCTGGCCTTGGTGTTGTGCAAGTTCCTCCCAGGGTCCATCAAGGGTTTTCCTCTACTTTGACAAAGCTCACCCACTTCCAAGTAGAATCAAGCAAAGACAATCTCTCCTCACAAGGTTCTAAATGGGAGTCCTAATTCCTGCAGCATTTACCCAAAGAAAATGTATAGCTCCAACCTCCCCTCCCTTTGGCTCAATGCCTTTATTTATAGTGCTGTAAAGAGGTTATTCAGGTCCACCATCAATGGGATAATCCCCCTCTTTGGGTGGGATAGCTCCCTTATTGATGGGATAAGTTCCTCCTTAATAGAGATACATGAACCAACTGGAGGCGCATCCAATTCATCAAACCGACCTCTAGAAAGTTCTAGAAGTAACCACAAGTAACTTTTTTAAGATGAAACTCGCGCATTTTGCCTTTTACAGAAGGACGCACCTGTCCCTTAACATACAGAGCATCCAAGGACGCACCTTTTGTGAACATTGTGAGCGTCCCCGCAGGTAAGGCTTGAGAGAACCTGCGTCCCCAGAGATAAACACATTTTTTACAAGACTTTCTCTCTTTTCTGAGTTTGAGATGGATAGTAGAGGCATAAGACTTGCCTAAGAGGGTAGCATGACTGTTGATTGAGCCATACTAACTGTAAATAGTCATGGTGACATTTTTTAGTGTAACAATACTGCCATATTCATTATAAACATAGGCATGCTCAGGAACAATTGTAACATGATTCCATACTAACTATGGAAAGGAAGACCAACTAACATCAAATACTTCAAAATATTTGGAAGTAAATGCTACATCAAAATAGAAGACCAAAAATTGAGCATGCCGACGAAGGTATTTTCGTTGGTTATTCATGCAAAAGAAAGGCTTATAGATGCTACAATGTGAGGCAAAAACAAATAGTTGAAAGTATAAATGTTACTTTTGATGAAGAATTTGTTATAAAGGATAACAACGAGATCATCTCTTCAAGAAAAATTTAGGGGCTTGAGGTAGAATATGTAAAGGATGAAGAAGAAGCTCCAGAACAAGACCAATCAAATAAGGAAACACCAGTCAACCAAGAAGAAATAATAAATGATCAACATGATGTACAAGAAACTTCTCCAAAGGTTTTAAAAGAATGGTGTCAAAAGAATCATCCATCAAATAAAATCATCGACAAAATAAATGAAGGAATTAGAACTAGAAGAATTCGACAACTTTGTTCATCATGGCAAGCCCATATTTCTCTTTTAGCGACTTTTGAGCCTACCAATTTTGAGGGAGATAGATGAAAAATGGGTAGGAGCTATGAATGAAGATCTATATCAAATTGAGAAGAATTTCACTTGGGAATTGGTTCCATGACCAAAGGATACAAATGTTATTAGAACTAAATGGGTCTTCAGAAACAAATTCAATGAGGATGGATGGGTTACCAGGAACAAAGCAAGATTAGTCTGCAAAGGATATGCACAAGTTGAAGGAATCGATTTTGAAGAAACATTTGCTCCCGTTGCTAGAATGGAAGCTATTTGGATGTTTCTCGCTTATGCATGCTTGAGAAAAATAAAGTCTACCAAATGGATGTTAAGTTAACCTTTCTAAATGGTGAATTGGAAAAAGAAGTTTACATTGAACAACCCGAAGGTTTTCTCCTCACTGACAAGGCAAACTAGGTTTGCAGATTAAGGAAGACACTATATGGTCTAAATAAAGCTCCTAGGGCTTGGTATGCTCATCTTGATAGGTATCTACATCAATAATCATTCAAGAAAGGAAGCGCTAACAACAATCTCTAAGTGAAAGTGGATCAAGATAACCTAACAATTATCGAGGTATATGTGGATGATATAATTTTTGGAAGTAATGATGACAGATTAAGTAAAGAATTTGCCACAAAAATGGAAAGTGAGTTTGAAATGTCTATGCTTGGCAAGCTGACATACTTTTTGGGGCTTCCGATTTCTCCACAGGATGAAGAAATATTCATATATCAAACCAAGTACATCAAGGAAATGCTCAAAAAATTCTAGATGGAAAATTGCAAGTCAATACTTACCCCCATGATAACAGGTTGAAAGTTTAGCTTAGAAGAATTGTCAAAGGATGTGGACCAAAGGTTGTATAGATCCATGATTGGTAGTCTCCTATATGTGATAGCCTCCCGGCCTGATGTGATGTAGGCAGTTGGACAAGTAGCAAGATTCCAAGCAGCACCAAAAGAATCTCATATTATTGTTGTCAAAAGAATTCTTCAGTATCTTAAGGGCATAATGGAATATGGTCTATGGTATCCCAAAGGAAATGATCTAGTCATCCAAGCTTATACATATGTAGATTAGGAAGGAAGTGTTGATGATCATAAGAGTACCAGTGGAGTAGCATTCTATTTAGGTGGTTGTCTTGTTTCATGGTTAAGTAAAAAGTAGTCTTCAATCTCGCTATCCATGGCAGAAGCAGAATATGCCGTGCTAGTAGCTTGTTGTACTCAAGTTCTTTGGATGAAGCAAACTTTGCAAGATTTTCAAGTCAAGTTCAATGACCCTATTCCCATCTTTCTCCATAACACTAACACCATCAGTATATCTAAGAATCCTGTGATGCATTCCAAAACGAAGCACATTCCGAATAAATATAATTTCATTCGAGAGCATGTCGCTGAAAAGAATATCAAGCTTGAATATGTTGGAACAAAGGAACAAACTGGTCACATATTTACCAAACCATTACCTCAAGAATTTGAGTATATTCACCAAAAGCTTGGGATTCTCCCAAGTTTTCATTAGACTCTTTCTCTTATCTACTCGAGTAGAAAGGGGGAGTGGAGGTATGTACAAGTCTGAAGGATGACTTTTTGTCAAGCGGAGTTACCCTTTTCTACTGATGACAAAGGGGGAGAGAAGGCAGTAGGAAGAGGTGTCATTATCACAGGGGGAGTATTTGTGTTGCCATCAATGCTAAAGGGGGAGATTTTTTACTAGTGGTTGTCATTGATGTCAACCCAAGCAGCACCAGGGGCTACCCAGATCTTGCATGGGAATTTTGACTTGAAAACTTACTCTATTCTGAGTGAAGGGTCTTCTATATGGATTCTACTCGTTGATATTTTTCCCTTGATATATCACATGCCACGTAATTTTTCATGGTTTGAGAGATATTCATGTTTTAAGTTAGTAACCCTAGTTCGTGGGCTAAAACCCTATGGGGTTGTGGCATGGAACTCATAATTGGTTGTGGTCATTGAATAATCAATAATTAATAATTTATTTATTTTTTTCTCCTAAAATCTCTCCAACGTTCAGTTGTTGAGGACCCTCTCAACTCAAGACATTCATAAAAATAGCGACCCTCATATCCTCCTCTAGTAGGGATTTTGTGGATTCAAATAGGTCATCGTGGCATTTTCACTATAAATTTGGGTCTGCGAAGCTTCAGAATCTCAAATTAAAACCCATTTGAGCCTAAATATTGATGAACCGTGTGAATGAATTTATGATCTTGGTTTGCTACATTTTCTTAGATATGATCATAGGAAGTTATGGTTTTAGCAAGATCGCAAATTCCATGTCAAACAGGTGATGCTAGGAAATTCATCATAACTTGTTCTCTGATAATTGGATTCAAATTTTGTAAATAGTCACAGAAAGAGGAAGGACTTTAGTTTGTTGAGTAGTGTTTTCAAGGCTAAAGGTTGCAATAGTGACACGTGGAACTTCATACAAGTGCTCTCTACTGAACCAGTGATGGGACTTCCTTTCATATTATTTGTATCCTCCTACACTACAGGTGTATGGGTGACGCCTACAGAGATTTGAACACAGGTGGGACTACTTTCAAATCGATTCCAAACACCAATACTCTAGAGGCTAGAGTTGGTGATGGGGCTTGCTTTCATATTGCTTGTATCCTCCTACACTATGAGTATATGGGTGACTCCATTGAGGGAGATTGGGCATAACTCTTTCTTGAAGAATCCAATATTTATCACACCTGCGAGGTTGGAAAGTGGACTCAGAGGGCTATCAAAGGAGAAAATTCCAGACCTTGGAGATCCTAAATTACTTATATACAATAGATTCAATATCGAGCTCCTCGAAGGCAAGAAAAATAATGCATTGAAGGATCACTGCAGTAAGGACCACACATCAAAAGTCAAGGGTAAGTCTCCTACAACAAGGTATGTGTGATTAGTGTTCAAATTTGAAATATGAGTATCATCTCTGACATATTTTTTTAGAACAACGTACATATATACAAGGTCTTGGTTATATCTCTATGTCTCTATATGTCACATTTAGTTTTGATACCACATTTCGAATGTCCTATTCTTGATACTACACATTTGATGCTATACCAAGTCTACTAAATCTATATGATGTTGTAAGTTCCTATTACTTGTCTTGTCATAGTTGATAGAATGGCATCTGTTGTTGTACTTAGAGCCTGGTCCATCACAAGTGTAGGGTCCGTCATCAGTTTTTATTGTATATATATTTGGGTCAATTTTGGATATAGTCTTGCATAGAGTCCAGGTCTATATCAAGAGTACGAGTCTATGTCTACTGCTGCAGCAAGTCAACAACAAAAGTGACAAGAACACTTCAAGTACACATTGTAATTTTAATTTGTATTTATTCATTATTATGCACTTACATGTGTTTTGCAGGTAAGGGTAAGTTGAAGGGTATTTTGTTTCTTTTTGGGATTGGTTTCACTAGGAAAATTTTGCATGCAAGTAGAAGAAGATTCAAGTATAGCTTCAAGCAAGAATTCAAGAGAAGAAATATCAAATCAAAGGAAGTATTTCAGTGGGACATCCTTTGAAGACATGACAACCATCTGTATATAGTGAAGAAGTGTCAAGGCCAAGAGTCATCATTGTAAAGTTGTAAAAGAGTCATTTGTAAAAGTGTCACCATTGGAAGAGTCATTATTATAAAAGAGTCAATCTGACTAGAGTCGAAAAGGCATTATTGGGAGGTATAGAGTCTCTGTTGGGATGAGGTCATGGTTGGGTTGCAGGTCATAGTGTGATTGGGTGTTTGGTCAAAATCATTGTAAATCATATTGTATCGTGGATCGTTGTCCTTGGTATGGGAATCCACACTCTTGTCTCATTTCATTGATTATAGGGTGGTAGGGAGGTGGTAGGCTGGTGTATGAAATCACCTACAAGTTAGAGCCTGTGAACACTTCAAGGTGGTAGGTTGTTCTAGGATGTTGGGGCATCAATTCAGTTGACTACTTGAAGAAACGAGGGCATTGGGGCGTCCTTCTAGTGGGAGCTGGAGAAGAATGTTTTTTCTAGAATAGTAGGAAGTTGTTTTTTTCATTTCAGTTGGGGCTAAAGATTAAAGAATTTATTAGAAAAGTGTTCGGTGGTTTTTGAGCTGGAGGAGGTTTTCACCTAAAATTATTGTGTCTACTATGTTCTTTTATTTACTATTATTACTACATAAACATTAATAATAATTGAAGATTATCTAATGCTATGAAAAATATTTAAAAGTGCTAATTTCTAACGAATACCGATTCACCCCCTCTCTTAGTATTTCCAACATTTTGGTAGTTTTTTCTTAGCCTTACTGAATTTTTTTTTCCATCATGGCTTTGCTCTCCCTATAAGAAAAGCATATTTGATTTGTTTCCTCAAAAGCAAAAATGTCATATTTTCAAGTATACTACTTGAAATACTTATTATGGTTTTGTGTGTGTGTGTGTGTGAGAGAGAGAGAGAGAGAGAGAGCGAGAGAGATCCTTTAAATGTTTTTTAGGTTTGAAATCTTATTCCCAACAATATGAAAAATAGATTATTGATTGCATTGCACTAGTTACTAAGTCAATTGGCCTGTTAACTAAATCAATCAACATCCTTTTACCCCTTGTCATCATCGTTGCACAAATCCCTAAGCATTACTCTCCCTAATCCCAAAGTTTTTTGCTTTTAATTGCTTCATTTAAGTGATTTTAAGGCCCAACAGACCCTGGCCCTTTGAGAGACTATGTTCACTAGTAGGTTGACCCTCTCTGACTTGTGTTGATCATGAGCAGGTTACCCCTTGTTGGTGGTGCGTTGATTCTAGAAATATGGGAAAAATAAAAATAATCTCAAAGATTCCTCTTCCAGAAGATTCCAGGAGTTGTTATAACCATTTACCTTGGATCAAAGTCTTGAATCCTATCCTATCCCATCTTCGATATTTCACCCCTTCTACCTTGAGCTCATCCTCCCATTAAGAGAGGATCTGAAGCCTAGATTGGTAAATGGATACAAATTCCTAACCTACCATCCTCTTCTATATATTAACTACCATCAACAAGCTAGGGATTAGCTTTGGGATATAGATTCTACCCTCATGCTTCTGTTGTGAGAGTCATTATTCCATGCATTAGGGAGAAATAGAGATACACTTTGTGACAAGGAAGGAAATGTAATAATAGAGGAGCTATTCTACAATATCAATTCTCTATTTGGTTGTAACTCTCTCCATTTATATTAATAAAAAGAGTTAATTTTTTTCCTATGTGTGATGTTATGATTTCATGTATTTTAATACCATGTTGATCTATTGAATGAAGTTATTGGATGATGCTACATAAATTTTGTAGATAGCTGGCTTGTGTTGTCTGATTGTGCAGGTTCTAATTATGAAGGTCAAAGCTAGAATTGGAGCATAAAAACTAAGAGAGGAGAGAGCCTTACGACATATTCCAAGTAGGCTTCATCCTATTGTCCATTTATTTTAAGGAAAACATTGGTTTCTTTTATTTCTGTTGTTCTAAACTAGGTCACCCAGTTTAGAGAAGATACTTCTGTTAGCAGTAGTAAATTCCATATAACAAATTGGTGGCTCCATTAAGGAATGGTGTATTCCCTTGGTTGTTTCCTTTTTCTCAGTGCTTATTTGATCTCTTCTTCATACCTTCACTGTCTTACTCAGTAAAGAATATACCTAGTAGGACCCTTCATTGAGCTACATTTGACTTGTAGTGTTGGAAAATATTTTTTCCTTGATCAACACACCCACTAGTGTTCTGATAGAGTGTTGTATAACACCTTGGCCTTCTTTGTACCTGTGTTGCGGAGCACTAGTAGCCTCTTTTAACCTGCGCTAACCCCTCTTTAAGCAAAATTAACTTTTGATACTTTTCTTTATGATTGACTTGATTCTACTTGGTCCTCTTTGCATCCCTAAGTGTGTTTAGCCCTATCAGAAGCCTTCATCTGGTTTGATTTTGGTTTTGAGTGCCTTTGATAAGAATTCATTTATATCTTGCTTTCTTCTTGTCATTAGGTCATTGGAAAACTAATATCTTGATCATTCGGTTGCTTGAAGGAATTGGTGTTTCAGTCATCATTATGAACAATTTCTTTTATCAATGTTTAGGAAACTATATTATTTTTCATCTGAAAATTAAGTGGACTCGAAAAGAAAAATCTTATGCAATGAATCTATGGTTTTGTGTGTGAAAATTGGAATTCCCTAGTGTGAAATTGCAAAGTTTTTTCTTTCTTTTTTGCAAAACAAATTCCCCCTCAATCGCTTGGGGGGGGGGGGGGAGGGACTAAATTATGTATGAGTGTTTATCACCTCTGACTGACATCACCCTTTTCATAATATTTTATTTCATTCTTTCTTTCTTCTTGTCAAATTTTGGTTCTATGCATATATTGATTGTTGAATTTAAAAAGTCACCTTTACATTATAGTTAAAGTCTACGTGGTTTATTTTCGTCAATGATCAATTTGCATTCATATGTTTCTTTGCATTTGAAACATTAAAAGAAAAGAAAATAAAATTCTCTTTGCATCACATATAGGGTTTTGATTTTGATTGGAATACTAAGGTTGAGGAGATCGAATGTTGCATCACTTGTTTGTTGCATTGTTGATTGATTTCTTCTTCCCCTAGTTAGTTACGCCTTTCATTGTTAAAAGGAAAATGAAAATATTGCTTTTTTTCATATTCGTTGCATCATAGGTGCGTTTAGGTGACATCGAGTTTCGAGCCTTTGAAATTGAAACTTAATTAAATATAAACATTAAAATTCACTTAATTAACCTAAAGAACTTAACGACTCACATAGAGGTCTAGGTTAGAGAAGTGTTCCAAGATCTTTAAACGTAGGAGCTATCATTTTTTCTAGGGTTGCATTTTGGGGGTGATATCTCATTCCACATAAGTAAGTGTATCAGGACATTCTCCACATAACGTTGGATATATCGGATGGCTCTCCACGCAAGATAAGTATATGGTAACACTCTCATTGAACAATTATGAATTATACAACACTACTACGAAGTGCACTTCCATGTACCATCAAGTATATTTTGGAAGTCCACCATAGGTTGCTATCCTTGCCATAGGTAACTGAGCCAGCCGCCTTACACAATTTGATACAACAAACAAAACATTCAGATAGATTTCCTTCCCATACTAAATCCTTGGTTCTCCAAGGTTGTATATTGGAGTTCAGAGTTGCTTGGTAATCCTTATCTTCCTAGCTACCCCTTTGTTTTATTTTGTGTCTTTAATTTCTAAAATCAATTAATTGAATTTAGAATCACATCCTCACCATGGAATATCTCCTTAGTGGATATTAGGTTGAGACTAATGGTGACAATTCCACAGTCTACCAATGAAGGAAACCCCTTCGATGGGAATCCTAGTCCTTTTTATCCTTTTGGGAATATTGGTGCTCCTTAAATGTAAACGTTGTCCCTTCCTAGATTTAGCATTGGTTTTCAAGTTGGGTTATTTTATATCTCCTTGGTTTCAAATATCCAAACTGCTTCTCAACTAGGTAGTCCTCCACTTGAACAATATCAATCTCAAGTTGATCCTAGGTTGACCCTTTGCCTTCTTAACCTGTCGTTTCTTCATCACTTTCTTCCTCCTCGCCTGATGAAATTCTTGATTCTAGTAACTTGGAAGCTATGAAGAATAAGAAGAGGATGAAGAAGAGGAAGAAAAACAAGCAAGGTGAAACCAAGCAACCATTTCTACAAATGAAACTGGTATGGAAAGATCTTCCAATCAGCCCTGCAAAGTTAAATTTCATTGCAAGTTATGTAAGGGTGACCACCTTCTTAGAGATTGTCTTGGTATTCCACAAATATTAGAAGTGTGGTCTACAGGCTCACATCAACCTTTGTCATCAGCCTATGGATATCATATTGGTGATAAACCCTTAGTGATAGTAAGGTCCATGGGAAAAAGGGTAAAGCCAAGTTTCCCTCTAGGTTATGTGAAGGAAATTATCCTATTCACCTTTGTCATTATATGGATGAAATCTCAAAAGTGTTGGAAAACCTTACAACTTCTCATCCTCATCTTTCGACTCGATATCAGAAGCTTTCCCCTAATCCTGCACTAGTTGATGAAGTGATTGATCAGAATCCATCTCCAGTCGATCCCACTCTCTCTAGATGTGAATCGGATCAGTCCATTCATGATCAACCATCGGTTGAGAACATATTTTACTTGATTTCCCCTTGAGTTGATTGTACCTTTCCCATAGAGAGTGAGTCTCATACCACTGAGGTTCTTCTTGTTTCTTCATATTCCAGTGAATTGGGGGGAGGTCTTCTCATTCTAACGAGATGGGGGTGTAATCCTCCTATTATCATGGTGAAGGGGGGAAATAATCCCATTCCCACAAAATAGGGGAGCAGTTCTCTCATTCCCATAACGCAAGGGGGTAAGTCTCCCATTCCCATGACAACCCCTCCTAGTAGTATGGTCACTTCCTTTGATTGGAGTTGACTGGCAGAATATCACCTTCATCCTTACGTGCCATTATAGATCATAGTACATATTTATAATATGGTTGTTCTTGGCATAATCATAGATGAAGGTGTGTTTTTTAGTATTCTATCCTCAACTACTTGGAAAAATTTCATTTCTCTGCAGCTTGTGCCGATTACCCAGAATTTGTTGGCTTTTAATAGAGGAACCAATCAATTGTTAGTGATCCTTCCTCAATTTACTATTAATATGGGAGGGAATAATCTCTATATAAATGTGATGGTAGTCCAAGAACCTTTGGATTTTAATTGACTCCTTGGGCATGACTATGTTTATGTCATGGGAGATCTTGTCTCTTCACTCTTTCGTGTGATGTGTTTCGTGCATGAAGGAAGAATCATGACCATTAATCAACTTTTCTTCATTGGACCTAATTTGAATCCCAATCAACCAACTTACATAAATGGTCCTTATATACAATTTTATCTCCCCTGTCACAGATTAATTATGTGGAAACCTATTCCATTCACGTACCTACTGACGAAGACGATCCTTTCACTATCTTCCTAGCTTCTTATGACCAAGATCCAATAGGTGATATGGTGAATCATTTACTAAAGGCATTGTAACCTGATATTTCCATTGGATCCGTTGATATATATCCCTTCAGAGCATTTTTCTCCCATATGATGAGAAACTCTTGGAAGCCATGGCCTTCTTTGGGTCATGATCAAGGTTCCCAGAGTAGATTTTTTTCTTTTCTTTTGTCAAGCTCATTAAAAAAACTAAAACAATGTCCCAGAGCACAATTCATTTTCTTGTATCAAGCTAGTTAAAAAATGAAACAAGGTCCCATGAGCATAGTTCTTTTCTTGTGTCAAGATCTTTAAAAAATGAAACAAATCCCCTTCCAATTCAAGTCTTTGATTAGATCTCGTAAATTCCTAGTCGAGTCTTTTAATCGATATCATAAATGAACCTTCATTCGATCTGCCTATTAGTACCTAGTAGTCTATTTAGGTGAATGAAATGAATCTAAGGGGGCATGTGCGTATAATTGAGTCATTATTGTGGGTGCATGCAAACTTATTTTAGGCATAATTGTTTCTCATGTTTCAAGCTTGTGAAAAAATGAAACCATCTTCAAGTATTCTCAAGCATAGTCTCCACCTTTTCCAAGCTTGTGTAAAAATGAAACAAGGTCCCATGAGCATAGTTCTTTTCTTGTGTCAAGATCTTTAAAAAATGAAACAAATCCCCTTCCAATTCAAGTCTTTGATTAGATCTCGTAAATTCCCAGTCGAGTCTTTTAATCGATATCATAAATGAACCTTCATTCGATCTGCCTATTAGTACCTAGTAGTCTGTTTAGGTGAATGAAATGAATCTAAGGGGGCATGTGCCTATAATTGAGTCATTATTGTGGGTGCATGCAAACTTATTTTAGGCATAAATATTTCTCATGTTTCAAGCTTGTGAAAAAATGAAACCATCTTCAAGTATTCTCAAGCATAGTCTCCACCTTTTCCAAGCTTGTGTAAAAATGAACCCATTTATTTCATGATTTCCATTTATATTGGCCTTTTTTTCCTAGATGAGGCTTGGTATTCTTATTCCATCATAACCATCTAGTTGGCCAACCATACACTTTCACTTGTTTGTTTTACCCTTTCCTAAGGAACACTACAATGAGTGGTCTTATTAGCCTATCTCTTGACCTCTATGTGTTTTGAGAAGTTTCATCATGATCAAAATCGATTGGTAACCTTTATACCACTCGTTCCTATAGGTGTAGTTCTCTTTCAGCTCTTTTTAAACTCCCAAAATATGAAAAGATTGCAAAACACTTGTCTTTTAAAACTTCTTAAAGTAAATGAAAAGATGTATACTCAGTATAAGTTTAACCCTTCTCCAGAATGAGATAGACTATTTATGAAAAAATAATACCTTAGTCAACCATGACTAAGAGGTTCTCTTAGGTATTGTTTTCGTCCTTTTTGGACTTAAGGGACTATCTACAAAAAGGAACCTTTGGAGTTTTCTTTTTCTCCTCTTTTTCAAACTCTCTAAATATGAATTAGATGTCGAGTTAGACCTTCGATGGACTCGTTACAAAATCAAACAATGTTGGACTCATCGATCATGACGAGAAAAAATCACTCCTTATTAGGGTTCGTTAAATATACTCAGAGGTATTCATCCAAAGGATGAACTTACAACTCAAGAATATGTTATCCTCCTCAAGCTTGTTAGAAAATAAAGAGTTACTGGCTCATAATGGTTGGGAAAAATTGGGAAAATAGGGTACTCCACTTGTTAATGGCATTGAGTCACTCTTGAACATGAAATTATTCCACTTCAAAACCTCCATTTTAATTTTTGGGTCAATGCTACTGGTGGGCCCTAGTATTGTAGCAATAATGCTACAACTCCTGGAACTCCCTTCTTTAATTTTATCAACCCGGTAGTTCGTAACAAACTTGGAAGCGACGGTGCTGTATGCACAAGTGCTAGCTCTTGCCGCAGCTGTCACTTGGTCAGCTGGCACAAGTCCGCTAGGAGCTTAAGCCAACTTCTATGAGCCCTTAGAAGAAGCTTTTTAATTGATGGATGAAAGCTAACTCGAAGGAAGCTAATCTAATTGCGAAAAGAAAATGAAAGCCAAAAAGGAACGCAAACCCTAGCAAACCCTAATTCTACCAGCTAGTCCTATTGACGCAAAGGAGAGCATGCAAACTACTGAAAGAGATGCCATTACTTCTAGGAAGGTAAAATGCATGTGTATAAGTTATCACTATCTGAAGAAAACATCTTTTTGTATTTTTGATTAAGTTATTAGAATTATCATGCATGTGCTTTTAACTAGCTTTTCACTGTGCAGAGGTGGATCAAGGAGGAGAAGCACTTGGGAAAGGTTGGGAAGGTTTAGAGAGGGTCTAAAGGGTCCCTAACACCCTTCCAAAGAGTCTCACAAAGTTTGGCTGCCAAGAAACCGTGTTTATGAGCTTCTACAGGAAGTCTGCAGGGGTTCTACAGGATGTTCAGGATTTCTACAGGATGTTCTGTAATTCTTCTACAGGATGTTTCGAAATGGGATTTTGGAGCATGGATGGAGGGAAAAAGATGGAGGAATGAGTATGGAGGTGAAATAGGGGTGTGAAGAGGTCTAGGACTTGGTGGATGAGGCTAAGGGGCGATTGGATTTGTTCAAGGATGGAGGAAGCGATGATGCACAAGAATGTAGGAATTAGGGCAAGGTGGGGAAAGTATGGCAAATGAAGGGTACGAATCATGGACTAAGGGTTGGAGCAGATTATCTGATGGATTATGGGTAGATAGAGAAGGATAACAGGTGCTCTGCAAGTTATTTTTCGAATTTAACAAATGAAGATTTAGAAAATCAAGAACCTAATTACCTTGACCTAATCTGACCTAGATAGTAGCAAAAGAAATGGAACAGATGTTTATTTGCACAAAATCAGATGAACTAACTATGCAACTAAGCAATCATAACCCTAAGCATGCAATCAAAACTGATATCAAGTTTGACGACTAAGAATCCAACACTAATACTTGCATGGTGAAGCAAAACAACGTTTTTGTGGGCAACAAGGTCACCTTTGTCCCAACTCACGATTCCACTGAGGGAGAGGTAAGATCAGAGGTGCTTGAGCCCCTTTTTCCAAGGATCCTTTATGTTATTAATCTATCCAAATCAATCTGAACATGAAAATCTACTTTAATCATCAAAAGCAACCTAAATAACACAACAAGTTTTAAATCTAAATAGCAGATTTTACTCTAAGAATGCAGCAAAGACACATGAAAGTAAACAAAGGAGGTACTGGGCGCTTGAGATGGGCCCAACCCCAAGAGCTACAGCCTCCTAAGAGAGATTTAGAGCTGGTGCAAAGCTGGATTCATCTTTATTGATCAAGAAATGAAGAGTTACATCAAAACTGTCCACAAGGAGAACTTGAAAATGAGCTGACAGCAAAACTAATCTATTGCCTAAAAATCGAACTACAAAATGACTACAACAAGACTATGAAATGACTAAATACCAGCTACAAAATGACTAACCACTAGCTAACCAAAATGAGGCCCTAAGCCTTCTTATTTATACAAATTGAGGACCCCAACAGTCCTCCTAAAATTTAGGGACTCGGCTGCCCAAAACTTGTAGTTAACAGCAGTCCTACTTGACTTGCTTGGCTGCCCTTGTGCTAATTGATTTGGTGGCCTTTGAACTCCGAGCTGATGGTGGAGAATTCGAGGTAAGGGCCCATAAATGAAGGGGACACCTTCCTACAAATCCTCTCCCTTGTTCTCCCACGAATTTGGCTGCCAAGTGCTCATTAAGACCTTCAATTTTGTCTCCAAATTGACCAAAAAGGCTACACAAAGCACCCATTAGACTTGTTGGCATAATGACTAACCAAATTCACTCTATTAGCATAAATATAATTAAAAACATGCAATAAACTAATGATAATGGTGGATTAAGTCAAATTAGGAGGTTGAATGAACCCAAATAATTATCCATTTTTGGGGCTCATCAGCTACCAACTCCATTCAGTGTCCCCAATGTGTTCAAGAGAAGTCAATCAATTAATATCTACTATGATACTCTTAAACTTTTATTCCATGTCTATATTTATGAACTAGTTCCATATTGTCATCATTTTGTCTTGAATCATGATACCCATTTCGTGTTGTTCATGGGGGATACATCAAGGCCCTCCTGCGATAGGTCACTTCCTATCGACATCAGCTCATTATCTAGGAAGTTTAATTAGAAACAAAACTTTTTACCTTGGTGCTTGCATACATCAATGGAAAGTTTCTTCACTCTTGGTAAAAACTTTAGATCATTGGCCTTCGACCAACAAATTCTGTGGTGTTCGACTTTAACTGATTCATTCACACCATACATATTGCACTACAGTACCTTGAGAGCCATTAACATAATCTGTGCTTTCTCTCATGTATGTTAATGATTTACATCATTGGTCGGTAATCAAGTGGTGTCTACCATGTTCAACTCCAACTCATTGATTCACATGGTTAGACTCATATATTGGACGATCATGTGAATGTGATAGAAGACCCTGGATGTAGTTGCATCCATCCAAGATATGATTTTAGGATTAATACAAGATCACAATGTATGATAGTTATGATCCTACAGATAGTCATCCAATCATGGGTCTCCCTTTTGTCATTAGTGGACATGTATATTTGATCATTGTACATGTAATATTAGCTTATATTCTAAGCATGGGTATGCCTCCCTCAGTAGATATACAATGATGTAAATGTATTGTAACATATAATGATCTCACTAGTTGTTCTTAATCCTGATTTTTCACAAGGTAAGCACTTCAAACATTAGATGCCATTTCTCACTTTGTACTTTAGGGTGTAATCTATTATAGGCCATTTTGTCACATATAGTCAATAGGCCTATTAACTGGATCAATCAACATCCTTTTACCCCTTATCATCATCATTACACAAATCCTAAGCATGAATCCTCCTAATCCTAGAGTTTCTACCTTTAACTGATTCATTTAAGTGATTTTAAGGCCCGATACAGCCTCACCCTTTGAGAGACTATGTTCACCAGTAGGTTGACCCTATCTAACCTACGCTGATTACCAACATGTTAATCCTTTCTGGGGGTGTGCCAATTCTAAAAATTTAGGAAAAATAAAAGGAATCCTGAAGCTTCCTCTTGCAGAAGCTTCCAATGGTTGTTATAACCATTTACCTTGGTTGAAAGTATCAAATCCTATCCTATCTTGCCTTGGATATTTCACCCCTTATCCCTTGAGCTCATCCTCCCATAAAGAGTGGATCTAAAGCCTAGATTGGTAAATGGATAAGAATTCCTAACCTACCATCCTCTTCTATATATTTACTACCATCCACAAGCTGGGGATTGGATTTTGTAGATAGATTCTACCCTCATGCTGCCATTGTGAGAGTCATTACTCCATGAATTAAGGTGACATAGAGATGCACTTTGTGACAATGAAGGACAAGTAAACTTGGAGGAGCTCTTATACAAGATCAACTCTATATTTGGTTGTAACTCTCTCCATTTCTAGTAATAAAAAGAGTTCATTGTTTTCCTATATGTGATGTTATGATTTCATGTATTTCAATACCATGTTGAGCTATTGAATGAAGTGATTAGGCGATGCTACATAGATGTCGTAGATATTTAGCTTGTGTTGTTTGATTGTGTAAGTTGTAATTATAGCGATCAAAGCTAGTATTGGAGCATACAAGCTAAGAGAGGAGTGAGGTTTACAATAGATTCTAGGAAGGATTCATCCCATTATCCATTTAATTTAACGGAAACATTGGTTTCTTTGCTTTCTGTTGATCTAGACTAGGCCACCCAGTCCGGGGAAGATACTTCTATACATAGTCATAGATTCTGTATAATAGGAAGGAAGCAAGATAATTTGCTCTAATTGTTCATAGGGTACCTACTGAACCTATATGGATACATAGAGACACTTGTTATCACTTAGGTTGTCCTTTTGGTCGGCATCAAAAGGATACGGCTGAGGTAACCACAGACCAATCTTTGGACTGCAGGGTCTAGCCCACCTGCAATCAGAGAGGGCTCTCTCTTTCAGATTTAGCTTTCTTGATAGTGTTTTTAGGCTAGTTATTGAGTTCAAGGGGAATTATTTTGTTTTTGGTGGGAAGGATGATGCTTTCAAGTAAAGAGGCAGGGACAACATGAAAGTTCTAGAACCATTGGGCGTGGAGTCAAGGAGTAGGACTGCTGGTGCGTTTTCTTGGTCACAGGAAGGAATATGGAGCAAGCTAGCTGCGTATGAAACAATCATTCAAGGTAAAAGAGATGGATTAGAGGCTAAGGAATGAGGGGCAATTAAGAATCTCTCATTCAGATTAGCAGCAAGAAAACAAATGAGCCCTATCTAGGAGCAGTTAAGAATTCCTAGATAACAGTCATTCATATATGAAAATAGGTCAAACATGAGCCATAACAGAATTCATATTTATGCCTAATTCAAGAGGAAAACATTAAGAAGCCACAGAAACTGAGCATAGAGTGCAACCAAGAAAATTCTAAGCCAATCCTTTGTTCTGTGAAGTGAGCGTATGTGAAATCGACATAACAGAGGTAAGGAAAACTTATTGGTTCATATAGCACCACAAGAATTTCGCATTCAATTCTTCAAACCCTTAGACACAGAGCAAACAGTCATTCCTCCAAAGCTTTTCAACAATCTTTGATTAAGTAAAACATCTCAGATATCCAGTGCGAGTCTCTAATGAGGATTATCAACCAACCAACCCTTTAAACAATACAGAGGGTCGGTATATATAGGAAAAATTATCCAAAAACTAATTTATTACAGCTGACCTAAACAGGTCTAAAATAAAATGATTACTTTAACCTAATCTTATCCAGAAATAAATGCATGAAAATATCTTTGGGCTGCGCTGAGGGCAGCTGTATCAAAACTGATTTAATGTCTGTCCTAGGTAGCCCGGTGCAGTCCTCCTATAATAACTCTGATTTGTCCTTTATCTCCACCTCTAACTTGGTTTTGCTGCTGTTTTGTTGGCATTAATGTGCACTAATCCCGACCAGATAGGATTTTAAATGGCCTTAACTACTTTGTTGACTTTGATGAAGGTTTTTAATTTTCACCTGATTTGATGTTGCTGAACTGATACTCTCTGCCGCTTCCTGATACTCTTTGGCGCTAATCCTGGAGTCTTTAAAATCTTCTGAATGGTTTAGACTATCCCATCGATCCTTCATGTGTTATAGACATTTTTGTGCCTGGCATCACTGAGCATGAAATGTCAATAATCAAGGGATCCAAAGTCCCTAAACATGTTGTTCCTACCCCTAGAGGAACAAGGCCAAGTAACCATATCAATTCACAAAAGTTCTCCACCTGAAAACACTCAAAAACAAGGCAATTCTGGATCATGTCAACTGCTCCACTGAGCATCTGCGCTGAATGTCAACTGCTCCACTGTCTACCTGCGTTGAATGTCAACTGCAACAAAGGCTACCTGCGCTGAGCGAGTTTGGACAAGTGGCAGAGTCATTTCTCAAGGTGTCAATGCCCAGGAAGCTTCCAAAATGACACTTGGATCAGGGAATTCGACTGGTGATGAGTAAGAGGTTCCAAATCTCCAAGTGGAAGCAAGAACCTCCAAGTGGACTCAAGAACTATGAGAGGGAGAGGACACTAGTCAGTTTCATACCAGTCTCAAGCTGACTCATCCTCTCTCCAATATCCCTATATATAGATCTCTCCTACAAGAGGTCAGGGAGGCTGGAATTTGGTATTTGCAAAGAATTGCTGTTGGTTTGTGGCTAGAAACATTGGGTGTGTTATGCTTTGAAAGGAGCTGAAGAAGGAATTCCATTCTGCTGGGAAGGAGATGCTGGGTTGGAGCCCTATGGGTTGTATCTCTTCCTGAATCCTGTTACTTTCAATAAAGCTATCTTGATTCTTTCCTATATGATGGTGTATTTTGTGTAATTGCATTAGTATATTTGATTTACTTCTAATCCTGAATCATTTATGAATATGTATATGTGCCTTTGTATTGTGTTCTTCTCTTGTCGCAAGTAGCTGTTCTCTTGTCGCAGGTAGTTGTTCTCTTGTGACCTCGTGGGATTCAAGTAGCTGTTCTCTTGATCAAGCGAGGAGGCAAGTAGCTGTGGACACACAAAGAGAAGAGGATCTAGATTGAGGGACAACCGGAAGACAACGGTAAGTCTACCAATCTCCCCTCTTTCATATTTCATAAAGGAAGAAATCATAGTAGCTGTATTCGTTTGTTGCTAAGGCGCTGTCACACCTTAGGTGGATAGGATCGTCCTAAATAGGCATTTTTCCCCACAACAAATTGGCGACTCCACTGGGGAGAACTTGTTTATTCATTTCATTTGTGTTTCCGTCATTTGTTTACTTCATAGACTTGACAGCAATTCTTGAACTGCATCTTTCCCGGATGCAAAGTAAAAGTTGCTGCTTTGATCCAGTATGTTGGACTTTTCTATGATCTAAACTAGATCCACAAATGATTTGATTGATCCTTGTGATAGTCTTTAGTACCCTATCAGAGCATCCCTCTGTTTATACCTTGCTTGTGTTTCTGATTTGGCCTAAAACAGTTGATTTTTGAGCATTTTGTGACCCAGAAACGAAGAGAAACGAGAGTTTCTCTCTTCAGCGCAGGCACTGTGAAGGTAGTCTGCATTTCAACGCAGGACCCGAAGGGGCTTCTGCGCTGAATGTCAAACTGACAGTGTTGGACCTGCGCTGAACCAGTGTAGCCTTGAGCAGCTGGGGTTCTTTGTCCTTTGTTGCCCTGTTTTGATCTCTGTTTTTTTGCAGCCTTTAACCAGCATAGGTACTAGCCTGATAACCCTTTTCTTTGCCTGAATTCCGCCCCATTTTTGTACAAAAAGATTGTGAATGTTTTTATGTGTTTGTGGCGTCATTTACAGTCTTCCTTTGCATAAGTAAAGTAGTCTTTCTGTAGCCTTTGATTCGGATCTGATTGAGAGTGATCTTAGAAGAGAGTTCATTGGCTGTTTGCTCAGATTGATTATAGTTTTACTTTTGCTTATTGGTTTGAATTTGTCTCTTTCAAAGTATCAAAACAAGTCTTTATTTCGAAAATCGCAAAGTGATTGTAATCTCTTCTACCCTTGTTGATTTCGAAGAAAGTGAACTTATTTATTTTGATCATTGTAAAAGCAAATTCAAAGTTGTGCAAAAAGCTTTCTTTGTAGGCATTTATACTAAGAAAGTGAAAACAAACACCTGCATTGTGCATTTTGCATTTGATAGTTTGCATGTTGGATTTAGGGAAAGTGCATTAGAGTGTGCTGATTGCTCTTTGAGAAAAGATAGTCGCTCTCTTTTCCCTTAGTAGCTAGGATTTTCAAAGTTGAAAGATTGTAAAGCTTGCTTATCATCTTAGACTGCATTTAGGAATTTGTATCATACATCTCGTGGTGAACCTTGAAAGGCAAACTTTAAAAAGATCAACCTAAAATAAACTGAATGAACCTAACAACACTTTGTAACATAACGCACAACATAGAGGTCTAGGCTGGAGACGTGTTCCGGCGTCGTTAAGCCTAGTGACTGTCGATCTCTAAGAAGGTGGGTGATTCCTCCTGAGAGACGGTAGCGCTAGTACGGATTTGTGCTCCCACGTACCATCGCCTATATATTGGGAGACCCCTATAGGCATATATCTTTTATCCTTAGGAAACCGTGTCGGCCGCCCTACTGATCACAATGCAGTGAACACAACATTCACGAAGATCGACCACCCGTACCGTAAAACGTATTCTGTGGTTTTGCGAAAAGTTTGGCACACCCTCTGCCTAGATCTCTAGAGCAGTTTCTTTTGGCCTTTTTCAGACTCTATAACAGAAAAAGCCCATCCGAGCATTTGTCACTTCGGGCTCGTTAAAACATCGAAGGAGACTAGAGTCATCTTTAGCTTTTTCTCGACTCTTTAAATTTGAAAAAGCAAGTTGTGTCCAAGCATCGTTAAAATTTATTTTAAACGGAATAATCATCACCATTCCCTCGTTGATCTTCGAAGTTAGTCTCTTTTCATCGTAAGTTCTTGTAGAATCGCTAGAAATCTTTTGGATAGACTAGATACGTCTGAACAACCGTCGACATCTAGGACTGTGTCATCTGACACAGCAGCGACAGAACCTCCTACTGCTACTCCAACGATGTTCAATGGTATACCATCTGTCCCGGCAAGTTATCAAAAACAAGCTGGAGTCCCATCAGGGACTGCTTCGACGACATGGTTAGTTCCTATTTCTTCATCCGGATTATCATCTGGTATTTCTTATGTTGAAACTCAACAAATTAATCCAATGTGTCTTCAAAGGCCAATCTGCCCTTTAAGTACTGGATTGCCACCATATGGGGGGCAGTATGCCTTTTCGTTGTTCCCTCCCGGAGAACAACCATATGGGAGTTTACAACAAAGTTCAGGTCAAACTGGAATTACATCCAGTGGTTTGGTACCAATACTGCCTCAGCAACCAAGGGTTGCATATTCAATGCAACCAGTACACCCTGTGTCGAATGTTCCCACTATACCTGGTATGGTGATTGCGTCGCAAGTAAAAGCGCTACCTGTTGCATGTCAACCCCGAGTTTCTCAGGTTGCCATACAACAGCCTCTTGTCTCAACAACTCAATCACAACCTCCGGTTAGTGCCTCCTTATCTGGAGCGACTTAGGCTCAAACGAGTACTATGACTCCTCATCTTGGTCAATCATCCAGTATTGGACAACAGAAAACGGTCCAACAACCAGAGCTGGTTTAAACTCAACAATCGCCATTCCAGCAATCATATCAAGGACCTGAGCAACAAGTCTTTGTAAGTAATGGACAACCATATTATAGTGGTTATGCCCATCAACCTTGTCAAAGTTGCCAGCATTATGCTGGTATGCAAAGACCCACTGCTCAGGCGATTCCATCTTATCCTGGGTATGCTTCACCTAACCTGAATCAACAGTTGCCCTTTGTAGCAACTCTAGAATTACCAGATCTAAACCGACTGACGAATGATCCAATTGCTTATGCCCCTTGGTGGCTAGCGATTCCGCATAAACTTCCGTCAGATATTCCTAAATTTAATGGAAATCCGGGTGAAGATCCATCGAATCATGTGATGACATTTCATCTGTGGTGTTCATCAAACACCCTGAATGATGATTCGATAAGACTTCACCTTTTTCAGAGGACGTTAACGGGTCCAGCGGAAAAATGGTATATTGAATTGCCTAGAGCTTTGTTCGACAACTTCAGTACCTTAGCCACGACTTTCTTAACCCATTTTCAATTACCGATAAGGTATGAAACGGGAACGGAACTCCTAACCAACTTCAAACAGACAACGGCCACTCACATATCTGATCATATACATGAGTGGCGACGTCGTCGTAGGATGGTAAAAACGTACGTTCCCGATCAGCTATTAGCTGAATGGTTCATCAAGTCGTTACTTCCTATCATCACGGAAGATGTGGCAAAGGGGGGAGTCGTAACAGAAGAGCAAGTCATCGCTCGTGCGCAATATCTGGACTTGGTTTACACTCAGTCCGGCACGCTCTACGACAAAATACCTGATGACCCTAGACCGGAATTCTCAATTCCTCCTCCTCCTAAATCAAACAATGACTCTCATGCTGGCGATGGCGTGATTGGCGCAACAGACATGAAATCGACAAAGGCTATATCTAAAAAGGCCTGTAAGATTTCTAGTCAAAATGCAAATGAGGAACTTCTTGCCTCGGAAGTAAATGCCATGTCGACAGACGAGGGCAAACAATAGAAACAACCAGGGGGCAAGAAGAAAAAGAAAGGGAGAAAAAGGAAACCCCCTGCGGGGTGTCATATATGCGATGAGGATCATTGGACGAGAGATTGTCCACATATAGCTGAAGTTAAGAAACTCTTTAAGAGTTCAAAAACCCCGGCAGTTTTGACTGATCCGTTTCCAAGCCCAGGAACCAAACTGGTTGCTAATCAAAATGCTTCCCGATCCCAAGTGCTTATGTTGTCTACCTCAAAGCAGCAGAATAATGCTTTGACAAGGAATAAAGATTACGGGAATCCACAACTGTCGAATAACAAGGCTAATGAAAAACCTAGTAGTTCGACGACAACTTTGACCGAAGTTGTGCCACCCATCATTCCTGAACCAATGATAAAGTCGCCAAAGGGAGTAGTACACAAATCGACATTTAATCCTCGTGCCAAAGTAGCACAGAATTATAATATAGTAGAGGACCTGGCCCAATCGCCGTCCGCTATGTCGACACTTGAGGTACCACAAAATTTCCCCTCCCAAGAGCAAGCTTTATTATCAGCAATAGGTGGGATTGGCCCAATGGATTCCAATCTTGTGGCCTTTGATCATAAAGGATATGACCCTCAGTTACCAGCTCAACTAGCTTTCCTTATTCAAGTGAAAGCCCTCAACAAAACTGTTCATCGAACAATTATTGATGAGGGGGCATCTACATGTCTTATGTCGATGAGTTGCTGGAAAAATTTAGGCTCACCACCCTTGTCGAAATTGTCAACGATTTTAAGAGCATTTGATGGACGATCATACACTCCATACGGGATTTTAAGTAACTTGCAAGTTGAACTGGGGGGCAAAATAGTAGAAGTTGATGTTGAAGTAATCGATGGAAACCTCGATTACAACATCCTACTGGGAAGGCCCTGGATATATGCCATGGCCGTAGTTGTGTCGACCTACTTCAGGAAGATTGCATTTCCCTTCCAAGGAGGAATTACAGTCGTCGGCCAACAAACTTTCCTCCCTGACAGTTCACAAGTTACGGGAAGCACTCCAACGATCCATGGAAGCAATCATTCACTTCAAAATATTGGAGTAGGTCTCCTATAAGACCCTGCCATAATGGGTACTTTTGCCCTACCGCCTGCGAGTAATCTGGCGGAAGTAGCCATAGTGGAAACCTACAATATGAAATCTTCTATATCTAATGGATTCGGAAGATTCCTAAACATTTTGTCAGCGTGGATCATCGCCCTAATAGAAATACTGTAAATACAGTGGGCTCCGAGGACGGTTCTAATCTCGTGTCAACCTCATTAAAAAATGAAACAAGGAGTCATGAGGATAGTTCTTTTACTGTGTTAACCTCATTAAAAAATGAAACAACCCCCTTTCCAAATCTCAAAGGTAAAACTTCCACCGAGTTGAATGCAATGAAGATTGGGGGGCATGCACCTCGATTTGCGTTGTTATGCTGGGGGCATGCAAGCTTATCATCGAGCAGTTTTAGCATAAAGTTCATGCTCGTTAAAAAATAAACGCAAGATTCGAGCAGTTTTAGCATAAAGTTCATGCTCGTTAAAAAATAAACGCAAGATCCGAGCAGTTTTAACGCGGTCTTCATGCTCGTTAAAAAATAAATAAAAGCAGTGAGCAGAGTTTCCTCCAGTGTTTAAGCTCATTTTTAAATAAAAAATGAACCTATCCCAGTAAATAACCGTCGTGATCATAATTTTATCAGCCATTAAAGCCTTGGTCGTGTTTGCACTTGCCACCTCCACTTTTCATTTGGCCGATCGTTCACCTCCATATGATTGTTTACCCATTTTGAGGAACAGCTGCAAAGAGTGATTTCACCTAGCCATCCTTGTGACACTGCCGTGATTGGAAAATTCCAACCTGTACCTGAAATTAGTTGCTATCCCTGTTTATCACTCGTTCCTCAAAAGACGAGTCTTCTTTAAGCTCTTTTCAACTGACTCGTAAAATATGAAAAGATTGCCGAGTTTTGGCCTTCCAGCTCGTTAAAGGATAGGAAGAGCTATCCCTCCTCTAGATTTTAATCTTTTTGGACCTGAGGGATTATTGCACAAAAAGGTCGAGCGCTTGTTTTATTCGGCTCGTTAAAGTTATCGAAAACTCATCCCTTTTGTATTGTTTTATACTTTTTCGGACTTAAGGGATTAGATGACGAAAAAGGAATTTTGGAGTTGACTTTATGTACCTTTTCAGACTCTCTAAAAATGAAAAGGACCGAGTTATCCTTGTCGTTAGACTCGTTAAAATGATTAAATAGCAACAAACTTGTCTTTAGACGAGAACGAGTTTCCCTATCGCTAGGCTCGTTAAAACATAGCGATGGGCTTGCCCGAAGGGCAGGTTATAGAACAAGCATATGTTATCCTCCTCAAGCTTGAAAAAAATAAAGAGGTACTGGTCAGCAATGACTGGGGAAAAATTGGGAAAAATCAAGAAAACTGTGATGGTAGCAGGTCGCTCTTGAACATGACACTTTTCCTCCGTTCCACATTCGGGTTGGGTTGTTTCATTCACCGGTCACATCACCATGGTCTCGCCATGCCATCCATATTTGGGGTAATGCTACCGATCCATCGCATCAGTGTCGCCATATGTTCAAGAGAAGTCGTTCAGAAAGAGTCAACCGGGTCCCATCCACTGCCATACATTATCCTTCATCCATTCATGACTGCCACCTTGAATCATATGTCATAGATTGTTTTCACCTCCATTAAAGTCATTAGCTCCATTCCGTGTCACTGATGTGGGATTCATTAAGGCCCTCCTGTGACGGATCGCTCCTTGTCGACATCAGCTCATTATCCAAGGAGTTGATCTAGGAACACCCCCTTCAGTACTTTGAAGCTTGCATGCCTCAATGGCAAGTTTCTCACTTCCGGCGACAGGTATACATCAATGACCTTCGACCAGAAGATTTTGCGTGGTGTTCGACGCCAAGTCCTTTATTCACACCACGTGAATTGTACTGCAGTACCTTGAGGGTCATTATCATTATCGGTGATTCCTCTCGCGCTTGTTAACGGTTTACATCATTGACCGGTAATCAAGCGATGTCTTTCCATGTTCGACTTCAGCGCAATTCTCACGTGGATCGACTTGTACTTAGAGTGAAGATCGAACGAGTTTGAAGACCCCGGATCTAGTTTCATCCATCCGGGCTGCGATATATATTCAGGAAAAATAAAGACATTTGACATGTACATCATTACAGCAGATGATCATCCTACTCAAAGGATGATAATTTTCACCAAAATTATCAGTCTACCATCAGACGATCGTCTGTTCTATGTACAAAAATTAATTTATAAAGCTGAGCATGGGAATTCCCACCTCAACTAGATCATGAAAGCAGTATGAATCATAATGTATTGTATTGTATTTTATTACAGGTCTCCTCCCAGCAGATGGATGAACTTCGGACCCTCCTGCATAAAGCATTTCACCCGATAAACGGCCTCATACTTTAGGGGGCAACTGTTATAGACATTTTTGTGCCTGGTATCACTGAGCATGAAATGTCAATAATCAAGGGATCCAAAGTCCCTAAACATGTTGTTCCTACCCCTAGAGGAACAAGGCCAAGTAACTACAGCAATTCACAAAAGTTCTCCACCTGAAAACACTCAAAAACAAGGCAATTCTGGATCATGTCAACTGCTCCACTGAGCATCTGCGCTGAATGTCAACTGCTCCACTGTCTACCTGCGTTGAATGTCAACTGCAACAAAGGCTACCTACACTGAGCGAGTTTGGACAAGTGGCAGAGTCATTTCTCAAGGTGTCAAGGCCCAGGAAGCTTCCAAAATGACACTTGGATCAGGGAATTCGACTTGTGATGAGTAAGAGGTTCCAAATCTTCAAGTGGAAGCAAGAACCTCCAAGTGGACTCAAGAACTATGAGAGGGAGAGGACACTAGTCAGTTTCATACCAGTCTCAAGCTGACTCATCCTCTCTCCAATATCCCTATATATAGATCTCTCCTACAAGAGGTCAGGGAGGCTGGAATTTGGTATTTGCAAAGAATTGCTGTTGGTTTGTGGCTAGAAACATTGGGTGTGTTATGCTTTGAAAGGAGCTGAAGAAGGAATTCCATTCTGCTGGGAAGGAGATGCTGGGTTGGAGCCCTATGGGTTGTATCTCTTCCTGAATCTTGTTACTTTCAATAAAGCTATCTTGATTCTTTCCTATATGCTGGTGTATTTTGTGTAATTGCATTAGTATATTTGATTTACTTCTAATCCTAAATCATTTATGAATATGTATATGTGCCTTTGTATTGTGTTCTTCTCTTGTCGCAAGTAGCTGTTCTCTTGTCGCAGGTAGCTGTTCTCTTGTGACCTCGTGGGATTCAAGTAGCTGTTCTCTTGATCAAGCGAGGAGGCAAGTAGCTGTGGACACACAAAGAGAAGAGGATCTAGATCGAGGGACAACCGGAAGACAACGGTAAGTCTACCAATCTCCCCTCTTTCATATTTCATAAAGGAAGAAATCATAGTAGCTGTATTCGTTTGTTGCTAAGGCGCTGTCACACCTTAGGTGGATAGGATCGTCCTAAATAGGCATTTTTCCCCACAACAAATTGGCGACTCCACTGGGGAGAACTTGTTTATTCATTTCATTTGTGTTTCTGTCATTTGTTTACTTCATAGACTTGACAGCAATTCTTGAACTGCATCTTTCCCGGATGCAAAGTAAAAGTTGCTGCTTTGATCCAGTATGTTGGACTTGTCTATGATCTAAACTAGATCCACAAATGATTTGATTGATCCTTGTGATAGTCTTTAGTACCTTATCAGAGCATCCCTCTGTTTATACCTTGCTTGTGTTTCTGATTTGGCCTGAAACAGTTGATTTTTGAGCATTTTGTGACCCAGAAACCAAGAGAAACGAGAGTTTCTCTCTTCAGCGCAAGCACTGTGAAGGCAGTATGCATTTCAACGCAGGTCTCGAAGGGGCTACCTGCGCTGAATGTCAAACTGACAGTGTTGGACCTGCGCTGAACCAGTGTGGCCTTGAGCAGCTGGGGTTCTTTGTCCTTTGTTGCCCTGTTTTGATCTCTGTTTTTTTGCAGCCTTTAACCAGCATAGGTACTAGCCTGATAACCCTTTTCTTTGCCTGAATTCCACCCCATTTTTGTACAAAAAGATTGTGAATGTTTTTATGTGTTTGTGGCGTCATTTACAGTCTTCCTTTGCATAAGTAAAGTAGTCTTTCTGTAGCCTTTGATTCGGATCTGATTGAGAGTGATCTTAGAAGAGAGTTCATTGGCTGTTTGTCCAGATTGATTATAGTTTTACTTTTGCTTATTGGTTTGAATTTGTCTCTTTCAAATTATCAAAACAAGTCTTTATTTCGAAAATCGCAAAGTGATTGTAATCTCTTCTACCCTTGTTGATTTCGAAGAAAGTGAACTTGTTTATTTTGATCATTGTAAAAGCAAATTCAAAGTTGTGCAAAAAGCTTTCTTTGTAGGCATTTATACTAAGAAAGTGAAAACAAACACCTGCATTGTGCATTTTGCATTTGATAGTTTGCATGTTGGATTTAGGGAAAGTGCATTAGAGTGTGCTGATTTCTCTTTGAGAAAAGATAGTCGCTCTCTTTTCCCTTAGTAGCTAGGATTTTCAAAGTTGAAAGATTGTAAAGCTTGCTTATCATCTTAGACTGCATTTAGGAATTTGTATCATACATCTCGTGGTGAACCTTGAAAGGCAAACTTTAAAAAGATCAACCTAAAATAAACTGAATGAACCTAACAACGCTTTGTAACATAATGCACAACATAGAGGTCTAGGCTGGAGACGTGTTCCGGCGTCGTTAAGCCTAGTGACTGTCGATCTCTAAGAAGGTGGGTGATTCCTCCTGAGATACGGTAGCGCTAGTACGGATTTGTGCTCCCACGTACCGTCGCGTATATATTGGGAGACCCCTATAGGCATATATCTTTTATCCTTAAGAAACTGTGTCGGCCGCCCTACTGATTGCAATGCAGTGAACACAGCATTCACGAAGATTCACGAAGATCGACCACCCGTACCGTAAAACGTATTCTGTGGTTTTGCGAAAAGTTTGGCACACCCTCTGCCTAGATCTCCAGAGCAGTTTCTTTTGGCCTTTTTTAGACTCTATAACAGAAAAAGTCCATCCGAGCATTTGTCACTTCGGGCTCGTTAAAACATCGAAGGAGACTAGAGTCATCTTTAGCTTTTTCTCGACTCTTTAAAATTGAAAAAGCAAGTTGTGTCCAAGCGTCGTTAAAATTTATTTTAAACGGAATAATCATCACCATTCCCTCGTTGATCTTCAAAGTTAGTCTCTTTTCATCGTAAGTTCTTGTAGAATCGCTAGAAATCTTTTGGATAGACTAGATATGTCTGAACAACCGTCGACATCTAGGACTGTGTCATCCGACACAGCAGCGGCAGAACCTCCTACTGCTACTCCAACGATGTTCAATGGTATACCATCTGTCCCGGCAAGTTATCAACAACAAGCTGGAGTCCCATCAGGGACTGCTTCGACGACATGGTTAGTTCCTATTTCTTCATCCGGATTATCATCTGGTATTTCTTATGTTGAAACTCAACAAATTAATCCAATGTGTCTTCAAAGGCCAATCTGCCCTTTAAGTACTGGATTGCCACCATATGGGGGGCAGTATGCCTTTTCGTTGTTCCCTCCCGGAGAACAACCATATGGGAGTTTACAACAAAGTTCAGGTCAAACTGGAATTACATCTAGTGGTTGGGTACCAATACTGCCTCAGCAACCAAGGGTTGCATATTCAATGCAACCAATACACCCTGTGTCAAATGTTCCCACTATACCTGGTATGGTGATTGCGTCGCAAGTACAAGCGCTACCTGTTGCATGTCAACCCCGAGTTTCTCAGGTTTCCATACAACAGCCTCTTGTCTCAACAACTCAATCACAACCTCCGGTTAGTGCCTCCTTATCTGGAGCGATTCAGGCTCAAACGAGTACTATGACTCCTCATCTTGGTCAATCATCCAGTATTGGACAACAGCAAACGGTCCAACAACCAGAGCTGGTTCAAACTCAACAACATCCATTCCAGCAATCATATCAAGGACCCGAGCAACAAGTCTTTGTAAGTAATGGACAACCATATTATAGTGGTTATGCCCATCAACCTTGTCAAAGTTGCCAGCATTATGCTGGTATGCAAAGACCCACTGCTCAGGCGATTCCATCTTATCCTGGGTATGCTTCACCTAACCTGAATCAACAATTGCCCTTTGTAGCAACTCTAGAATTACCAGATCTAAACCGGCTAACGAATGATCCAATTGCTTATGCCCCTTGGTGGCCAGCGATTCCGCATAAACTTCCGTCAGATATTCCTAAATTTAATGGAAATCCGGGTGAAGATCCGTCAAATCATGTGATGACATTTCATCTGTGGTGTTCATCAAACACCCTGAATGATGATTCGGTAAGACTTTGCCTTTTTCAGAGGACGTTAACGGGTCCAGCGGCAAAATGGTATATTGAATTGCCTAGAGCTTCGTTCGACAACTTCAGTACCTTAGCCACGACTTTCTTAACCCATTTTCAATTACCGATAAGGTATGAAACGGGAACGGAACTCCTAACCAACTTCAAACAGACAATGGCCACTCACATATCTGATCATATACATGAGTGGCGACGTCGTCGTAGGATGGTAAAAACGTACGTTCCCGATCAGCTATTAGCTGAATGGTTCATCAAGTCATTACTTCCTACCATCACGAAAGATGTGGCAAAGGGGAGAGTCGTAATGGAAGAGAAAGTCATCGCTCGTGCGCAATATCTGGACTTGGTTTACACTAAGTCCGGCATGCTCTACGACAAAATACCTGATGCCCCTAGACCGAAATTCTCAATTCCTCCTCCTCCTAAATCAAACGATGACTCTCATGCCGACGATGGCGTGATTGGCGCAACAGACATGAAATCGACAAAGGCTATATCTAAAAAGGCCTGTAAAATTTCTAGTCAAAATGCAAATGAGGAACTTCTTGCCTCGGAAGTAAATGCCATGTCGACAGACAAGGGCAAACAACTGAAACAACCAGGGGGCAAGAAGAAAAAGAAAGGGAGAAAAAGGAAACCCCCTGCGGGGTGTCATATATGCGATGAGGATCATTGGACGAGAGATTGTCCACATATAGCTGAAGTTAAGAAACTCTTTAAGAGTTCAAAAACCCCGGCAGTTTTGACTGATCCGTTTCCAAGCCCGGGAACCAAACTGGTTGCTAATCAAAATGCTTCCCCATCCCAAGTGCTTATGTTGTCTACCTCAAAGCAGCAGAATAATTCTTTGACAAGGAATAAAGATTACGGGAATCCACAGCTGTCGAATAACAAGGCTAATGAACAACCTAGTAGTTCGACGACAACTTTGACCGAAGTTGTGCCACCCATCATTCCTGAACCAATGATAAAGTCGCCAAAGGGAGTAGTAAACAAATCGACATTTAATCCTCGTGCCAAAGTAGCACAGAATTATAATATAGTAGAGGACCTGGCCCAATCGCCGTCCGCTATGTCGACACTTGAGGTACCACAAAATTTCCCCTCCCAAGAGCAAGCTTTATTATCAGCAATAGGTGGGATTGGCCCAATGGATTCCAATCTTGTGGCCTTTGAGCATAAAGGATATGACCCTCAGTTACCAGCTCAACTAGCTTTCCTTATTCAAGTGAAAGCCCTCAACAAAACTGTTCATCGAACAATTATTGATGAGGGGGCATCTACATGTCTTATGTCGATGAGTTGCTGGAAAAATTTAGGCTCACCACCCTTGTCGAAATCGTCAACGATTTTAAGAGCATTTGATGGACGATCATACACTCCATACGGGATTTTAAGTAACTTGCAAGTTGAACTGGGGGGCAAAATAGTAGAAGTTGATGTTGAAGTAATCGATGGAAACCTCGATTACAACATCCTACTGGGAAGGCCCTGGATATATGCCATGGCCGCAGTTGTGTCGACCTACTTCAGGAAGATTGCATTTCCCTTCCAAGGAGGAATTACAGTTGTCGGCCAACAAACTTTCCTCCTCGACAGTTCACAAGTTACGGGAAGCACTCCAACGATCCATGGAAGCAATCAGTCACTTCAAAATATTGGAGTAGGTCTCCTAAAAGACCCTGCCTTAATGGGTACTTTTGCCCTACCGCCTGCGAGTAATCTGGCGGAAGTAGCCACAGTGGAAACCTACAATATGAAATCTTCTATATCTAATGGATTCGGAAGATTCCTAAACATTTTGTCAGCGTGGATCATCGCCCTAATAGAAATACTGTAAATACAGTGGGCTCCGAGGACGGTTCTAATCTCGTGTCAACCTCATTAAAAAATGAAACAAGGAGTCATGAGGATAGTTCTTTTACTATGTCAACCTCATTAAAAAATGAAACAACCCCCTTTCCAAATCTCAAAGGTAAACCTTCCACCGAGTTGAATGCAATGAAGCTTGGGGGGCATGCACCTCGATTTGCGTTGTTATGCTGGGGGCATGCAAGCTTATCATCGAGCAGTTTTAGCATAAAGTTCATGCTCGTTAAAAAATAAACGCAAGATTCGAGCAGTTTTAGCATAAAGTTCATGCTCGTTAAAAAATAAACGCAAGCTCCGAGCAGTTTTAACACGGTCTTCATGCTCGTTAAAAAATAAATAAAAGCAGTGAGCAGAGTTTCCTCCAGTGTTTAAGCTCATTTTTAAATAAAATATGAACCTATCCCGGTAAATAACCGCCGTGATCGTAATTTTATCAGCCATTAAAGCCTTGGTCGTGTTTGCACCTGCCACCTCCACTTTTCATTTGGCCGATCGTTCACCTCCATATGATTGTTTACCCATTTTGAGGAACAGCTGCGAAGAGTGATTTCACCTAGCCATCCTTGTGACACTGCCGTGATTGGAAAATTCCAACCTGTACCTGGAATTAGTTGCTATCCCTGTTTATCACTCGTTCCTCAAAAGACGAGTCTTCTTTAAGCTCTTTTCAACTGACTCGTAAAATATGAAAATATTGCCGAGTTTTGGCCTTCCAGCTCATTAAAGGATAGGTAGAGCTATCCCTCCTCTAGATTTTAATCTTTTTGGACCTGAGGGATTATTGCACAAAAAGGTCGAGCGCTTGTTTTATTCGGCTCGTTAAAGTTATTGAAAACTCATCCCTTCTGTATTGTTTTATACTTTTTCGGACTTAAGGGATTAGATGACGAAAAAGGAATTTTGGAGTTGACTTTATGTACCTTTTCAGACTCTCTAAAAATGAAAAGGACCGAGTTATCCTTGTCGTTAGACTCGTTAAAATGATTAAATAGCGACAAACTTGTCTTTAGACAAGAACGAGTTTCCCTATCACTAGGCTCGTTAAAACATAGCGATGGGCTTGCCCGAAGGGCAGGTTATAGAACAAGCATATGTTATCCTCCTCAAGCTTGACAAAAATAAAGAGGTACTGGTCAGCAATGACTCAAGAAAACTATGATGGTAGCAGGTCACTCTTGAACATGACACTTTTCCTCCGTTCCACATTCGGGTTGGGTTGTTTCATTCACCGGTCACATCACCATGGTCTTGCCATCCATATTTGGGGTAATGCTACCGATCCATCGCATCAGTGTCGCCATATGTTCAAGAGAAGTCGTTCAGAAAGAGTCAAGCGGGTCCCATCCATTGCCATACATTATCCTTCATCCATTCATGACCGCCACCCTGAATTATGTCACAGATCGTTTTCACCTCCATTAAAGTCATTAGCTTCGTTCCGTGTCACTGATGTGGGATTCATTAAGGCCCTCCTGTGACGGATCACTCCTTGTCGACATCAGCTCATTATCCAAGGAGTTGATCTAGGAACACCCCCTTCAGTACTTTGAAGCTTGCATGCCTCAATGGCAAGTTTCTCACTTCCGGTGATAGGTATACATCAATGACCTTCGACCAGAAGATTTTGCGTTGTGTTCGATGCCAAGACCTTTATTCACACCACGTGAATTGTATTGCAGTACCTTGAGGGTCATTATCATTATCGGTGATTCCTCTCGCGCTTGTTAACGGTTTACATCATTGACCGGTAATCAAGCGATGTCTTTCCATGTTCGACTTCAACGCAATTCTCACGTGGATCGACTTGTACTTAGAGTGAAGATCGAACGAGTTTGAAGACCCCGGATCTAGTTTCATCCATCCGGGCTGCGATATATATTCAGGAAAAATAAAGACATTTGACATGTACATCATTGCAACAGATGATCATCCTACTCAAAGGATGATAATTTTCACCAAAATTATCAGTCTACCATCAGACGATCGTCTGTTCTATGTACAAAAATGAATTTATAAAGCTGAGCATGGGAATTCCCGCCTCAGCTAGATCATGAAAGCAGTATGAATCATAATGTATTGTATTGTATTTTATTACAGGTCTCCTCCCAGCAGATGGATGAACTTCGGACCCTCCTGGATAAAGCATTTCACCCGATAAACGGCCTCATACTTTAGGGGGCAACTGTTAAAGACATTTTTGTGCCTGGCATCACTGAGCATGAAATGTCAATAATCAAGGGATCCAAAGTCCCTAAACATGTTGTTCCTACCCCTAGAGGAACAAGGCCAAGTAACCACAGCAATTCACAAAAGTTCTCCACCTGAAAACACTCAAAAACAAGGCAATTCTGGATCATGTCAACTGCTCCACTGAGCATCTGTGCTGAATGTCAACTGCTCCACTGTCTACCTGCGTTGAATGTCAACTGCAACAAAGGCTACCTACGCTGAGCGAGTTTGGACAAGTGGTAGAGTCATTTCTCAAGGTGTCAATGCCCAGGAAGCTTCCAAAATGACACTTGGATCAGGGAATTCGACTTGTGATGAGTAAGAGGTTCCAAATCTCCAAGTGGAAAAAAGAACCTCCAAGTGGACTCAAGAACTATGAGAGGGAGAGGACACTAGTCAGTTTCATACCAGTCTCAAGCTGACTCATCCTCTCTCCAATATCCCTATATATAGATCTCTCCTACAAGAGGTCAGGGAGGCTGGAATTTGGTATTTGCAAAGAATTGCTATTGGTTTGTGGCTAGAAACATTGGGTGTGTTATGCTTTGAAAGGAGCTGAAGAAGGAATTCCATTCTGCTGGGAAGGAGATGCTGGGTTGGAGCCCTATGGGTTGTATCTCTTCCTGAATCCCGTTACTTTCAATAAAGCTATCTTGATTCTTTCCTATATGCTGGTGTATTTTGTGTAATTGCATTAGTATATTTGATTTACTTCTAATCCTGAATCATTTATGAATATGTATATGTGCCTTTGTATTGTGTTCTTCTCTTGTCGCAGGTAGCTGTTCTCTTGTGACCTCGTGGGATTCAAGTAGCTGTTCTCTTGATCAAGCGAGGAGGCAAGTAGCTGTGGACACACAAAGAGAAGAGGATCTAGATCGAGGGACAACCGGAAGACAACGGTAAGTCTACCAATCTCCCCTCTTTCATATTTCATAAAGGAAGAAATCATAGTAGCTGTATTCATTTGTTGCTAAGGCGCTGTCACACCTTAGGTGGATAGGATCGTCCAAAATAGGCATTTTTCCCCACAACATCATGGCAGCTCCTCGGCCCTCTGTTGCTTTAAAAAGTGTGTTTTCCCCTTTCTGAATGCTTCAAGAAGAAAAACGTGTCATTTTGCACCTTTTGGGCTTGTTGGGGGCTGCACGATGAGGGGCTTTCCATTTTGGCCCATTTCCCATAGCCATGCGCCATTAGCACTAATCGCGCATGAAAAATTGCCTCAGAATCTGAATCCGGGCTTCCTAAGCACGATTTTCGCCTTTCGTGCCTTTTTGAGTGATGACGTCAGCATGACGTTAGCAGGTGGGACCCAGTATGGCGGGTGACGTGGCAGTATGATGTCAGCTGATGACGTCAGCAGTACGGCGGGTGACGTGGTGGTAGACAGTGGTGGTGACGTGGTGGCACATAGTGGCAGTGACGTGGCGGTACAAAGTGGCAGTGACGTGGCGGAAGGCCGACGCAGGCAGATGATGCACTAGGATGACGTCATTGGGTGGAGGATGTGGCACTGACGTCACCCAGGGGAGAGTGGTTTGGCGGTTTCAGGTGCACCGCCTTTGCACTGGAGTGGTTTGGGAGGAGGGGGCTCCGCCACACCCGGGAGGGCGACGCGTGGCGGGAGTACGGGGGGAAAACCGCCGAACTCCCGGACGCTAAACATCGGTGGCTTCGGAGATGAAAAAGCCCACCCGCCGTTGATCTCGGGCACGGGCGATCGGACGGTTGGCGGGATGGGTGAGGCGGCAGAGGGATAAGGGATGGGGCCCGTGCGCCTTTTGATTAATTTATTATGTGACGGGGGGGTTTAAAACATTAGGGAAGTGGGTTATGGGGTTAAAAATGAGCGGGGGTTAAATGTTTATGAGCAAAACCTTAGGATAAGGGCGGAAAAGTGGGTTTTATACATGGTTTGCGCACCGAGGGTAAAGTTCAATGTTTATTCAAACATTTTAACACTAAACTTTAAACAATCAACGAGAGGGGGTGAGAATGATGAAATGTTTATGGGTAAAGGGGAAAGAAAAGGTTATTAACTTAACCAGATGCCAAGTTAATCCCAGGGTTTGAACGTGGAAGGCTAATTTAAAGTTCCTGGTGAACTCAACATTTCCCAAACTTGATATTATATGGCTATAGTGCCAGGTAGGGGGTATTTAATATTTTTGGGATTTTATATATTTTGCATAATATGGGATAAGGGAATAGACTAGGGAGTTAGATAATAGAGTTTTAGGAGTTAATATGAAAATGACCAGAAAGCGCTAAGTATGGGACCTTAGGCTATTTTGGGGAAAAAGTGACTTATAGAGTGAAACAACAGTACTCCTAAGCCAAGAGGACCTTCACTTAGGCAAGTATAATGGAAAATGATGAAACTAAGAGGAATCAAGCAGACTTTGACCTCTTCAGGGAAGTTAGTAAGTGATTCAGGAAAGAAGAAGAAGGGGAAGTTAGTAATGTCCAATTTGAGCTCCTCCAAATGGAAAATTGCCTCCAACTTGTGATCTGAATAAATATGACACTTGACAACAAAAAATGGATCACAAGTCATGATTCTACAACTACACAGCTAACTACCCAGCCTACCTTCCTAACATTTTTCTTCTTTTTGGTAGGTGCACTTAGACTTGCAGACCCAGCTTCACAATTTTTCTTTTGACTGCCCTCCTATCTAAATCTACACTTATTTCTGCCAAGGGCCCAGATTAAGCAGTTGGCCTCCTTTGATTCTCTACCTATCTATAAATCTGCCAAAATTAAGTTGTTTGGACAGATATCATTCTCTATATTCTAAAATAGGAAATTGAAACCTAGGGAAGCCATGATTAGGCTGTTTGGACTTCCCTTAACAGAACATTCTTCAAAAATGGTTAAATCATCAAAATTGGAATACGGAAGTGGCATTTGGACTGGCATACTTTCATGGCCTCTTCTTTGACCTTTTTCTGCAAATATGGAACCTGACAGCATGAAAGATGACATATTTGGCATGTAGAACTGTCAATCATGAAAGATGAACACCTGTTGCAACAGGAGGCTAACAGTGGCTCCACTTGGGGATGGCTTTTCCTTGTGAAAAGCTAAGAACAGGAGGTCAGACTGCCTTGATCTTTTATTGTTGCGGTGGATTGAAAAACTTCTTTATTTTGGCTGTTATAGTGTGAAACTTTTAAATATCAACAGCTCCCTCCTCAACTGAATTACTGTAAACTGCATAGCATCGCCTGCTTTCTTCTGCGTGCTTGATGTTATGTACAGTATTGATTGAGCACTGTGCTTTTGAAAAACAGAGGTCAAAACTGATGTGTTTCCTTTAGCTCTGGTCTAGAAACAGTTGCTGATGTGAAATTTAAAAAATGCTCCTCTCTTATTGATACTGTTTGACTGAAGAATGCAAGCTGCCCACTGTTTGCTTTCACCATAAATTTATGTGATATGACAGTGCTACTATTGCTGTTTTACTGAGTTTAATGTAGAGATAGAGCTTTAAAGAATGGAATATTGGCAATTGGCTGTGTCTTCACAAACATTACTGCTGCTCCTCTAACACTCAGATTGCTTGCACAAAAACTAAAAAACAGAGCGCTGAAATATACAAATATCAATGTACAAAGAGATATGTACAGAGCTGGATTGTATCCCTTTAAAAGGGATCATGGTAATGTTTCAGCATTCGGCCATTCACAGGGCCTTCTTCAGCTGTGCTGCCCTCTACAGATTTGAGAAAATATGTGTTATTTCCCTGAACAACAGAAATAACGAATGGCCCTTTCCATAAAAAATCAAATTTTGCATGTTTTCCCTTGTCTTCTCTTCGTGAATCCCACCTTATAACTTTGTCACCAATATAGAAATCCTCAGCCTTAGCTCTCTTATCAAACATCCTTTTGAGCTTTTCTTGCAAAATCTGAGCTCTGTCATAAACTTGCTCTCTGGTTTGCTGAAGATGAATGGTTTGGTTGATTCTTTGTTGAATGTCGTTTGGTTCAGCCTGAATCTCTTGTAACAGTCTGATAGTAGGGATGCCCAAAGATGAAGGAAACCTGGCTTCCATGCCATATACTAGCTCATAAGGGCTCATCCCAATGGATTTCTCTGTTGAAAGTCTGTCTGCCCATAGGGCATTTGGGAGCTTTCTATGCCAGTTCTTCTTGTTTTCTTCTAGCACTTTCTTTATGATATTAATCAGGCTCTTATTAGATGACTCAGCCAGGCGGGGGTAATAGGCTGTGGAATGCCCCAAGGTGATGTGAAATTTATGGCAAAAATTGATCATTTTTTTGGATTTAAAAGCAGCGGTGTTATTAGTAATGATCTTCTCAGGGCAGCCAAATCTAGAAAGGATGTTGCACTCAAGGAATTGGATAATGATGGTGTCATTGGCTTGTCTGCATGGGATGGCCTTAACCCACTTGGTGAAATAGTCGGTGGCTGTTAAAATCCATTTGTGCTGGCCTGAGGAAGAGGGATGGATTTCTCAGATGAAGTCAAGACTCCATTGTTGAAAAGGCTTTTCAATTGAGATGGGTTTAAGGGGCAGGGGCAACAACTTTCTTTTGCCTTCAAAGATTTGGCATTTGTGACATGACATGGCAAACTTCCTTACATCTGAAAAAAGAGAGGGCCAATAGAAACCAGCCCTTAGAATTTTATCAGCAGTGGATTTCCAATATAGATGCCCTCCACAGTCAATGGAACTCTTTCATGACATTGTTAGTTTCATTCATGATTAAACAATTAAGCAACATACCTTCATGATTTTTCCAGAATAATGCACCATCTATGACACAAAACTTTGAAGCCTTCATTCTTAAAAATCTTTTCTTAGTTCTGGACAACCCTGGGGGAGCAAACAGGTTTAACAAAACAAATCATATATCAGCATACCATGGGGATTGCAAAAAGGTTTCATTGATCTGTGGAGTCGCCAGCTCCTGTTCATTGTCCAATTGGTTAATGTCTAAGGCTTGAAAGTTTGCTTCGGACATCAGTTTGGCTAAACCTTGTCCCTTTATGAGCTTGGTTGGTTTTATTTCTATGTCATACTCAAGGATGTTTGCAATCCATTTGCCTCTTTTGCCCTCTAATCCCTCTTGGGTTAATATGTCTTTTACAACAACATTTGGGACATAGGCAATTGCATGTGAATATAAAATGTACACTCGGAAATCCTTGATTGCTTTGACCAGGGAATAGGCCTGCTTCTCCATGATTGGGTATTTCAAAGGGGCATCTCTTAAGGCTCGGCTGAAAAATGCAATTGGCTTTTCAGCTCCCTGATCATCCTTTTGCAGAAGAACAATAGCTATGGTGTGATCAGATGCAAAAGAAAATATGATAAAGTCCCTATCAAATTTTGGACTTGTAAGGACAGGGGCTTGGGTTAAGGCAGATTTTATGCCCTCAAAGGCTTGTTTGGTTTCAAGAGACCATCTTACCTTGGCATCCTTTTTTAACGTGTTGCTTAACAGTCTTATTAGCTCAGCTACATTTTGGAATAAATCTCCTTAGGAAATTGAACTTTCCCAAGAATGCTTGCAACTCTTTTATGTTTCTTGGGTATGGGATTTGGAGAATGGCTTGGATTCTTTCAGGATCAATTCTAATCCCGTCCTTTGATATGATATGGCCAAGGAGTTTGCCTTCTTCAAGGCCAAAGAGGGATTTTTTGGGGTTCAAGGAAATGCCATATTTCCTGCATGTCATGAATATTTGTCTTAGATGTTTCACGTGCTCTTGATCAGATTTAGAGAAGGGGGTTAGATAATCAAGGTAGACAACTAGGAAATCATGTATTTCTTTGGCAAATGCAATATCCATTGCCCTTTGAAAGGTAGCAATGGCGTTTTTAAGTCCGAATGGCATCTTCACATACTTAACTGTTCCCCACGGTATGGTAAAGGCTGTCTTGTCTTGGTCATCCGGGTGAACCAGTATTTGATTGAAACCTGAAAAGCCATCTAGCAAAGAAATTCTAGATGATACTACTACTCTCTTCAGAATATGATCCATTTTGGGCAATGGGCAGTGGTCTTTTAGGGAGACTTGGTTTAAATTTCTTAGGTCTATGCATAGCCTAATCTCTCCTGTCTTTTTTCTTGTAGGAACAAGATTGGATACCCATTCAGAAAATCTGATGGGTGCTATGATACCTGCTTCAAACATTCTTTTCACTTCCTTTTCAATCAAAGGGAGAAGCATGGGATTGATTCTCCTCAGTTTCTGTTTGAAGGGCTTTTGGTTTGGTTTTAAGGGAATGGTATGTTGGATTATTGAGGTGTCATAGGACTTCAGGTCCTCATAACTCCAAGCAAATACATCTTGAAATTCATTGAATAAATCAATATATTTGGGCTTTTGGTCAGATGGCAGATTTTTGGATAATTTGATCATTTTGGGAGTCTCTGGATTCCCAATGTTGTGTTCTTCTATAGCAGCGTTCAGGGGTTGCATTTTAGGTTTCTTGGGAACATCATTAGCATCAAACATGTCTTCCAACGGAGTGAGGCCAGCAGGGAGTAAGTTGTCTTTCAGATCAACGATCTCGGCCTCTGTTTCAGCTATTTCCTCCAAATGCATTAGTTTCAATTCTTCTATATTTGTTTTATCAAAAACAGTTGGGTTCAGCATTCGTTTGGCCGTTATAGGCGTTACAACCTGCTGATTTTCATTGGTTTGTTGTTGTTCATTTGTCATAACATCCATGTCAATGTTAATACTTGAAAACTCATGCTCAAGGGTGATGAAATTGTTAATCTGGGCATCATTCTCGAACACTTGCCAATCTTTAACATTATTTGGGATAGCGGGCCTATGTTTTATTTCACCAGTGAAATGATGATTTGGTTCAAAGGGAAGCTTGCATGTAATAGCAAAAGTGGCCAGGTTGTGTGCATGAACGTTATGCTCTCTTGAAATCTTGGCAAGCTTGGATTCAGTGAATGTGTTGAGTATACTAGTGGTAGCAGTCCTATAGGCCCTCATTCTATTGTCATTGGTAACAAAATTACCTTTCATCTGTTGTATGATTAAATCAGAGTCACCTAAAATGGATACTTTTGTATCTCCTAGAGTTTTGAGTAGTTTAAGGCCTAAGAGGAGAGCCTCATACTTTGCCATGTTATTAGTGCATTTGAAGTTTAGTCTGTAGGCATGGCCTTCTGCATGGTTGTTATGTGTATTGTGAATCCAGACACCTGCCCCTACTCCTAACTTGTTGACAGAGCCATCAAACTCTAAATACCATACGATTTCTTGCTTGTGGTTAGTGTCAAGAGTTTCAGTCATTCTTGCAGCGGACATATTTGAATTTTCTGTTTGGGGAGGTTCTTCTTGTAAGCTGGTTGCCTTGATTGTTTTGACAGTTGTATTAGTATGGGCAACCGATTCTTCATTGATGTGTGTGATCATTCCTAAAGCCAACGGCTTGTCATAAATTGGAGGACTTATTTTATCATTAAATAAAATAAAAGAATCCATGTCAGAATGGATTGAGTAAATGGGAAAATTTTCAGGCTTGCTCTCACTAGTTACCACATATTTCATCAGTGTTTCTCTATACAGTCTCTTTGGTTGCCCAAAGATAGATATAGTGGCATAAGAGAGATCTAATTGGAGGGATCCTTGGAGTTTTTCTCCCCAAGATCTTGACAGTAACATGCCATACTTTGGTGGAATGTCAGCAACCACCACATCCATAAGGATTGTCTTGTTAGGAAATTGGACTAAGGAGACACACAAGTCTTTGATGAGGCCTAAACACTTGACTTGACTTTAGTCAAAGGAGAATAGATCTTTGTAGGGTCTTGTAACATCAAGGTTCATCTTTTCCATTACAGCTTTGGGCATAAGGTTGTGTGAGGCACCTGAGTCAAACATGGCATTGTGCAGGACTTTGTCATGTATATGTAAACTGACATAAAAGGGCAAGACAAATCCATATGTTGATTTTCCATTAACTTCTGGACCAAACAACAGCTCAGGTTGATCATCAAGAACATTCACATCATCCTTTACCTCCGGCATTTGAAGTGACCTTTGAATTTGTTGCCTATACACATCATGTTTGGCCAGTTCGGATAAGGGGATGGATATCTTCAATTTACCTATTTCTGCCTCTAAGTCAAATGATTTTTCAGATTGGGTTTTAGTAATGTGAGAAGCAGGTTTCCCTTTTTCCGTTGGAGTATCAACAACTTGGTCTTGTTTATCATTGTTATGGGAAATGTTTGATTGCGGTTTTTCTGTTTTAGGAGGGCTTTTTGGAATGTTTTTCACATTTTCTTTCGAGGAGGAGGGTGGCCGAGGCTGGTCAATAGAAGGCTGCATTTGTGTTATGTCCTCTACAGTCACTTGATGTGGGTTTGGGACAGGTATATAAGCTGGTTCTGTTATGACAACCTTGCCTCTAGTCTTGTTGGACTGTTTGCCATCCTTTGGTTTGTTAGGTTCAGGAATGTCAATGGTCCTAGTTCTCAGCTTATATTGTTTGTGGACCTCATACACAACAATATCATAGCCCTGTTTAAAATCAAAAGACTCAGCAGACTTAGTCTGAAATTGATTAAAGTCATGCTCATCTTGGTCTTGTTGAGTTAGGAAAATCTGTTGCTCAGGCCTCGAATCCACCAGGTTCATGTGAGTGTCCTCTGGGGTTTCACTAGATGTAGATGCTTCCGCATAATTTTCATGAAAAGGTGGTCTTATATCATGGTCTGGACTAGACCTACCAGCATTTGTGTTCTGCGTTTTCCTGAATTTTGGGTTCCTTACTGTATTGGACTGTTGTCCTTCCCATGATGATTTCCTCTCAACACTTTCTACTCTGTCTTCCAGCCTTTGCATGCCATTGATAATAGCATCAAGTTTCTGATCTAACGCTGTGGGTTCTTCTTTGAAAGTGGTTCTTCTCTCCATTCTAGCTCTATTTCTTTTGGAAATCAGGTTGGCCTCTATGCTAACAACAACATTTTGCATGTCTGCGAGGGTTTGAGGGGCTCTTTCTTTTAACTGGTATGCCATATTTGGGTCGAATCCATCAGGGAATTTATACAAGGCAAGGTCAGGTGGAGGTCTCAGGTTCTGTGGTATTGCATTATAGACATTATTGAATCTAGCACAATAATCTAGGACAGACTCTTAAGGGCCTCTTCTTATTGTATCGTACTCAGAAAGTGTGTGCAAGGGGTCTTTCTTTTTCTCCCATCTGTTGGTAAAGGATTGGTAAAGCTCATCTGGAGTAGTTATGGAATTTGCAGCAAGTGACCTGAACCAAGTTCTTACATCACCTGTTAGACTTTGAACAAAAATTTTCATTCTCACACTATCATCATCTATTTCGTAGTTCTCAAAGTAGTCTTGCATTTTCTTTGTATGCTGAAGGGCTGTGCAAGTGCCAGTTCCATCAAAATATGTGATTTTAGTTTGATAATCCTGAGGCATAGCCCCAGGGTTTGCAGGTAATTGCAGGGGTGCATATCTAATGGCCATGTTTACAGGGACGACTGGAATAACAGGGATAAGTGGAACAACTGGGACAATTGGAACAACAGTAGTGGTAATGGGAGTATGTGTAGTGAATGGAGGTGTGGAAGGAGTGCTTTGGGAAGTAGATGATGAACAAGGGGAAGTAGGGGTTGAACGAAATAAGACTTTGACAGGGGTTGGAACGCTGCTTGGGCGAACTTCTTGAGGACTATTATCACAAAATCTTCTCTTTGTTCTTTCTTCCTAAGGATTTTTGGGATTAAGTTCAGATTTTCAAAAGAAGTCGGTGGATTTGGGTCTGGATTTGACCTAGTATAATGAGAATTATTTTTGGGAGCCAGATTCTGAATTTGTTTTGGTATTTTCTGCGAATGGTTTTTAGAATTGGCAAGGAACTGATTAAATTTCAGGGACAGCTATCTGTAGTTTAAGACTAGCATGAAGATTGACTGAAGCAGCATTTATTTACTCCTGTAACTGCAAAGTAAGAACAGTTTCAAAGGCTTCCTGGTTGACATTCAGACTTCATCCGTAGTTTTAAGGAACAGACAACATTGATTTTTGTTCTTTCGGATTTTTCCAACTTGATTTGTGAAAATAATTGAGGATGTCCCCAGTGGAGTCGCCATTATGTTATCACTCAGGTTGTCCTTCTGGTCGGCATCAAAAGGATACGGCCGAGGTAACCACAGACCAATCTTTGGACTGCAGGGTCTAGCCCACCTGCAATCAGAGAGGGCTCTCTCTTTCAGATTTAGCTTTGTTGATAGTGTTTTTAGGCTAGTTATTGAGTTCAAGGGGTTTTGTTTTGTTTTTGGTGGGAAGGATGATGCTTTCAAGTAAAGAGGCAGGGACAACATGAAAGTTCTAGAACCATTGGGCGTGGAGTCAAGGAGAAGGACTGCTGGTGCGTTTTCTTGGTCACAGGAAGGAATATGGAGCAAGCTAGCTGCGTATGAAACAATCATTCAAGGTAAAAGAGATGGATTAGAGGCTAAGGAATGAGGGGAAATTAAGAATCTCTCATTCAGATTAGCAGCAAGAAAACAAATGAGCCCTATCTAGGAGCAGTTAAGAATTCCTAGATAACAGTCATTCATATATGAAAATAGGTCAAACATGAGCCATAACAGAATTCATATTTATGCCTAATTCAAGAGGAAAACATTAAGAAGCCACAGAAACTGAGCATAGAGTGCAACCAAGCAAATTCTAAGCCAATCCTTTGTTCTGTGAAGTGAGCATATGTGAAATCGACATAACAGAGGTAAGGAAAACTTATTGGTTCATATAGCAGCACAAGAATTCCGCATTCAATTCTTCAAACCCTTAGACACAGAGCAGACAATCATTCCTCCAAAGCTTTTCAGCAATCTTTGATTAAGTAAAACATCTCAGATATCCAGTGCGAGTCTCTAATGAGGATTATCAACCAACCAACCCTTTAAACAATACAGAGGGTCGGTATATATAGGGAAAATTATCCAAAAACTAATCTATTACAGCCGACCTAAACAGGTCTGAAAGAAAATGATTACTTTAACCTAATCTTATCCAGAAATAAATGCATGAAAATATCTTTGGGCTGCGCTGAGGGCAGCTGTATCAAAACTGAGTTAATGTCTGTCCTGGGTAGCCCGGTGCAGTCCTCCTGTAATAACTGTGATTTGTCCTTTATCTCCACCTCTAACTTGGTTTTGCTGCTGTTTTGTTGGCATTAATGTGCACTAATCCCGACTAGATAGGCTTTTAAATGGCCTTAACTGCTTTGCTGACTTTGATGAAGGTTTTTAATTTTCACCTGATTTGATGTTGCTGAACTGATACTCTCTGCCGCTTCCTGATACTCTTTGGCGCTGATCCTGGAGTCTTTAAAATCTTCTGAATGGTTTAGACTGTCCCATCGATCCTTCATGGCAGCTGCTCGGCCCTCTGTTGCTTTAAAAAGTGTGTTTGCCCCTTTCTGAATGCTTCGCGAAGAAAAACGGGTCATTCTGCGCCTTTTGGGCTTGCTGGGGGCTGCGCGATGAGGGGCTTTCCATTTTGGCCCATTTCCCGTAGCCATGCGCGATTAGTGCTAGCGCTAATCGCGCATGAAAAACTGCCTCAGAATCTGAATCTGGGCTTCCTAAGCACGATTTTCGCCTTTCGCGCCTTTTGAGTGATGACGTCAGCATGATGTCAGCGGGTGGGACCCAGTACGGCGGGTGACGTGGTGGGATGATGTCAGCTGATGACGTCAGCAGTACGGCGGGTGACATGGTAGTACACAGTGGCAGTGATGTGGCAGTACACAGTGGCAGTGACGTGGCAGGAGGCCGACGCAGGCAGATGACGCAGTAGGATGACGTCACTGGGCGGAGGACGTGGCGCTGACGTCACCCAGGGGAGGGCGGTTTGGCGGTTTCGGGCACACCGCCTTTGCACTGGAGTGGTTTGGGAGGAGGGGGCTCCGCCACACCCGGGAGGGCGACGCGTGGCGGGAGTACGGCGGGAAAACCGCCGAACTCCCGGACGCTAAACATCGGCGGCTTCGGAGATGAAAAACCCCGCCCGCCGTTGATCTCGGGCATGGGCGATCGGACGGTTGGCGGGACGGGTAAGGCGGCGGAGGGATAAGGGAGGGGCCCGCGCGCCTTTTGATTAATTTATTATGTGACGGGGGGGTTTAAAACATTAGGGAAGTGGGTTATGGGGTTAAAAATGAGCGGGGGTTAAATGTTTATGAGCAAAACCTTAGGATAAGGGCGGAAAAGTGGGTTTTATACATGGTTTGCACACCGGGGGTAAAGTTCAATGTTTTTCAAACATTTTAACACTAAACTTTAAACAATCAACGAGAGGGGGTGAGAATGATGAAATGTTTATGGGTAAAGGGGAAAGAAAAGGTTATTAACTTAACCAGATGCCAAGTTAATCCCAGGGTTTGAACGTGGAAGGCTAATGTCAAGTTCCTGGTGAACTCAACATTTCCCAAACTTGATATTATATGGCTATAGTGCCAGGGAGGGGGTATTTAATATTTTTGGGATTTTATATATTTTGCATAATAGGGGATAAGGGAATAGACTAGGGAGTTAGATAATAGAGTTTTAGGAGTTAATATGAAAATGACCAGAAAGCGCTAAGTATGGGACCTTAGGCTATTTTGGGAAAAAGTGACTTATAGAGTGAAACAACAGTACTCCTAAGCCAAGAGGACCTTCACTTAGGCAAATATAATGGAAAATGATGAAACTAAGAGGAATCAAGCAGACCTTGACCTCTTCAGGGAAGTTAGTAAGTGATTCGGGAAAGAAGAAGAAGGGGAAGTTAGTAATGTCCAGTTTGAGCTCCTCCAAATGGAAAACTGCCTCCAACTTGTGATCTGAATAAATATGACACTTGACAACAAAAAATGGATCACAAGTCATGATTCTGCAACTACACAGCTACCTACCCAACCTACCTTCCTAACATTTTTTCTTCTTTTTGGTAGGTGCACTTAGACTTGCAGACCCAGCTTCACAATTTTTCTTTTGACTGCCCTCCTATCTAAATCTACACTTATTTCTGCCAAGGGCCCAGATTAAGCAGTTGGGCTCCTTTGATTCTCTACCTATCTATAAATCTGCCAAAATTAAGCTGTTTGGACAGATATCATTCTCTATATTCTAAAACAGGAAATTGAAACCTAGGGAAGCCAAGATTAAGCTGTTTGGACTTCCCTTAACAGAACATTCTTCAAAAATGGTTAAGTCATCAAAATTGGAATACAGCAGTGGCATTTGGACTGGCATACTTTCATGGCCTCTTCTTTGGCCTTTTTCTGCAAATATGGAACCTGACAGCATGAAAGATGACATATTTGGCATGTAGAACTGTCAATCATGAAAGATGAACACCTGTTGCAACAGGAGGCTAATAGTGGCTCCACTTGGGGATGGATTTTCCTTGTGAAAAGCTAAGAACAGCAGGTCAGACTGCCTTGATCTTCTATTGTTGCGGTGGATTGAAAAACTTCTTTATTCTGGCTGTTATAGTGTGAAACTTTGAAATATGAACAGCTCCCTCCTCAACTGAATTACTGTAAACTGCATAGCATCGCCTGCTTTCTTCTGCGTGCTTGATGTTATGTACAGTATTGCTTGAGCACTGTGCCTTTGAAAAACAGAGGTCAAAACTGATGTGTTTCCTTTAGCTCTGGTCTAGAAACAGTTGCTGATGTGAAATTTAAAAAATGCTCCTCTCTTATTGATACTGTTTGACTGAAGACTGCAAGCTGCCCACTGTTTGCTTTCACCATAAATTTCTGTGATATGACAGTGCTACTATTGCTGTTTTACCGAGTTTAATGTAGAGACAGAGCTTTAAAGAATGGAATATTGGCAATTGGCTGTGTCTTCACAAACATTACTGCTGCTCCTCTAACACTCAGATTGCTTGCACAAAAACTAAAAAACAAAGCGCTGATATATACAAATATCAATGTACAAAGCTGGATTGTATCCCTTTAAAAGGGATCATGGTAATGTTTCAGCATTCGGCCATTCACAGGGCCTTCTTCAGCTGTGTTTCCCTCTACAGATTTGAGAAAATATGTGTTATTTCCCTGAACAACAGAAATAACGAATGGCCCTTTCCATAAAAAATCAAATTTTGCATGTTTTCCCTTGTCTTCTCTTCGTGAATCCCACCTTAAAACTTTGTCACCAATATAGAAATCCTCAGCCTTAGCTCTCTTATCAAACATCCTTTTGAGCTTTTCTTGCAAAATCTGAGCTCTGTCATAAACTTGCTCTCTGGTTTGCTGAAGATGAATGGTTTGGTTGATTCTTCGTTGAATGTCGTTTGGTTCAGCCTGAATCTCCTGTAACAGTCTGATAGTAGGGATGCCCAAAGATGAAGGAAACCTGGCTTCCATGCCATATACTAGCTCATAAGGGCTCATCCCAATGGATTTCTTTGTTGAAAGTCTGTCTGCCCATAGGGCATTTGTGAGCTTTCTATGCCAGTTCTTCTTGTTTTCTTCTAGCACTTTCTTTATGATATTAATCAGGCTCTTATTAGATGACTCAGCCAGGCCATTACCTTGGGGGTAATAGGCTGTGGAATGCCCCAAGGTGATGTGAAATTTGTGGCAAAAATTGATCATTTTTTTGGATTTAAAAGCAGCGGCGTTATCAGTAATGATCTTCTCAGGGCAGCCAAATCTAGAAAGGATGTTGCACTCAAGGAATTGGATAATGATGGTGTCATTGGCTTGTCTGCATGGGATGGCCTCAACCCACTTGGTGAAATAGTCGGTGGCTGTTAAAATCCATTTGTGCTGGCCTGAGGAAGAGGGATGGATTTCTCCAATGAAGTCAAGACCCCATTGTTGAAAAGGCTTTTCAGTTGAGATGGGTTTAAGGGGCAGGGGCAACAACTTTCTTTTGCCTTCAAAGATTTGGCATTTGTGACATGACATGGCAAACTTCTTTACATCTGAAAAAAGAGAGGGCCAATAGAAACCAGCCCTTAGAATTTTATCAGCAGTGGATTTCCAATATAGATGCCCTCCACAGTCACCTGCATGGAACTCTTTCATGACATTGTTAGTTTCATTCATGATTAAACAATTAAGCAATATACCTTCATGATTTTTCCAAAATAATGCACCATCTATGACACAAAACTTTGAAGCCTTCATTCTTAAAAATCTTTTCTTAGTTCTGGACAATCCTGGGGGAGCAAACAGGTTTAACAAAACAAAGCATATATCAGCATACCATGGGGATTGCAAAAAGGTTTCACTGATCTGTGGAGTCGCCAGCTCCTGTTCATTGTCCAATTGGTTAATGTCTAAGGCTTGAAAGTTTGCTTCGGACATCAGTTTGGCTAAACCTTGTCCCTTTATGAGCTTGGTTGGTTTTATTTCTATGTCATACTCAAGGATGTTTGCAATCCATTTGCCTCTTTTGCCCTCTAATCCCTCTTGGGTTAATATGTCTTTTATAACAGCATTTGGGACATAGGCAATTACATGTGAATATAAAATGTACACTCGGAAATCCTTGATTGCTTTGACCAGGGCATAGGCCTGCTTCTCCATGATTGGGTATTTCAAAGGGGCATCTCTTAAGGCTCGGCTGAAAAATGCAATTGGCTTTTCAGCTCCCTGATCATCCTTTTGCAGAAGAACAACAGCTATGGTGTGATCAGATGCAAAAGAAAATATGATAAAGTCCCTATCAAATTTTGGACTTGTAAGGACAGGGGCTTGGGTTAAGGCAGATTTTATGCCCTCAAAGGCTTGTTTGGTTTCAAGAGACCATCTTACCTTGGCATCCTTTTTTAACATGTTGCTTAACAGTCTTATTAGCTCAGCTAGATTTGGAATAAATCTCCTTAGGAAATTGATCTTTCCCAAGAATGCTTGCAACTCTTTTATGTTTCTTGGGTATGGGATTTGGAGAATGGCTTGGATTCTTTCAGGATCAATTCTAATCCCGTCCTTTGATATGATATGGCCAAGGAGTTTGCCTTCTTCAAGGCCAAAGAGGGATTTTTTGGGGTTCAAGGAAATGCCATATTTCCTGCATGTCATGAATATTTGTCTTAAATGTTTCAGGTGCTCTTGATCAGATTTAGAGAAAGGGGTTAGATCATCAAGGTAGACAACTAGGAAATCATGTATTTCTTTGGCAAATGCAATATCCATTGCCCTTTGAAAGGTAGCACCGACGTTTTTAAGTCCGAATGGCATCTTCACATACTTAAATGTTCCCCACGGTGTGGTAAAGGCTGTCTTGTCTTGGTCATCCGGGTGAACCAGTATTTGATTGAAACCTGAAAAGCCATCTAGCAAAGAAATTCTAGATGATCCCACTACTCTCTGCAGAATATGATCCATTTTGGGCAATGGGTAGTGGTCTTTTAGGGAGACTTGGTTTAAATTTCTTAGGTCTACGCATAGCCTAATCTCTCCTGTCTTTTTTCTTGTAGGAACAAGATTGGATACCCATTCAGAAAATCTGATGGGTGCTATGATACCTGCTTCAAACATTCTTTTCACTTCCTTTTCAATCAAAGGGAGAAGCATGGGATTGATTCTCCTCAGTTTCTGTTTGAAGGGCTTTTGGTTTGGTTTTAAGGGAATGGTGTGTTGGATTACTGAGGTGTCATAGGATTTCAAGTCCTCATAACTCCAAGCAAATACATCTTGGAATTCTTTGAATAAATCAATATATTTGGGCTTTTGATCAGATGGCAGATTTTTGGATAATTTGATCATTTTGGGATTCTCTGCTGTCCCAATGTTGTGTTCTTCTATAGCAGCGTTCAGGGGTTGCATTTTTGGTTTCTTGGGAACATCATTAGCATCAAACATGTCTTCCAACGGAGTGAGGCCAGCAGGGAGTAAGTTGTCTTTCAGATCAACGATCTCGGCCTCTGTTTCGGCTATTTCCTCCAAATGCATCAGTTTCAGTTCTTCTATATTTGTTTTATCAAAAACAGTTGGGTTCAGCATTCGTTTGGCCGTTATAGGCGTTACAGCCTGCTGATTTTCATTGGTTTGCTGTTGTTCATCTGTCATAGCATCCATGTCAATGTTAATATTTGAAAACTCATGCTCAAGGGTGAGGAAATTGTTAATCTGGGCATCATTCTCGAACACTTGCCAATCTTTAACATTATTTGGGACAGCGGGCCTATGTTTTATTTCAGCAGTGAAATGATGATTTGGTTCAAAGGGAAGCTTGCATGTACTAGCAAAAGTGGCCAGGCTGTGTGCATGAATGTTATGCTCTCTTGAAATCTTGGCAAGCTTGGATTCAGTGAATGTGTTGAGTATACTAGTGGCAGCAGTCCTATAGGCCCTCATTCTATTGTCATTGGTAACAAAATTACCTTTCATCTGTTGTATGATTAAATCAGAGTCACCTAAAATGGATACTTTTGCAGCTCCTAGAGCTTTGAGCAGTTTAAGGCCTAAGAGGAGAGCCTCATACTCTGCCATGTTATTAGTGCATTTGAAGTTTAGTCTGTAGGCATGGCCTTCTGCATGGTTGTTATGTGTATTGTGAATCCAGACACCTGCCCCTGCTCCTAACTTGTTGACAGAGCCATCAAACTCTAAATACCATACGATTTCTTGCTTGTGGTTAGTGTCAAGAGTTTCAGTCATTCTTGCAGCGGACAGATTTGAATTTTCTGTTTGGGGAGGTTCTTCTTGTAAGCTGGTTGCCTTGATTGTTTTGACAGTTGTATCAGTATGGGCAACCGATTCTTCATTGATGTGTGTGTTCATTCCTAAAGCCAACGGCTTGTCATCAATTGGAGGACTTATTTCATCATTAAATAAAATAAAAGAATCCATGTCAGAATGGATTGAGTAAATGGGAAAATTTTCAGGCTTGCTCTCACTAGTTACCACATATTTCATCAGTGTTTCTCTATACAGTCTCTTTGGTTGCCCAAAGACAGATATAGTGGCATAAGAGAGATCTAATTGGAGGGATCCTTGGAGTTTTTCTCCCCAAGATCTTGACAGTAACATGCCATACTTTGGTGGAATGTCAGCAACCACCACATCCATGAGGATTGTCTTGTTAGGAAATTGGACTAAGGAGACACACAGGTCTTTGATGAGGCCTAAACACTTGACTTGACTTGAGTCAAAGGAGAATAGATCTTTGTAGGGTCTTGTAACATCAAGGTTCAGCTTTTCCATTACGGCTTTGGGCATAAGGTTGTGTGAGGCACCTGAGTCAAACATGGCATTGTGCAGGACTTTGTCATGTATATGTAAACTGACATAAAAGGGCAAGACAGATCCATATGTTGATTTTCCATTAACTTCTGGACCAAACAACAGCTCAGGTTGATCATCAAGAACATTCACATCATCCTTTACCTCCGGCATTTGAAGTGACCTTTGAATTTGTTGCCTATACACATCATGTTTGGCCAGTTCGGATAAGGGGATGGATATCTTCAATTTACCTATTTCTGCCTCTAAGTCAAATGATTTTTCAGATTGGGTTTTAGTAATGTGAGAAGCAGGTTTCCCTTTTTCCATTGGAGTATCAGCAGCTTGGTCTTGTTTATCAGTGTTATGGGAAGTGTTTGATTGCGGTTTTTCTGTTTTAGGAGGGCTTTTTGGAATGCTGTTCACATTTTCTTTCGAGGAGGAAGGTGGCCGAGGCTGGTCAATAGAAGGCTGCATTTGTGTTATGTCCTCTACAGTCACTTGATGCGGGTTTGGGACAGGTATATCAGCTGGTTCTGTTATGACAGCCTTGCCTCTAGTCTTGTTGGGCTGTTTGCCATCCTTTGGTTTGTTAGGTTCAGGAATGTCAATGGTCCTAGTTCTCAGCTTATATTGTTTGTGGACCTCATACACAGCAGTATCATAGCCCTGTTTAAAATCAAAAGACTCACCAGAGTTAGGAAAATCTGTTGCTCAGGCCTCGAATCCACCAGGTTCATGTGAGTGTCCTCTGGGGGTTCACTAGATGTAGATGCTTCCGCATAATTTTCATGAAAAGGTGGTCTTATATCATGGTCTGGACTAGACCTACCAGCATTTGTGTTCTGCGTTTTCCTGAAATTTGGGTTCCTTATTGTATTGGACTGTTGTCCTTCCCATGATGATTTCCTCTCAACACTTTCTACTCTGTCTCCCAGCCTTTGCATGCCATTGATAATAGCATCAAGTTTCTGATCTAAGGCTGTGGGTTCTTCTTTGAAAGTGGTTCTTCTCTCCATTCTAGCTCTATTTCTTTTGGCAATCAGGTTGGCCTCTACGCTAACAACAACATTTTGCATGTCTGCAAGGGTTTGAGGGGCTCTTTCTTTTAACTGGTAGGCCATATCTGGGTCGAATCCATCAGGGAATTTATACAAGGCAAGGTCAGGTGGAGGTCTCAGGTTCTGTGGTATTGCATTATAAACATTATTGAATCTAGCACAGTAATCTAGGACAGACTCTTGAGGGCCTCTTCTTATTGTATCGTACTCAGCAAGTATGTGCAAGGGGTCTTTCTTTTTCTCCCATCTGTTGGTAAAGGATTGGTAAAGCTCATCCGGAGTAGTTATGGAATTTGCAGCAAGTGATCTGAACCAAGTTCTTACATCACCTGTTAGACTTTGAACAAAAATTTTCATTCTCACACTATCATCATCTATTTCGTAGTTCTCAAAGTAGTCTTGCATTTTCTTTGTATGCTGAAGGGCTGTGCAAGTGCCAGTTCCATCAAAATATGTGATTTTAGTTTGATAATCCTGAGGCATAGCCCCAGGGTTTGCAGGTAATTGCAGGGGTGCATATCTATTGGCCATGTTTACAGGGACGACCGGAACAACAGGGATAAGTGGAACAACTGGGACAATTGGAACAACAGTAGTGGTAATGGGAGTATGTGTAGTGAATGGAGGTGTGGAAGGAGTGCTTTGGGAAGTAGATGATGAACAAGGGGAAGTAGGGGTTGAACGAAATAAGACTTTGACAGGGGTTGGAACGCTGCTTGGGCGAACTGCTTGAGGACTATTATCAGCAAAATCTTCTCTTTGTTCTTTCTTCCTAAGGATTTTTGGGATTAAGTTCGGATTTTCAAAAGCAGCTGGTGGATTTGGGTCTGGATTTGACCTAGTATAACGAGAATTCTTTTTGGGAGCCAGATTCTGAATTTGTTTTGGTATTTTCTGCGAATGTTTTTTAGAATTGGCAAGGAACTGATTAAATTTCGGGGACAACTATCTGTAGTTTAAAACTAGCATGAAGATTGACTGAAGCAGCATTTATTTACTCCTGTAACTGCAAAGCAAGAACAGTTTCAAAGGCTTCCTGGCTGACATTCAGACTTCATCTGTAGTTTTAAGGAACAGACAACATTGATTTTTGTTCTTCCGGAGTTTTCCAACTTGATTTGTGAAAATAACTGAGGATGTCCCCAGTGGAGTCGCCATTATGTTATCACTCAGGTTGTCCTTCTGGTCGGCATCAAAAGGATACGGCCGAGGTAACCACAGACCAATCTTTGGACTGCAGGGTCTAGCCCACCTGCAATCAGAGAGGGCTCTCTCTTTCGGATTTAGCTTTGTTGATAGTGTTTTTAGGCTAGTTATTGAGTTCAAGGGGTTTTGTTTTGTTTTTGGTGGGAAGGATGATGCTTTCAAGTAAAGAGGCAGGGACAACATGAAAGTTCTAGAACCATTGGGCGTGGAGTCAAGGAGTAGGACTGCTGGTGCGTTTTCTTGGTCACAGGAAGGAATATGGAGCAAGCTAGCTGCGTATGAAACAATCATTCAAGGTAAAAGAGATGGATTAGAGGCTAAGGAATGAGGGGCAATTAAGAATCTCTCATTCAGATTAGCAGCAAGAAAACAAATGAGCCCTATCTAGGAGCAGTTAAGAATTCCTAGATAACAGTCATTCATATATGAAAATAGGTCAAACATGAGCCATAACAGAATTCATATTTATGCCTAATTCAAGAGGAAAACATTAAGAAGCCACAGAAACTGAGCATAGAGTGCAACCAAGCAAATTCTAAGCCAATCCTTTGTTCTGTGAAGTGAGCATATGTGAAATCGACATAACAGAGGTAAGGAAAACTTATTGGTTCATATAGCAGCACAAGAATTCCGCATTCAATTCTTCAAACCCTTAGACACAGAGCAGACAGTCATTCCTCCAAAGCTTTTCAGCAATCTTTGATTAAGTAAAACATCTCAGATATCCAGTGCGAGTCTCTAATGAGGATTATCAACCAACCAACCCTTTAAACAATACAGAGGGTCGGTATATATAGGGAAAATTATCCAAAAACTAATTTATTACAGCCGACCTAAACAGGTCTGAAAGAAAATGATTACTTTAACCTAATCTTATCCAGAAATAAATGCATGAAAATATCTTTGGGCTGCGCTGAGGGCAGCTGTATCAAAACTGAGTTAATGTCTGTCCTGGGTAGGCCGGTGCAGTCCTCCTGTAATAACTGTGATTTGTCCTTTATCTCCACCTCTAACTTGGTTTTGCTGCTGTTTTGTTGGCATTAATGTGCACTAATCCCGACCAGATAGGCTTTTAAATGGCCTTAACTGCTTTGCTGACTTTGATGAAGGTTTTTAATTTTCACCTGATTTGATGTTGCTGAACTGATACTCTCTGCCGCTTCCTGATACTCTTTGGCGCTGATCCTGGAGTCTTTAAAATCTTCTGAATGGTTTAGACTGTCCCATCGATCCTTCATGGCAGCTGCTCGGCCCTCTGTTGCTTTAAAAAGTGTGTTTGCCCCTTTCTGAATGCTTCGCGAAGAAAAACGGGTCATTCTGCGCCTTTTGGGCTTGCTGGGGGCTGCGCGATGAGGGGCTTTCCATTTTGGCCCATTTCCCGTAGCCATGCGCGATTAGCGCTAGGCGCTAATCGCGCATGAAAATTGCCTCAGAATCTGAATCCGGGCTTCCTAAGCACGATTTTCGCCTTTCGCGCCTTTTTGAGTGATGACGTCAGCATGACGTCAGCAGGTGGGACCCAGTACGGTGGGTGACGTGGCAGTATGACGTCAGGTGACTGAGTATGGCGGGTGACATGGCGGTATGACGTCAGCTGATGATGTCAGTAGTACGACGGGTGACGTGGTGGTATGACATCAGTTGATGACGTCAGCAGTAGGTGATGTGGCGGTACACAGTGGCAGTGACATGGCGGGAGGCCGACGTAGGCAGATGACACAGTAGGATGACGTCACTGGGCGGAGGACGTGGCGCTGACGTCACCCAGGGGAGGGCGGTTTGGCGGTTTCAGGCGCACCGCCTTTGCACTGGAGTGGTTTGGGAGGAGGGGGCTCCGCCACACCCGGGAGGGCGACGCGTGGCGGGAGTACGGCGGGAAAACCGCCGAACTCCCGGACGCTAAACATCGGCGGCTTCGGAGATGAAAAAGCCCGCCCGCCGTTGATCTCGGGCACGGGCGATCGGACGGTTGGCGGGACGGGTAAGGCGGCGGAGGGATAAGGGACGGGGCCCGCGCGCCTTTTGATTAATTTATTATGTGACGGGGGGGTTTAAAACATTAGGGAAGTGGGTTATGGGGTTAAAAACGAGCGGGGGTTAAATGTTTATGAGCAAAACCTTAGGATAAGGGCGGAAAAGTGGGTTTTATACATGGTTTGCGCACCGGGGGTAAAGTTCAATGTTTATTCAAACATTTTAACACTAAACTTTAAACAATCAGCGAGAGGGGGTGAGAATGATGAAATGTTTATGGGTAAAGGGGAAAGAAAAGGTTATTAACTTAACCAGATGCCAAGTTAATCCCAGGGTTTGAACGTGGAAGGCTAATGTCAAGTTCCTGGTGAACTCAACATTTCCCAAACTTGATATTATATGGCTATAGTGCCAGGGAGGGGGTATTTAATATTTTTGGGATTTTATATATTTTGCATAATAGGGGATAAGGGAATAGACTAGGGAGTTAGATAATAGAGTTTTAGGAGTTAATATGAAAATGACCAGAAAGCGCTAAGTATGGGACCTTAGGCTATTTTGGGGAAAAAGTGACTCATAGAGTGAAACAACAGTACTCCTAAGCCAAGAGGACCTTCACTTAGGCAAATATAATGGAAAATGATGAAACTAAGAGGAATCAAGCAGATCTTGACCTCTTCAGGGAAGTTAGTAAGTGATTCGGGAAAGAAGAAGAAGGGGAAGTTAGTAATGTCCAGTTTGAGCTCCTCCAAATGGAAAACTGCCTCCAACTTGTGATCTGAATAAATATGACACTTGACAACAAAAAATGGATCACAAGTCATGATTCTGCAACTACACAGCTACCTACCCAGCCTACCTTCCTAACATTTTTTCTTCTTTTTGGTAGGTGCACTTAGACTTGCAGACCCAGCTTCACAATTTTTCTTTTGACTGCCCTCCTATCTAAATCTACACTTATTTCTGCCAAGGGCCCAGATTAAGCAGTTGGGCTCCTTTGATTCTCTACCTATCTATAAATCTGCCAAAATTAAGCTGTTTGGACAGATATCATTCTCTATATTCTAAAACAGGAAATTGAAACCTAGGGAAGCCAAGATTAAGCTGTTTGGACTTCCCTTAACAGAACATTCTTCAAAAATGGTTAAGTCATCAAAATTGGAATACAGCAGTGGCATTTGGACTGGCATACTTTCATGGCCTCTTCTTTGGCCTTTTTCTGCAAATATGGAACCTGACAGCATGAAAGATGACATATTTGGCATGTAGAACTGTCAATCATGAAAGATGAACACCTGTTGCAACAGGAGGCTAACAGTGGCTCCACTTGGGGATGGCTTTTCCTTGTGAAAAGCTAAGAACAGCAGGTCAGACTGCCTTGATCTTCTATTGTTGCGGTGGATTGAAAAACTTCTTTATTCTGGCTGTTATAGTGTGAAACTTTGAAATATGAACAGCTCCCTCCTCAACTGAATTACTGTAAACTGCATAGCATCGCCTGCTTTCTTCTGCGTGCTTGATGTTATGTACAGTATTGCTTGAGCATTGTGCCTTTGAAAAACAGAGGTCAAAACTGATGTGTTTCCTTTAGCTCTGGTCTAGAAACAGTTGCTGATGTGAAATTTAAAAAATGCTCCTCTCTTATTGATACTGTTTGACTGAAGACTGCAAGCTGCCCACTGTTTGCTTTCACCATAAATTTCTGTGATATGACAGTGCTACTATTGCTGTTTTACCGAGTTTAATGTAGAGACAGAGCTTTAAAGAATGGAATATTGGCAATTGGCTGTGTCTTCACAAACATTACTGCTGCTCCTCTAACACTCAGATTGCTTACACAAAAACTAAAAAACAGAGCGCTGATATATACAAATATCAATGTACAAAGAGATATGTACAGAGCTGGATTGTATCCCTTTAAAAGGGATCATGGTAATGTTTCAGCATTCGGCCATTCACAGGGCCTTCTTCAGCTGTGTTTCCCTCTACAGATTTGAGAAAATATGTGTTATTTCCCTGAACAACAGAAATAACGAATGGCCCTTTCCATAAAAAATCAAATTTTGCATGTTTTCCCTTGTCTTCTCTTCGTGAATCCCACCTTAGAACTTTGTCACCAATATAGAAATCCTCAGCCTTAGCTCTCTTATCAAACATCCTTTTGAGCTTTTCTTGCAAAATCTGAGCTCTGTCATAAACTTGCTCTCTGGTTTGCTGAAGATGAATGGTTTGGTTGATTCTTCGTTGAATGTCGTTTGGTTCAGCCTGAATCTCCTGTAACAGTCTGATAGTAGGGATGCCCAAAGATGAAGGAAACCTGGCTTCCATGCCATATACTAGCTCATAAGGGCTCATCCCAATGGATTTCTTTGTTGAAAGTCTGTCTGCCCATAGGGCATTTGTGAGCTTTCTATGCCAGTTCTTCTTGTTTTCTTCTAGCACTTTCTTTATGATATTAATCAGGCTCTTATTAGATGACTCAGCCAGGCCATTACCTTGGGGGTAATAGGCTGTGGAATGCCCCAAGGTGATGTGAAATTTGTGGCAAAAATTGATCATTTTTTTGGATTTAAAAGCAGCGGCGTTATCAGTAATGATCTTCTCAGGGCAGCCAAATCTAGAAAGGATGTTGCACTCAAGGAATTGGATAATGATGGTGTCATTGGCTTGTCTGCATGGGATGGCCTCAACCCACTTGGTGAAATAGTCGGTGGCTGTTAAAATCCATTTGTGCTGGCCTGAGGAAGAGGGATGGATTTCTCCAATGAAGTCAAGACCCCATTGTTGAAAAGGCTTTTCAGTTGAGATGGGTTTAAGGGGCAGGGGCAACAACTTTCTTTTGCCTTCAAAGATTTGGCATTTGTGACATGACATGGCAAACTTCTTTACATCTGAAAAAAGAGAGGGCCAATAGAAACCAGCCCTTAGAATTTTATCAGCAGTGGATTTCCAATATAGATGCCCTCCACAGTCACCTGCATGGAACTCTTTCATGACATTGTTAGTTTCATTCATGATTAAACAATTAAGCAATATACCTTCATGATTTTTCCAGAATAATGCACCATCTATGACACAAAACTTTGAAGCCTTCATTCTTAAAAATCTTTTCTTAGTTCTGGACAATCCTGGGGGAGCAAACAGGTTTAACAAAACAAAGCATATATCAGCATACCATGGGGATTGCAAAAAGGTTTCACTGATCTGTGGAGTTGCCAGCTCCTGTTCATTGTCCAATTGGTTAATGTCTAAGGCTTGAAAGTTTGCTTCGGACATCAGTTTGGCTAAACCTTGTCCCTTTATGAGCTTGGTTGGTTTTATTTCTATGTCATACTCAAGGATGTTTGCAATCCATTTGCCTCTTTTGCCCTCTAATCCCTCTTGGGTTAATATGTCTTTTATAACAGCATTTGGGACATAGGCAATTGCATGTGAATATAAAATGTACACTCGGAAATCCTTGATTGCTTTGACCAGGGCATAGGCCTGCTTCTCCATGATTGGGTATTTCAAAGGGGCATCTCTTAAGGCTCGGCTGAAAAATGCAATTGGCTTTTCAGCTCCCTGATCATCCTTTTGCAGAAGAACAACAGCTATGGTGTGATCAGATGCAAAAGAAAATATGATAAAGTCCCTATCAAATTTTGGACTTGTAAGGACAGGGGCTTGGGTTAAGGCAGATTTTATGCCCTCAAAGGCTTGTTTGGTTTCAAGAGACCATCTTACCTTGGCATCCTTTTTTAACATGTTGCTTAACAGTCTTATTAGCTCAGCTAGATTTGGAATAAATCTCCTTAGGAAATTGATCTTTCCCAAGAATGCTTGCAACTCTTTTATGTTTCTTGGGTATGGGATTTGGAGAATGGCTTGGATTCTTTCAGGATCAATTCTAATCCCGTCCTTTGATATGATATGGCCAAGGAGTTTGCCTTCTTCAAGGCCAAAGAGGGATTTTTTGGGGTTCAAGGAAATGCCATATTTCCTGCATGTCATGAATATTTGTCTTAAATGTTTCAGGTGCTCTTGATCAGATTTAGAGAAAGGGGTTAGATCATCAAGGTAGACAACTAGGAAATCATGTATTTCTTTGGCAAATGCAATATCCATTGCCCTTTGAAAGGTAGCACCGGCGTTTTTAAGTCCGAATGGCATCTTCACATACTTAAATGTTCCCCACGGTGTGGTAAAGGCTGTCTTGTCTTGGTCATCCGGGTGAACCAGTATTTGATTGAAACCTGAAAAGCCATCTAGCAAAGAAATTCTAGATGATCCCACTACTCTCTGCAGAATATGATCCATTTTGGGCAATGGGTAGTGGTCTTTTAGGGAGACTTGGTTTAAATTTCTTAGGTCTACGCATAGCCTAATCTCTCCTGTCTTTTTTCTTGTAGGAACAAGATTGGATACCCATTCAGAAAATCTGATGGGTGCTATGATACCTGCTTCAAACATTCTTTTCACTTCCTTTTCAATCAAAGGGAGAAGCATGGGATTGATTCTCCTCAGTTTCTGTTTGAAGGGCTTTTGGTTTGGTTTTAAGGGAATGGTGTGTTGGATTACTGAGGTGTCATAGGACTTCAAGTCCTCATAACTCCAAGCAAATACATCTTGGAATTCTTTGAATAAATCAATATATTTGGGCTTTTGATCAGATGGCAGATTTTTGGATAATTTGATCATTTTGGGATTCTCTGCTGTCCCAATGTTGTGTTCTTCTATAGCAGCGTTTAGGGGTTGCATTTTAGGTTTCTTGGGAACATCATTAGCATCAAACATGTCTTCCAACGGAGTGAGGCCAGCAGGGAGTAAGTTGTCTTTCAGATCAACGATCTCGGCCTCTGTTTCGGCTATTTCCTCCAAATGCATCAGTTTCAGTTCTTCTATATTTGTTTTATAAAAAACAGTTGGGTTCAACATTCGTTTGGCCGTTATAGGCGTTACAGCCTGCTGATTTTCATTGGTTTGTTGTTGTTCATCTGTCATAGCATCCATGTCAATGTTAATATTTGAAAACTCATGCTCAAGGGTGAGGAAATTGTTAATCTGGGCATCATTCTCGAACACTTGCCAATCTTTAACATTATTTGGGACAGCGGGCCTATGTTTTATTTCAGCAGTGAAATGATGATTTGGTTCAAAGGGAAGCTTGCATGTACTAGCAAAAGTGGCCAGGCTGTGTGCATGAATGTTATGCTCTCTTGAAATCTTGGCAAGCTTGGATTCAGTGAATGTGTTGAGTATACTAGTGGCAGCAGTCCTATAGGCCCTCATTCTATTGTCATTGGTAACAAAATTACCTTTCATCTGTTGTATGATTAAATCAGAGTCACCTAAAATGGATACTTTTGCAGCTCCTAGAGCTTTGAGCAGTTTAAGGCCTAAGAGGAGAGCCTCATACTCTGCCATGTTATTAGTGCATTTGAAGTTTAGTCTGTAGGCATGGCCTTCTGCATGGTTGTTATGTGTATTGTGAATCCAGACACCTGCCCCTGCTCCTAACTTGTTGACAGAGCCATCAAACTCTAAATACCATACGATTTCTTGCTTGTGGTTAGTGTCAAGAGTTTCAGTCATTCTTGCAGCGGACAGATTTGAATTTTCTGTTTGGGGAGGTTCTTCTTGTAAGCTGGTTGCCTTGATTGTTTTGACAGTTGTATCAGTATGGGCAACCGATTCTTCATTGATGTGTGTGTTCATTCCTAAAGCCAACGGCTTGTCATCAATTGGAGGACTTATTTCATCATTAAATAAAATAAAAGAATCCATGTCAGAATGGATTGAGTAAATGGGAAAATTTTCAGGCTTGCTCTCACTAGTTACCACATATTTCATCAGTGTTTCTCTATACAGTCTCTTTGGTTGCCCAAAGACAGATATAGTGGCATAAGAGAGATCTAATTGGAGGGATCCTTGGAGTTTTGCTCCCCAAGATCTTGACAGTAACATGCCATACTTTGGTGGAATGTCAGCAACCACCACATCCATGAGGATTGTCTTGTTAGGAAATTGGACTAAGGAGACACACAGGTCTTTGATGAGGCCTAAACACTTGACTTGACTTGAGTCAAAGGAGAATAGATCTTTGTAGGGTCTTGTAACATCAAGGTTCAGCTTTTCCATTACGGCTTTGGGCATAAGGTTGTGTGAGGCACCTGAGTCAAACATGGCATTGTGCAGGACTTTGTCATGTATATGTAAACTGACATAAAAGGGCAAGACAGATCCATATGTTGATTTTCCATTAACTTCTGGACCAAACAACAGCTCAGGTTGATCATCAAGAACATTCACATCATCCTTTACCTCCGGCATTTGAAGTGACCTTTGAATTTGTTGCCTATACACATCATGTTTGGCCAGTTCGGATAAGGGGATGGATATCTTCAATTTACCTATTTCTGCCTCTAAGTCAAATGATTTTTCAGATTGGGTTTTAGTAATGTGAGAAGCAGGTTTCCCTTTTTCCATTGGAGTATCAGCAGCTTGGTCTTGTTTATCAGTGTTATGGGAAGTGTTTGATTGCGGTTTTTCTGTTTTAGGAGGGCTTTTTGGAATGCTGTTCACATTTTCTTTCGAGGAGGAAGGTGGCCGAGGCTGGTCAATAGAAGGCTGCATTTGTGTTATGTCCTCTACAGTCACTTGATGCGGGTTTGGGACAGGTATATCAGCTGGTTCTGTTATGACAGCCTTGCCTCTAGTCTTGTTGGGCTGTTTGCCATCCTTTGGTTTGTTAGGTTCAGGAATGTCAATGGTCCTAGTTCTCAGCTTATATTGTTTGTGGACCTCATACACAACAGTATCATAGCCCTGTTTAAAATCAAAAGACTCACCAGACTTAGTCTGAAATTGATTAAAGTCATGCTCATCTTGGTCTTGTTGAGTTAGGAAAATCTGTTGCTCAGGCCTCGAATCCACCAGGTTCATGTGAGTGTCCTCTGGGGTTCACTAGATGTAGATGCTTCCGCATAATTTTCATGAAAAGGTGGTCTTATATCATGGTCTGGACTAGACCTACCAGCATTTGTGTTCTGCGTTTTCCTGAAATTTGGGTTCCTTATTGTATTGGACTGTTGTCCTTCCCATGATGATTTCCTCTCAACACTTTCTACTCTGTCTCCCAGCCTTTGCATGCCATTGATAATAGCATCAAGTTTCTGATCTAAGGCTGTGGGTTCTTCTTTGAAAGTGGTTCTTCTCTCCATTCTAGCTCTATTTCTTTTGGCAATCAGGTTGGCCTCTACGCTAACAACAACATTTTGCATGTCTGCAAGGGTTTGAGGGGCTCTTTCTTTTAACTGGTAGGCCATATCTGGGTCGAATCCATCAGGGAATTTATACAAGGCAAGGTCAGGTGGAGGTCTCAGGTTCTGTGGTATTGCATTATAGACATTATTGAATCTAGCACAGTAATCTAGGACAGACTCTTGAGGGCCTCTTCTTATTGTATCGTACTCAGCAAGTATGTGCAAGGGGTCTTTCTTTTTCTCCCATCTGTTGGTAAAGGATTGGTAAAGCTCATCTGGAGTAGTTATGGAATTTGCAGCAAGTGATCTGAACCAAGTTCTTACATCACCTGTTAGACTTTGAACAAAAATTTTCATTCTCACACTATCATCATCTATTTCGTAGTTCTCAAAGTAGTCTTGCATTTTCTTTGTATGCTGAAGGGCTGTGCAAGTGCCAGTTCCATCAAAATATGTGATTTTAGTTTGATAATCCTGAGGCATAGCCCCAGGGTTTGCAGGTAATTGCAGGGGTGCATATCTATTGGCCATGTTTACAGGGACGACCGGAACAACAGGGATAAGTGGAACAACTGGGACAATTGGAACAACAGTAGTGGTAATGGGAGTATGTGTAGTGAATGGAGGTGTGGAAGGAGTGCTTTGGGAAGTAGATGATGAACAAGGGGAAGTAGGGGTTGAACGAAATAAGACTTTGACAGGGGTTGGAACGCTGCTTGGGCGAACTGCTTGAGGACTATTATCAGCAAAATCTTCTCTTTGTTCTTTCTTCCTAAGGATTTTTGGGATTAAGTTCGGATTTTCAAAAGCAGCTGGTGGATTTGGGTCTGGATTTGACCTAGTATAACGAGAATTCTTTTTGGGAGCCAGATTCTGAATTTGTTTTGGTATTTTCTGCGAATGTTTTTTAGAATTGGCAAGGAACTGATTAAATTTCGGGGACAACTATCTGTAGTTTAAAACTAGCATGAAGATTGACTGAAGCAACATTTATTTACTCCTGTAACTGCAAAGCAAGAACAGTTTCAAAGGCTTCCTGGCCGACATTCAGACTTCATCTGTAGTTTTAAGGAACAGACAACATTGATTTTTGTTCTTCCGGAGTTTTCCAACTTGATTTGTGAAAATAACTGAGGATGTCCCCAGTGGAGTCGCCATTATGTTATCACTCAGGTTGTCCTTCTGGTCGGCATCAAAAGGATACGGCCGAGGTAACCACAGACCAATCTTTGGACTGCAGGGTCTAGCCCACCTGCAATCAGAGAGGGCTCTCTCTTTCGGATTTAGCTTTGTTGATAGTGTTTTTAGGCTAGTTATTGAGTTCAAGGGGTTTTGTTTTGTTTTTGGTGGGAAGGATGATGCTTTCAAGTAAAGAGGCAGGGACAGCATGAAAGTTCTAGAACCATTGGGCGTGGAGTCAAGGAGTAGGACTGCTGGTGCGTTTTCTTGGTCACAGGAAGGAATATGGAGCAAGCTAGCTGCGTATGAAACAATCATTCAAGGTAAAAGAGATGGATTAGAGGCTAAGGAATGAGGGGCAATTAAGAATCTCTCATTCAGATTAGCAGCAAGAAAACAAATGAGCCCTATCTAGGAGCAGTTAAGAATTCCTAGATAACAGTCATTCATATATGAAAATAGGTCAAACATGAGCCATAACAGAATTCATATTTATGCCTAATTCAAGAGGAAAACATTAAGAAGCCACAGAAACTGAGCATAGAGTGCAACCAAGCAAATTCTAAGCCAATCCTTTGTTCTGTGAAGTGAGCATATGTGAAATCGACATAACAGAGGTAAGGAAAACTTATTGGTTCATATAGCAGCACAAGAATTCCGCATTCAATTCTTCAAACCCTTAGACACAGAGCAGACAGTCATTCCTCCAAAGCTTTTCAGCAATCTTTGATTAAGTAAAACATCTCAGATATCCAGTGCGAGTCTCTAATGAGGATTATCAACCAACCAACCCTTTAAACAATACAGAGGGTCGGTATATATAGGGAAAATTATCCAAAAACTAATTTATTACAGCCGACCTAAATAGGTCTGAAAGAAAATGATTACTTTAACCTAATCTTATCTAGAAATAAATGCATGAAAATATCTTTGGGCTGCGCTGAGGGCAGCTGTATCAAAACTGAGTTAATGTCTGTCCTGGGTAGCCCGGTGCAGTCCTCCTGTAATAACTGTGATTTGTCCTTTATCTCCACCTCTAACTTGGTTTTGCTGCTGTTTTGTTGGCATTAATGTGCACTAATCCCGACCAGATAGGCTTTTAAATGGCCTTAACTGCTTTGCTGACTTTGATGAAGGTTTTTAATTTTCACCTGATTTGATGTTGCTGAACTGATACTCTCTGCCGCTTCCTGATACCTGATCCTGGAGTCTTTAAAATCTTTTGAATGGTTTAGACTGTCCCATCGATCCTTCATGGCAGCTGCTCGGCCCTCTGTTGCTTTAAAAAGTGTGTTTGCCCCTTTTTGAATGCTTCGCGAAGAAAAATGGGTCATTCTGCGCCTTTTGGGCTTGCTGGGGGCTGCGCGATGAGGGGCTTTCCATTTTGGCCCATTTCCCGTAGCCATGCGTGATTAGCGCTAGGCGCTAATCGTGCTAATCGCGCATGAAAATCTGCCTCAGAATCTGAATCCAGGCTTCCTAAGCACGATTTTCAGCTTTCGCGCCTTTTTCAGTGATGACGTTAGCAGTTGGGACCCAGTATAGCGGGTGACGTGGCGGTATGACGTCAGCTGATGGCATCAGCAGTACGGCGGGTGACGTGGCAGTACACAGTGGCAGTGATGTGGTGGTACATAGTGGCACTGACGTGGCAGTACACAGTGGCAGTGATGTGGCGGAAGGCCGACGCAAGCAGATGACGCAGTAGGATGACGTCACTAGGCGGAGGACGTGGCGCTGACGTCACCCAGGGGAGGGTGGTTTGGTGGTTTTGGGTGCACCGCCTTTGCACTGGAGTGGTTTGGGAGGAGGGGGCTCCGCCACACCCGGGAGGGCGACGCGTGGTGGGAGTATAGCGGGAAAACCGCCGAACTCCTGGGCACTAAACATCAGCGGCTTCGGAGATGAAAAAGCCCGCCCATCGTTGATCTCGATCATGGGCGATCGGACGGTTGGCGGGATGAGTAAGGCGGCGGAGGGATAAGGGACGGGGCCCGCGCGCCTTTTGATTAATTTATTATGTGACGGGGGGTTTAAAACATTAGGGAAGTGGGTTATGGGGTTAAAAACGAGTGGGGGTTAAATGTTTATGAGCAAAACCTTAGGATAAGGGTGGAAAAGTGGGTTTTATACATGGTTTGCGCACCGGGGGTAAAGTTCAATGTTTATTCAAACATTTTAACACTAAACTTTAAACAATCAACGAGAGGGGGTGAGAATGATGAAATGTTTATGGGTAAAGTGGAAAGAAAAGGTTATTAACTTAACCAGATGCCAAGTTAATCCCAGGGTTTGAACGTGGAAGGCTAATGTCAAGTTCCTGGTGAACTCAGCATTTCCCAAACTTGATATTATATGGCTATAGTGCCAGGGAGGGGGTATTTAATATTTTTGGGATTTTATATATTTTTCATAATAGGGGATAAGGGAATAGACTAGGGAGTTAGATAATAGAGTTTTAGGAGTTAATATGAAAATGACCAGAAAGCGCTAAGTATGGGACCTTAGGCTATTTTGGGGAAAAAGTGACTTATAGAGTGAAACAACAGTACTCCTAAGCCAAGAGGACCTTCACTTAGGCAAATATAATGGAAAATGATGAAACTAAGAGGAATCAAGCAGACCTTGACCTCTTTAGGGAAGTTAGTAAGTGATTCGGGAAAGAAGAAGAAGGGGAAGTTAGTAATGTCCAGTTTGAGCTCCTCCAAATGGAAAACTGCCTCCAACTTGTGATCTGAATAAATATGACACTTGACAACAAAAAATGGATCACAAGTCATGATTCTGCAACTACACAGCTACCTACCCAGCCTACCTTCCTAACATTTTTTCTTCTTTTTGGTAGGTGCACTTAGACTTGCAGACCCAGCTTCATAATTTTTCTTTTGACACCCTCCTATCTAAATCTACACTTATTTCTGCCAAGGGCCCAGATTAAGCAGTTGGGCTCCTTTGATTCTCTACCTATCTATAAATCTGCCAAAATTAAGCTGTTTGGACAGATATCATTCTCTATATTCTAAAACAGGAAATTGAAACCTAGGGAAGCCAAGATTAGGCTGTTTGGACTTCCCTTAACAGAACATTCTTCAAAAATGGTTAAGTCATCGAAATTGGAATACAACAGTGGCATTGGACTGGCATACTTTCATGGCCTCTTCTTTGGCCTTTTTCTGCAAATATGGAACCTGACAGCATGAAAGATGACATATTTGGCATGTAGAACTGTCAATCATGAAATATGAACACCTGTTGCAACAGGAGGCTAACAGTGGATCCACTTGGGGATGGCTTTTCCTTGTGAAAAGCTAAGAACAGCAGGTCAGACTGCCTTGATCTTCTATTGTTGCGGTGGATTGAAAAACTTCTTTATTCTGGCTGTTATAGTGTGAAACTTTGAAATATGAACAGCTCCCTCCTCAACTGAATTACTGTAAACTGCATAGCATCGTCTGCTTTCTTCTGCGTGCTTGATGTTATGTATAGTATTGCTTGAGCACTGTGCCTTTGAAAAAAAGAGGTCAAAACTGATGTGTTTCCTTTAGCTCTGGTCTAAAAACAGTTGCTGATGTGAAATTTAAAAAATGCTCCTCTCTTATTGATACTGTTTGACTGAAGACTGCAAGCTGCCCACTGTTTGCTTTCACCATAAATTTCTGTGATATGACAGTGATACTATTGCTGTTTTACCGAGTTTAATGTAGAGACAGAGCTTTAAAGAATGGAATATTGGCAATTGGCTGTGTCTTCACAAACATTACTGCTGCTCCTCTAACACTCATATTGCTTGCACAAAAACTAAAAAACAGAGCGCTGATATATACAAATATCAATGTACAAAGAGATATGTACAGAGCTAGATTGTTTCCCTTTAAAAGGGATCATGGTAATGTTTCAGCATTCGGCCATTCATAGGGCCTTCTTCAGCTGTGCTGCCCTCTACAGATTTGAGAAAATATGTGTTATTTCCTTGAACAACAGAAATAACGAATGGCCCTTTCCATAAAAAATCAAATTTTCATGTTTTCCCTTGTCTTCTCTTCGTGAATCCCACCTTAAAACTTTGTCACCAATATAGAAATCCTCAGCCTTAGCTCTCTTATAAAACATCCTTTTGAGCTTTTCTTGCAAAATCTCAGCTCTGTCATAAACTTGCTCTCTGGTTTGCTGAAGATGAATGGTTTGGTTGATTCTTCGTTGAATGTCGTTTGGTTCAGCCTGAATCTCCTGTAACAGTCTGATAGTAGGGATGCCCAAAGATGAAGGAAACCTAGCTTCCATGCCATATACTAGCTCATAAGGGCTCATCCCAATGGATTTCTCTGTTGAAAGTCTGTCTGCCCATAGGGCATTTGTGAGCTTTCTATGCCAGTTCTTCTTGTTTTCTTCTAGCACTTTCTTTATGATATTAATCAGGCTCTTATTAGATGACTCAGCCAGGCCATTACCTTGGGGGTAATAGGCTATGGAATGCCCCCAAGGTGATGTGAAATTTGTGGCAAAAATTGATCATTTTTTTGGATTTAAAAGCAGAGGCGTTATTAGTAATGATCTTCTCAGGGCAGCCAAATCTAGAAAGGATTTTGCTCTCAAGGAATTGGATAATGATGGTGTCATTGGCTTGTCTGCATGGGATGGCCTCAACCCACTTGGTGAAATAGTCGGTGGCTGTTAAAATCCATTTGTGCTGGCCTGAGGAAGATGGATGGATTTCTCCAATGAAGTCAAGACCCCATTGTTGAAAAGGCTTTTCAATTGAGATGGGTTTAAGGGGCAGGGGCAACAACTTTCTTTTGCCTTCAAAGATTTGGCATTTGTGACATGACATGGCAAACTTCTTTACATCTGAAAAAAGAGAGGGCCAATAGAAACCAGCCCTTAGAATTTTATCAGAAGTGGATTTCCAATATAGATGCCCTCCACAGTCACCTGCATGGAACTCTTTCATGACATTGTTAGTTTGATTCATTATTAAACAATTAAGCAATAGACCTTCATGATTTTTCGAGAATAATGCACCATCTATGACACAAAACTTTGAAGCCTTCATTCTTAAAAATCTTTTCTTAGTTCTGGACAATCCTGGGGGAGAAAACAGGTTTAACAAAACAAAGCATATATTAGCATACCATGGGGATTGCAAAAAGGTTTCACTGATCTGTGGAGTCGCCAGCTCCTGTTCATTGTCCAATTGGTTAATGTCTAAGGCTTGAAAGTTTGCTTCGGACATCAGTTTGCCTAAACCTTGTCCCTTTATGAGCTTGGTTGGTTTTATTTCTATGTCATACTCAAGGATGTTTGCAATCCATTTGCCTCTTTTGCCCTCTAATCCCTCTTGGGTTAATATGTCTTTTATAACAGCATTTGGGACATAGGCAATTGCATGTGAATATAAAATGTACACTCGGAAATCCTTGATTGCTTTGACTAGGGCATAGGCCTGCTTCTCCATGATTGGGTATTTCAAAGGGGCATCTCTTAAGGCTCAACTGAAAAATGCAATTGGCTTTTTAGCTCCCTGATCATCCTTTTGCAGAAGAACAACAGCTATGGTGTGATTAGATGCAAAAGAAAATATGATAAAGTCCCTATCAAATTTTGGACTTGTAAGGACAGGGGCTTGGGTTAAGGCAGATTTTATGCCCTCAAAGGCTTGTTTGGTTTCAAGAGACAATTTTACCTTGGCATCCTTTTTTAACATGTTGCTTAACAGTTTTATTAGCTCAGCTAGATTTGGAATAAATCTCCTTAGGAAATTGATCTTTCCCAAGAATGCTTGCAATTATTTTATGTTTCTTGGGTATGGGATTTGGAGAATGGCTTGGATTCTTTCAGGATCAATTCTAATCCCATCTTTGATATGATATGGCCAAGGAGTTTGCCTTCTTCAAGGCCAAAGAGAGATTTTTTGGGGTTCAAGGAAATGCCATATTTCCTGCATGTCATGAATATTTGTCTTAAATGTTTCAGGTGCTCTTGATCAGATTTAGAGAAAGGGGTTAGATCATCAAGGTAGACAACTAGGAAATCATGTATTTCTTTGGCAAATGTAATATCCATTGCCCTTTGAAAGGTAGCACTGGCATTTTTAAGTCCAAATGGCATCTTCACATACTTAAATGTTCCCCACTGTGTGGTAAACGCTGTCTTGTCTTGGTCATCCGAGTGAACCAGTATTTGATTGAAACCTGAAAATCCATCTAGCAAAGAAATTCTAGATGATCCTACTACTCTCTGCAGAATATGATCCATTTTGGGCAATGGGTAGTGGTCTTTTAGGGAGACTTGGTTTAAATTTCTTAGGTCTACACATAGCCTAATCTCTCCTGTCTTTTTTCTTGTAGGAACAAGATTGGATACCCATTCAGAAAATCTGATGGGTGCTATGATACCTGCTTCAAACATTCTTTTCACTTCCTTTTCAATCAAAGGGAGAAGCATGGGATTGATTCTCCTCAGTTTCTGTTTGAAGGGCTTTTGGTTTGGTTTTAAGGGAATGGTGTGTTGGATTACTGAGGTGTCATAGGACTTCAAGTCCTCATAACTCCAAGCAAATACATCTTGGAATTCTTTGAATAAATCAATATATTTGGGCTTTTGATCAGATGGCATATTTTTTGGATAATTTGATCATTTTGGGATTCTCTGCTGTCCCAATGTTGTGTTCTTCTATATCAGCGTTTAGGGGTTGCATTTTAGGTTTATTGGGAACATCATTAGCATCAAACATGTCTTCCAACGTAGTGAGGCCAATAGGCAGTAAGTTGTCTTTCAGATCAACGATCTTGGCCTCTGTTTCGGCTATTTTCTCCAAATTCATCAGTTTCAGTTCTTCTATATTTGTTTTACCAAAAACAGTTGAGTTCAGCATTCGTTTGGCCGTTATAGGTGTTATAGCCTGCTGATTTTCATTGGTTTGTTGTTGTTCATCTATCATAGCATCCATGTCAATGTTAATATTTGAAAGCTCATGCTCAAGGGTGAGGAAATTGTTAATCTGGGCATCATTCTCGAACACTTGCCAATCTTTAACATTATTTGGGACAGCGGGCCTATGTTTTATTTCATCAATGAAATGATGATTTGGTTCAAAGGGAAGCTTGCATGTACTAGCAAAAGTGGCCAGGCTGTGTGCATGAATGTTATGCTCTCTTGAAATCTTGGCAAGCTTGGATTCAGTGAATTTGTTGAGTATACTAGTGGCAGCAGTCCTATAGGCCCTCATTATATTGTCATTGGTAACAAAATTACCTTTCATCTGTTGTATGATTAAATCAGAGTCACCTAAAATGGATACTTTTGCAGCTCCTAGAGCTTTGAGCAGTTTAAGGCCTCAGAGGAAAGCCTCATACTCCGCCATGTTATTAGTGCATTTGAAGTTTAGTCTGTAGGCATGGCCTTCTAGATGGTTGTTATGTGTACTGTGAATCCAGAAACCTGCCCCTGCTCCTAACTTGTTGACAGAGCCATCAAACTCTAAATACCATATGATTTCTTGCTTGTGGTTAGTGTCAAGAGTTTCAATCATTCTTGCAGCAGACAGATTTGAATTTTCTGTTTGGGGAGGTTCTTCTTGTAAGCTGGTTGCCTTGATTGTTTTGACAGTTGTATCAGTATGGGCAACCGATTCTTCATTGATGTGTGTGTTCATTCCTAAAGCCAACGGATTGTCATCAATTGGAGGACTTATTTTATCATTAAATAAAATAAAAGAATCCATATCAGAATGAATTGAGTAAATGGGAAAATTTTCAGGCTTGCTCTCACTAGTTACCACATATTTCATCAGTGTTTCTCTATACAGTCTCTTTGGTTGCCCAAAGACAGATATAGTGGCATAAGAGAGATCTAATTGGAGGGATCCTTGGAGTTTTTCTCCCCAAGATCTTGACAGTAACATGCCATACTTTGGTGGAATGTCAGCAACCACCACATCCATGAGGATTGTCTTGTTAGGAAATTGGACTAAGGAGACACATAGGTCTTTGATGAGGCCTAAACACTTGACTTGACTTGAGTAAAAGGAGAATAGATCTTTGTAGGGTCTTGTAACATCAAGGTTCAGCTTTTCCATTATGGCTTTGGGCATAAGGTTGTGTGAGACACCAGAGTCAAACATGGCATTGTGCAGGACTTTGTCATGTATATGTAAACTGACATAAAAGGGCAAGAAAGATCCATATGTTGATTTTCCATTAACTTCTGGACCAAAAAACAGCTCAGGTTGATCATCAAGAACATTCAAATCATCCTTTACCTCCAGCATTTGAAGTGACCTTTGAATTTGTTGCCTATACCCATCATGTTTGGCCAGTTCGGATAAGGGGATGGATATATTCAATTTACCTATTTCTGCCTCTAAGTGAAATGATTTTTCCGATTGGGTTTTAGTAATGTGAGAAGCAGGTTTCCCTTTTTCCATTGGAGTATCAGCAGCTTGGTCTTGTTTATCAGTGTTATGGGAAGTGTTTGATTGCGGTTTTTCTGTTTTAGGAGGGCTTTTTGGAATGCTGTTCACATTTTCTTTCGAGGAGGAAGGTGGCCGAGGCTGGTCAATAGAAGGCTGCATTTGTGTTATGTCCTCTACAGTCACTTGATGGGTTTGGGACATGTATATAAGCTGGTTCTCTTATGACAGCCTTGCCTCTAGTCTTGTTGGGCTATTTGCCATCCTTTGGTTTGTTAGGTTCATGAATGTCAATGGTCCTAGTTCTCAGCTTATATTGTTTGTGGACCTCATACACAACAATATCATAGCCCTGTTTAATATCAAAAGACTCAGCAGACTTAGTCTGAAATTGATAAAAGTCATGCTCATCATGGTCTTGTTGAGTTAGGAAAATCTGTTGCTCAGGCCTCGAATCCACCGGGTTCATGTGAGTGTCCTCTGGGGGTTCATTAGATGTAGATGCTTCCACATAATTTTCATGAAAAGGTGGTCTTATATCATGGTCTGGACTAGACCTACCAGCATTTGTGTTCTGCGTTTTCCTGAATTTTGGGTTCCTTATTGTATTGGACTGTTGTCCTTCCCATGATGATTTCCTCTCAACACTTTCTACTCTGTCTCCCAGCCTTTGCATGCCATTGATAATAGCATCAAGTTTCTGATCTAAGGCTGTGGGTTCTTCTTTGAAAGTGGTTCTTCTCTCCATTCTAGCTCTATTTCTTTTGGCAATCAGGTTGGCCTCTACGCTAACATCAACATTTTGCATGTCTATGAGGGTTTGAGGGGCTCTTTCTTTTAACTGGTAGGCCATATCTGGGTCGAATCCATCAGGGAATTTATACAAGGCAAGGTCAGGTGGAGGTCTTAGGTTCTATGGTATTGCATTATAGACATTATTGAATCTAGCATAGTAATCTAGGACAGACTCTTGAGGGCCTCTTCTTATTGTATCGTACTCAACAAGTATGTGCAAGGGGTCTTTCTTTTTCTCCCATCTATTGGTAAAGGATTGGTAAAGCTCATCTGGAGTAGTTATGGAATTTGTAGCAAGTGATCTGAACCGAGTTCTTACATCACCTGTTAGACTTTGAACAAAAAATTTCATTATCACACTATCATCATCTATTTCGTAGTTCTCAAAGTAGTCTTACATTTTCTTTGTATGCTGAAGGGCTGTGCAAGTGCCAGTTCCATCAAAATATGTGATTTTATTTTGATAATCCTGAGGCATAGCCCCAGGGTTTGCAGGTAATTGCAGGGGTGCATATCTATTGGCCATGTTTACAGGGACGACCGGAATAACAGGGATAAGTGGAACAACTGGGAAAATTGGAACAACAGTAGTGGTAATGGGAGTATGTGTTGTTATCACAAAATCACAACTGAAGGGCTGCTGATCAGGCAGACTCTGTGTAACTATTTCAGAGCAAGCTTTTGACTAAGGATTAGCCTCCCTAGCCTGAGAGGGCTCTCTCAAGAAAAGGTTATTGATTTTGAATGTTGATAAGAGGGCTAACTCTTGTACAATAGATTTAATGTAAGCATAACTGGTTGGAAACACACCAAAAGATATCTCATTGGGCTATGGAGTCTATAATATCAAGTAAACAAGAAAAACACAGTGAACTCATAGAAATCAAGGCTCTTAGCATTACAAGTCAAACATATTCCACCACACATAGCTTGCTGTATACACAGGAAGTCAGAGCATATAAGTATGAATTCTGAGCAATTGCATACAACAAAACCATAAAATAACATAAGGTATAACATATCATCACTTCATTTGACCATGACAATCCTTCGAGAATCTTGAGAAGAGTCTAACTCTGTTTTACTATTACTGTCAAAAAAGATCTTACAGTGGCCCAAAACAACACACTTTTTCTATTAAGTATCCAACCTTTTTTACATCTAAGTTATTCCTATATATAGCCTATCAAAACACTGCTGTACGAGACTCCTCATCAAGCATGAAGGGAGCTCGGGCTTTTGACATAAATGACCTTAACAATAACATAAACGAACTAATTTATTACAAGAGATATGATGCTACGAAAATAGAGGATTCCATCATATTGGCACTTTAAGTCTTCTTCCTTGTATACCCTGATGTGTCCTTTGAGCTTGCCACCTGTAGTACTGCAATAATAACCATATCCAAGCTTAAAACAGATTCAATGTACATACAGCTCCGGATACTTGATGCATAGATGACTTCAACAACCGAAAAGAAAATGAAGCCTATATTCTTGGTTGCTGCCTCCCCTCGGTGTTCATATATTAATGATCCATCTTTAAGCCATTTAAACCTTGGATAGTCCCGTGTGACTGAAGAAAACTCATAACCCAGCCATCCCACAACTGGACAAGTGTATCATTTAACACCTCAGCAGCTCTATCCAAACCCTAAAATTTCGGAGATAAAGTGACTTTTAGGCAAAAGACAAAACTTCGACTTTTTCTTTGAATATTTACACCTGGCCTCCTTTTCAAAATATCTGACTGATCTTCTATAGTCTACATGCTGATATTAAACCATCTCTTTGAATATATGCTGATCTCATCATTCCAACTCAAGCTTTAAACCTAACCAGTCATCTACAGCAGTTTCGTAGCGCGCTACGAAACTGCTGTAGGTCATCAAAATTAAATATATGAACCTCAAAACAGCAATATTTCAAATCTATGATTCCTTTAGTCTTTCCATACAGGTGTGAAGACACAAAAAAGTCTCAAAAACTTTTAAAAAGACAATGGCCTAACATATATCAAAATTTGAGAAAACACATTCCTCCTTGAATCATTTAGCTAGCTTGTCTAGCTTTTCTTTCAGGCTGATGACTTCCTCCTTCAACTTCTTGTTCTGTGCTCTTAGACTTGCATTCATTTGTTTCATAGTTTTTGCCTGTTTTAGAGCTGGTATTGTCCATACATAGGCGTCAGATACCGAACTAGCTTGACTGATCAAACTTGTTTTACCTTTCATCACAGCTTTCTTATAACTAGTATATCTCACTGCCTTCTCTTTAAAAATATTATGAACCTGAGGTATCTCCTTACTTGCTCCAGCTTGTTTTGTAATGGCAACCACATTTCCACTTTGACTGATAACCACCTTATTGTCCTTATTCTTTTTTTTAACTGCTTGGACTATTCCAGAGAAGATTTCAAGTGCCTCTGTCCTAGGCATGTCTGAAGGGATTTTCTCTTTTTGAGCCTTTTCTGCTTCCTTTATTTGCCTCCTAGTCATTGGTCTGCGAGGTTTAAAGGCATACTCTTCACCTGGTTCTTCAAACTTTAACCTTTTGGAAGCCTTTGACTTCTTAGAACTCTCAGGTGAAGATTGTGTTAGATCAATATGCATAGGTGCCACCAATTGATCTGGTTCTATTTCAAGTGGTTCAACTTGGATTGGATGTTCTTGTTCTAATTCAATGGCTTCCAGCAAATCATTTAGACTACCCTTAGAAACAGGACTCTCTTCCACATGAGCAGATTTTCCTTTTTCTTTGTTCAGCTGGCCTCTAGTTCTTGCTCTTGAAACTCTTTCAACTTCACTAGACTTAATTTCATCTTTTCTTTTGTGAGTCTTCTGTTTAGATGATTCTGGTGTTTCTTTAAGTGGCAACTTAGAGGCTTCTTTTTCAGACACTTTGGATGATTTTGAAGTTTTGACTACTGATGCCTCAGGAGTTTCTTTGACTGCTAACTTAGGAGTCTTCTTTGTTGATGCTTCAGGTGTTTCTTTGACTGTTACAGACCTCTCTGGCTTCTTTTTTTTAGCTTTGGGCTTCTTATGGTCTGTTATTTCTTTCCTAATCTCAGCCAAAGTAGTATCCTCACTCCTATCTTCTCTTTCTCTTACAGGTAATGGAGTGAGGCCCGTTTTACTAGGGAAACCGGCCATGAATACAAACGAATCCCAGTCTTTACCAATTTTATGTAGGCTATCCAACACCAATAATTTAACCAGACCATGATGAAAAAGAGATGTTTCATAAGCTTCCTTTTTCAACTGAATCTTGTCACACATCTTAGAAATACTCCTGAATAAGTAAAAAGGGATGTCTATTGAGCTCTTACCAGTGAAGTGTAGTAGCAGCTTGAAATGATATGAGTAGACTTTGTTGTACCGACCTTCACATGTCAAGTACTTCTGGATGCATGTCAATAATGTAGCATAATTCTCCTTAAGATAGCTCCTTGGGACAGCTTTAGTAAGATCTTCGTCTACATATGGTGCCTTTAAGAACTCCTTACACGGACCCATATCAAACTTGAAATTCTTGAACCATTCTTGGCCACCTCTTGGGATTTCTGTGACTGTAGAAATGACTTCAGGGGAAACCGGAAACTCCAGCATGGCCACCTTTGAATTTAATCCCGTGAAGTTCACTGCAAATGCCTTGGTCACTTCTGCATGTCCACCTTTGAGTTTTTCACAGAACCGCCAACAACCAGCAGCTCTGAACGCCTTTGCTACTTCCTCATCCCTGAGGGTTACATCTAATCCCTCCGGCTCTGTTCTCACACATCTACCCGAACGGTGCTCCTTTCTCTCCATGTTTCTTTGCACAATTCTACACAAGGAAATGACGGTGGTTTGCAGCACGATAACACTCTTTGGCTGTAGAACTCAGGCTCGCTTGCAGTAGTCTGATTAGAATAAAGCTCACGCTTTTCATAGAGTAGAAGACATTCATATGTTATTAAAAACACATTATGGAATGACCACTTCCTATGACGTCCTCCAAACTGACACCTAACTCAATGAAATCAGACCTGATGGCAAAGTAATGGCTAATCATGACACGTAAATGGTGTGAGGAAACAATCATAACCGAACTCGTGACTCACCACTTCTCGGATTAGACATTTCAGGAAGAAAACTAGACAACAGCCCGAAACCCCGATTTCGTAGCGCAGGCAGTTCAAATTTAAGGGAATGCGCTACGAAATCGCTGGCAAACGGGCCGCTACGAAAACACGCAAACATTATTTAGCAGCAGAACTGACCAATCACACTCGCGCTACAAAACTGCGCAAGTACCTAAGAGATCATACCCGCGCTGCGAAACTGCACAAGTACCAATGACATGACATGACATAACTAACCATGATGGAAGATGACTAATGCCCTTGCCTTTACACGAATTTCATTCATAACTCTTGAATTTCAAAATTTGAAATTGACATAAGTTAACAAACTTATTTACAAGACCTCAAGACTTTATAAAAACTTATGGATAATTAACATATACATGAACTATAGATTCTAGTGATAACATGTGTAATGAATGGAGGTGTGGAAGGAGTGCTTTGGGAAGTAGATGATGAACAAGGGGAAGTAGGGGTTGAACGAAATAAGACTTTGACAGGGGTTGGAACGCTGCTTGGGCGAACTGCTTGAGGACTATTATCAACAAAATCTTCTCTTTGTTCTTTCTTCCTAAGGATTTTTGGGATTAAGTTCGGATTTTCAAAAGCAGCTGGTGGATTTGGGTCTGGATTTGACCTAGTATAACGAGAATTCTTTTTGGGAGCCAGATTCTGAATTTGTTTTGGTATTTTCTATGAATGTTTTTTAGAATTGGCAAGGAACTAATTAAATTTCGGGGACAACTATCTGTAGTTTAAAACTAGCATGAAGATTGACTGAAGCAACATTTATTTACTCCTATAACTGCAAAGCAAGAACAGTTTCAAAGGCTTCCTGACCGACATTCAGACTTCATCTGTAGTTTTAAGGAACAGACAGCATTGATTTTTGTTCTTCCAGAGTTTTTCAACTTGATTTGTGAAAATAACTGAGGATGTCCCCAGTGGAGTTGCCATTATGTTATCACTCAGGTTGTCCTTCTTGTCGGCATCAAAAGGATACGGCCGAGGTAACCACAGACTAATCTTTGGACTGCAGGGTCTATCTCACCTGCAATCAGAGAGGGCTCTCTCTTCCGGATTTAGCTTTGTTGATATTGTTTTTAGGCTAGTTATTGAGTTCAAGGGGTTTTGTTTTGTTTTTGGTGGGAAGGATGATGCTTTCAAGTAAAGAGGCAAGGACAGCATGAAAGTTCTAGAACCATTGGGCGTGGAGTCAAGGAGTAGGACTGCTGGTGCGTTTTCTTGGTCACAGGAAGGAATATGGAGCAAGCTAGCTGTGTATGAAACAATCATTCAAGGTAAAAGAGATGGTTTAGAGGCTAAGGAATGGGGGGCAATTAAGAATCTCTCATTCAGATTAGCAACAAGAAAACAAATGAGCCCTTTCTAGGAGCAGTTAAGAATTCCTAGATAACAGTCATTCATATATGAAAATAGGTCAAACATGAGCCATAACAGAATTCATATTTATGCCTAATTCAAGAGGAAAACATTAAGAAGCCACAGAAACTGAGCATAGAGTGCAACCAAGCAAATTCTAAGCCAATCCTTTGTTCTGTGAAGTGAGCATATGTGAAATCGACATAAAAGAGGCAAGTAAAACTTATTGGTTCATATAACAACACAAGAATTCCGCATTCAATTCTTCAAACCCTTAGACACAGAGCAGACAATCATTCCTCCAAAGCTTTTCAGCAATCTTTGATTAAGTAAAACATCTCAGATATCTAGTGCGAGTCTCTAATGAGGATTATCAACCAACCAACCCTTTAAACAATACAAAGGGTCAGTATATATAGGGAAAATTATCCAAAAACTAATTTATTACAGCCGACCTAAACAGGTCTGAAAGAAAATGATTACTTTAACCTAATCTTACCCAGAAATAAATGCATGAAAATATCTTTGGGCTGCGTTGAGGGTAGCTGTATCAAAACTGAGTTAATGTCTATCTTGGGTAGGCTAGTGCAGTCCTCCTGTAATAACTGTGATTTGTCCTTTATCTCCACCTCTAACTTGGTTTTGCTGCTATTTTGTTGGCATTAATGTGCACTAATCCTAACCAGATAGGCTTTTAAATGGCCTTAACTGCTTTGCTGACTTTGATGAAGGTTTTTAATTTTCACCTGATTTGATGTTGCTGAACTGATACTCTCTGCCGCTTCCTGCTACTCTTTGGCACTGATCCTGGAGTCTTTAAAATCTTATAAATGGTTTAGACTGTCCCATCGATCCTTCATGGCAGCTGCTCGGCCCTCTGTTGCTTTAAAAAGTGTGTTTGCCCCTTTCTGAATGCTTCGCGAAGAAAAACGGGTCATTCTGCGCCTTTTGGGCTTGCTGGGGGCTACGCGATGAGGGGCTTTCCATTTTGGTCCATTTCCTGTAGCCATGCGCGATTAGCGCTAGGCGCTAATTGCGCATGAAAAATTGTGTCAGAATCTGAATCCGGGCTTCCTAAGCACGATTTTCGCCTTTCGCTCCTTTTTGAGTGATGACGTCAGCATGACATCAGTAGGTGGGACCCAGTACGGCAGGTGATGTGGCTATATGACGTTAGCTGATGACGTCAGCAGTACAGCGGGTGACGTGGAGGTATGACGTCAGCAGTACGGAGGGTGACGTGGTGGTACACGGTGGCAGTGACGTGGCGGTACACAGTGGCAGTGACATGGCGGTACCCAGTGGCAGTGACGTGGCAGAAGGCCGACACAGGCAGATGACGCAGTAGGATGACATCACTGGGCGGAGGACGTGGCGCTGGCGTCACCCAGGGGAGGGTGGTTTGGTGGTTTCAGGCACACCGCCTTTGCATTGGAGTGGTTTGGGTGGAGGGGGCTCCGCCACACCTGGGAGGGCGACGCGTGGCGGGAGTACGGTGGGAAAACCGCCGAACTCCCGGGAGCTAAACATCGGCGGCTTCAGAGATGAAAAAGCCCGCCTGCCGTTGATCTCGGGCACGGGCGATCGGACGGTTGGTGTGATGGGTAAGGCGGCAGAGGGATAAGGGACAGGGCCTGCGCGCCTTTTGATTAATTTATTATGTGACGGGGGGGTTTAAAACATTAGGGAAGTGGGTTATGGGGTTAAAAATGAGTGGGGGTTAAATGTTTATGAAAAAAACCTTAGGATAAGGGCGGAAAAGTGGGTTTTATACATGGTTTGCGCACTGGGGTTAAAGTTCAATGTTTATTCAAACATTTTAACACTAAAATTTAGACAATCAACGAGAGGGGGTGAGAATGATGAAATGTTTATAGGTAAAGGGGAAAGAAAAGGTTATTAACTTAACCGGATGCCAAGTTAATCCCAGGGTTTGAACGTGGAAGGCTAATGTCAAGTTCCTGGTGAACTCAACATTTCCCAAACTTGATATTATATGGCTATAGTGCCAGGGAGGGGGTATTTAATATTTTTGGGATTTTATATATTTTGCATAATAGGGGATAAGGGAATAGACTAGGGAGTTAGATAATAGAGTTTTAGGAGTTAATATGAAAATGACCAGAAAGCGCTAAGTATGGGACCTTAGGCTATTTTGGGGAAAAAGTGACTTATAGAGTGAAACAACAGTACTCCTAAGCCAAGAGGACCTTCACTTAGGCAAATATAATGGAAAATGATGAAACTAAGAGGAATCAAGCAGACCTTGACCTCTTCAGGGAAGTTAGTAAGTGATTCGGGAAAGAAGAAGAAGGGGAAGTTAGTAATGTCCAGTTTGAGCTCCTCCAAATGGAAAACTGCCTCCAACTTGTGATCTAAATAAATATGACACTTGACAACAAAAAATGGATCACAAGTCATGATTCTGCAACTACACAGCTACCTACCCAGCCTACCTTCCTAACATTTTTTCTTCTTTTTGGTAGTGCACTTAGACTTGCAGACCCAGCTTCACAATTTTTCTTTTGACTGCCCTCCTATCTAAATCTACACTTATTTCTGCCAAGGGCCCAGATTAAGCAGTTGGGCTCCTTTGATTCTCTACCTATCTATAAATCTGCCAAAACTAAGCTGTTTGGATAGATATCATTCTCTATATTCTAAAACAGGAAATTGAAACCTAGGGAAGCCAAGATTAGGCTGTTTGGACTTCCCTTAACAGAACATTCTTAAAAAATGGTTAAGTCGTCAAAATTGGAGTACATCAGTGGCATTTGGACTGGCATACTTTCATGGCCTCTTCTTTGGCATTTTTATGCAAATATGGAACATGACAGCATGAAAGATGACATATTTGGCATGTAGAACTGTCAATCATGAAAGATGAACACTGTTGCAATAGGAGGCTAACAACACCATCGAACCTTACAAAATAAGAATATGGCCATGGAACATAGAGTAGCTCCTATGGAACTCATCCATGAACCCTCATCTATTCCCCTCTATCTACAAAATACCATGTATATTGGCAGTTGCTCCACCATCTGTAATCCAAAAACCATGGCACCTTCTCCAACAACACTCGACCCTTCAACTTTTGTCCAAAAAACCTCAAGCATTGTCTAGGAAACAACAACGTGAATATAGCTAGCCTTTGAGTAGGAAATGATCAAGCCTCCATGGGTAACTACCCCCTTCTTCCCTTATAAGCAGTCAAAGTAGGAACACAATTACTGGATATCAAATAAAAGAAAACCCTATATAACATATTAGCCTCACTATATAGTATAGATAAATTAGAAAATAACAATCCTTACAATCACCTTAGAACAAAGCTAAAAAAAAAGCTCCATATATCATTACATAGAATGCATATACATCTACAAATTTAACAGAATCTCCCCAAATGGAGAACTTGTAATAAAAAAATAGCCAAAAACTAGGCTAGAATCATTACATTAATTTCTATGCTAGATGTTTCCTTTCTAATTTATCTCAAAACTTCGAAGGAGAGAGATAAAGACTTAACTGGTAGATCTTGATTTTGGGAAAGAGAATGATTTTTATTGAAGCCATGGTCTCCAAAATCCATTCTAGAAAATGTTTGTCACCGCCACAATAGTGTGGGTGAGGATTCTAAAATATTTCATCCCATTTTTGAAAAGGATAAGTGTATGAAATAATTGGGAATCCATTTGGAAAATATATTAACTCAAGCAACAAGAATAGGAAACCAAAGTATTCACATATGCCAAATTAAGCATTGAACTAGATCTCAACAAAGAACTTCCAAACAATTACTTTGGATCAAATGTTGGAGTAAGGACACTTCCATCAGTGGTAGTGCTTGTTGCAACATGACCACCTTATGGAAAACAACCATAGAAGGTAGCCCAAACAAGATTAAAAAATAATAACCCCATGTTACACAAGTAATGGACAAATATGGCTTCCAAAACCTTAAAAGGAGAAAATATAAAATATCTTGGTTAGTGTTCAAGGAGAAAAATCCCTTTACATAGATATGATATGGTTGAGCAGTTTTGTGAATACATTCTAAAGTGAATTTATTACATCCAGAGACACAAGGAACGTCTTCTAGATAGTAATGAAGCAATATTGAGCCTTATCGTTATAGCTACAAGGTGTGTTGATTTACCACAGTTACAACACTTCCACAATTTTTTTTTTTGTGGAGAGATATGTACTTGAATTTTCATCTGCCTCAGTGGAACTACTTCTAGGTTCTTACACAAGTAAACAAATTATTGAAAAAATATTAGTGAGATCTCCAACATGTGATTCAAAGTCAAACTTAATGAAATAAATGGCAGGGGAGTTCAATCTCCAGTGGGACTCATCAATTGAGAAAGAACTATGTAAGCCCATAGAATATTCTTTGGTAGCAGAGGACATGAGAAGTTCAAATAGTGCCAGGAAGGTGTCAATTTAATTTTTCAACCATCTTTGCATGTATTGTATGTGGATGGCATTTCCCATTCTATAAATGATGGTGATGGAAATATCAATGAAAATTGCTTCGTCTTTGTCAAGAAACAAGAGGTTGAGTTGTCCAACAAACAAAATGAAGCATTGATAGAATATGTTGGACCTAAGAGAAAATGTCTGAGGGATAATCCAATTATTTCTAGTACCATAAAAGGATTTTTTTTACCATCCCACCTTAGAATGGCAGGATTGTGGATGTGGAAAATCATGAATCATTACCATGTGCAATTCCTTTACAAAGTAGAGATAGGAAATTTAGCTGAAGATCAAATAGGGACAAAATGAAGGATACTTTTTTTTTTTTGCAATTCTTGTGATGTTGTTGGTGTTAATATTGATGATGTGTACCATTATGTGGAAAATAACAATCCTTCTACATCTACCATTGGATCCTCTGAAATATCAACAGGAACCACATTGATCACTAAAAATCTAGCCAAATCATCAATGTTGTCTATAAAAGGAAGCATCTTTGATTGCCCCTTGGTTTGAAATAAGGAAATAAAAAATGTAAAGGTGCAAGATATAAGCGACCAAAAATATTTGCATTAAATTGGCACCTATCCCTTTGAAAGTAGGATTTAAAGACATATACCTAGTCTTGAAGATATATATAGGATAGAGAATACCTACTTTCCATAGTAGAGCAAGGAAATAATGGATAATGGTGTTGAGTTAGGATCAACTATGTATGTTTAATAGAGATACACTTTTAGGGCATGATCTTCATGATTTTTTATAAGAAATAGGGTCTATTATTAATTAATTTATTGATCCATGAATTTGTAACTTCCCATTGCATTCATAAAGAATATATTTGATATAGTCTCAAAAATAAATTTGACCATACAAAAACCTACTGTAAAATTTTCATTTGCATGAAAATTTCATTTTAGGCTAGTGTTGTTGTTTGACTCATGGGAGACACATGAGTCCCTGCAATCTTGTTCGAGTCTCCACTGAGATGAGTGTGTTTGACATTTTGTGGAGACCTTGGCATAGGAAAATATACCACCATAAACCATTTATGTTCATTAGTGGTGTTGTGTTATGGAATAACAAGAAACAATCAGTTACAATAGTTTCTGTTGGAAATACTGGGGGGGGGGGGTGAATCAATATTTCTTAGAAATTAGAACTTTTAAATCTTTTAAGAGAATTAGTTAATATTCAATTATTATTAATGTTTATGCAGTAATAAAAGTAAATAAAAGAACATAGTATGCACATGAATTTTAGGTGGAAAACACCCTCCAGGTCAAAAACCATTAAACACTTTTCTAATAAATTATTTAATCTTCAACCCCAACTAAAATGAAAGCAACAACTTCCTATAATTCTAGAAAATCATTCTTCTCCAACTCACATTGGAAGGACACCCCAACGCCCTGATCTATTTAGTAATCAACTAAATGGATGCCCCAACACCCTAGCAAGCCACAACTCACCCTAACACCACCCTACCACCCTGAAGTGTTCACATGCCCCAACCTGTAGGCGACTTCATACACCTACCTAACACCTCCTTGCCACCCTATAATGACTGAAATAAGACAATACTATGGATTCCTAAACTAGGGACAACAATCCACGATACAATAAGATGTACAATGATTTTCATGTACTCGACCAAATACTGAATCACTTTATGACCTGCAACCCAACCATGCCATCATCCCAACAATGACTGCCATACCTCCCAACATTGCCTCTTCAACTCTGGGTAGAATGACTCTTTTACAAATGACTCTTTTACAAATTTACAATGATGACCCATGGCCTTAACAATACTTCACGATATCTGGTTGGTTGTCATGTCTTCGAGGAGGTCCCGCTGCAATGCTTCCATTGATTTGATACTTCTGCTCTTGAATTCTCACTTGATGTTGTACTTGAATACTCTTCTACATGCATGAAAAATTTGCCTGGCTAAACCAATCCCAAAAGAAAACAAAATACCCTTCTAGTTACCTCTACATGCAAAACACATGTAAGTGCATAATAATGAATAAATAAAAATTAAAATTACAATGCATACCTAAAGTGTGCTTTTCAATTATGTTGTTGACTTGTTGCAACAGTAGATAAAGACTCCCACTCTTGATATAGTCTTGGACTCTATACAAGACTATATCCCAAACTGACCTAAAGATATATACAATAAAATCTGATGACAGACCCTAGACTTGTGATGGACCAAGTTCTAAGTAAAACAATAGAGACCACTCTATCAACTATGACAAGACAAGTAACATGAACTTACAACATCATATAGATTTAGCAGACTTGGTGTAGCATCAAGAATATGTAGCATCAAATGTGTAGTACCAAGAATAGAATATCTGAAATGTGGTATCAAAACTAATTATGACATATAGAGACATGGAGATATAATTGAGACCTTGTATATAATTACATTGTCCTGCAAAAAAACATGTAAGAGATGATACTCAAAATTCAAATTTAAACACTAATCATACATACCTTGCTATAGGAGACTTACCCTTGATTGTTGATGTGTGGTCCTTACTACAGTGATCCTTGAATGCATGTTTTTTCTTTCCCTCTTGGAGTTCAATATTGAATCTGTTGTATCTATGTAATTTCGAACCTCCAGGGTCTAAAGCTTCGTCTTGTGATATCCCTATGAGTCCTCTTTCCAATTCCATAGTTTTGGTCAAGATTGGATTCTTCAAGAAAGAGTTATGCCTAATCTCCCACGATGACCAGATTAAAGACTAGTTTCATAGAGTGAAATTGTACGAAGTGCCACGTGTCAATGTTGCCACTTTCAGCTCTAAAAATGTTACCCAAGAATATGCAGTCCGTCCTCTTTCTGTCACTATTTATGAAAGTTAAATCCAATGATCAGAGTGAGAGTTATTACAATTCTCCCAATGTCACCTGTTGACATGGAATTTGGGAGACTGCACAAACCCTAACTGTTATAGACATATTTGGGCACTGCAACCCTAATCACATATGTCCATAAACCAAGGGCTCTCAAACCCCTAAAAGTGTTCTTTCATACCCTAAAGGATCAAGGTCAACTGATTACATCATTTCCCAGAAGTTCTCCTTGAAAACTTGCTCAGAATTTGTCAAAATTGGACCATACAGACCGCTCCATGCTGAGGGTGCGATGCATCTCACCTTCTACACACAAAGGTGTGATGCATACTGAAAAGCCCTTGTGTAGGGTGCGATGAGTGAGAGCAGACAAATGGAAAAAGCAGTTTTCTAGGTGGAAACTCAAAGAATCTTTTAGAAACTACTCATATGACACTTGCCTCTCTGAATTTGCCCAGGGATGAGTAAGAGATCATGAAATCTTGAAGTGGAACCAAGAACTATCATTGAAATGACACTAATCAAAATCCCAGAAGCTGACTCACTCTCCTACAAACATCTATATATGGATCCCTCATCCTAGAGATCCAAAGGCTAGAATTTTGTAATTTGTAAGGAAGTGTTGTTGGTTTCTCTTTGAGACATTGTGTTGTTGGGTGATCTTGCTTTTTATGAGGTGAAGAGGGCTTTCATGCTGGGAGGATGATGCTGGACCAGACAACTTGGTTGTAATCCTCTCTTCTACTACTTCTATCAATAAAGCTATTTGGGTTTTCCTCCATATACTTGTATATCTCTAAATCTTGTATTTGTATATGAATTTGTATGGTTAATGTACATCTGATCCTATATTGTTTATGGTTATAGATCTCTATGCTTTGATGGTATTTGGTTGAAGGGAAAGTACCCCTAGGGTCCTTTGGGCTAAGACTCTACCAGACTGAAAATTGCTTATTCAAAGAAACACACACACACAGCCATCTTTTTTACTTTTAAGTAAATTCTAATGTTTAGGGTACATACCTAAGGTCCTACGTTCGAGAAGACCGTTAGGGTGCAAACCCTTCTTGGAGTTCCCTTCTTCTTTCTTTGACCTGCAAAAAAAACAAATCAAAGAACACAACAGTACATGTATAGAAACTTATATATAAATCATCTTCATGCTATAAAGTTAGTTATAAAAAATCTTTAAGTAACCACTTTCATAAGAATTCAACACAAGAAACTCATAAGCATAAAGAAAGATTATTCGGGAACAAAGACGTGTTTCTTTATATATAAAGGCAAATAAAGTACATATATCGGAAAGATATCACCTGAACACCTTCAGCAGGCTCCAAGCAAGCTTCCTCCCGGATTCGTTCCAGCCTCAAGCCTCCAACAGGAGCTCCTTCCAAGTCTTACTCAATGACGATGTCAAGGATGAATGATCACCAATACACATGGAAACAAGGGTTTCCTATGCAAAATGGGGGAAGTGCAGAATGCACCAAGGACTTCAGACCTGGTCTAAGGGAAAAATCTCAGCATAATAATCTTGCTCTCCTTTCTCTCTCCCCTTGGCCTTCCCTTTGATGTCTTTTTATACCCTCTCCAAAGTAGTTTTTTAGTTAGGAGTTGGTTGGGAACAGTTGGGCCACGGGCACTAACAGGTGATCCAGCAGGTAAACCCGCGATCACCGCCCGAAAAAGAGGAAATTATATTTTTTTAAGTGTTTTAATAGATACACGCGGGTTGGGTATGACAGACCCGCGTGTACACGCGTTTAACACAGGGCAAAGTCGCGTATAGGGAATAAAACACTGTTTTTTAAATTTTTGGACCAGGTCTGGAAGGAGGGGTTGCCCTAGGCCATAAGTGCAGCATCACAAATCATAAGAGTGAGATTTGGAGCTATAACAGATGCCCCCTAATGTATGAGTTCAGAAGGGGAACATGATGGCCGAAATATATTAAGTAAGTACAAGGAAAGGAACTCTGCCGAAAAACCGAGGAGGACTTCACCAGAATTCAGCCTGCCAAGCCACCGAAAGGAGATCAGAAAGAAACACTGTCTGAGGCGGGCATACCCATGCTCAGGAAAAGTAAAGCATGTCCGCGTATCAAGTACAAGCGGATCCACTAAGTATACAAGTATAAATGACTGTAAAATACATAATGGATCATCTGATCATAATGAGTAAGTACATGTCTGAATATCACATATAACACTGTCAATGATGCTGAAAGATGCAACGGATCACTGAAATCAAAGACTGATCCCATAAGGTACCAACTGAACATGATGGAATAGGATGGTACTATACTGTAAACTCAGGTGCTAGCATATAGAATATCGCTATGACCGACTGCAACATATAAGGTGGAGTGGTATCAACTAGCAGCAACAGGAGCAACTGTCAAGTGAACCAATGAATGCTGATACATCCTGAGGTCTTCACCGACCGCCGTGGTACATTTCTACACCATGGGAATAAATGATCTGAAGTCGACCATGTGAGAAATCGTTTGATTACCGGTCATTGATGTATACCGTTAACAAACGCGAGACTACTCACCGATAATGATAATGAGCGTCAAGGTACCCAGTACAATCTAACAAGTGTGAATAGATGAGCTGAAGTCGAACACCTGTAAGAATCTATCAATCAGGAGACAATGATGGTTTCCCACTGTCGATAGCGAGGAATCTGCCACTAATGACTGCAAACCCCAAGGTACTGCCAAATGGACTCTAGATCTTTGCCCCAGAGCAATGAGTCGGAGTCGATAGGGAAAGATCCGCTAGAAGGAAGGCATTAAGGCATCCTCCATCAATCTAGCGTGAGTGTAACCCGTAGGCCAATAATGTGGAAGGAATCGGACGAAAAAGATGTAGTAACCCAACCGAAGTACGTTTCCGGCGTACACAAGATGTGGCTAGCACACGGCAGAAACCCTCTGAACCAACCAATAATGAAAGCTGACACAGAGGCGAGGTATCCACCAATAGGGTCAAATGGAAACCAAGGTACTGCACGAATCCCAATGTGTGATAATGTATGCTGATGTCGAACACAAGGGAAACCACTCAGTCAAAGACCCATGATACTGATCGATGCTGAGCACAAGGTGACCTATCAATAATGAAAATAGGGCCAGGGTGCGGTCTCTAGGTCTGCCCTCAGAGCAATGTGTCGTCGTCGATAAGGACAAGACCCTCCAGCAAGAAGTCAATGGGGACCTTCTCAAACCGGCACGAGTGAAGGACCAATATAACTGATGTGATGATAGACATGACACTGACAACCAGGGATGGCCGACTGAAAAAATGAGTCAAGAGACACCGCAGAAAGGCCGACTCAGGCTAACTTCCCTTGAACAAAAGCACGACTCAATGTGACTATGTGGCAGCATATAATGAATCTGTATAAGTTCGTCATGCAGGAGGCACGAATGAACCCTCCATATGATTGGAAGAGATAACCAATCGGGGGAGAACTGACTCGATAACAAGGTTATGGCTTACCTAAGTCAAACTAAATCCCACCCATGCGGAGGAGACTTTGTTTTGAGTGCTTTGTTCAAGGGCGACACGACTGACTCTAGCTGCCAACAATAAATGGAAATAATGTCCCTGTTCCCGCTCTTTTTGGAATATTTAATTTTTTTGTCTTTTTCTGATAAGCCGGAAAAAGAATAAAAGAATGCTATGGTACAGTGGAAAGAACGAGTGTCGGTGAAACAGATGATCTAGTTCCTGGGAAAGGAACATTCCTATGCTCAATGCAGGGAGGTGAAAAACTGGTCAGTGACACTCAGAGGTATGTTCCTTCCACGGATCTGGGTATGTCAAGCTGCAGAGGTCAAGGGTATGCAAGGTTGATTTTTGCAGACGTCATGGTCAAAAGTGGGCTTAAACACGAGTCCAAGTGAAGCCGGCTATAGGCCAAAAGGTGCAAATGGTCAACATGCAATGCAGAAGTACAACTCAACACACATAGGAGCCTCTAGGGTATAAGGCTAGAACAAAACGAAGAAGCAAAGAAGAATGAGTCTTCAACGCATAAGTCATGGCGGGACTACAGAGGACTCCCGAGCCTACTCAAAACGAAGCAGCATGGGCAACAAATGTCAGTGAGGTGCTAACTAGGATGCCCATGTAAAAGGATGGCTCTACCATCATGTCATGATTTAAAGAATCGGCGAGTGAAAATGGCTTGCGAACCATAACATGATGGGGTCGACCCTACGGCAGATGTATCGGTCAAATGGATGCTAGTATGCATAATGCAACGGAAAAATGGTGTCCCTAACCTATATGCCAGTGAGAACACGATACCTGCCATGACGGGTCAGCAGTCATGGAACCGTCTCGAACCGAAAAAATGTCCAAAATGTCCTGAAAAACAACTCAATCTCGACATTCCAAGCTCCCAAGTTAAAAGTGACATGAAACCAAACAAAATAAAATTTTGAAAAAATTTTTCATTTTCAAAACTTATAAAAAGAAATTTTGGACTTACCATTTTCACCGTTTGACTTGGAGAGCAAAAATTGTGGAGCAAAAGGAGCAAACTTCCTCGTGACTTATTCAACCGTTCAAACTTGCTGAAAACTTCCAGGTAAGCACTAAACTTGTCTTGCAATCAATTGTGATAGTTTTTAGGAAGTTTAATTAATGTTTCACCGTTAGATTTTTGCAAAAAATCGCTCTGCGGCGTACACGCGGGTTGGATGTATATAAATCGCGTATACGACGGCCCTACACGCGACTGTGTATAGGGTAACCCGCGTGTGCGCAGCGAAACATTTTTATACATAAAACTAATGGATGAAAATGATTTTTTTTCCAAGATGACTCTCACATGGCGTGAAAGAGAGCACTCAGCTGTAGATAATGAAGTCATGGACAATGATGAGGCATTAGATGCCTTACGGGGATGCGGATTGTTAAAATTCTTCAAGTTGCCGAATATGAAAGCAAATGTGCGTCTGCTCGAGAGACTTATTGATTATTGGGATGTCGAGGAAGAAGCTTTTATGATTGATCAGATGCCACTCAGGATAGAAGTGGAAGATATATATTTCATCACGGGCCTTTCCCGAAGGGGAGAGGTAGTACACTCCCAGGGCAGGACCCGGAATAGTCTCAGTGTAGACGACTATGTACAACTTTACTGCCCAGGTCATCGAAAGGTCGGGAGTCAGATCTCGATCCCACACGTGGCGAGTTTGTCACTGCGGATAATCTTGTTCACCATAGCTCGAGTGAACGGATCATCTTCGCTACATCAGGCATCACGGGTAAACATGAGCGTAGCAGTGGACTGTCTCACCACGGTGTTTGACTGGTGTACTCCTCTACTTGCCAACATGAAGGAGCAGCTTGCTTCTATCAAGAGGGGACAGACCAAGAACTTTGGGTACGGAACCATTTTATGCACTTTTTTCTTCGAGAAGGTTCCCGCACTCCGCCCCAGGGTAGCAGTTCCCATCAGTAGTCCACGTGATCCACGCATGGGCCGGTGGGCTGACTTGATGAAACGTCTGGGGGGTGGGGAAGTGCCCAGGAATGCATTCGACGACGACTTTTTTGCTTGGTGGGAGCAACAGATCATCGCCATAGACGACTACCCCTATGCTGGACTGGATTTCCGAGGAGATCCTGACCTAGTGTTACCACCAGATGCAGCATGGGGCGAGATCGGTAAGATTTTTTTTGACTTTTATGATTTTATGATTTTTAGGATTTTTCAAGTATAATGATGAACTTTGAAAAATATATTTTTTTGATGAGATTCAAATGACTGATATGATGATCATGTTCCAGACATTGGGCCCGTGCGACCAGATGGATTCCCACGACATGGACGGCGTGGCCGAGGAGCCGAAGAGGAGGCTGCGAATGCGGAAAGGACCCTCAACAACGTCCAGCGACACTTGGCGAGATTGAGCTACCAAGTACCGATGGCTGAGATAGAGGACCTTCCTCCAGATATGCAGCGTCATGTGGTTGGGATGCCACGTGACTGGGTTCGCGTCTTTCGGCGCGTGGCCATTGCTATAGTTAGTTATTTAGCTGCTCATCCAGAGCCGAGGCATTAGATATGCCTAACATGATTATGGGCATTTGAGTCCCAATTTTGTATATTTTGGACACACATATGTACACTCGAGACGCTTTGCGATATATATATATATATACAGTTTGACTTTTTGATGCATGATTTTATGATGATGAATGATTGATATGCCAGTCTAATGCTTGATTAGCGATAGAATCAGCTAACCAATTTTGAGATCTTGGAATGTGCAAATAATTAATGTAAGTAAATGATCTTTGCAACAACCTCACCCTTAAATATTGGCGATATAATGATGGATCTCTAACCCGATAAATGTTATTTAACTGAGACACTATCAATTGAGAATCAAGATACACTACCAACGAGTCGATCCCATAAGAGATTGCCTCGGATAGTAAATTGATAACAGCTGTATACTCGGCCATATTGTTTGAAGCAGGACCGATACACACGCCTCTCGATGTCATCAACTGACCAGTTGGGTAATAAAGTACCCAAGCTGCGGAAGCAAGATTCCGAGTGTGCCGACTAGCACCATCGGCGAATCCAAAATAAACCAAATCATCCATCAACACCTGCCAAAGCAGACCAAAAAGTGCTGATATCAGAAAACGCTCGATAAGATATGTACAAATATACATAAAATACAAAGAAGCCATTGCCTGGTAAAACTAAGCAAAATACTTCTTTAAATAGAGCCCATTTCGGGGCTCCGCCAGCTTGTTTCCTTCGAAATCAATTAACTCATACGATCCTTTTTCTAAGACTCGTTTGATAATGAAAGGACCGTACCACATAGGCTTGAATTTGCCTGCCCCCAAGGCGTCCTTATCTTGGTCATAGACCAAGACAAGGTCACCTTCAGAAAAGACACGAGGTCGGACAGACTTATCATACTGAGTTTTGACCCTTTTCTTATGGGCCTCATTCGTCGTGGCGGCATCTCGACGCTGCTCATCGAGATGTTCCAGGTGAACTAGGCGCTCCTCGAGACTCGAAGTCTCAGGAAGAAGCTCGACAACCAATTTCAGAGATGGAATTTCACATTCGACCGGAAAGATAGATTCCATCCCGTAAACTAACTGAAAAGGAGTAAAACCAGTAGCCGTTTTAACGGAGGTTCGGTATGCCCAAAGAGCCGGATACAACATAATGTGCCAATTGGACCGATTTTTATCGATTGTCTGTTGGAGTATCGTCTTAAGAGTTTTATTGACCGCCTCGACCTGTCCATTGGCCTGAGGATAGTAAGGAGACGAATGCTCTTGATGGAAACCTAATTTAAAAGACAATTCAGACATTAGCTGATTTTGGAAATGACTGCCATGGTCAGTGACAATCTCTCTTGGGATACCGAATCTTGAGATAACTTGATTGAAAAGAAACAAAGCTGCCATGTCACTGTCGTTCTTATAAGTAGGCATGGCTTCAGCCCACTTCGTGAAGTAGTCTACAGCCACGATAATGTACTTGTGATTTGCCGCTGAAGGCGGATTACAAGTCGTAAAATCAATACCCCACTTAGTAAAGGGACCGACGGTGACAACGGGAAAAAGGGGAGCTGGATGCGCGCGCATCTTGCGAGTAAAAATTTGACATGGGTGACAGCGTTTGACCGCTTCCACACAGTCCTTAAAGAGTGAAGGCCAAAAGTAACCGGCACGTAAGATGCGCTGGGCTGTAGTAAGCCCTGATAGATGACCACCACAAGCTCCACCATGGCAGTCATTAAGAACAGACTCTGCTTCCTCTAAGGTTAAACAACGTCGAAGAATTGAATCAACCCCTCGACGATATAAGGTGTCACCAATTATAACATAGTTTTTAGCCAGGTGACGTAACTTGCAACGTTCATCCTTGGAGAAAGTAGAGGGAAACTTCGAAGTCTGGAGATAAACAATGATATCTCCATACCAAGGGTCTTGTGAAGAGATGAGGAATATATGTTCGTCGGGTAAACTTTCCTCATAAACAATATCCTCTCCACAAGGAAGCTCAGAAATTAGCTCCGCGAAGACCATAGATTTCTTAGACTTGGCGGACAAGAACTCGAGGTCGAATTCTTGTAAAATGACTATCCATCTATTATATTTGCCCCCAATCACTCGCCTACTGAGGACAAATTGAAATGGGTTAACCGCTGCTAAGACAAAAGTTTTGCGTAGCAAAATGTAATGACGGAGCCTCTGGACAGCATGGACTGCTGCCAAGGCCAACTTCTCAACTGGAGAATAGCGGAGTTCAGGGCCTATCAAGCCTCGGCTCAAATAATAAATCACGTGCTCGAGAAGAGCATCGTCTTCCTGAACTAGAACCATACCAATGGTAGATTCTGCTGCAGCGAGATATAAAAGGAAGTCTCTACCATAATCCGGTGGACTCAAAAGCGGGGCAGAGACTAATGCCTTTTTCAAAGCATCAAACGACCGCTGCGCAAAGTCGTCCCACAGGAATGGAACTCCTTTCCGTAGCAAACGCATGAACCCTTTAGTGATCTCGGCATAGTTTGCTATAAACCTTCTTAAGAAATTGGCCTTCCCTTGAAGACTTTGAAGTTGACGAATTGAAGACGGGGGAGGCAACTGAACTATTGCCTCAACCTTGAAGGGATCAACCCGAATCCCTTCATTAGACACAATAAACCCTAACAACCGACCGGATGTAACCGCGAAAACGCACTTATTGGGATTCAACCGGATTTTATAGAAACGACATCGCTCAAAGACTAATTGAAGATGACTAGGATGATCAGTCCTCTTTCGAGAACGAGCAGCGAGATCATCTAAGTATGCTTCGATGATATGTTTGATGTCGTGGAAAGCGTAAGACATGGCCCGCTGAAAGGTGGCTCCAACATTTTTAAGACCAAAGGGCATCTTTCGATATGCAAAGGTACCCTAGGGACATATGAAGGCAGTCTTATGCTGATCCTCAGGACGAATGGAGATTGATTATAACCCGAAAAACCGTCCATGAAGGAAAAAATTTCATTACCCGCACACTCGTCGATAATCTGGTCAATGAATGGCGTGGGGTAATTGTCTTTTGGACAAGCCTTGTTCAAGTCCCTAAAATCGATGCATACACGGATTGTTCCTTGCTTTTTGTCCACAGGGACTGGATTCGAAACCCAATCCGTAAGAGGAACAGGGTATATAAAACCCGCCCTTAGCAGCTTCTCAACCTCAGCTTTGATAGCCGCTGCTTTCCTAGGGTTAACCGGCCGAAGCCTTTGACGAATCGGTTTTGCGTTTTCATATGTCTTGATCTCATGTTGGACTATAGAAGGATCAATGCCGGGCATTTCCTCATAAGACCAAGCAAATACATCATGGTATTCCTTGAATAGGTCGGTGTAAATTTGAATTTCTTCAGGGGAACACTCACTTCCGATGAAGATATTCTCGATGATGTTAGGATCCTTAGAGATGTTTATAGGTATCGTTTTTGAGATTACCGACATATTACCTTCGGCACGCACGTGTGTTGGAGCCAAAGGGTTCGACACCATACAAACATCATTACCAACGAGCTCGGAGAATCTAGATTCTACTTCCTGCAATGGAGGAAGAAAATATGAGCGATGGTGTAAGTCTTCCCAAGGTCGATCTATACCCATCATAATTTCGAGGATTGCTTCTTCAGAAGGTAGAACCGAATCTAAGCAGTCCAAGGCAGAGTTAGAATCAAAGCTCCAAGCGGGGGCCACATGACCATCTAACTCCTCTTCGGAAAAAGGAGTAGAATGGTTATCTGCAGAGTCTACGATAGCCTGATATCTAAGCTCAGCTGCAGATATAGGAAACACCATTCCATTAACTTGCCCTTCAACTAATGTGGTCGTAGGTGAAGGCAAGGTCCAAGGGTCGGAAAAATGATGAGTTCGGAAGAACTCCTCTCGAGAAGATTCCTTGGATGATGAAATAGCATTGATTCTTGCAAAAGGAGAGGGAAGATCAAACGTACCCATCAATGAGGAATACATCCCTACTCCTAAATTCTCAGTCGGCGGGCGAGGGTTATCCACCAAAGGAACAGTAGAGTCGGAGGTTGCTTGAGGATCGATTGGAGCATAGTCCAATTGATCAACCTTAACGATTTTCCCCTCATGAGGAAAGCAAATGACACGAAACAGAGTCGAAACAACGGCTTCCATATCGTACACCCAGTTCCTTCCTAATAGGAGATTATAGTCTAGGTTAGCATCTACGACTTCAACTTCGATATTAACGACCTTCCCTCCAACACATATAGGAAAGGCCGGGATAATCCCATGCGGCTTGTGAGGATGGCCATCAAATGCAGTTAAGACGGTTGGTGAAGGAACAGCCGAAGGTGAACCAATAGCCTTCCAACATGACATGGACATGACGCATGTGGAAGCTCCTTCATCTATAACGGTGCGAAAAATATTGATTTTCCGGTATGTTGACTTTACCTGAAAAGCCATATGATGAGGGAGTCTCTTTTTGACATTTGACATGTCAAAAGAGAGCACTAGAGAGTTAGCTGGATCGACTGCTCCAATGGCGGAGAGTAAAGCACTTCTCTGAGACGGACACGACTGGAGAACTTCCAAAGCGGACATAGCACATGGGCTTTGAGCCAAATCCTCCACAATGGAGTAATTTTGAGCAGCTCTAGCATTGGGGTTAATTGTCGCGCGTTTGGCGGAACCTTTCGGTATCCTAGGTATAGTCTCAACAGGAGGTCGCTCAATATGAAGGTCATTACTTCCGGGAACCGTTTTATCCTTAGATGTTTCGGCTTCACCATAATCACGTGACCGAGTAGTCACGTTAACGTTTGAACCCATCATAAAAACATTTGATGCTTTTTCCCCTTCCTGGTTGCCCCCTGAGGAGGTCCCAGGATTCGAATTTGCGCCAGCAAGAAGTTGCTGCCCTTGGGGAAACGGGTTAGTCAACACAGCTTGCGAACTAGAAGTCCCTTGCTGTCCTAACAAGCGCTGAGCGTCTTCGATTCTAGGGCAAAGATGAGTTAGATGGTCCCCACTGCATAACTTGCAAGGAAACTTAACTTTCTTTCTCGACTCACCTTTACCACCACCAGCGTTGTTGCCGGATTTATTTGCATCGGGCTTCCCATCCGAGTTCTTCTTTTTACCATGTCCTTTCTTTTTCCCATTGGAATTTTGATTTCCTTTGGGGTTATGGGATTGGACGGCGTTAATGGAAGAATTTTGGGAAGCGGGAGGATTATACATTGTGACTTGGTTGTTAGGAGCAGTTTGTAATGACAACTGCTACAATTGATTCAACAAGTTCACTGTAGTTCGTGAGGACCTGGCTTTGGCTTAGCTAAATCAACCTTAGATCCAGGAGCATCTGGCAAGTACTTTTGGAGGATCCCAGACTGAGAGTAGATCAGTTCTAATTGCTGGGCCCTGAAAATGGCTTGCTCCTCAGAATAGACCCCAGACATGGAGACATCCTTGGAGATCTCAGGTTGCAAAGACTTCAAAAACCACTCTAGACGGTACTCCGGAGGGATTTCAGCTTTAATGAGCCTTTTTCTCCGTCTCCATTCTTGTATGTGATCAGAAATGTGGGTTGCCTTATCCTGACGAAAGGTAGCCAGAAGTTCAGTTCTGGCATCATAGCGGACAGGCAACTGGAAGTGATTCAGGAAGATATTGGCTAAGTCAGCAAACGATGTAAAGCTGCCCCCTGGCAACTCTATGTACCATTTAGCCGCATTACCAGTCAAGGTGCGCTGAAAGAGTCTCAACCTAACCGAATCTTCGATGAGGGAGTTAGATGAGCACCACAAATGGAATGTGGTTACATGATCGCCCGGATCTTCACCACTCTTCCCTTCGAATTTTGGGATGTCCGAAGGGAGTTTGGTTGGGACCGGAGGCCAGGCCGGATTGTATCTGATAGGGTCGTTCGTTAGCTTAGTGAGATCTGGCAAGTTTAACGTTGCCAGAAATGGAAGCCTAGGAGGACCTAGGGGATTCCACCCAGACTGGGCAGAACTCCCAAAGTTCTGAAAAGATTGTCCTGGGATTTGAGAGGCACCAGGCTGCCCCAAGTGACCAGTAGAACCAGCTGAACCAAAAGGCAAGCCTTGTGGTCCAGCAAAATTCGGAGTTTGACCAACTCCTGCCGTATAAGCTCCATAGCTTGCAAAGTTTCCTCCTAAATAATTGTAAGGAGTCGATAACCCCTGATATGGGTTCCAAGCCGAAGCGAGGGGAGGAATACTTTGAAACATGCTAACCGTGGAATACAGCCTACTTCCTTGTTGGCCAATGAATGGATTCGCAGTTCCTGCGTTACTAACCCCAGGGTTATTCCAACCTTGGAAAGGATTGCTGCTTTGTCCTATTGAAGAAAAAGGCATGGATCCTACCATTGGGTTGGAATGTGGGATATGACCACTTCCAAAAGGAAAACCCTGAAATGAAGCCGATCCGCCCATCATGGACGTAGCGGCACTGAACGGAACTGACGGAATACCCTGTGATTGGGTGCCAAAAAGGAAGGAACCAGTACTAAAAGCATTGGTTTGGGCATTTCCACTCGTGGACGGAATGGAGGTAGACCCAACCAAAGATGTGCTAGCAAACGATCCGAACAAGGAAGCGGAGGGGATGGAAATGGTTCCTCCCCCTTGCACCGATGTTGGGGTTTGCATAGTCGCAGCACTCGTGGAAGCCATGCTTCCAGTAGTGATCATAAATGGTAAGCGCGTAGCGTAACCTGGACTCGCTGGTCTATATAATGGAGGCCCAATGTATTGAAATACGTCTGGATAACTAGATGGTAGTGGAGAATTTGGAATCACTAATGATTCTGAAAGTTCTTCTACCTCTACGTTATTCTCCGCTTGAAAGCGAACTTGAGAAAAGACTGGAGTGTCCCTCTCTTGTTCAAAAGTACCAGGCCTTGCTTGGCCGCTAATATCCCCGAGAGGAGGATCAATCCCCGATGCGTCAACCGGCGTGGGACGGACCCCACCGGTAGTATTCCCTCTGCGCCTTCTAGGAGAAGGCTCTAAACTAGGTGGCGAGAGACCACGAAGTCTTCGAGACCGTCTTGGAGACCGGTCAGCCACTTTGAATTTTTTGTTAAGATCTAACTAAAGACTCAAAAAATTAAAAGCTAAGCCGACTAGGAGCACAGAGCACACAGTATAAAGTTCCTAAAGATACAGCCAGTCAAACAACTTTCAAGTATTTCCGCTCCGGGTGATTGAGACCGGACACCAAAATACGAGAAAGTGAATCAAAGGGCCTTCCGAGGATAGTCTGGGATGATGAGGGCCCAGTCCTATCAGCGAAGGTATCAGAGGAAGTTACGCTAACCTCCTAACAACAGCCTGCGCCGGTGCAAGCCCCCAAGCTTCGCAAGGGTGCCCTCCAGAAGTACTGTCGAGAGTGATACAACGTCGACCTCAGGTGCCACGGGATTCCCCTCCGCAGCCACCTATGCAGATCCCTAGGAGAGGCAACTATGGGTACCAACTCGTCGCAGAAGCCAGGCGGAACAGTCATGATGTAAGTTTGGAAAAGTAGGAGAGGGGGTATCTCTCTTCCCTGTCTTCACAGACCCTCGTGCTTAACTCCCAGATCCGGAGCTTTCCTGGTCTTCCTAACGCTATTGGATTTACTCTCTTTAATCAGACTCTTATGTTTGACGTTTTGTGTGGCCTTGGAGAGTTAACTCTCCACTCGCCTAATCCAAGGCCCTAAAATCCTAAACTTGTTGGTGTAATAACTAAAACAAAAAGTTCTAGTGGATTTTAATTAAGCGCTTGATTTTATTAGGCTGTTCTTTAAGTCAAAGGTAATGGAGGTGAAACTTGTGGTGTTTTATGGATGCAAAAGAAATTAATAAAACTTAGCTACATGCATATGCACTTTTGTTTTCGATGAATAGCAATTTCTATGAGGTTCAGAGACACTTGTAATATAAGCAAATTTTCTTTTTCTTTTCAGACCCCACACTCACAAAAACTAACAAAACTAAATATGCCTAAAAAAAGAGATGCAAATCTTACCCTAATGCAAGAACTAAATGTGGATGCACGATTCAAAGACTACTCTAAAAACAAAGGAAAGTTGCTGCTTTACCAAATTTTGTCTTGCCACTGAAATGATTAGATAGAAGATGATTTGTTACTAATCATTTCGTCCAAACAATAAAAACAAGTTTTAAGATAAAAAACAAAGCACTTTCACTTCGCAAAAAAGGAAATCAAATGAGAAGCAAGTTTAAGAAAGCGAAACTCAAAAACTTTCAAAAGATTTTCTTTCAATCAAACCAAAAAGTCTTTTTCAAAGGAAAACTCTCAAAAATACTGACACTAATGATTGATAAACAAGCCACCAAACACTTTTGTGAATTGACACCTTTCAAATGATGAAAACTCAACAAAAATAAAATGTGTTCGAAAACGCTTTTGACAATCAAAAGCAGCAATGAAAGTCCAAAATATCAAAAGACAAGTTTCAAGAAACTGGTAACAAACAAATTTCCCGAAACAAAGGAGTAAATGGTCATAAAAATGATTTCGTTAAGCAAACACAAATGTCATGAAAACAAAATGGACACAAAGATTTGAAGACAATCTTCCCACTCTGCCGAAACAGAGCAATCAAGATTCTTAAACAGAAATCTTGTATGTCAAAAATCAATGACGCTTGCAATCAACGAAAAACAAGACTAGCACTCCTTGTAACTAGAGAGAGTTCGAAACAAGATGCCCCCTGTTAAACAGAGAACTGTCACTGGGAATTGACTATTTTAAACTGACCCAAACCACCAGATAGACATTCAGCAAAAGAAAAATTATAAATCTTGAAAATTATGTGATATACGCGCCTGCAATTATTTGCAGAATGCGTGTATACGCGACCGTAACTAAGGAAACCTACGTATATGTGGGTTTACTTAGTGCAACTTGCGTATATACGCTTCTGTAATCCAGAAAAAGTGCGTATCTGAAGTCTTTCAAGAAAAATAAAAAAACACAAACTGAAAAACTGGAAAAGCTTGGAGTTCAAGAAAATATCAGACAGTCAGAACCAACAAACAGAGGGACTGAGCCTTGATTGGCTTGAGGACTACCCAAACTAGGAACAACAAGAGTGTTGTCCCCAGCGGAGTCGCCAATTCTGGTTGAAGGGAAAGTACCCCTAGGGTCCTTTGGGCTAAGACTCTACCAGACTGAAAATTGCTTATTCAAAGAAACACACACACACAGCCATCTTTTTTACTTTTAAGTAAATTCTAATGTTTAGGGTACATACCTAAGGTCCTACGTTCGAGAAGACCGTTAGGGTGCAAACCCTTCTTGGAGTTCCCTTCTTCTTTCTTTGACCTGCAAAACAAACAAATCAAAGAACACAACAGTACATGTATAGAAACTTATATATAAATCATCTTCATGCTATAAAGTTAGTTATAAAAAATCTTTAAGTAACCACTTTCATAAGAATTCAACACAAGAAACTCATAAGCATAAAGAAAGATTATTCGGGAACAAAGACGTGTTTCTTTATATATAAAGGCAAATAAAGTACATATATCTGAAAGATATCACCTGAACACCTTCAGCAGGCTCCAAGCAAGCTTCCTCCTGGATTCGTTCCAGCCTCAAGCCTCCAACAAGAGCTCCTTCCAAGTCTTACTCAATGATGATGTCAAGGATGAATGATCACCAATACACATGGAAACAAGGGTTTCCTATGCAAAATGGGGGAAGTGCAGAATGCACCAAGGACTTCAGACCTGGTCTAAGGGAAAAATCTCAGCATAATAATCTTGCTCTCCTTTCTCTCTCCCCTTGGCCTTCCCTTTGATGTCTTTTTATACCCTCTCCAAAGTAGTTTTTTAGTTAGGAGTTGGTTGGGAACAGTTGGGCCACGGGCACTAACAGGTGATCCAGTAGGTAAACCCGCGATCACCGCCCGAAAAAGAGGAAATTATATTTTTTTAAGTGTTTTAATAGATACACGCGGGTTGGGTATGACAGACCCGCGTGTACACGCGTTTAACACAGGGCAAAGTCGCGTATAGGGAATAAAACACTGTTTTTTAAATTTTTGGACCAGGTCTGGAAGGAGGGGTTGCCCTAGGCCATAAGTGCAGCATCACAAACCATAAGAGTGAGATTTGGAGCTATAACAGTATTTTGCTGCTTTGACTCTACAGGTGTTCTTTGAAGCGGGACAAGTGATAAAGGAGTGGCGAAAGCTCTATCAAGGGAGAGAGGAAACAAGCAAGGAGACTAGCGAAAGACTGAGGTTGGTACTCTCAGCTTCTCTCTCATCTATCTCTCATAAAGCAAAACACAAGTAACTTTGGTTTGTTTGTTTCTAAGATAGCTATTGATCTTAGTGGGACTAGCTGCTTTGAATGGATACTAGTTTTCTCGATAGCAAAATGGCGACTCCACTGGGGACTGAATAGTTTTTTTGTTTTGTTACTTTTGTTTGCTTTATAAACTACAGACAGAGCCTAAAGTTAAGCCAGCTAGCCTTCAAACTACTTTTGCTATGACCCTACAAAGTAGATCATTGCTGCTTTAGTCAATCTCTAGGTAGGTAATGAACTGAAAATCTGACTTGCAAACATCCTAAGTTCCCTGGTGGTAGCTCAAATAACCTCATTAGATCAGCCCCTATACTTTGTGTTTACTGGCTATCAAAAGCTCAGCCTAAACCCCTAAACTTAGATACAAATTCTGAGTGAAAACCAAGCTCAGTCTCGTCCCTAGACCATCACACTGTCTCTCATTGGCAACCTGGATGCATCTCACTTCCCGTGTGTTGCAGGTGATATGCATCCCTATTTCCCTGTGTTATAGGTGCGATGATTGAGTGAGACTATTTCTGCCTCTAGATTTTGGTTTTTTCTTCATTGTCTTCAGCTTTATTCAATAGTTTTGTTGTCTATGATCAGTATATCGATGTTGAAACCTTCTTCCTTTGCATTATTCAACCTCCATTGACAAGGAATTGTGAATGTTTTTAATGTATTTTTCATCATTTACAGTCGTCCTTTGCAAATGGTAGCTTAATCAAACTGTCGTCTTTTGATTTGGAAGTGTCGCAACTGTCGTTTCAAGTCAAGAAAAGGAGCGTCATAAAGTCTTCCTCTTTTAGATAGTTGATTACACTTTTTCCATTGTACTTGATCTTGAAAATATTAGTATTTCAAGTGTCGAAAGCAATTTTAAATTCAAAATCGCAAAGTTTCATCTTAGTCTTCCTTTCGTTTCGAAAAGAGAAAACTGTTAGTACTGTTGCTTTGAAAGAAAATAGTTCAGATTTGTACTTAGTTTTCTTTTTGTCATTCTCACATTAAGGAAACTGAAAAAAAAATACATACATGTACATTTGCATTTAGACTGCATGCCGGAATTGATTTAGGAAAAGTGCATCTAGTGTGTGCTCTCTGCTCTATGTTGAAAGAATTTTATTTCTCTTTCCTTAGTAGCTAGGATTTTCATTACTAAAAGAAAGTAAACAACTATTTATCATCTTAGATTGCGTATTTAGGAATTGTATATCTACATAATGCAGTGAACCTTAAAGGAAAACTTCTTAAGAAAGATCAACAGTAAAATAAACCTCAATGAACATAAAAACTCTTTTGAACCTAACGCACAACATCTAGAAGTCTAGGCTAGAGACGTATTCCGGGATTGCAAAGCCTAGTAACTATCGTTTTCATCGTAGGTTGGGTGATTCCTCCTCTTTGATGTGAAAAGTCCCAGTATGGACTTGTGCTCCCATGTACCATCGAGTATATATTGGGAGACCACAATAGGCTATATCCTTTATCCTTAGGAATCCGTGTCTATCGCCCTATCGATCGCAATGCACTGAACAAAGCATTCGGGAAGATTGACTGCCGTACCTTAAAAAGTATTCTGTAGTTTTATGATTGGTTTGGTAATCCCTCTGTCTAGATTTCCAAAGTAGTCACTTTCCTTCCTTTTCAGCCTCCTTAAAAGAAAAGGTCCATCTGAGCACTTGTCACTTCAGGCTCATTAAAAATCGAAGGCGATTAGAATCACTTTAGCTTTTTCTCGACTCTTTAAAATTGAAAAAGCAAGTTGTGTCAAAGCATCATAAAATTTATTTTAATTGGAATAACATCACTTTTCCCACATTGGTCTTAGGTTGAGAAAATGGAGTCCTCCAATCAAGGATTTCCTCTTGGGGGGAATCCTAGTCCTTTCTCTTCTTGGGGAGATTTTGGTGCTCCACAAATGGCCACATTGTCCCTTCCAGGACTCACAATTGGCTTGCCAGTATGGCTTTTCTCGACCTCTGTTGTTCAAATCACCATAAATCCTCAGTAATCAAATTAGAAACCAGATGATACTTAAGTTTCTCCCCCACCTTCTACTTCATTTGTTTCTCCCTCTCCTTCTTCCTCTTCGCTTGGTGAAGCTAGTAACACTAAAAACCAAGTAACTGAGAAGAAGAAGAAAGGGAAGGAGGAGAAGAAGAAGAAGCCAACGGTGAAAGGGGGCAACCATGCATCGTCTGGTGAAAATCTACACACTGCACTATCCAAAACTAAATCTCCATGTGTCATTTGCAAAGGAGACCACTATCATCGAGATTGTCCCTGCATCCCTTGGATCTTAAGAGTCTGGTCTCCTCGCTTGCACAATCTGGTGTCTTCAACCTCTGACGATCATGTTGAGAGCACACCATCAACTAGTGAAAACGAAGTCAATGGAAAGAAAGGAAGATCTAAATTTCTTTGTAGACTGTGTGAAGGCGATCATGCCCTCCATCGTTGTCCTTTCCTGTACGAAGCTAAAAGAGTCTTAGATAATCGTCCTACTTCACTGCAATGACTTCCTCCTGGATACAAGAAAATCTTGCAGAGTCCATCACTAGTTGAAATCTAACTGACACACCCTTTTTGTCGGTCGAAGCACCTATCATCGAAGATAAACCCTCTGAGTCCACACCGGACCAAAGTCAACAGGTCGAGATGATAGTCGACCCAGTCTTGTCTTTAGAAGGTCCACCTTCAGATGTTACAACCACCAAAGAGAATGAGAACAACACCATTCAAATTATTTTTGTTAACACAGAATTTGATGAACATGGGGTAAATCTACCCATTCCTTTACCGCAGGAAGGAAGTTCGTTAGAGATTCATCCGACCATTTATTTGGTCCCTCCTCCAAGCAATCTAGTCGTTTCCTTTGATTGGAATCTACAAGGGAGACCCTGCCTATCGTCTAATGTACCATTCTGAATCATAATACAAGCTTACAGAATGATCATGGCTGGTACTATCATAGATGAAGGGGCTTCTGTGAGTATCCTTTACTCAACTGCTTGGAAAGTGCTTGGTTTGCCATTACTTTTGCCTGAGATTCGAAATCTATCAGGCTTCATCAAAGGAACCAGTCGACCGTTAGGGATCCTTCCAAATTTGCCTATGACTTTGAGAAGGAAAACCGTTCATCTAAACGTGATGGTAGTACAAGGGCCTCTAGATTACAATCTAATCCTTGGGCATGACTACGTTTATAGCATGGGAGCTATTGTTTCCTCACTCTTTCCAGTGATGTGTTTTCCGTATGAAGGCATAATGGTCCAACTAGTTGACCAACTTTCATTCCTTGGTTCAAACACAACTACTAGTCAAATTCCATCCCTAAATGGTCATTTTGCATAAGGAATGTCTCATCAACATCTAGTCCATCCACCCGATGAGCGCGAGTGATTCGGTGAATGTGACTAAACCTAGGGGGCATGCGCCCTAGTTTGCTTTGGAAAGAAAACCCCAGATATAAGGTAGGTTTCCGCGTAGGATATATGACTAGTCTGACACCCCTATCCATTTAGGAAAATGGGATTAGACTGGAAAAGGATTCCCACGTCAAAGGTTGTGTGATTGGAAATTCCAACCATTCACCTTTGTCTATTATGGACAGAGCCAAGGAAGTGTTTTGTCTGCAAATGCAGACGAAACAACCTTGCTAATGCAAGAACTTTTGTATGGTAACCTGGAAACTTTACTCTTCTTTATACTTGGAGGCATGCAAACCTTTTGTACACAAGTGAAAAGCGACCAACATAACTCTAAACCCATATTTTTACTAACTTCAACTACTTAAGTTAGGTGATTGGTCTGATCAACCATTCACCTTTGCAAGGGCCAAATGGCACCGGCAAAGTAATGGAGATTGTTTCCCATTGAGAGACTATCCTACCTAACCTTAGTAGTTATTTAACCCCTAGGATAGTAGTTGGTCATTCCTAGTTTGCATACAAAAGGCTCCGGAGCAAAGTTTCGCATGGGGTAAGCTCCCTAAAAAATGAACCTATTAATGAGAGACATCCTTATTATATGACTGGCACGAGCAGTTTTACGCAAAGTTCAAGCTCGTTAAAAAATAAACCTAGAAATGAGCATATGTTCCCCTGAAGTTCAAGCTCATTAAAAAATGAACCCACCTTCAGTAAATAACCTTTGTGATCGCATAGCTATCAGCTTTTGAACCTTGGTCATGTTCTTACCATCACCTCCACTCTTTTTTAGCAAATCATACGCCTCCATTTGATTGTTTAACCTTTTGAGGAACAACTACGACGAGTGATTCTATTAGCCACCTTCTTTACACTGCCGTGATTGAAAAGTTCCAAACCTTACCTAGAACTAGTTTCTATCCAAAAAAAATCACTCGTTCCTCAAAAAACGGGTCTCCTTTAAGCTCTTTTTAGACTCGTAAAATATGAAAAGATTGTCGAGCAAATTGGCCTCTCCAGCTCGTTAAAGTGATTGGAAGTGCCATCCCTCCTCTCCTCTATATTTTAATCTTTTTGGACCTGAGGGATCATTACACAAAAATACTGAGCATTTGTCTTGTTTCTTGTTAAAACTATCAAAAAGTCATCCCTTTCATATTATTTTATACTTTTTCGGACATAAGGGATTATATTACGAAAAAGGACTACTGGAGTTTCCTTTCTGTCTCTTTTTAGACTCTCTAAAATTGAAAAGGACTGAGTTATCTTTGTTGTTAAACTCGTTAAAACAATAGTGACAAACTTGTCCATGCAAACAAGAACGAGTTTCACTGTCGCTAGGCTCGCTAAAAAATAGTGACAGGTTTGCCCGAAGGGAACATTATAGAACAAGCATATGTTATCCTCCTCAAGCTTGAAAAAAATAAAGAGGTACTGGTCAGCAATGACTGGGGAAAAAGGGAAGAAAACTTGAATAACTTCATTGGTAGCAGGTTGCTCTTGAACATGGCACTTTCCCTCCATCACCATGATTGAGTCAGGTTGGGTTATTCCGTTCACCAATCATATCACCATTGGTCCTCCATACCATCCATTTAGGGTTAACGCTACCAATCCATCTCAGTGTCACCGATATGTTCAAGAGAAGTTGCTCAGAGAATTCACCAACCAAGCTAATGTCTCATCCGCTGCAATACCTTAACACTCCATTATTTCATGACTGCAACCCTAAACCTTGTATCATTAGATCGTTTTCACCTCCACAAAATCATTTTCTCCATTCCGTGTTGTAGATGTGTGATTAATTAAGGCCCTCCTATGATAGGTCACTTCTTGTCGACATCAGCTCATTATCCAAGAAGTTGACTTAGGAACAACCCTTTCAGTACTTTGAAGCTTGCATGCCTCAATGGCAAGTTTCTCACTTCCGGCGATAGGTTTACATCAACGGACTTCGAACGAAAGATTTTGCGTGGTGTTTAACATCAACTCATGTATTCACACCATGTGAATTGTACTGTAGCACCTTGAGGGTCATCATCATTATCAGTGATTCCTCTCACGCCTGTTAATAGCTTACATCATTTGCTGGTAATCAGGTGATGTCTTGCCATGTTCGACATCAGAACATCTTTTCACATGGATCGACTTGTACTTCGGGTGAAGATTGAATGAGTTTGAAGACCTCGGATCTAGTTTCATCCATCCGGGCTGCGATATATTCAGGAAAATAAAGACATCAAATGTACATCATAACTGCACAGATAATCATCCAAGCTAAAGGATGATGGCTCTACCAGAATCATCGGTCTGCCACCCAGATGATTGTCTGTCCTATGTACATGAAAATGAATTTATAAAGTTGAGCATGGGAATGCCCGCCTCATCTAGATCATGAAAATATTATGAAGATAATGTATTGTATTGTATCTTATTACAGGTCACCTTCCAGTTCAAAAAACCTCGGATCCTCATGATAAAGCATTTCACCTGACATCAAAAGATTTACGGCCTCATGCTTTAGGGGGCAACTGCTATAGACATATTTGGGCACTGCAACCCCAATCACATATGTCCATAAAACAAGGGCTCTCAAACCCCTAAAAGTGTTCTTTCATACCCTAAAGGATCAAGGTCAACTGATTACATCATTTGCCAGAAGTTCTCCCTGAAAAACTGCTCAGAACTGGTCAAAACTGGACCATACAGACCGCTCCATGCTGAGGGTGCGATGCATCTCACCTTCTACACACAAAGGGTGTGATGCATACTAAAAAGCCCTTTTGTAGGGTGCGATGAGTGAGAGCAGACAAATGGTAGAAGCAGTTTGCTAGGTGGAAACTCAAAGAATCTTCTAGAAACTGCTCATATGACACTTGCCTCTCTGAATTCACCCAAGGATGAGTAAGAGATCATGAAATCTCCAAATGGAACGAAGAAATATCAGTGAAATGACACTAATCAAAATCCCAGAAGCTGACTCACTCTCCTGCAAACATCTATATATGGATTCCTCATCCTAGAGATCCAAAGGCTGGAATTTTGTAATTTGTAAGGAAGAGTTGTTGGTTTCTATTTGAGACATTGTATTGTTGAGTGATCTTGATTTTTATGAGGTGAAGAGGGCTTTCATGCTGGGAGGATGATACTGGATCAGACAGCTTGGTTGTAATCCTCTCTTCTACTACTTCTATCAATAAAGCTATTTGAGTTTTCCTCCATATACTTGTATATCTATGAATCTTGTATTTGTATATGCATTTGTATGGTTAATGTACATCTGATCCTATATTGTTTATGGTTATAGATCTCTATGCTTTGATGGTATTTTGCTGCTTTGACTCTACAGGTGTTCTTTGAAGCGGGACAAGTGAGAAAGGAGTGGCAAAAGCTCTATCAAGGGAGAGAGGAAACAAGCAAGGAGACTAGCGAAAGACTGAGGTTGGTACTCTCTGCTTCTCTCTCATCTATCTCTCATAAAGGAAAACACAAGTAACTTTGGTTTGTTTGTTTCTAAGATAGCTACCCGTCTTAATGGGACTAACAGCTCTGAATGGACACTAGTTTTCCCGATAACACTAACGTCCTATGATCATATCTCCAAAAATATAGCGAAACAAGATCAGAAATTTGGTCACAAGGTTCATCAAGATGTTGGATCAAATGGGTTTTATTTTTAGATTCTTAAGCTTCACAGAAAAAACGATATAGTAGAAATTCCATGATGAATTGTTTGAAGCCATAAAATCCTTACTAGAGGAGGAGATGAGGGTCACTATTTATATGAATGTCTTGAGTTGAGAGGGTAAAAAGAAAGTGAACATTGGAAGGATTTTAGGAGAATTTTTTTTGTTATTAATTATTGACTAGTCAAAAACCACAACCAATATGAGTGCCATGCCACGACCCCATAGGGTTTTAGCCCACTAACTAGGGTTACTAACTTCAAACACAAATATTTCTCAAACCTTGAAGAATTACGTGGCGTGCCATATATAAATGGAAACATCTCGATGAGTAGAATCCATATATAAGATCCTTGAATCAAAATAGAGCAAGTTTTCAAGTCAAAATTCCCATGCAATATCAGGGTAGCCCCTGGTGCTACTTGGGTTGACATCAATGAAAACCACTGATCAACAATCTCCCCCTTTGTCATTGATGGCAACACAAGTATCCCCGTGCGATCATGACACCTCTTCCTGCTACCTTCTCTACCCTTTTTGTCATCAATGGAAAAGGGTAACTCCCCCTAAAAATTTGTCATCCTGCAGACCTGTACACACCTCCACTCCTCCTTTCTACTTAGATAAGAGAAATATTCTAATGAGAACTTGGGAGAATCCCAATATTTTGGTGAAGATACTCAAATTCTTCACGAGGTAATGGTTTGGTAAATATGTCAGCAATTTGTTCCTTTGTGCCAACATATTCAAGCTTTATATTATTTTCGGCAACCTGCTCTCTAATGAAATGATATTTTATCGAAATGCGCTTTGTTTTGGAATGCATCACAGGATTTTGGGAGATACTGATGGCACTAGTGTTATCATAGAAGATGGGAATGGGCTCATCAAACTTAACTTGAAGATCTTGCAAGGTTTTCTTCATCGAGAGAACTTGAGTACAACAAGCTTATGTCGCGATGTATTTTGCTTCTGCTACGGATAACGAGAATGAAGATTACTTTTTACTTAAGCATGAGACAAGGCAACCACCTAGGTAGAATGATACTCCACTGGTACTCTTACGATCATCAACACTTCCTACCCAATTTGCATCTGTATAATCTTGGATGACTAGATCATTTCCTTTGGGATACCAGAGACCATATTCTACCATGCCCTTAAGATATCGAAGAATTCTTTTGATGGCAATGATATGTGATTATTTTGGTGTTGCTTAGAATCATACTACTTGTCCAACTCCCCATATCACATCTGGCTAGGAGGCTATCACATATAGGAGACTACCAATCATGGATCTATATAACCTTTGGTCCACATCCTTTGATGAGTCTTCTATGCTTAACTTGCAACCTATTACCATGGGGGTAAGTACTGGCTTGAAATATTCCATCTGGAATTTCTTGAGCATTTATTTGATGTATTTGGTTTGATATATGAATATTCCTTTATCTTACTGAGAAATATGAAGCCCTAGAAAGTATGTCAGTTCACCAAAGCATAGACATTTCAAACTCAATTTTCATTTTTGTGGCAAAGTCTTTACTTAATTTTTCATCACTGCTTCCAAAGATTATATCATCAACATATACTTGAATAATTGTTAGATTATCTCAATCCACTTTCACATAACAATTGTTGTCAACATTTCCTTTCTAGAATCCTTGTTGATTTAGATATTCATGAAGATGAGCATACCAAGCCCTACGATATTGATTGAGACCTATTGTAGCAGCTACAACCACCCTCCAAAATTTTTCCTTAGCTTCGTTTTGGAGCCTCCCTACCAACCTTCCTTAGCAAAATGTCTTGCCTTGTCAAGTACACAAGCTTCAGTGATTTTCTAGCAGATTTCCTATAAGGTCCCACCTTACCAACCATCAGCATTATACTAAGGCTGACTCAAAATGTGATATTATTTTATTTTAAGTTTAAGTTTTTAAGACTTAAAATTTTATGCAAGGTCATATATATATATATATATATATATATATATTATTGGTATTCTTTACACTACACACTAGTGTCTACTAACTAACTAAGCCATGGTAATATTATTCTTCTCATTAAAGCTACAGGGTCATGGTTCATTAAGATCCAAAACTTACAACTACAAGTCATAAAATCACATTTAAATGATAGAGTTTTTAGTGGGATAAATAATATCAATATTTACAAACCACAAATTTCAATAAGCAAATTGTTCATTCTATTGCAATTAAAAGTGTTTAAGAGTGACTAATTTGATTTTGTTCTAAATAATATGCCTATGAATTCTTTGGTGTTAGAAAATTATATATTACAGAGCAATGGAACAAATAAAATATTGCAGAAATATAAACACAGAACATGCATAAAACAAGAGAGACACAAATATATTTGGTTCACCCAATTTGGGCTACGTCCATGGAGAAACAACCAGTCCTTCATTTTATATTATCCAACAAAATGAATAGATACAACCTACAACAGATCCGTTGTAATTCCCTCTTCACTCTTGATATCCTCTCTCTTCCTTGCTCAGAATACATATCTACATAGACACAATACAATTCCCTCATATATAGCAAGGGGTTTCCTTCTAGTGCAAAAAACCCTAAATTAAACATAACTTCTACTGTCAGATCTCCGCCTAATGAACGACCCATATTGACTACGAACTTACAACATTTTAAAAGGGAATTTTACAACTATTTTTAGATTTTGGGGGCACTACCTCCAATGCCCCGCCAGGAGGGGGGGCTCCTAAAGATTTTTGTCACCCCCGCCATGGACCCCCCTTACAGTGCAAATATTATGGGTGGCATTGCCGCTACATTATGAATTGGGGTCCAATGCGGTGATACCTTTGAATAAAGAAGATAATCAAGCTCCACACCCAACATTTGGTAAAACAAAGGAAAAAAAACAAGATAATTCAACTTCTAAAGGAGTGGTTTCCAATGATTATGAATTCATATGTGAGCTAATAATTACAACAATTCACCTACCCAATTTTCCTTCCATGGATTTTTAATTCAATGGAATCGTCATGCTTATTCTTTGAGATATTTCCAAAAACACCTTTGTTGCAAATCCTAAATTCACTTAGTCATATTTATAGACAATTCATAGATGTAATTATATAAAACCATTGAACCATTATGTCAAACAATTTGCAAGCATGAAATGTACAACTATTGAGGCATTTTGTCAAACACTTACAACCATAACCCTTAAGGCGATTTCACCACAATTAACTAACATGAATCTAAGATTACATAACTTCTTTTTCATTGTCAGAAATGCCAATAAGTGAACCTAATACATAAGTAGAATTGTCATCCATCTTCATTGCTACATATACAAAAATTGATCCACATAAATGACTAAAAATATTTAATAATTTTTACGATATCTCGCGACAATGTAGCTACAGCCATTAGAGAATTTTGAACAATGGTTAGCAGTCACAAAACAAACTGCTAACTATTAAACTATCAAACAAATAGTCACAAGTTATTTAAACTATCTATGTATTAACCATTGAGAATTTAAAATAAGAATTCCAATTTTATATAACAGGTTGGTTTCATAAATAGATATTACCAGGTGTTGGGCATGGAATCCCCCCACAGTAGGTTTTGGGGCTCAAAGCCCAAGTTTTGGTCAAAGGTTTTGTAAGACTCCACGAATTGCGAGCATGGAGCGCGAAGTCGAGGTTAAGTCACAGGGTTTTCCACCATAAAGTATTGTAATGTGATGTAAAGTCATGTCAGCCTACCCATGGTCTGCGGACCATGGGATTGTATAAATAGAGCAAGACTCTAAATTGAAAAGAGAGTAGAAGAGGATAAAGTGAGTAGCAAAGGAATGGTTCGAGCTTAGAGTAGGATTCTAAGTGTATTGGGTGGTAGTAGTAGGAAGAGGCTCTATGGCTGAGTGCAAAGAGGCCTAGCAGAGTCCACAACTGAGTGTGCGGACCCCTGCAGCTGAGTGCGTAGGGCGGTGTCGAGTTTGTAATCGGGATTGAAGATTAATAAAGAGAAGTTTATTCCTAGTTTTGTGTATTTGATGTGCATTACCTTCTTAATGTTTATATTAGTTTATGTATTGCGCACAATGATATGATTGCTGAATATGCTGTAATAACCATAAATCTTACACACACAAGTTAAGTAATCAGTTAAATAGAAAGGAACTTGGGTATTATACGGGTCGCGGCCCAAGCAGGGCTACGTGGAAATAGTAGCATGGGTTGTGAAGGAATAGCAAGTGCGCATAGCGACGAGTTGGACCGCGAACCTCTAGAAGCCCATTAGACATCCCCAAGGTGCAGAAACCTGGTTCTAGCACCCTCCCATACTACTTTGGGTGAGACCTCACTCCGCACTCCGTGGACTATTGCTGAAAGGGCTAGTAGTACCAGGATTTTCTTGGTTAATTCACCTTTGAACCTAGATCAGGCCCATACAAGCCAACAAATGTTTCTGTTGCTAGGACTGGGATCTACATAAAGGATGTCTGATGTCGTGCCACTAGAATCCTATGAAGAAAGAAATTGAAGAGTGGTTGGACAAGAAGATTCACAAGTTCGCAGCGCAAGAAAATAGAAATTCACAAGTATCTAAGGAACAATGGTTGGAGCGCTACTTGTACATGGAAATCCACGAAATTTTCTTTGCATCCCTTCATTCTGAGATGTATGTGTGGATCGCGAAGTTAGCAGACAGCTAGGGAAGGTGTAGGCTCGACAAACCAATAGTGTGGACTCTGGAATTAGTGTGCAGACTAGAAGCATCAAGAGATAAGTTAGCGTGAGCTGTCGACCATTGACTCGACCGAATAATAGGAGGATTTATCACTGAGTTTTTGGTAGGCACGACCGTCAGCTACAGTGAGGCAGGGCAATGTTTTCTCAAGGGACCACGAGGTAAGTATATTAAATCTTTGAACACTTGGATTAAAATGCTATTGTGTGAAAAGCAGGTTATGCGAATAGATTAATGTTTGGGACTACTCAGAGCAGGAAGATCTATAGAAGTGGAAGTAGTGAAGAGTTAGGAAACAGTCCCTTGATTTCACCTTCATGGGAAAGCGAGGAGGAGCTTGAAAGAGTGTCTACGAGAAGCGTGGTCAGTTTGATAAGACAAAGAATTCTGTGTTTACCACCTCGACCCACACTGCCACCTGTTTCACCCCCGTCACCTCCATCTACACCCACTCCACCTCCCCCACCACTGCAGTTCAGTATGGTGAGTGCGATAAAATTGCCGGTGCTCAGGGGAGTAGGAAATGAAGATCCGGACCAATTCTGGTTCGTGGTAAGAGCAGTATGGGAAGCACAGGGCATCGTGGATGATAATATTAAAAAGGTTACACTGGTGAGCATGCTGTAGGATCGTGCATTAACATGGTATATCAAGCACTCTAATGACCACCCAAACGTAGGAATTGTAGAGAACTAGACCACGCTGAACAAAGAATTTAGCAGGCCAAAACCAGAGACACAATCAATCATCGGGTTTAAGGAGATCACGATACTCTGGGTGAGACCCCCTAGGATCTAGACCAAAGGTTGAAGAGTACAATCCGTGAAGCCAATATAACGTTAACATATGAACAACATCGCGCATGGTTTGTGGCCTCACTTAGGCCACACTTAAGGACGATGCTGGCACAATAAAAACTTTCCACCCAGGCCGAAGTGTGGGAGGTGGTAATGAGATTGCATGAGACCCATATACAAGACCTTGGGTTGGGAGTCCAACAAATCCACACACAATTGCAGAATCTGTGTCCAGAGATGTAATGTTTGAAACATGATAGGACAACTCAATCGGAAGTGCGTGAGGAAGTATGGTGCATAAAATGCAAAGGCCAAGGGCATGACAAGGACCATTGTCTAGTGTTCGCGAACTACTTGGCAGGGGGAGGGCCAATGCTGTTAAGGACGGAGGCTCAAGCAGGGCAAGTGCAGCGTCTGCATTATGGTTCGTGATCTGCTAGATATGAGGAAAACACACCATGGATAATTGTCATCTATTGCAGAAGTATAAGCAGACATCCCAACAATTGTTTTGTAATTTTTGCAAGTCAGTAGGCCATGACAAACGCACCTACCAAAGCTATGAACTAATGATGGATTAGACTCCTGCCTACAGGGTGCAGGCCAAAATGCAAGCCCTTGACCCAGATGTAGGGATGACACATGCTAGATTTCAAGGGCATGGTCAAGGTCGAGGTGGAATGGGACGTGGAAGGGGTCATGGCCAGATAATTTGCTACAATTGCAAAGGGCCAGGGCATTATGCCCACGATTGTGTGAACCCGATTAAGATATCATGTTGGTACTATAATCAGTTTGATCATGAGGTAGAAGATCACCCTTCACTAATAGCGAAGATGCGCGAAAAAGGGGGTACTCTAGCCCTCTTCGACCCAGAATTTACACATGATGAGGTTTGAACTGCGCAAAGAAGACCCAAATGTAAACATGATGCTCAGGAGTGGTATGACCATGGGAATGGTAAAGGGAAATAGGTAGAAGAAAGCGCATGGGTTCGTAAGGCTCCTACAAAGGAACCTAAGTTTGACTTAGAACACGCGAAGGAGACATTCATGGAAGCTAAGAAGAGCTTCATGAAGGCCTCCACTTCATGTAGTAAGGATCAATTAGAACCAGGGACGGATCCGTCAATGCTCACTACCTTTCTGGAGACATGCATGAAACTGCTGCATGACAACAAGGTAGTCAAAGGGCTATAGGAACTTATCACTAGGTGCGCGGGGTCAGGGGAACCACGTGTGGTCTGAAAACTTGGCAAGCATGCATTGTGCATAGGAAGGGAGATGAGGTTGACTGCACAAATAGGCGAGTATGAAATGGATCAGGTAATCCTGGATCTAGGTTTGGATGTGAATGTACTACCAAAGCAAACATGGGAACGCATGGGCAAACCTACATTACAATGGTCCCTTATTTAGTTACAAATGGCGAACCAACAAAATATTTTGCCCATGGGAAGATTGCAAGGGGTGACAGTTGATATTGAAGGCACAAGTGCGCAGGCTTATTTTGAAGTGATAGAGATTGTTGATGACAATAATCGCTATCCTGCACTACTAGGAATAGATTGGGCTACTGATATGAATGGAGTCATAAATCTGAAGAAGTGCAAAATGATCTTTGAGAAAAAGTCACTACGCATAGTAGTATCGCTAGATCCAGCCAAAGGAGCATGATACACTGAACCAATGCGCGGTGACTATAGTGATGGTGATCTCTACTGTATCTATAAGATAACTACACAAGACGAGGATTGGGTGAATCTGAATGCAGATGGAAGGATTTCGTGGGAGCGCGAAAGCTCCTGCATTTCAAATTTAGACGAAGAGATAGAGTGATGGCAGAATTGGCTGCACAAAGTAACAACGCTGAACTGCAACATGATGGTCAGGTCATTGCATTGCATAAGAACAGAGGTAAGGGAGTTGCCAACATATGATGGATTGTCAGAGGTGGCTGAATTTCTGAGCAAATTTGAAAGCGCAGTACCAGAATAGTAGTGGTTAGATGCACTGAAATGGGCACTGAATGCAACACCAGCACAATGGTGGGTTACGCATCAAGGAAATTTTGAGGACTGGTGCAGATGCAGAAGGATGATGTGCCTACAGCTTGGAAAACCACAGCTTCAAATGCAAGTCAGTGAACAGGGGTGAAACAACTTGCGCACCCACGTTTCTCGATGGGTATAGACATATGCTGTAAAACCTGCACAAGTGTACACCAACCCTAGAATAACAAATCAGAACAAAGCATAGTAGCAGGAAAGGTGATGTGTGCTACCAATTCTTTGTGATGAAGCCTTCGATAGGGTGTGCATAACACTGAACAAGGTTCACTAGGTGAGGCGAAATGATTGGGACTTATGTTTGCCAGTGGTTCGATGGGCCTACCGGACCATGTGTAAATCCCTAAACGTGGAGATGATTCCAAAGGAGCGGAACAGAATGGAGATGGTACTTACCAAAGAAAATACAAAATGGAATCCACATGTACTAGACCCTATAGTAGTGATAGTGCACAACGACTAGAACGAATAAATCACACATCTACACGAGGTAGAACACATAAGGATTCACGAAGCCATCCGGCAAGGGAACCTTAGAATTTGCGCACTCGGAAAGGACTAGGTACAATTGAGGAAGAAAACCATTTTGATGAACACTAAGATCAAGACGCTGGAAAATGAGATCACACAGGCATGTCTCGCTGATAAACCAAGGATGACAAGGCAAGATACAGGTGATCGTACCACTGTGTTCGAAGAGTTTCACCACGAATTTATGACTATGTTTGCATGGATACGAATGCACCTCACCAAATGTAGTAACTAGGGGAGCGCGCTACATACGATAGTCATGCAAACAATTAAGGAGTTTTCACACGCTCTACTGAAAAGCGAGTTGAAGTCTTGTATAGGTGTTGCAACCACCTGACTAGCCATAGGAAGCACAGTCTCAGTGCTCTAGATAGTTGAAAGAGAGTGTGGGACTATAAAAGAGTCTATTTGGGAACTGTGCGATGAGGGAGGTGTGCACAGAATTAGCATGGCACAAGGTTCATGCCTGCACATGGGGGGCTACGCTGCCACGTGGGTAGACTGGGAAGTAACAATTGGCGTCATTGTTCATGAAGAGATGTCCAAATTAAAGCAAAAGGGAGTGGGTGATGGGCAATTAAGAAATGAATTAAGAGTTAGATTTGGGACAATCTACCGCCAAGAATGCATTAATGACTCAAAAGTGGGGGGAACAGTTGAATTCAAATTCGAAAGACGCTATAAAACTCCAAAGGCTAGCCACGAGACAACACTTGTTCATTTGAGATTTGAGCTATTACGAAGAGCACAGAGTGTTGAGCGCCAAGTGGTATTTGAGTCCCCATGTTTGGGAACAACCATAGACAGTTTGAACAAGATGACAACTACTAGGAGAGGTGTGGGTTTTGAAGAGAGTACAATCGAGGAAGCCACGCAGAACCCTATGGCATAGGTGGGGATGCGGTGGAAATTCTGAAATCACCTCGGATGCCGAGGCCCAAGAAGGATAAACAGGCAGCAGGAACAATCCGCATGTCCCCATGAAATCCGTAGTTTGGTAAACTTTCCATGGAAGAAAAGGGCAAGGTTGTCACCATTGAGACGGACGATGAGGAGGAGGACTCACAGGCTCTCGTAGATGAGATAGGGGCAAATGAAGAAATGGAAGAAGACATCTAGTTGGTGCGCGTTGCTGCAAAATTTCCCGAGTACGTTCCTCCGTGGAAAGGGAAAGCTAAGGTACCCAAGGATTTGGATATCGCTAAGAGCGCACTCCAAATCCTGCTTCTCCCAGATGGAATTCTATTTGAGGGCTCGACCCTGGGCCGTGTGCCCACAATAAAATTTGAAGACTGGGACCTTGTGGATAGCAAGAAATTCCCACATTTAGAGATTGAGAACCTCATGAAAGAGAGCAAGGAGGGGTCAATTACAATGCTAGAGCTGTAGAAATGGCTGCACGGTGTGGAGAAGGCCAGACTACTCCACCTACTATGGATTCCACACTTTCACCACGCACCTATCACAATTTTCGTCAGCAGGTAGCTTCTTTGCTTGGTGCACAATGGGTACTTATGGCTGGAGGAGCCTATTCCCATAAGGGCAGAGCTTATCCACAAGATTTCCTGGCTTCCATATAAAGGAAAGGACCCCGCGGAGATAGCCAGAAAAAGTTGAGATTTGGCACTCGCAGAGGCCATGAAGAAGAAGTTAAAATTGGAAAAGAAGAAGAGAGGCTACGCAATCAGTAGTATTAAAGATAAAGGGGTGTGCGTGGCCACCCAACTCCTGGCTGGGAAGGTGATGACAAAATGTCGTGGAGACAAGGTACCAGTGCGGGTAGTTGCACTGGCAGAACAATGTGTGGAGGGGGTCCAATTCAACTAGGCCGAGTTCCTCTACAAATAATTTCTAACTAACTACAAGGAAGCTCAAGAGCAGGGCAAGACCTTCGACTACACGTGGTTTCTCTTGTCTATTTTATTGGTTATAGGGGAACTGTCTAAGGACAGTCAGCTCCCTCATATTGAATAGGACTTTGTAGAGGCTACAAAATATGCGTTGCTCTGGGATATGAAGGACATCACGTAGATCCACGGGACTAAGATCTTCTGGGTGCTCATGGAGGTGAGCATCCGGATGTGGAGTAACAGGAGGTCGCGCCTATCCCCATAGTGTACAAAAGTCTACGGAGCCTTGTAGACTTCAAGGAAAATATGCACAATGTGTATATCAAGGCACGTAAGGATCCAATGCAGAACTGGACCAAGCTTCCTTTCATCGCAATTGATGATGCCATCTTCTCCGTGCTCAAATCATAGCCTCTCGAGTGGTGCGTCTCGGATTTGGTAGAAAGGGATAGAACAGTAGCACAAAAGCATAAGGATGCAACCAAGTTTCATGTCACGAAGTTGGCCCAGCAGAGGTGCAACAAACAAGCGGCCACAGAGGTAAGGGCTGCCCGCGAGGCAGTGAAGGTAGCTGCAGAGAAGGCCAAGGCCGCCTAAAAAGCAGTAGCACCACAGGCAATAGGGGCCACCACGACACAGGGGAAAGGGGGCCTGAACTTGTCCACAGAACAAGGAGCATAGGACACAGCAGAAGGCACGGACCTGAGCACAACATATACATAGTGGAAACGACCATGCATTACAGAAAGATCAGGCCCATGAAATAAGGCCAAGGCTTCCAAACTGGACATCGAATCAATTACATTGACAAACGGTGACCTCTATGACATACGCGACACAGTTCTTGAGGTCACTAGGGAAGCGCTCCAGGAAGCTATGACAGAGCAAGAGAATGTGTTGGGCACCCCAAGGGTGCAGCTACAGGAACTTCAGGTGTGTCCCCCACAGGAAGGAACAGTAGCCACCTACAACGTCACAAGTACATCAGCAATGGAGCAGTTGCTGCGCGCAAAAATGGCCAACAACATAGTGTTGTCGGAAGGAGCACTAACAGTGGAGAGGGAGGAGGATAGAGCCGTGGTGGGCCGGATCAAGGGAGTTGGCCTAAATTTGGCTGCCCTTCCATGGGACACATTGTACCAGTTTCAGGACGACATAACAACAAAGCTATGTGCCTAGGAAGGTCGCATAATCTAGGTATTGAGTGAGAAGAAGATCAACATCGAATAGCTCAGCCTGCAGTGTGATGAGCTAGTGTCACAGAATCGGCAGATCACACAAACGGTGGATGAAGTGTGCTAGCGCATTCCAGAATTATCCATCACCGCAGACCTTCCAACCAAGATGCGGATCTACTATCTAGCAAGTGGAGTCTGAAGTGCGTGCGAGGAAACATCACGAGTGCAGCTGGAGCTGAACCTCCAGATTTCTGAGCTGTAGATGAAGGCACAACCTTCCACTCCTTCGGAAGTTAAAGAATAGTGCGTTAGCACAATTCAGACAGGATTGGCAGAAATTGGAAGGGCAGTGTAGGACTACACCGGTATGTTGGACCAAGTGTTTGATGTCCTCACATCCTTATAGGAGGACCCCAACATACAACACCTTGGAACAGAGGCGTGTGAGCTGCAGAAAAAGTATGACAGCATCAGGGGAATGACACAGATAGTCATCCTCACCCAACGACTGGCTAAGATGCAGCAAGCAAGGGCATCGAAGGAGCAGGTGCATGCTGCAAGACAGAAAGAGGCCCTTCCCAAAGCACGCGTTCAACCTTGGATTGATGAGGTCTTCACCATTACGGTCGAGATTGAGGGAAAGCTCGCGCAGATGTAGGGACTATATGCGCTAAGATAGATAGTGAAGCCTCACAAAGAAGCAATAGAAGAGTGCATGCAATAGGTCTAGCAAACAATAAAACAGTGCGCCACGGACCTCCGAGCAGTACGGGAATAGTTGGAGGGGCTCCGTGCGAAGATCGCTGCACTAGCAGAGTGACTCGGGACGAGTCATGATGATTATGTTGGGGGCATGTTGGGCATGGAATCCCCCCAAAGTAGGTTTTGGGGCTCAAAGCCCATGTTTTAGTCAAAGGTTTTGTAAGACTCCACGAATTGTGGGCGCAGAGCATGAAGTAGATGTTAAGTCATAGGGCTATCTGCCCTAAAGTAATGTAATGTAATGTAAATTCATGTCAGCCTACCCATGGTTCGCGGACCATGGGATTGTATAAAAAGAGTGAGGCTCTAAATTGAAAAGAGAGTAGAAGAGGATAGAGTGAGTAGCGAAGGAATGGTTCGAGCTTAGAGTAGGATTCTAAGTGTATTGGGTGGTAGTAGTAGGAAGAGGTTCTGTAGCTTAGTGCACAGAGGCCTAGTAGAGTCTGCAGCTGAGTGCGCGGACCCCTGCAGTTGAGTGCGCAGGGCAATGTCGAGTCTGTAATCAGGATTGAAGATTAATAAAGAGAAGTTTATTCCTAGTTCCGTGTATTTGCTATGCATTATCTTCTTTATGTTTATATTAGTTTATGTATCACGCGCACTGATATGATTGTTGAATATGTTTTAATAACCATAAATCTTTCACACACAAGTTAAGTAATTAGTTAATTAGCAGGGAACTTGGGTATTATACGGGTTGCACCCTGAGCAGGGCTACGCAGAAACAACAGCACGGGTTGCAAAGGAATAACAAGTGTGCATAGGGATGGGTCGCACTGTGAACCTCCAAAAGCCCATCATACATCCCCAGGGTGCGGAAACCTCGTTCTAGCACCTTCGCATACTACTTCGGGTGAGACCTCAATCTGTGCTCTGCAGACTACTGCCGAAAGGGCCAGTAGTACTGGGATTTTCTTGGCTAATTCACCTCTGAACCTAGGTTAGGCCCATACAAGCCAACACCAAGTAAATCACAACTAAAAACAAATAGCAAAACAAACCACCACGCAGCAGCAGGAAATCTGTAAAATATAGAAAATTAAAGAACTAGATTCTAAAACTCTATTTCTTGAAATCAAAGTTGGGGTGACATGGCCATAAGGTATAGATACCCCTTGAAGTTAAAATGAATCGAAACTGAAATGCCTAGAAACACGATTATTTAAAGCCACAACCAAAAACACATTTCTACTATCTCATTTATCACTTTTTTCAAACATATAATGTGCAAACTTATCTACAGTTGTAAAAAGAGAAGGAAAAACCAAAATTTATGCTATTAATATGTTTTCATAAAACTCATGGCAGCTTGAATGCTTCAGCCATTAAGACATGAGGAAAATCAACTTGCAACGAAACTGTACAAAAAAGAAACTACAGTTATTGCAAAATTCCTTCAACATTTAGTGTGCAACATTTGATATACATCTATGTTTCAGGCAACAACCAAATAAGAAAATACCATGTAATGAACTACAAAAAAACACAATATAATGTTGTCAACATACCTCACAGCAAATTTATACAACTCAAAAAAATGGGAGTATGCTCCAGCTCTAATATCCTTACCAACTCGTTGTGAACCACCTGGTTTTCCTCCCAACCATATCCAGGAAGAATTGCTCCCCCTAGAACCCTTGAGTTACAAAGGCTCACAAGAAATACCAAAATACAATAGTAGAGAGATTTGTAAGGCAAACTAAGCAAGCAAATTTTCACTTCCTCTCAATACCACTCATGGCCAACCTCAATAGCTAGAGATCTTAGGATTTTAGTAAGAATTTCATATTTATTTTGGAAGCAATTGGCTACTCTCCATATCTCTCCCTCTCACTATTTTCCTCAAGTCTCTTCCACTCTTGACATCATAATCCACCCCCAAGTGAGAATACATGAGACTCATATATAGGAGGAGTAATGTGCATGCATTATATTCCATTTATACGAGTGTAACTTATGCCATTAAGGAGTGGTATGCATGCCTTAGTTAAGGAGAGTGTAACATATTCATTAAAGAGAGAATAAGAGGAATATTTTATGACATATTTTTTTAATGAGTGAAGAGGAATATGCCATTCTATGAGTGCATAAATAGAGTGTAATGTATTATTTAAAAGAGAGAGAGAGTTACATAGAGCTATGAGAGTCATGAAGGAGGTGTGAATTGATTGAGGATATGAAGTTGACTTATAATTCCTTTGTATAATAATATCATAGTCACATAAAAGATAATAATAATATCAATAATATTGAGGATTCAATCAAGATTGAACTATTAGAACTGATTAATGATAAGTTAAGTCATTTTTCTTCAACTCTGCTTGATTACGAATTTATGCAAGATGATTTACTATTTTTGGAAAGTCGTACATGAGATGCCGGACATGACTTTCTATTGTTACAAAGTCATTCCATAATTGTGAGAATGAAATTTTATTTAAGGAAATTCATCCATGAGTGGTATTTTTGTTCCAGAGAATAGGGATTCCACACCCCTATTTCATCCATCTCCGTGCCTTAGTAGATCGAGGACTCCGCACCAAGATCTAATCCAAAGATCCAAGATTCCACAACTTGATCTTTTTAAATATTCAGGACTCTGCGCCCTAAATATACAATACTCCACTTCTTCATCTTTCTTGGATTTAGGACTCCATGCCCTAATTTCCATGCCCTCTCATCTACTGTGCTTTGGAACTCTCTGTTTCTCCGTATGGTACTGATTTTGAGCTTTTACCCATCTAATGGTTCGCTGGTAAGGACTTGTTCAAAGACCTGCACATGTTACAATCTCATAGATCAAAGGAATCAAATGAATTCATAATGAAATTAACTTAATGACATTTTACCCAGAGTGGTGCATGGCTTCCACAATCATTTTGGTTTTGAAGAAATGACTTCCACAGTCATTCATAATTGAACATCCTTGTTGGAATATGACGAGGTACCCTACCACATCCTGCGTAGTACAATATTAGAAATATATAATCACACAAATCATGTATAATCCATAAATCATAATTAACCATCTATTCCACATAACCATGAGAATCCATGGTCTATGTGTCTCAATATTGGACCACCATCCATGTCATACACCTACTTCATAAATCAGATACAAAAAGAGAAACATATGTATAACATTTACATAACGAAAACCATCTAATGTAGATAATCAATGGTACCACATATAAGAGGAAATATAACTATATAAAACATTGTTCCCCAATCTAGTGATCAATCTGCCATACATAAACATAAAAGGAAATATAACTATGTATATAAAACATTATTCCTCAATCAAGTGATCAACCTATCATATGTATAACTCGTAAAAAATCACCCTTGATAGGAGTGACAAAACTATACTAGGAAAAAAATTAGGACACTACATTGCGAGCCTATGCATCAGAACTTGTTGCGTCCCCCTCATAGGTTGTTTCTCTAGACTTATCTAGTTGCAGACTGGAAAACTCCCTGAAGAAATAGCACAATTCTAGAGGGAACGAGCCTTCCCTCCAGAAATTGCGCAATTTTTTCTGGCAGCCTATTGGGCTCCAGAATTGTGCAAATATGCCTGTCAAGATTCACTGAAAAAATTGTATAATTCCTCCCAGCAAGGCTCCTTAGCCTAGAAATTGTGCAATTTTGGGAAGTAGTCAACTGCTCAACCCAAAAAATTGTGCAATCCTTTCGGGAAGTTAGCCCAGCTCCATCCAAGAAAAGTGTAAATTTTTCCTTTAGCTGTGCAGGCTAGTGCAAATGCCATTGAGTTGATCGGTTCCACCTAGGACCAGGAAAAATTGACTTGCATGCATGGGTTGCTTTCTCCCGGAATGGAAAAAATCAACATGCAAAAAGAATCCCTAGATTTTAGGGAGCTATTTTTAGCAGCTGGAGGTTACATGCAAAGATTGTTTTAGAATCTTTCCTCAAAGTGTCACTTTTTCCTAGATTTGTGGCATGCACGTCATGAGCCTCAAAATTATTTATTCAACACATCAGAGCTCATTTCTATACATCGATCTTGGAGCTCTGACATCCCATAGCACATCCATGAGTCTTCGACACATCCAACTCAGCTATTCACGGGTAAGTCCTCTTAACTTGTCTTTTGCAGTATTTCTCTCGATTTTTGTGTTTTGGCTTGTGTGAGTGTTGTTTGCTTGATTTCTATGAATGCTTGATGTAGTTTACATGCATACTAGCTTGTAATAGCACCATTTTAGTTTTCATTAGCACCTCACTACTATTGTATGCATGACACTATTTTGCACGAACAATCACTGATTCGGCGACTCGCTTCACCCACATGCATGTTGTCCCATTTTCTGAATCTTTCATTCACTATTTACATGCACGATCATTCACTCCTGCTTACACTCAGTATTGCCATGCATTCACATTCACATTTTCTTTCAATTGCCCGTCGGCGGGTTTGGGCAGCCTTGGCCTGGACACTGCCTCACCAAGACAACATTGCATAATCCTGAGAGGTAAGTCTTTGTCATCCTCTCAGGAAATGCGCATTTATGCCCAGTGACTGTCATCCAGTATTTCATTGTGCAATTATGAGGGACAGTGACAAATAGCCCATAAAATTGCGCAATGCAGTCACTGGGCCTATAACCATTGCCAACTAATATTACGCAGTTCAGGCAACTGGTCTTCCAGCCTCCTTGGAAAAATTGCACAATCCTTGCCAGTCAATCCCCAGGAATGTTGCATGTCATTCCTTAGTTTTCTTTGGTTTTAGCTAACAAATTTCTTTCCATGCATGTTGCTTTACCTCTAGATCTAGCAGGTGTTCGTCCGCCTCTTAATAGTACAGGATCAATGCCCTCCAAGAGAGCAGGATCAAAGGACACTAACGGAAGTGAAAATCGAGCAACAGTTGAGTGAGTGTGTACAAGTCCAACAATTTATGAAGACACCATCTGATTGTAGACAAGGACATCAGGCTAAAATGACAAGAGGTCAATGATGCATTTGCAGCCACATTTGGGGAAGACCTCGAAGACTGCCAAGTCTATGTGAACATCCACAAGTCTAGCTTGTATCGGATTGGATGCAGGTATCCCGTGCTCCCATGTGTGGACATGATACATTGGATCGCCTCGCACACTGATCTTGAGATGATGACGTTGAGTAGTGTCAGTAGGACGGAGATTGCTACCTTCAAGGCACAAAATTATGATGAGATGTATTAGATGTCAAGGTCGGTGATCACCATAGAGACATCTTTCATCATACCCAACAACAATGGAAACTCCAGAGATATCTCAAAGAACTTGATGAAGAAGTTGGCTAAATTCAGGATGACACCCAACCAGGTCTACAAGAAAAAGATACTGTGGAAGGCATGTCAATACTTGGTTATCTTTACGTGTCATTTGTATGCCCAAGAAAGTATAGAAAACTTCCCACATAGTTGGGTGATCGCGTTGGACCAACTGACCAGAGAAGGCAAAGCATGCAACTGATCTGACATGTTGGTTCACCAGTTGATGGAACAATTAACAAGGGCACGACGGCCACCCAAAGGTATGCACGTAGGAATCTACATATCAGCCTACATCTTGGATGCAATTTGTGCCCTTCAGGAGTTCCCATGTATAAAGTGGGCATGGACACCAGAAGAGACCTCTATGAACACTTATTGCAAGATGTTGTCCGAATGTAGCTTCAGAGGAGTTGTCACACAATTGTCCGATCATTTTGGCACACCAGTTTACAAGATGATATTCTAGCAGGATCCACCCTGCATGTTGAAGGAAACAATGGAGGCACTGGTCAACATAGCTAATTGGTGTGCCTCATTGTCCGACACCATACAAATGTACAATGCGGAGAAGCCTCCGCATGTTCTACTGAAGTTTTCTTTGGACAAACTCGTCATGAAGGAAGTTGCATATCACATCTCGATAGGGTTATCAACTAGGCTGCACCAGAAGAAGAAGGCACCTTGGCCCACTCTTCCATTGCGGATCAGTTTTCATGAGATACAGACCTTCAAGCATGTATATGTCAAAGAAGAATAGATGAAGAAATACCCATTCGATGCTTGAAGTTACAATCCGTATGACCCACATTGTCTTGTGAAAGACCACTGTATGAGAGTACAATTTAACTGGATCCATGGGGCATGTCATTGGGTAGAGGAAGACCCATGGAGATATTTTTACAACTCCTCCAGACTCAATGAATTGGTTGGCCTCACTGTGGAATGGATAGCAAAGTAGCATGGAGGATGAGAAAAGATGCAAGTTCTAAGCAGAACCACTTGTGCAGAAAGCAACTTTGGCAATAGAGGCGAAGAAGTAAGACCGCGACAAGAGAAATGCACAAAGGCAGAGAGAGAAGAGGAGAACGGAGGAAACAAAGGAGTTGCATGAGAAATGTCGGAAGGAATAGAAGTTGCACATAAAGGAGAAGGAATCGCAATAGGAACAGGTACAGCAGGGGGCACAGGCAGTTGCTTCTTATCGTCGAACTATCCCCTTATACTTGATCGGAGTAGTTAGCAAAGCTAACCTAACAATCAATAAAGACTCAGGTTATTTCCAATCTGTTATACTACCTCTCTCGTTCATTTCCCCTTCCCTACCTAAACAGACAGATGAAATTGTGCCCATACAGATAGTAAGCTCATTAGAACAGCTGGCATTAGGCAGACAGGGTGAACCATCGTAGGAGTAGGACTTTGCTCAGGAGATAGAGCAAGCACTTGAACAGATGGATACAAATATGGAGCGACAGGAGTGAGAGAAAGATATCGACCTCATGCCTCACCACCAAGAGGTCAACCCACCAGCTTCACCATGTCTAGAAGAGGAGAATGTCCCAAGAAACCAAGGAGACACTGAAATCCTTGGAGACAATCCAGATGGGGAGATGCACAGCATCTCATTTGACGAGTCCCAATATAGAGTTATGCAATCTCACTGAGTGTAGACTTTGTATGATCATACATCTCCTGTGAAATTTGAGGAACAAGTGATCGTTTCTGATGCACGTAAACATCCAACAACATTGGTCAATGCTACCAGAGCATATGCTAAAGCCACTAGCTCAAGCGTTCACTTCCTGATAGCTTAGAATGAGCGAATGACTCAGGACCTATAGATAGCCAAGCAAGGAGGAGAATTGGTTAAGGCATCCACCCAAGAAGAATTGAAGAATGCAATTCTAGATGAAGTATTGTCCCCTGACACATTCATGCAAGTGTTGTATTCCAAGTTTGGTAGCGTGCATAAGGTAGTAGTCCATCTCAATGGTTGGTAACAACGATGTCCTAGAAAAGCACGTATCCTATTGAACATGCATGTTGTTGTTGATTACATGAAAACATGGACAACGAGATACAAGGGAGTTCCGCTTCACTTGCCTAAGATGGTGAAGCCCAGAGCAGTCGAGCTAAAGGCATGCATCCGAAGTCAGATCCAAAACTATGACTATCTCTTGCAGCTTATCACTAGTGTACAGGCTTCCCATGCACATGTATTCAAGAGTATGGATGTTGTTATGTGTGCACATCTGATACCATCTATTGGGACACTCACCTAGGCGAAGACAAAATCATAGATCCAACTAGAGCTTGACTCGTACTTTGACGAGTTGATGCACATAGCCACTAGCCGATACTCGTCAATCAGTGTAGACATGATGTACAAATATGTTGTTGTCTAGTCGCACTCAAGACAATGATGTGCATGCTATTAGATGAGTTGGACAGAGGTGTTATAGACATTTTTAGGCACTGCAACCCCAAGCATAAAATTTCCATAAACGAAGGGCTCCTAAGTCCCTAAAAGTGTTGTTCTAACCCCTAAGGGAACAAGGTCAACTGATTACAGCTTCTCCCAGAAGTTCTCCATGAAAAACTACTCAGAACTGGTCAAAACAGGATCATTTACTCCATAGGCAAAGTGCGTTGCATCTCACCTAAGTACACTCTGTGGGTGCGTTGCATTTCAAAAAGCCCTTCTATGGGGTGCGAAGGGCGAGAAGTGACAAATGGCAGTGTCAATCCGCGAGGTGGAGAGGCATGGAATCTTCCAGAAACTTCTCCTGTGACACTTGCCTCTCTAAATTCGACCAAGGATGAGTAAGTGATCATCAATCTCCAAGTGGAAGCAAGAACTATCAGAGGGAAGACACTAATCGAATCACAAGCTGACTCATCTCCCTTACAGAAATCTATATATGGATCCCTCATCCCAGAGATCCAGAGGCTGGAATTTTGCATCTTGTAAGGAATTGTTGTTGGTTTCTTGAGGCAACATCATAGTGTTGGGTGATCTAAGCTTTACATGAGGTGAAGAAGGGCTCATTTGCTGAGAGGATGATGCTGGGTCAAAACAACTGGTTGTAACTCTCTTGGCTCTTTCTTGGTTATCAATAAAAGCTATTCAAGTTTTCCTCCATACTCTTGTGTCGTTTATGTTTTATGCATTTGTATGGTCAATTTACATCTGATCCTAGATTGTTTATGATAATAGATCCATGTTCTTGTATAGTTTTATGCTACTTTGATTCTACAGGTACTCTGTGAAGCTGGGTGTACAAGGAAGCAAGTAGCAAAGGACTATCAGAAGAGAGAGGAATCGAACTAGGAGCCAAGTGCAAGACAGAGGTTGGTCTCCTTTATTCTTCTCTCATCTATCTTTCATAAAGGAAAACAAAAGTAGTTTTACTTTGTTTTCTTCTAAGGTAGCTACCACACCTTAGTGGGATTAGCAGTTCTGCATAGACACTTTTCCCTGTAACAAAATGGCGACTCCACTGGGGAGCGACTAGGTTGTTTGTTTATCTACATTTTTATTTACTTTATAAACTTACAGACGGAGCCTGAAGTCGAGCCAGGTAGCTTTCGAATTGCATTTGCTATGCAAATGCAAAGTAGATAAATGCCGCTTCAGTCAATCTCTGGGTTTTGTTTATGAATTAAACAACTGATTTACAAACTCTCTAATTGCCCTTGTGGTGGCTCTAGTAACCTCCTTAGATCTACCCCTGTTGTTGATTTACTGATTACCACTTGCTCGGCCAAAATCCCTGAATTGAACTGCAAACTATGACCCAGAACCCAAGCAAAGTCTCGTCTCTGGCCCAGCGCAGTCTTTGTTCTGTGAATCTGAAATTCAGCACACTTCCCGAGTGTAGTAGGTGTGCTGCATTTCAAATTCATTGTGTTACAGGTGCGCTGATCAGACTAGGCATTGTTCTTGAATGTTGGTTTCTGAGTTCATTCTTTTCAGTTCTATTCATGAATTTTGCTGCCTATAGTCAGTATACCTCTATTTGAAACCCCTTTCCTTGCTGATATTCCGCCTCCATTGTGGAAAGAACTGTAAATGTTTTTGTGTATTTGTTGAGTCATTTTCAGTTCTCCTTTGCAAAAAAGTAACGTAATTGTACTGTCGTTTCTTGATTTGAAAGTGTCGCAAGTGTCGTTTTCAGTCATAGAAGAGAGTTTGATTGCTCTTGATAGTCGATTACTCTGTTACTATTGTATTTGATCTAAATTAGTAGTCTTTCTAGTGTCGAAAGAAAGTCTTCATTTTGAATTTCAAAAGAAACTTGTTAGCAATTTTCGCTTGAAAGTAATTCAGATTTGCGCATTAGCTTTGTTTTTATCATTCACATATTAAGAAGGCTGAAAACAAATACATGCATGTGCATTTGCATTTAGACTGTTTGATTGGTTTGATTTAGGACAGTGCATATAGTGTGTGCTCTATGCTCTTTGTGAAAGAATACTGTCTCTCTTTCCTTAGTAGCTAGGATTTTCATTGCACAAATAAGATAAAAGACTGTTTATCATCTTAGATTGCATTTTAGGAATTGTACATCTACATCACGCGGTGAACCTGAAAGGCAAATTTCTTAAGCAAGATCAACTATAAAATAAATTTAATGAATCTAACAACGCTTTGGAACCTAACGCACAACATCTAGAAGTCTAGGCTAGAGACGTATTCCGGTGTCATAAAGCCTGGTAACTGTTGTTCTCACTATTGGTTGGGTGATTCCTCCACTTTGAGACAATAAGTGCCAGTACGGACTTGTGCTCCCACGTACCGTCGAGTATATTTTGGGAGACCACAATAGGCTTAATCCTTTATCCATAGGAAGCCGTGTCTGCCGCCCTATCGATCACAATGCACTGAACATAGCATTCGGGAAGATTGACTGCCGTACCGTAAAAAGTATTCTGCAGTTTTGCGATTGGTTTGGTAATCCCTCTACCTAGATTTCCAGAGCAGTCCCTTTCATTCCTTTTCAGACTCCTTAACGGAAAAGGTCCATCTGAGCACTTGTCACTTCAGGCTCATTAAAAATCGAAGGCGACTAGAGTCATCTTTTGTTTTTTCACGACTCTTTAAAATTGAAAAACAAGTTGTGTCAAAGTGTCTAAAATTTATTTTAAACGGAATAATCATCACCTTTCCTACGTTGGTCTTGGGTTAAGAGGATGGAGTCCACCAACCAAGGAATTCATCTTAGAGGAAATCCTAGTCCCTTCTCCTCTTGGGGAGATGTTGGTGCACACTATATGGCAACATTTTCGCTTCCAGGATTGACAATTGGCTTGCTCGTATGGCTCTTCTCAACCTCTGTCGTTCAGAACACCGCAATTCTTGAACAATCGGGTCAGCAACTAGACGATTCCAGAATTACCTCCCAACCCTCTACTCCCTCCAATTCTTCCTCTCCTCCTTCCTCTTCGCTTGATGGGACTGGTAAGGCCAAAAATCAAGTATCTGAGAAGAAGAAGGAAAAGAAGAAGAAAGAGAAGAAGAAGAAGGAGCCAAAAGCGAAAGGGGGCAACCAAGCGTCGTCTAGCGAAAATCCACACACTGCACCAACCAGGCCTAGGTCGCCATGTGTCATTTGCAAAGGAGACCACTATCATAGAGATTTTCCCTGCATCCCTTGGATCTTAAGGAACTGGTCTCCTCGTTTGCACAACTCGGTGTCATCAACCTCTGATGATCATGTTGAAAACACACCGTCGACTAGTGAAAGTGAAGCTCCAGGACAAAAAGGAAAATATAGATTTCCTTATAAACTGTGTGAAGGCGATCATGTCCTCTACCGTTGTCCCTTCTTAGAGGAGGCTAAAAGAGTTTTGGACGATCATCCGGTTTCACCGTTACGACTTCCTCCAGGATAGAAAAAACTCTTGCCGAGTCCGTCACTAGTTGAAAATCTGGCTGACCCGCCCAGGTGGTCGGCTGAAGCATCTATCATTGAAGACGAACCATCTGAACCCATACCAGAAGAAAGTCAAAAGGTCGAGACGGCAGTTGACCCAGTCTTGCCTTCAGAGGTTCCATCTTCAGATGATACAGTCACCGAAGAGAACAAGGATGACACCGTCCAGATTCTTTTCGTAAGCACAGACTCCGATGAACATGGGGGCAATTTACCCATTCCTTTACCACAGGAAGGAAGTTCGTCAGAGTCGTACCCGACCGTCTATTTGGTCCCACCTCCAAGCAACCTAGTTGTTTCCTTTGACTGGAATCAACTAGGCAGACCCCATTTAGCGGCCAGTGTGCCATTCCGAATCATTGCTCAAATATATAGAATGGTTATGGCCGGTACCATCATAGATGAAGGGGCTTCTGTGAGTATCCTTTCATCGACTGCTTGGAAAGCGCTTGGTTCACCATCGCTTTTGCCTGAGATGAGAAATCTAACAGGCTTTGACAAAGGAACCAGTCGACCATTAGGGATCCTTCCCAATGTGCCCATAACATTGAGAGGGAACACCGTTCATATGAACGTAATGGTAGTCCAAGGACCCCTGCATTATAATCTACTCCTTGGATGAGACTATATTTATTGCATGGGAGCCATTGTCTCATCACTCTTTAGAGTAATGTGTTTTCCGCACAAAGGAAGAGTGGTCAAGCTCGTAGACCAGCTTTCATTTCCTGGATCATGCATATCAAATAGTCATATACGATCCCTGAATGGTATTTTCACACAAGGAATGTCTTATCAATCTCCAGTCCGTCCACCTAATGAGCGCGAGTGATTCGGGGGACATGACTGAAACCCAGGGGGCATGCACCCTGGTCTGCTTCGGCAGGAAAACTTCGGGTATAGGGTAGGTTTCCGCGAGAGATATATGACTATTATGTACTCCCGTCTGTGATTGGAAAAGGGGGTTAGACTGGAATAAGATTCCCTCGTCAAAGTTATGTGAGTGGATTGGCTCGCCTTTGTCTATTTCGGTAGACATCATCGAAGAAATGTTTTGTTTGCGGTGTGAATAGAACAATCTTTGGTAACCTGAAAGAGGTAGACCTTTCCTGATAAAACAAATGTTTTGTCGGTAGAATAAAAGGTGACCTTGAAGATTTATTTTATACCTGGGGGCATGCAAACCTTTTGGCGTGCAAGCGAAGAGCGACCATTTATTTTTTAAATTTGTAGGTCCTCTAACCCTTTAAACTCGTAGGATTGGTCGTTTCCTAACTTGCATAAAGAAAGGATGTGGGACAAAACTCTAAAAATTTCTTTTTTCATATATGAGACATTCTTGTTATACGACTGGATTAATTGAGCAGTTTTAACACGGACTTCATGCTCGTTAAAAAATAAACATAAGCAATGAGCAAATGTTTCCCTAGCGTTTAAGCTCAATAAAAAATGAACCAATTCCCGGTAAATAATCATCGTGAATGTAGTACTTCAGCCTTTAAAGCCTTGGTCATGTTCCCATCATCACTTCCACTCTGTATTGGCCGATCATTCACCTTCATTTGATTGTTTACCCCTTTTAAGGAACAGCTGTGAAGAGTGATCCCGCTAGCCATCCTTGTAACACTGCCGTGATTGGAAAATTCCAAACTTTACCTGGAATCAGCTGCTACCCAATTTTATCACTCGTTCCTCAAAAGACGAGTCTCCTTTAAGCTCTTTTCAACTGACTCATAAAATATGAAAAGATTGCGAGCCATTGGCCTCTCCAGCTCGTTAAAGGGACTCGAAGTGCTATCCCTCCTTTAGATTTTAATCTTTTTGGACTTGAGGGATTATTACACAAAAAGATCAAGCACTTGTTTTGTTCGGCTCGTTAAAAGTATTGAAAATTCATCCCTTCTGTATTGTTTTATAATTTTTCAGACTTAAGGGATTAGATGACGAAAAAGGAATTTTGGAGTTTCCTTTACGTCCCTTTTCAGACTCTCTAAAATTCAAAAGGACCGAGTTATCTTTGTCGTTAAACTCGTTAAAATCTAATAGCGACAAACTTGTCCATAGCAGACAAGAACAAGTATCACTATCGCTAGGCTCGTTAAAACATAGCGATGGGTTTGCCTGAAGGGAAAATTATAGAACAAGCATATGTTATCCTCCTCAAGCTTGACAAAAATAAAGAGGTACTGGTCAACAATGACTAGGGAAAAATTGGGAAGAAAACTTGAAGAAACTTTGTTGGTAGCAAGTCGCTCTTGAACATGACACTTTCACTCCGCATCCAAGTCGGGTTGGGTTGTTTCATTCACAGGTCACATCACCATGGTCCCATCACCCCATCCACATTTGGGGTTAATGTTACCAATTCATCATGCCAGTGTCGCCGATATGTTCAAGAGAAGTCACTCAGAGAATTCACCTGTGTCTCACCCGCTGCAATACATTTACGCTCCATTCTTTCATGACCGCCACCCTGAACCTTATATCACTAGATCGTTTTCACCTCCATTAAAATCATTTGCTCCGTTTCGTGTCATTGATGTGGGATTCATTAAGGCCCTCCTATGACAAATCTCTTCTTGTCGACATCAGCTCATTATCCAAGAAGCCGATCTAGGGACACCTCGTTCAGTACTTTGAAGCTTGCATGCCTCAATGGCAAGTTTCTCACTTCCGGTTACAGGTTTACCTCAATGGCTTTCGACCGAAAGATTTTGCGTGGTGTTCGACGCCAAGTCCTTTATTCACACCACATGAATTGTACTGCAATACCTTGAGGGTCATTATCATTATCGGTGATTCCTCTCGCGCCTGTTAATAGCTTGCATCATTGGCTGGTAATCAGGTGATGTCTTTCCATGTTCGACTCCAGAACATCTCTCACATGGATCGACTTGTACTTCGAGTGAAGATCGAACGAGATTGAAGACCCCAGATCTAGTTTCATCTATCCGGGCTGCGATATATATTCAGGGAAATAAAGACATCAAATGTACATCATTGCTGCACAGATAATCATCCAATCAAAGGGATGATGGCTCTACCAGAATCATCAGTCTACACTAAGACGATTGTCTGTCCTATGTACATGAAAATGAATTTATAAAGCTGAGCATGGGAATGCCCACCTCAGCTAGATCATGAAAATATTATGAAGATAATGTATTGTATTGTATCTTATTACAGGTCTCCTCCCAGCTTGAAAGAACTTCGGATTGTCATGATAAAGCATTTCAGCCAACATCAAAAAAGATTAACGACCTCAGGCTTTAGGGGGCAACTGTTATAGAAAGTTTTGGGCACTGCAACCCCAAGCATAAAATGTCCATAAACCAAGGGCTCCTAAGTCCCTAAAAGTGTTGTTCTAACCCCTAAGGGAACAAGGTCAACTGATTACAGCTTCTCCCAGAAGTTCTCCATGAAAAACTACTCAGAACTGGTCAAAACAGGATCATTTACTCCATAGGCAAAGTGCATTGCATCTCACCTAAGTACACTCTGTGGGTGCATTGCATTTCAAAAAGCCCTTCTATGGGGTGCGAAGGGCGAGAAGTGACAAATGGCAGTGTCAATCCGCGAGGTGGAGAGGCATGGAATCTTCCAGAAACTTCTCTTGTGACACTTGCCTCTCTGAATTCGACCAAGGATGAGTAAGAGATCATCAATCTCCAAGTGGAAGCAAGAACTATTAGAGGGAAGACACTAATCAAATCACAAGCTGACTCATCTCCCTTACAGATATCTATATATGGATCTCTCATACCAGAGATCCATAGGCTGGAATTTTGCATCTTGTAAGGAATTGTTGTTGGTTTCTTGAGGCAACATCATAGTGTTGGGTGATCTAAGCTTTGCAAGAGGTGAAGAAGGGCTCACTTGCTGAGAGGATGATGCTGGGTCAGAACAACTGGTTGTAACTCTCTTGGCTCTTTCTTGATTATCAATAAAAGCTATTCAAGTTTTCCTCCACACTCTTGTGTCGTTTATGTTTTATGCATTTGTATGGTCAATTTACATCTGATCCTAGATTTTTTTATGATAATAGATCCATGTTCTTGTATAGTGTTATGCTACTTTGATTCTACAGGTACTCTGTGAAGCTGGGTGTACAAGGAAGCAAGTAGCAAAGGACTATCAGAAGAGAGAGGAATCGAACTAGGAGCCAAGCACAAGACAGAGGTTGGTCTCCTTTATTCTTCTCTCATCTATCTTTCATAAAGGAAAACAAAAGTAGTTTTACTTTGTTTGTTTCTAAGGTAGCTACCACACCTTAGTGGGATTAGCAGTTCTGCATAGACACTTTTCCCTGTAACAAGAGGAGCCCGAGAAGTGTACCCGGATGCTATGGAGGCAAGAGTTTGCTTCCATAAATATGTCACCTTAGAGTACACAGACACCATCATGAACTACAGAGCTTGGCATCAGTTCACTACTATCGACCACTTTGAGTATGTCGAAGAGCTAGTCTTCCAATAGTTTTCCGAGTCATAGTGATGTCTTTCATGGCTTGCTCAAGCCATTTTGTCTCAGATGGGTACATGTGCATTGTAATGTAACGTCTTGTCTAGTGTAAGTTCAAGTGTCGATAGTTGGATGTAATAGTCATAGAGTAGATGAAGAGTGTGGAGGGTATATGAACTGTCACAATGGGGAATGTCAAGGGCCACTCCATCGTTTTCTATATATATAGTCCCTCATAACTCATTGTATAAGCTTTTGGTCAGCCAAGCTTTCGAAAGGACTATCTTAGAGAGAGCTTGGACAGTATTGTAATGAGGCTTGGCTTCTCCACTGCGTAGAGCTATTATATCTCTTTGGAGGAGCAGGAGGTTGTGGATGTAATGTTCTACTATCAGAACTAGTGGTTGGACATGGATGTATTGTATGACTGGAACTTACACTTCTTAATATAACAGAGCCAACACGTTTCATGCATATTTTGGATTATATTTCACCTATCTTGAGTACTCTAAATGACATATGTATCTATTTTCTTACGCATGCATGTGTAGATATTTCTGTATATGTATGCATGAATCTTTCTGAAATTTGTTGCTGGTTTAAAAATCACCTTGGATTTCTAGCTTACTTTCCTTCCATGTTGTGATGCATCTTTGCTCGTGTGTTCCCTTCTTCACTACATGCTTTCACAGGCTTCCAAACGGTGCACTCACCTCACCCTCCGTGTGTTAGAACAACTCATGCACCTTCCTTGACTTACTGCATATGTCACACCCTTGCTACTAACAAAGACATATTACTTGCCTCTGTGCAAAACCGTAAACAAGGCATTACCATACGACCTACTACTTGGACTCCTACACAAAAAATTCTGAGGTCGAATTGGGACTTCTTACCAGGGAGATCGCCTGACATGTTGGTTGGTCTAGCACCATCAACAAGACCATAAAGAGCCTTATTGAATCTTCAAACATAGTCTTCTTTGTCAGAGAGAAGAAAACCTTCAGGTTTTTCAATGTAAACTTCTTCCTCAATTCACCATTTAGAAAAGCTGACTTAACATCCATTTGGTAGACCTTGATTTTTCTAGAGAAAGCATAAGTAAGAAATATTGCAATAGCTTCCATTCTGGCAACGAGAGAAAACATTTCTTCAAAATCAATTCCTTCAACCTGTGCATATACTTTGAATACTAATCTTACCTTGTCCCTTGTAACATGTTCTCATTTTCCACATGAAGTAGGCAAATTCTTTATCTGAGAGTTCTTCTTCCTCTTCTTCCTTTCTTCATCCTTACAACTACAAGTTTTTTCCTTCTGAGTCTTCTTGTCCTTACCATTCTTCTTGGGTGCTGAAAATTTTGTTTCTAAGCGAGATGTTCCATCCTCTTCTTCAATCCTCATTTCATATTCCGTAAGAATTCCATGCAATTCATCTATGCTAAGATTGGTCAGATTAAATCTATCTTCCAAGATAGATACCTTAGGCTTAAATCTTGTCAACAAGGTTATGAGGATCTTTTAGACAACAATTTTCTTTTCAACAAGTTCTCCCAAACCTTCCAATGTATTTATTGTTTCATCAACATGCTGAAAGTTTTATCAAACCAGCTCACAAAAAGATAGAAAAGAAAGATCAACGCCTTAGAAATCGGCCTCTTCGAGGGGGAAACGACCTTTACATTACACAAATGAACAATTCTTGGATTATACAAATGAAAAAATCTCCTTTGTATATATAGGAATCTAAGGGGTCAAAATATAATCAAAGCCGACATAACAATAATACTATAAGGGCACAACAATAACAATATTGGGCTTCTATGGGGCACAATAATAATGATATGGGGACAATAGGGGCACACCAATAACAATAAGGGATACAATGATAGTAGTAAGGGGGGAATCACTAGTATTATAGGGATCTAACATGCCCCTCTCCTTCAAAAAATTGTTGTCCTCAATGCTTGAGTAGTTTTCGATGCTTCTGTATAAAATTCTCATCCTCCCATGTGGAGTCTTCAGCGGGTAAGTTCTTCCACTTGACAAGATACTCTGAATTTGATCGAATTCGTAGCTTCCAAGTTATTGTTTCTATGACTGCTTCAGGTTCCAATATGTTTTTTCCTTCCTCGTCAATTTTTGGCAATATTGTTTGAGCTGGGAGCTTGTCACCAATAACCTTCTTTAAGCATGAAACATGGAAAATTGGGTGCACTAGGGAAGCTACAGGAATCTTGAATTTGTGTGCCTGTTATTCTCTTAACCTACAATATGATACCAGAATACAAAATATGCAAGGAAATATACCCATAACATAGAACAATAAGAAATAATAGCAACTATTTTATTATTCAGAAAGCAATGTTCACTTGCCTCTTCGAGGGGACAACCTCCAATAGAGTTGAGCTCAGTTACAAAATAAGACATGATGCTCCTCGAGGGGAGTCTCTATCCTTTATATTGGATTCATACGTGCAATACCATGGGGCAATACCATGGTTCTTATTAATACCATCTATCTAATACCATGGCCCATTTGCAACTAACTGTGGTCCCTTCATTAGATGCAGGTTAACCACTTACAATTATTAATATGGGCTTTATTGACTCTTTACTTAACTATAACTATGACTCGATCCTATTACATAAATAAGGGGGTTAGGGTTGGACCCTAACATGCCCTCCCCCATAAGAATAGCCTTGTCCTCAAGGCTGAAGTTGCAGAAACTGCTGAAGGATAGTGGCTAATTCCCAGGTTGCATCTTCCAGAGAGGTGTCTTTCCACTTGACGAGGACTTCCTCGATCGTGTGGCCACGCAGGTGCCATTCTTGTGTGTCAAGAACCTATTCAGGTTGGAGCCAGATTGACCCTTCTTCATCCAGTTCAGGTAGATTGGTTTGAATTCTGCAATTATTCCCAATCACTTTCTTGAGGCATGAGACATGGAAGACTGGATTGCTTTTTGCAGTGGGTGGAAAAGCTAGCTTGTATGAAACTTCTCCAATGTGCTGAAGTACTTGATATGGTCCGTAAAATTTTAGAGATAGTTTCTGAAAACCCTTCTCTTTGAGTGATGTTTGCTTATATGGTTGCAGCCTCAAAAATACCTGATCCTCTTCTTGAAATTGGTGTTCTGAGCGATGTTGATCTACCTGTTGCTTCATGTGGTTTTGGGCTTGATTAAGATTCTCTCTAAGGTGGGCTAGCATGGTTGTGTGGTTATGTAGGATTTGATCTACTACTTGTACCTTCGAGCATCCCTTGATATAAGAAGTAGAGGAGGGAGGGAGTTGACCATAAACTGATTCATATGGAGTCATTTTGGTGGTGGCATGATATTTGGTGTTATACCACAATTCGGTTAGAGGTAACCACTGTACCCAGAGATGTTTCTTTTCTAAAGTTAAACACCTAAGGTAGGTCTCCATACATTTGTTGACCATTTCAGTTTGACCATCAGTTTGTGGATGATAGTAAGTACTAAGCTATATTTGAGTACCTTGTAGCTAGAAGAGTTCCTGCCAAAAGTTACTGGTGAAGATTGGGTCATGATCAGACACAATGGAAATGGGCATGCCATGCAATTTGAAGATCTGATCCATGAAATATTGAGCGACCAAAGTCGGTGTGAAAGGATGGGGTAGGGCACACAAATGAGCATACCTAGAAAGTCTGTCCACAACCACCATGATGACGGACTTGGTTCCTAACTTTGGAAGACCTGTAATGAAATCCATAGAAACCTCCATTCAGATTGAGGTCGGGATGGGCAATGGCTGTAATGTGCCTAGGGATTTGATTGTTTCTCCTTTGTGGCACTAATAGATGTCGCATTCAGCTACAAAAGTAAGAATGTCCTTTTTCATGCCTATCCAAAAAAATGATCTTCGAGTGCAAGCATACATCTTCTGAAAGCCTAAATGTCATACAGTGGGAGATGAGTGAAACTCTGCCAAAATGCGGCTTTTGAGGGTGGATGTTGGTGATATTACGACTCTATCCTTGTCGTGAAGAATCTCATCCTACCATGAGTAGCCCGCTGTGGAATTTGGATCCGCCTACAATTGATTAATGAGTTGGGAGAGCTAGGGATGTGAAAACCATTCCTTGCGAGCCTCTTCAATCCATTCTAGAATGGGAAGGGAAATTGCCAGCAGGGTACTTTCCTCCTCAAATTGGCAGGATCATGCATCTGCTATAATATTTTCACACCCTTTTTTGTAAATTATCTCATAATCATATCCCAGCATTTTGGCGAGCCATTTATTTTGTTGTGGTGAGGATAGGTGTTGCTCCAAAAAATATTTAAGGCTTTGATGGTCTGTGTGGATTTGGAAACGTCGCCACAATAAGTATGGTCGCCAAGTATCTACTACATGTGAGATGGCCATCATCTCCTTCTCATAGGTAGATTGTCCCAGATTCTTCCCACTTAGTTGTTGGCTCGTGAAGGCCAAAGGTCAACCTTCCTACATTAAGACTGCCCCAATGCCTGTACCAGAAGCATCACACTCAATCACAAAAGATTTGGTGAAGTTGGGTAGTGCTAAGACTGGAGTGGAACACATGGCATGTTTGAGAGCTGTAAAGGCCTGTTGTGCTTCATCATTCTAGAAGAATGAATTTTTCTTGAGGAGTTGAGTGAGGGGCCTAGCAATGTGACCATAACTATGGAAAAATTTGTGATAGTAGCCTGTGAGACCCAAAAATCCTCTCAAGCTTTTCAAGGTCTTTGGTTGAGGCCAAGCCTGCATTGCCTGGATCTTTTTGGGGTCCACCCTGACACCTTCATGTCCCATAATGTGGCCCAAATACTCAACTTCTTCCATGCCAAAAGAGCACTTGGACATCTTGACAAATAATTTATGCTTGCGGAGCAGTTGCAAGAGGAGATCTACATGCTGAAGATGTGTAGCCCAGGTGCGACCGTAGAAAACAAGGACAAATTTTCTGAGATATGGTTTGAGCAGGTGGTTCATAAGGCTCTAAAAAGTGGATGGGGCATTACAAAGACCAAATGGCATAACCAAGAACTCATAATGGCCTTCATGAGTTTGGAAAGAAGTCTTTGGAATGTCTACTTCTTTCATGCGAATTAGGTGGTAGCCCGAGCGAAGGTCAAGCTTAGTAAATAATTGAGCCCCATTTAGTTCATCCAGTAAATCATCGACAACCGTGATGGGAAATTTATCTTTGACCGTCAACTTATTGAGGGCCCTAAATTTTGGACACATACGCCATTCCCCATGTTTTTTGAGCACCATGACCATTGGCGATGAATAAGGACTAATGTTGGGACGAATGACGCCTGCTTCCAAGAGTTCCTTGATTTTTTTTTCAATTTCATTCTTTTGGGCGAACAAATATCTGTATGGGTGCACATTGGTGGTTGGGCCCCTGGGACCAAAGTAATGCTATGATCATGTTCCCCTCTCGAGGGTGGAAGCTCATGAGGCTTGTCAAAGACTGGCAGATGGTTGTTTAAGATCTGTTGCATCTTAGGATGAATATGAAGAGAATTGGGTTCGAAGGCTTGATGGCATTAAATTTGGCTATAACTCCATGGTGGCCCCTTTCTAACAATTTTTCCATCCGATGTGAGCTGATGATAGAGGGAGCTCCCGCCTGGAGTCCGTGGAGGGTATGTGTGTGGTTTTTCTGCTTAAAGCTCATATATAACTCCTCGAAATCCATTATGATTGGACCAAGTGTGCGAAGCCATTAAGCACCTAGGACAATGTCACACCCTCCCATGTGTATGGAAAACATGTGGGTCTTTAACTGATAATCCCCCATTTGAAGTTTTACATTTTCACAGCGGCCTTCACATTTCATTATCCCCCCATCAGCAATTTGGACCTAGAAGTTAGAAACTGCTCAGACAAAATAATGCATTGCTTCTGTGACTCTTTGATGGATAAAATTATGTGTACTAACACTATCAATCAAGACTACTATTGGGTGATGCTTAATAAAACCTTTGATTTTGACAGTATGGGGAGAAGAAATCCCTGCCAAAGCATGCAGTGAGATAACTGGTTCTTCAAGTACATTGTCTTGTTGGTTGTCCTCTTCTTCCTCCTCTAGTTCCTCAAGTGGTGGGGCTTCCTCCGATGAACTGTGATCAGTAGCAACAATTTGAAAGAATTTGGGCTCCTTCCATTTATACCGAGGGGAGTATTTCTCATCACAGTAGTAACACAGTCCTTGCTTTCTTCTTTCTGCCATTTCTGCTGGTGACACCTTTTGAACCTTGAGTTTTTGGGTAGTGCTTTGAGCCTGTGTGGGGCGACCCTTGGCAATGAAATTTGGGCGATGAACTGGGCCGCTAAGTCATGTTCTACTTTACGAGCTATCCTGTAAGCATGCAGCCATGAGCTAGGGTGGTGCTGTTGGATGTGGGCTTGTATGGCTTCTTTAAGACCACTGACAAAACATTCAGTGTAGAGCTCATCTTGTAGACCTCCAATGCGGAAAGCTAAGGCTTCAAAGGCTGTAATATATTTGTTCACTATTCCTGTCTGTTGGAGCTTAGTGAGATGACCCAAAAAATTCAAATTCATGGTCAAAGCGATCCGTACGAGATTTTTTGAATGTCTACCAAGTCAAGGGCCTTCCATAGCAACGTTGATGCAATTGCCACCATTGCCATCTTTCATTGTCCAAATACATGATACCCACACTAAGCTGAGTTGCATCATCCACGATGTAATTTAGTGTGAAATATTGCTCCATTTATGTTATCTATGAGGCCAGGTGAGAGCCATCAAATTTATACATGTCCAGCTTGGGTGGACATGGATGGGATTGTTAGTGGGTGCCAAAGAGGTGAAGAGACTCGCTAGACTCTCCCTCAATGTTTTCATTGCCAATAGATGCCTCCCCACATGCCTCCACCTTGCCCTTAGAGAGTGTTTCGTTTAATGTCTTCAGCTACAAAATGACATCTTGCAATTGTGATTCAAAGCTGTCAATCCTCTCATTGGCCATAGCTTGAGCTCTAGTTTGTACAATGCACCGATCCAATGTACTGGAAATTTGGGACCGCCCGAAATTTTTGGCACTAACAAGTGAATGGTACCACCTTGCTGTGCTCGTCGACTTGATTCTTATGGGCTAAGTCACCAATAAACGTCCCGAGGGCTCTCCGATTTTTTTTTTTTACTCTTAACAAAGTTTTACTCCTTGCTTAGGAATACTACAGTAGGCGAATCCTAGAAATGTCAATGCTGCTCAAAGTCCTGCGAAAATCATGCCCAGGTATAGGAACCCACACAATTAGTCATATCTGAATGGTGGATCTGATTGTTGTGACTGCTACAGAGCCAAAACTGCTAGATATTGATGTTGGATCTAATGGATCTGAGAGATCTGAATGGCGGAACTGATTGCTGCTGCGGATCTGAGGGATCTGATAGATCTGAATGGTTGATCTGATAGATCTGAATGGCGGAACTGATTGCTACTGCTGTTACAAAACTCCACTTGTGAGATTAAATTTTATGCGTGATCTAGAGATAGAGAAGGGAACTATGGTCTCCAAGAGTGTCAAGTGCTATAGATCGCAATATACATAAGGGTCTGATAGTAGTACTCGGCCCAATTTTTCAGGGTGCTTACCAAGGAGGATCAACCATACCCTTAGCCATACAACCCAACTACCCTATCGTATGCACGAGTATTCTCCCTGAGTGCTGTTCTCGGTGTATTGTAGCAGCAAGACGGCCGACAGTTTATCTATGGTGAGGTTTCAAGGGAGCTAGGGGGCTTCCAATATACCTAGAGGGTACTTGGAAGACAGTCCGTGCGCAGTTCTGTCTAATGCACTACTACTTGAAGGGGTACCCACATGGGTTACAAGCGAGTCCAACAAGCGTGACCACCTCTTGTATTTCCTGTGTGTCCCCAAATCCACAGGTTTATGCACTCAATGATAGATCCCATGGTTTAAAGACGTTGGAACATGTCTCTAGCCAAAAAAAAAAATTGCTAATGATTGGAGATCCCATCGGCCCTGGAAAGCGCTCTAATACCACTTGTTATGCTCTTAACCTACAAGATGATACCAGAATACCAAGTATGCGAAGAAATATACCCAGAACATAGAACAATGAGAAATAACAGCAAGTATTTTATTATTCAGAAAGTAATGTTCAATTGCATCTTCGAGGGGGCAACCTCCAATAGAGCTAAGCTCAATTACAAAATAAGACATGATGCTCCTCGAGGGGAGTCTCTATCCTTTATATAAGATTCATACATGCAATATGATGGGGCAATACCATGGTTCTTATTAATACCATCTATCTAATACCATGGCCCATTTGCAACTAATTGTGGTCCCTTCATTGAATGTGGGTTAACCACTTACAATTATTAATATGGGCTTTATTAACTCTTTAATTAACTATAACTATGACTCAATCCTATTACATAAGTAAGGGGGTTAGGGTTGGACCCTAACAATGCCATAGTACCAATCTTCTGCAACACCTTGTATGGGCCATAATACTTTGGTGATAATTTAATATCCTTCTTATCTTTCTTGAGGGAAATTTGTTTATATGGTTGTAGTCGTAGAGATACTTAGTCACCTATATCAAAAATTCTTTCACTACGATGTTGATCTGCTTGTTGTTTCATTCTATTCTGTGCCAAAATTAGGTTATCCTTTAAGGGTTGGAGAACTTGTCATTGATGCTCGATGTGATCTTCCACTTCTTGAACCTTATAATTTTCTCTTAAGTATGATGTGATGGATGGTGGGTGATATCCATAAAGTTCCATAGATGGGGTCATTTTTGCTTCGGTATGGAAGGAAGTTTTATACCACCATTCAACCAAAGGCAACCATTTGACCCATTGTGTCCGTTTATTAGATAGAAAGAAATGAAGATATCCTTCCAAACATTTGTATACTATCTCAGTTTGAACATCAGATTGAGGATGATAAGATGAGCTATGAGCTAACTGAGTACCAAGACAAGAAAATAATTCTGTCGAAAAATTTCTTGTGAAAATGGGATCTCTGCTGCTTACAATAATCTTTGGGTTTCCATGTAGCTTTTGAATTGTTTCCATAAATGCAATAGAAACTGTAATGGCTTTAAGTGGATGAGATAATGCAAAAAGTGTGCATACTTGGTAAGTATGTCAACTACCACCATGATGACACTCTTTCCTTTGGACTTGGGTAAACCTGTGATGAAATCCATTAAATCCTCCTCCCAACATTGAATTGGAATGGATAAAGGTTGTAATAAACTCGGGGTCTTAATTGTTTCAACTTTATTTTTTTGGCAAACCAAACATTCCTCCACAAACTTTTCAATATCAGATTTAAGGTGTTGGGATGGGGTCCCCTAGGTCCAATTTTGGGGGAAAAGCCCAAGTTTTGTTGTATAAAATGTAAAGTCTCCACAAGTTGTGGTCGCGGAGTGCGTAGATAGTTAAAGTGTCATAAATGGTTTTACCCTTCTTATATAAGTTGAGTTGGCTTTTAAAGATCTACCCGTGGTCCACAGACCATGGGATTGTATAAGTAGGTGTGCCTTAGAGAGTCTAAGGTAGAGATATAGAGTGATTATGGAGACGAATGTAATGGGTCAATAGGAGTAAGAGAAAATAAGTCTTAGAGTAGAAGGAAGGCTCTGCATCTGTGTGCATAGAGGCTTAGAGTAGAATCTGCAGCTGAGTGTGCAGACACCTGCAACTGAGTGCGTAGGTAATATTGAGTTTGTAAGTAGAACTGAAGTATTAATAAAGAGAGTATTCCACAAATTCTTGTGTTTTTCCTATTTACTTATGTTATGAATGAATGTGATTTTATGTTGTAATGAATGATGGGTTTATGAGATAATACTGTATTGGTGCGCGACTTTACATGAAGATTATTTTATTATATGCAGAAGTTATTAAACACTTAATCCGATCTAAGTATTTACAGGGTTAAGGGAAATCTTTGATGTGTGTAAGTAGTTGATATTCCTATTTAGGGTCCGCAAAAGACAGTCATAGACCTTAGCGGAGGTCTAGAGGCAGATTAAGAGAGTTATATCGATAAGCCATAAAGGCTTATCAATTTGTGCAAAGGTAGGTTTAGGGAATAAAATGAAGTTACACTAATCTCTGGGTGTGGAAACTTGGTTCTAGCATCCCCTCATACTTCTTTGGGTGAGACTTCAGTCTGCACTCTATGGATTGATGCTGAAAGGGCCATTAGGGTAGCAATTTGTTTGGAAACAATGACTCTAGACCTCGGTTAGGACCCACTAAGCCAACATAAGGCCATCCCAAAAAAACTCCTTCTTAACCATGTGGTAAGATTTTAAAAATCCCGAGTGCCATATTAAGGGAGAGGCGTGCAATTCCATAAGAATCGTTTGTTTGAGTTGGGAATTTTGACATAGGCATAAGCGATCTTTGTACCATAACGAATCATTTTTCCAACTAAATGTATCAGATGTACTAGGATCTTGTTGTAACTTTTGAATTAGTGCCCACACTTCTTCATCATTCTTCCATTCATCCCTTGCTTCGTTTATCCAATCTGGTTGGATAATAGAAATGGCACAAAGAAATGTTTCGACATCCTCATGCTTCCTTGAGAGTGCATCTGTCGCAACATTTTGCTTCCCTTTCTTTTATATGATTTCAAAGTCATAACCCAACATCATTGTGACCTATTTTCACTGCTCTTTTGAAGATAATCTTTGTTCTATAAAGTATTTAAGACTATCATGATCCGTTTTTACCTTGAAGTGTCTTCCCATTAGGTAGGGTCGGCATTTCTTAAGTGCATGTAGTATTTCCAACATTTCCTTCTCATAATTATATTTGTGTAATACTTTCCTTTGACTGTAGGACTTTCGAAAACAATGGGTCTTTCTTCAAGCATTAAAGCAACACCAATTCCATTTCTTGAGGCATCACATTCCACAATAAAGGATTTTGTGAAGTCTGGTGTAGCTAAGACTAATGCTTGGCACATTGCCTCTTTAAGATGTTCAAAGGCCTTCGTTGCTTCTGGAGTCCATAAAAATGCATCTTTCTTCAATAATGTTGTTATAGGTGGTGCTATTCTCCCATAATTCTTAACAAACTTGCGATAATACCCTAGCAACTCGAGAAATCCTCGCAGATGCTTTATGGATGTGGGGATTTTCCATTCCTTAATGGCTTTAATCTTGCTAGGGTCTACCTTAACACCTTCATGAGATACAATATGACCTAATATTCCACCTCTTGTACTCCAAAGAAACATTTGGATATTTTTGCATATAATTGTTTCTCCTCCAATAGTTTGAGCACCCTGTCAACATGTTGAACATGATCCTTCCAAGACTTGCTATAGATTAGTATATCATCAAAAAATACTAACACAAATTTTCTAAGGAAGGGTTTGAAAATGGAATTCATCAAACCTTGAAATGTAGAAGGTGCATTGGTAAGGCCAAAATTCATGACCAAAAATTTACAATGACCTTCATGAGTTCTAAATGTTGTTTTCATAATGTCTTTAGTCTTCATTCTGATTTGATGATATCCTGAATGAATATCCAACTTGGTTAAGTAAATTTATCCATGCAATTCATCCAATAGTTCATCAATGATAGGAATGGGAAATCTATCTTTAATAGTGAGCTTGTTGAGCTCTGTATAATCTTGTTATAGACATTTTTGTGCCTGGCATCACTGAGCATGAAATGTCAATAATAAAGGGATCCAAAGTCCCTAAGCATGTTGTTCCTACCCCTAGAGGAACAAGGCCAAGTAACCATAGCAATTCACTGAATTTCTCCACCTGAAAACACTCAAAAACAAGGCAATTCTGGATCATGTCAACTGCTCCACTGAGCATCTGCGCTGAATGTCAACTGCTCCACTGTCTACCTACATTGAATGTCAACTGCAACAAAGGCTACCTGCGCTGAGCGAGTTTGGACAAGTGGCAGAGTCATTTCTCAAGGTGTCAATGCCCAGGAAGCTTCCAAAATGACACTTGGATTAGAGAATTCGACTGGTGATGAGTAAGAGGTTCCAAATCTCCAAGTGGAAGCAAGAACCTCCAAGTGGACTCAAGAACTGGAGTGAGAGAGGACACTAGTCAGTCTCAGACCAGTCTCAAGCTGACTCATCCTCTCTCCAATATCCCTATATATAGATCTCTCTCCATGATGTCAGGGGAGGCTGGAATTTGGTATTTGCAAAGAATTGCTGTTGGTTTGTGGCTAGAAACATTGGGTGTGTTATGCTTTGAAAGGAGCTGAAGATGGAATTCCATTCTGCTGGGAAGGAGATGCTGGGTTGGAGCCCTATGGGTTGTATCTCTTCCTGAATCCTGTTACTTTCAATAAAGCTATCTTGATTCTTTCCTATATGCTGGTGTATTTTGTGTAATTGCATTAGTATATTTGATTTACTTCTAATCCTGAATCATTTATGAATATGTATATGTGCCTTTGTATTGTGTTCTTCTCTTGTCGCAAGTAGCTGTTCTCTTGTCGCAGGTAGCTGTTCTCTTGTGACCTCGTGGGATTCAAGTAGTTGTTCTCTCGATCAAGCGAGGAGGCAAGTAGCTGTGGACACACAAAGAGAAGAGGATCTAGATCGAGGGACAACCAGAAGACAACGGTAAGTCTACCAATCTCCCCTCTTTCATATTTCGTAGAGGAAGGAATCATAGTAGCTGTATTCGTTTGTTGCTAAGGCGCTGTCACACCTTAGGTGGATAGGATCGTCCTAAATAGGCATTTTTCCCCACAACAAATTGGCGACTCCGCTGGGGAAGAACTTGTTTAATCATTTCATTTGTGTTTCCGTCATTTGTTTACTTCATAGACTTGACAGCAATTCTTGAACTGCATCTTTCCCGGATGCAAAGTAAAAGTTGCTGCTTTGATCCAGTATGTTGGACTTGTCTATGATCTAAATTAGATCCACAAATGATTTGATTGATCCTTGTGATAGTATTTAGTACCCTATCAAAGCATCCCTCTGTTTATACCTTGCTTGTGTTTCTGATTTGGCCTGAAACAGTTGATTTTTGAGCATTTTGTGACCCAGAAACCAAGAGAAACGAGAGTTTCTCTCTTCAGCGCAGGCACTGTGAAGGCAGTCTGCATTTCAACGCAGGTCCCGAAGGGGCTACCTGCGCTGAATGTCAAACTGACAGTGTTGGACCTGCGCTGAACCAGTATGGCCTTGAGAAGCTGGGGTTCTTTGTCCTTTGTTGCCCTGTTTTGATCTCTGTTTTTGCAGCCTTTAACCAGCATAGGTACTAGCCTGATAACCCTTTTCTTTGCCTGAATTCCGCCCCAATTTTTGTACAAAAAGATTGTGAATGTTTTTATGTTTTTTTGGCGTCATTTACAGTCTTCCTTTGCATCAGTAAAGTAGTCTTTCTGTAGCCTTTGATTCAGATCTAATTGAGAGTGATCTTAGAAGAGAGTTCATTGGCCGTTTGTTCAGATTGATTATAGTTTTACTTTTGCTTATTGGTTTGAATTTGTCTCTTTCAAAGTATCAAAACGAGTCTTTATTTCGAAAATTGCAAAGTGATTGTAATCTCTTCTACCCTTGTTAATTTCGAAGAAAGTGAACTTGTTTATTTTGATCATTGTAAAAGCAAATTCAAAGTTGTGCAAAAAGCTTTCTTTGTAGGCATTTATACTAAGAAAGTGAAAACAAACACCTGCATTGTGCATTTTGCATTTGATAGTTTGCATGTTGGATTTAGGGAAAGTGCATTAGAGTGTGCTGATTGCTCTTTGAGAAAAGATAGTCGCTCTCTTTTCCCTTAGTAGCTAGGATTTTCAAAGTTGAAAGATAATAAAGCTTGCTTATCATCTTAGACTGCATTTAGGAATTTGTATCATACATCTCATGATGAACCTTGAAAGGCAAACTTTAAAAAGATCAACCTAAAATAAGCTGAATGAACCTAACAACGCTTTGTAACATAACGCACAACATAGAGGTCTAGGCTAGAGACGTGTTCCGGCGTCGTTAAACATAGTGACTGTCGATCTCGAAGAAGGTGGGTGATTCCTCTGTCACACGGAATCTGTCAAGGGTGTGGACACGACTGACCTTCCTAGAAGTCTAAGACATTCTAATGACAAACAAGACAAAATGGAGTGATCTTTCTCTAAATACACCTTTTACAACATGAAAACTACAAGTGTTTAGGCTTACCTTATTCCAAAACGCTGTTGTTGAAGTCCGTTCTTGACGATCCGGATGAGCTCCTCTTTCAAGTCAATTCCTGCAACCACAAACAATCAAACAATTACCAAGCACTTGCATTTCATATAATAAAACATATATTCAACATGCAGACCAAGGAACACATGAAATAACTCATTAACACAAGCTATTGAGAAAAATAAACCAGTTTGTATTAATAACGAAACAAAGAAACTCTTACAACCTGGCCTTGGTGTTGTGCAAGTTCCTCCCAGGGTCCATCAAGGGTTTTCCTCTACTTTGACAAAGCTCACCCTCTCCCAAGTAGAATCAAGTGAAGACAATCTCTCCTCACAAAGGCTCTAATGGAAGACCTAAATCCTGCAGCATTTACCCAAAGAAAATGTATAGCTCCAACCTCCTCTCCTTCTGGCTCAATGCCTTTATTTATAGTGCTGTAAAGAGGTTATTCAGGTCCACTATCAATGGGATCATCCCCCTCTATGGGTGGGATAGCTCCCTTATTGATGGGATAAGTTCCCCCTTAATAGAGATACATGAACCAACTGGAGGCGCATCCATTTCATCAAACCGACCTCTAGAATGTTCTAGAAGTAACCACAAGTAACTTTTTCAAGATAAAACTCGCGCATTTTGCCTTTTACAGAGGGACGCACCTGTCCCTTAACATACAGAGCGTCCATGGACGCAGATTTTGTGAACATGGTCAGCGTCCCCGCAGGTAAGGCTAGAGAGAACCTGCGACCCCAGAGATAAACATAGTTTTTACAAGACTTTCTCTCTTCTTTGAGTTTGAGATGGATAACAGAGGCATGAGACTTGCCTAAGAGGGTAGCATGACTGTTGATTTGAGCCATACTAACTGTAAGTAGTCAAGGTGACATTTTTTAGTGTAACAGATTGCCCCCTAAAGTGCGAAGCCTGGAATAGAATAGGGTTTTGTAATTCTAGGAAGGGTGAAGCGCTTTATCATTTCAAGGATTGCCTTGTGGATGGCCTGGTTGGAACCTGCAATTTTCAACACAAAATACATGGATAAGATTATATCATCACTGAGGTAGGCATTCCCATACTCAGATTCAAAACTTTAACTAATGGACTAACTATTCTGATACAGGAATGATCTTGCAGTACATCATTTTTATAGACTTTTGTAGACACAGTATGGACGCAGCCATCTGTTTATGATTAGTCTACATAGACAATGAATACAAAACTCCTCGCAGCCTGGATGGTAGAAACTAGATCCAGGGTCTTCACTTCTACTTCCCGAATTGGTACGATTCTAGCCATGTGATTAAATGATTCGATGTCGAACATGGTAGAAACCACTTGATTACCAGTCAATGATGTAAACTGTTAACAAGCGTGAGAGAAACCACCAGTAATGTCAATGGTTCTCAAAGTACCAAGCACAACCCGTGAAATGTGAATAGATGTTTTGATGTCGAACACTTCACGGAATCCTCTGATCGAAAGTCAATGATGTAAACTGACGTCAAAGGCGAGAAACCTGCCATTGATGCATGCAGACTTCAAGGTACTGTCGATTCCTAAGTCATCTTTCTAGATAATGTGTCGATGTCGATAGAAAGCGACCCGTTGCAGGCAAGCCCGCAACACGAAATCATTGTTCAAGTTGAAGAAATGTTGCTGTAAGGACTGACTCAGGGATGGTCAAATGGATGACAAGTATTTTGCAGATGAAAGTTTTGCTTGCAGACCTCTTGAACACATAACGACACAACAGATGGCTTGGTGACGAATAACTCAAAGTTAATCCCCGGAACCCGGTTAAAGACTTTCAAAGTGATTTGGTCAACTGTGAGGTAAAAGATTTCCCAACCCAGGTGAATGAAAAGTGTCGTGTTCAAGAGCGGTAATAAAGTTTCTTCTGAGACAAAAGGTGACAAATAGGTTCATTCTTCTCTTTTTTCCCCCACCATTTCTGGCAAGTACCTCTTTATTTTTAACAAGCTTGAGGAGGATAACATATGCTTGATTATAAGCTCATCCTTCGGACGAGTCCAACCTAGTTTAAATTCGAACCCTAGGAAGGAGTGGTTCGTTCCTGTTTGTAATTGAACAGGTCCTCTACTGTAAAAGTTTAACGAGCCCAGTATAGGAGAAACTCGGCGTTTTTCAATTTTAGAGAGTCTGAAAAAACTAAAGGAGACTCCACGTTGAACTTTTTCGTATATTTGTGTCCCTCAAGCCCGAAAAAGTATAAAATAATACCTGGGGGAACCGCTTGATCTTGCGACCAAGGAGTACTTTCATAATAGTGTCGTTAACCTGAAAAGTAAAAAGCGATCAAGGACACGTCGTTTTATTTCCTTATCGAGTTCGAAACGACAAAAACCCGGCAATCTTTTCCTGATTTTGCGGTCAGAAAAGAGCTAAAAGGGGACCGTCTTTTAATTCCGTTTTAACGAGTGAAAAAGAAACACTCGGCGATCTTTTCATGTTTTAGGAGTCAGAAAAGGGCTTAAAAGATGACTCTGAAATTTTGTTTGTGAAAAATTACAATTTCCCTCGAAATCCCTTCGTCCTGCACAAAAGCGACACATTACTCATACCTGTTTAAAATAGGCAAAAATACATTCAAAAACATCTTTTCATGGTAAAAAATGAACTAATTCATCCAAAAAACCTATAAAAAGACCTTTTACCATGTCATTTTTACCGTTTCACTGTTGAGGTTGAAAAAGGAGCTTTTGACAAGAAACTTCCCGTGGTTGCTGCGGAAAATCTGACCGTCGGAATCGAACGCCGCTTCACCGAGGTATTTTACACATCCCACTCTTCATTTTTATCCGTTTAGTTTTTTGTTTTTGGTCTCTGTTTCATTTTTTGGGGGGGTTTTGGGTTCAAAATGCGCCCCTCGGCGGACGCAGGTGCCCTTCGGGTGACCTGCGTCCCCCGACTTTTTCTCACACGGGAAAAAGGTCGGGGGACGCAGTCCGCCTTCAGGCGAGCTGCGTCCGGACGCCCTGTGCTACAAAGCCGGGGTGCGTCTCCGCAAAGGGCGCATTTCAAAACCCCAACTCTCTCAAAAAACCACCAAATTTGCTCAAATTAATTTCTAATTGACTCTTTTGATGTGCAGGGCCTAAAACATGTTAGACTGGAGAGAGAGAGAGCACGTAGAGGACGATGAAGCTGCGATTAACCACCAACCCTCTCTGGATGCCTTAAGAACATGTGGATTGTACAAATATTGGACCATACCGGGCATGAGGGGCCAGGTAAGATTTTTGGAATGGCTGGTTGAGCGATGGAACGTTCAAGATCAATGTTTTTACATTGGAGGGCACCAGCTCGAGATAGAGCCCTCGGATGTATACTTTCTCACTGGCTTGCCAAACAGAGGTGAGCAACTCAACCTTGCGGGGACCAGGCCGGGTGGCCAATCCCTTGATGATCTCCGCGAGGAGTGGTGCAGACCAGGGACTCGCCATAAAAAAGGCGTGGAGATAAAGCACATCGCTCTGGCGGAACTTAGAGTTATTGCATTTACGGTCACCAGGATTTGTGGCGCGGCCGCCTTGCACATTGCTTCCGGATCCCAAATGCGGATGGCAGTTGACTGTTACCAAGGCACCATCTTCAACTGGTGCGAAGCTGTGTCGGCTCATATGAAGAGCCAACTAACCAAGGCAAAGAACGGACGACTAAAGACTTTTGGATATGGGCCTATAGTCGTGAGCTTTGCCTTGGAGAGAGTTCCTATGCTGATCCCTCAGCAACTCACTGTTGATGACTTGGGTCCTCGGGAGCCAAAGCTTGTTCGATGGGTTGCGGTGATGGCCCGGCATCCTGACGAGGGTGCTGCAGTGGTTCGATTCTCGGACAGTTACTTCGACTGGCTAGAGGGCCAGCTTTTTGTGATACAAGACTTTCCATATGCCGGAATGGATTTCAGAGGTGATCCGGACATGGTTCTTCCACAGGGAGAACAATGGGACGACAGAGGTACTTTCATTTTCACAAGTTTTCTAATTATGTATTTTTTTATTTTTCATATATATCGTCTCAAAGTAACAGTAAAATTTTAAAAATGCAGATGTTGGACCACAGCGTCCAGCCAATCTCCGGCCTTACGACAGACGACATCCAGCTGCACCGGCACCGGCCCCACAGGACGCGACAGCAGAAGTACTAGCTGAGTTGGAGCATGACCTAGATCGTCTCACGGTAGACATACCTGAGACTTCTATGGACGACATTCCTATCAGGCTTCAACGCTTCGTAGTCGCGGTCCCTGGACCGTTTAGGAGATTTTTGCGTAAGGTAGCGCGCGCAGTGGTGTCGTACAGAGAGCACCACCAGTGATTGACTAGTCACTTTTGTAGTCACATATGACATTTTTGACTTTTTGTACTATCATTTTGCCGATCATAAGGTGTTTTAAACCTATGATCGAAGACGATGTATATATTTTTTGACACACTTCTATCTATATATATCACTATTACCGGCTTATCTTGTTTAACATATGTGATGAAATGTTTTTAAATTTACTTGCATGATTATTGTAAATGTCTGTCCAACATTCGAGAAGCAATTGCATCTGCTAATGTATTCAAAGACCTTGGAATATGTTGATATTCAATGTAATCAAATTCACGTTCCAAGAGACGCACTCTCAAAAACAACCTTAATAACACAGGATTTCTAATGGCATAAACTCTATTAAGCTGTAATACAACAAGTTCAGAATCTAACCTCACTATCAAACGTCGAATTCCAAATGAAATAGATTCGGATAATAATTCAACCACTGCACTGTATTCTGCAATGTTATTCGTTGTTTGACCGAGGCTTACCCCATGCATAGAAACTAACTCGTCAGAGGGCGAATAGATAACCCAAGCTGCGGAAGAGATATTCCGTGTACTACGACAAGCACCATCAGCAAATCCAATGTATGTTTGGAGAGGCGTCGACATCTACAATATCAAGAGTAAAACCAAGATAAGCCAGAATAATGACGAAAAACCACACTTGCTAAGCTAAGCACACTGACTAAACTAACACACTTGCTAGCTAGAAAGGAAATCTAACCTATCTAAAAATTTCTCCATCCATCATTTTAAGCATAATACCTCTTTAGGTAAAGTCCATTTCTGGGTTTGCCCAAAGAGTCCCCATCAAAATCAACTAACTCATAAGCCCCTTTTGCTAGCTTTCGCTTTACAATGTAGGGCCCATGCCACATGGGAACGAATTTTCCAGCACCTAGTTTATCGTTAGCTTGATCATATAATAGTACTAGGTCTCCTTCCGAAAAACTTCGAGGGGTTACATTTTTATCGTACTGAGCTTTCATTCGTTTCGCGTGAGTCTCGATAGCTAAAGTAGCGTCACGTCGAGTCTCATCTAATTTAGCCAAGTATAACAACCGTTTCTCCTCTTCGGAAGTAGCTGGAAGTAATTCGACAGCCATTTGAAGTGATGGGATTTCGCACTCAATAGGTAACACAGCTTCTAAGCCATAAACTAGCTGAAAAGGGGTGAAACCTGTTGAATTTTTCACTGAAGTTCGATATGCCCATAGCGCCGAAAATAACATGTTATGCCAATTCGTTCGATGGATACCAATGATCCGTCGAATCATGACGACTAGAACTTTGTTGATTGACTCAACCAAACCGTTGGCTTGCGGATAATAAGGTGTAGAGCTATCGTGGCGCAAACCAAGCTGGCTTGTAAGCTCAGTCATCATGACATTTCGAAAATGGCTTCCATGGTCCGTAATGATTGCTTGTGGGACACCAAACCTAGTTATGATATGATTGAATACGAAAAGTGCAGCTGTCTTGCCGCTTGCGTCGAATGTAGGCATCGCCTCGGCCCACTTAGTAAAATAATCAACCGCAAGGATGATATACGCATGCCCCCCGGCCGAGTGAGGGTTACAAGTAATAAAGTCAATGCCCCATTTGGCGAATGGACCAGCGGCAATTATAGGGTGGAGAGGAGCAGGTGGAGCGCGCATCTTTCGATCAAACACTTGACAGTTGTGGCATGTTCTGACAGCAAGGATACAATCTTTAAACATAGACGGCCAGAAATAGCCAGCGCGCAACACCTTCTGAGCTGTGGCATACCCAGACATATGACCGCCACATGCTCCAGAGTGACAATCATTCAAAACTCTCTCAGCCTCTTCGTGAGTTAAACAACGTCGAAAAACTAAGTCTGCCCCCCGGCGATAAAGTGTATCTCCAATAATTCTGTATTGCTGGGATTGAAACCGAATTTTTCGACGGTTTTCCTTGGAAGCTTCAGGCCGAAAGGTTTGGGTTTGGAGATAGATGATTATATCCCCATACCACGGATCTACAGTGCTAATAAGAAACAAAGATTCGTCCGCAATGGACTCCTCTGCCACAGTCTCTGTGTCAGCACTCGGGAAATCACACATCAATTCCGCAAAAACTAAAGATTTCTTAGACTTGGACTTCTCGAACTCCAAGTCGAACTCTTGCAGGATAACAATCCATTTAGAGTACTTGCCCCCTAGCAGTTGTTTTGTCAAAATATAAATCATAGGGTTGCAATCCGAAATAACTGTAGTTTTGCGGAGAAGAATGTAGTGACGAAAACGCTGGACAGCTTGAACGGCTGCCAGGGCCAATTTCTCCACATGCGAATATTTTAACTCAGTTGGATTTAAGGTTCTGCTAAGATAATATATCACATGCTCTGCCTTGAATTCATCTTCTTGAACTAACACCATTCCAATGGTGGAATGCGAAGCTGCGAGGTATAAGAAGTAGTCCTGGTTGTAGTTGGGAGGATGCAATAACGGTGCATGGGTCAACGCGTGTTTTAATGCATCAAAAGATTGTTGAGCAATCTCGTCCCAAAAGAATTGTACGTTCTGTTTCAACAACCGTGTAAAACCTTTAGTGACCTCGGCGTAGTTAGGGATGAATCGGCGTAAAAAGTTCGCTTTCCCTTGCAAACTTTGGAGTTGGCGCAAACTCGAAGGAGGAGGCAATTGGATGATAGCCTCGACTTTCGAGGGATCGACGCGAATGCCGGTTTTGGAAACAACAAATCCCAGCAATCGACCTGTTTCTATACAGAAAACACACTTGTGGGGATTCAACCGAATTCGATAATGCCTACACCTCATAAAGATTGCTCGTAAATGGACAAGGTGATCAGCTCGTTGTAAAGAATGAGCAGGCAAATCATCGAGATAGGGTTGCACAATGTGCTTGATGTCATGAAATGCATAAGACATCGCCCGTTGAAAAGTGCACCGGCATTCTTAAGTCCAAAAGGTAATTTGCAATAAGCAAATGTCCCCCATGGACAAATGAATGCCGTTTTTGGTTGATCGGCAGGTAGAATATTGATTTGATTATAGCCTGAGAAACCATCCATGAAGGAAAACATCTCACTTCCGGCACAATCATCAATAATTTGATCGATATAAGGCGTAGGATAGTTGTCTTTTGGACAAGCTCGATTGATATCCCTATAGTCGATACAGATTCTTATTGTTCCTTGTTTTTTATTGACGGGAACAATATTCGATACCCAATCCGTTAACGGGATCGGATAAATGAAACCTGCTTTCAACAGCTTTTCGACTTCTGCTTTAATCGCAGCCGCTTTTCGAGGGTGAATCTGACGTAACCGTTGCCGAATGGGTTTAGCATCCGGGTAGGTTTTGATTTCATGAACAACAATGGCAGGATCGATTCCGGTATTTCCTCGTAAGACCAGGCAAACACGTCGCGGAATTCTTGGAATAGGGCCTTGTAAATTTGGATTTCTTCTTCAGTACATGCGGCACCTATATGAATGTTCTCCTCGATTCCGGGCTTCACTGAAATATCAATGGGAATAGTACGAGAAATATTCCCTAAATTCAGCTCTGAATCAGAATGTTTCGTTGGATCCTGAGCGTCTTTGACATATTCAGCGGTAAAGATAGATGAAAAATCATTTTCAAATGCATCATCCTTAGGTAAAAACGAAGATCTGTGATGGAGATCTTCCCATGGTAGATCATCTACACTTAGGATTTCGCGAAGTTGTTCGTCAGATGACACTTCTTCGGGAAACGTTATCCGTTCTAAGGGTGAGGTGAAAAGTGACTCTTCACTGACCACATTCATTTGGTCGGTTGAATGAAAGTCGGTAAAAGACATAAGAGCTTCATAAGCAATCTCATACGGACTCAACGGCATAACATCACCGAGTGAGTCTAGCTCAGAGTCAGAGGGAACATACCAAGGATCATCATAAATAATGTTTTCTGACGTGATCATATGAATTGTTGCAAACGAAGGGTCTGCATTGAGTGGAGGGAGAGGAAAAGTTCCCAGTAAACCGGAATCCTTAACTAAACCTACACCAATGTCCCTATAAGGGATTGTCGTTTTACCAACATGCTGGATAGTTTCTAAAGAGGTTGGGTCGGATGAAAAGTATGTCAGCTGATCAATAGTCACGATCTTACCGTTATGTGGAAACTTAATGACTCTGAAGACCGATGAAACGACCGCTGTCATAGCATATGACCAACTTCGACCCAAAAGAAGGTTGTAGTCTAGAGGGGCATCAACCACTTCCACATCCAGACTAACGGTTTTACCTTCGACCCCTATAGGCAATTCTTGTAGAATACCAAACGGACGGAACCCACGGCCATCAAAGGCCTTAAGGATGGTGGGGGATTGGTTCAACGAAGGAGAACCAAGCGATCTCCAACATTGAATCGACATAATACACGTAGAAGCTCCCTCATCAATCACAGTCCGATGAATAGGCCTGTTTTTGACTATCACTGGAATTTGGAAAGCCATTTGATGGGGGAGACGCGGTGTACTACTTTCTAGATCAAAGATCATTAGGTTCGGGTCCTGAACATCGACAGCTCCAATAGCCGACAAAAGCAATTTTCGTTGCGCTGGACATGATTGCAGCACTTCGAGTGCCGACATTGCTGAAGGTGAAACAGCTAAGTCTTCAACAATGTTGTAATTCTGGGCTGCTCTCGCATGTGGATTGAAAGCAGACCTTCGAAGTACACCCTTGGCGGGCGGCTTAATCACTAAGTCTGGGTTAGGTTTTTCGATCTGTAGTGGATCGGAACCAGGAGCTGAGGTTGATGGGTTAGAGTGAGAAGATTCTGCTTCTTTACCATCAACAGGAGCCTTACTACCATAATCTTGCGATCGAGTCGCAATCCTGACATGAGACATCATCAAAATGGGTTCTTCACTGGCATTCGAAGAAGAACCTATCATCTTATTTTCCTGCTCGGGAAATGGATTCTTTAACACAGCAGGAGTGGGAGAACCTTTGACTATTTTCACTACCTCGGCCCGATGAGGGCAGTCTCTCGTAAAATGATCTTCTTCACAAATGAGACAAGGATAACGAGGTTTGCGCTTTTCGTCATTGGTTTCCGACTTTTCCGTTTTCTCCTTTGGAGCCTTGTCTGCTTTAGCCTTCTTCTTTCCTTTCTTCTTTCCACCGTTTTTGGATTTGGCCGTAGATGACTCTACAGCGTGAATGTCGGCGGTAAGTTCAGGAGGAGAAGACTCTCCTGTCGGAGAATCAGGCAAAGTGATAATTGGAGTATTGGAGGTCTTGGAAGACTTCTTCTTACTCTTCGTAGTCACGATACCGATCATACCATCAGCGGCATGAGATCCCGAAGGAGCAGCAGCGATTTGGTTTGACTTTGGAAGATCCGGAATTTTCTCGTGTAACGTACCCGACTGAGTGTAAACTAAGTCAAGGTATTGTGCCTGAGCAATGACTTGCTCCTCAGTAACTACTCCGGCCTTAGCTACATCTTCAGTAATTCTTGGTAATAATGATTTTACAAACCATTCAGCTAAATTTGGTCCGGGATAAAAACTTTCACTAATCTTCTTCGACGTCTCCACTCATGGATGTGATCAGAAATGTACGTGGATGTCGATTGTTTTAGCGAAGTTAATAATTCTGTACCATTATCGTATCTGACTGGTAACTGAAAATGAGTTAAGAATGAAGTAGCTAACTGGCTAAAGTTGTAAAAAGAAGCCCGTGGCAACTCAATGTACCACTTGGCTGCGAGACCAATGAGTGTACGCTGGAAAAGACGTAAGCGGATAGAATCATCTGAGATGGAATTTGATGCACACCAGAGGTGGTAAGTCATCACGTGATTAGACGGATCCTCTCCAGACTTACCTTCGAACTTGGGTATATCGCTGGGCAACTTATTTGGCATTGGCGGCCAGAACGGAAGATATTGAATTGGATCGTTCGTTAGGCGCGTCAAGTCGGGTAAATCTAAAGTCGCAATAAACGGTAACTGCCGGTTAGGATCTCTAAAACTCTGAGTCACAATACCAGCCCCAGGAGGAGGATATCCAGGATAACTAGGAACAGGAGTCGCATTTGGGATATTATATCCTCCTGGAAAACCAGGATTAACCGGACCGTACTGGGGTTGCTGAGGTGGTTGATAAGTGTACCCAGGATACGGTTGATACTGGTAAACCGGTTGTTGGGCAGCTTGCCCAGGTTGATACTGTCCCTGGTACGGAGGTTGAACAAATTGAGGTTGAGTAGTAACAACCGTACTTGTACCAGGTTGGCCTGCAGGCATCTGGACTGTGGTTTGAACCGTGGGTCCAGACAACGGTACAGATGTCTGAGGAGTGGTTACAGGGACAGTAGAAACCGGAGCTGCCGATACTCCAGAAGTAAGCATGGTAGATGAAGCGGTAGTTGCTGCAGCCGTGTGAGGTGGAGTACTAGGTGCAATTGGCGGCTGAGTAACTACAGAAGTTACAGGGGTCTGAACACTTGACTGGACAGGTTGCGGTTGCTGGGGTGGACCAGGAACTGCAGGTTGTCCTGCTTGAGGTACCGACTGTATACTTGGTTGCGACATCTGTTGACCCTGTGACGGATCCCATGTTAACATTCCAGGGTATTGACTCGTAACAGGTTGAGGATACTGAGATCCATAGCCGTATTGAGGATAGGGTTGATAACTGTAAGGTGTAGTCCCATATGATTGCCCTTGAGGTGGTTGATAACCTTGACCAGGGTATTGACCCGTAGGTTGATAACCTTGAGGTAAATACGAATACTGGGGTTGACCTTGACCTTGAGGTTGGTATCCTTGAGGTTGATACCCTTGGGGTTGATACCCTTGGGGTTGCCATCCTTGAGGTTGCCATCCTTGAGGTTGATATTGATACTGAGGTTGACTTTGGGGTACATATTGAGGCTGGGGTTGATACCCTTGGGGTTGATACCCTTGAGGTTGCCCCCCAGTCACGAATGAAGTACCTTGAGGTTGCCCCCCAGGCATTAACGAAGGTTGCCCCCCAGGCGGTAATTGGCCACCTTGAGGTTGGTTAATGGGAGTTGAACCTGACATCATATAAATTCACCTATACTCAATGGTACATTACCACTGTTTCCAACTAATAACCCATGATCAACAGGTTGAGGAGATGCTCCCGCAAAGGTACCAGAAAGTGATTGATACCCAGTAGGAACAGAAGGACCGCCATGTAAAAATGATTCAGGACTTTGTGAAAACACAGATGACTGACCAGACATATTTACAGGAGAATGAATTCCTCTAGGTGGAACCGGAGTACGAGGTGTAGAAAAACCTACTGAGTTGTCTAAAAAATTGGTTAATGCAAGGTACCAAGATTCACTTCTAGGAGGACTGTAAAAGATGGATTCACGCTCCCTTAGATCAAGGGTAATTAGATCTTCAGAATCAGAAACGCCTATTTCTTCCTCTGGAACAAGTTCTTCTATAGCAATTAATCCAACAGGAAGATTTTCGGTGATAATTCTTTCTATTCTTGGTGAATCAGGAACACTAGGAGTTGGAGTAACAGGTTCGGAAATTTCAGGTTCTTCGCCTGTTTCACTGGCAGATGAAAAACTACCAGCAAGCTCGGAAACTGTAACAGCTTCGGGATTGTAACCTGTTTCTAATCTTTGGTAATCTGGATGGACTACCAAAGAAGATTCTCCTTCTTCAGGTGAACCTACTCTACTGCCACTAGGAGTTACAAGGACCTTTAAACCCTCTAAATGACTGGGGTCGTCTCGAGGAGGTGAACCCCTAAGTTCACGGGATCTTCTCAACAATTCGGCCACAGAAACAACTTCAGGAGACTGGCCCGCAATGCGACGGGACCTTCTCGGTAATTCCGCCACAATTAAAGATTTTAACTACAACACACGAAAACAAAGTAAAAAATTTCAAATCAAACCACCTAAAGTCTTCTAAAGAACCAATCAAATTTGAAGCACACGCCTAAATAATCTAGAGCGTCAAACCACACACAAACAGTAGTCTTCCGGACCAAAAGCGCTAGTTGGTGATTAGGCCCAACCTCGCAGGATTCAGTACAGAAATAGTGGGTGGAACAGTTACCCCGGCAACCTGCTTAATGAATAGACTGGACCAAGTTCCTCCACTTTAACCGTCTCGAAGTGAAGCGAACCCCCCAGAAAATCCAAGTGAGTATAACCGACGTCTGCTCCAGGTACAGTGGGACCTTCCCTCCACCGTCACCTTGGGTAGAATCCTAGATATTATGGCCACTAAGGTTACCAATCACAACAATTACACCTGGGGGAACAGTCTAAACTCCGACAGCACGCAAGGGCAGAGTAGCAAGCTCCAATCCCCTTACCGGCTCCTTGACAACAATCCAAGGTTTACCGATAAGTGACCCCTGGCTCCTCGACAATGGTTAATCCGAGGTTTACCGTTTGTAATACGTACTGCCTGGCGTCGTTCCCAACGAGGGAGGAATGATCCCCTCACTGGTTCGGACACGAGCTCGTGTTTCTCCTTTAAGAGGAGCTTTCCCAGAATGTAACTGAAACAATTGGATTTGTTCTACTCAAGATAGACTATCTGTTTGGTTTTGTAGTCTTGGAGAGTTAAGTACTCACCTACTCCAAGACCCTAGCCTAAGCTATGTTGGTGCTTCAGAGCCCTAGAAAAATAAAGATTACTAGATTGATTTTAATTTAAGCGTTACTTTTAAGGTTGTTTCTTAAGTCAAAAGGTGATGGAAGTGAAACTAGTGGTGTGTTGACTCGACTCGAAACCACTACAAAATGCACCTAAAATGATTTATCCACTACTTTACTTTTTCGATGAATTGCTTAACTAAAAAGTTGAGAGAATGCAATCTTTATAAAAGCAACTTCTTAATTGAAGACAATCAAAGAAACAATTCGTTTTTCTTTTCCAAGCATAAAAACATAACTTCTCTTTACATGCACGAAAAAACTCTTTTCTTCTTTTGAAAACAAAAAGCTACTTGAAACAAGACTTTTTAAGAAGATGTTTTTGTATTTTTCTTTTAATAAAGCAAATAAATCTAATATAACCAAAAATCAATCTTAACAACTCTTAAAATCTATGAAAATGCACTCATAAGCAAACTAAAGGCAAATTTACTCTAAGCAATCTTAACGAGGCCAAAACTAACAATGATTATTTCTAAGGTGTTTTACTTGATCACAATCAAATCAAGGACTAGCTTATTGCAGAATCAAAAACTAGCCAAAACAAAACTCTAATCTTTTTGTTCTTTTTGTAAAATGGAAATCAATACTTTATAAACAAGTAATTCGAAATTTGACCCAAAACAACTCAAATGGCAAGTTGCTCACAAAAGGAGACTTTACGACAGGCCCGACTTCTAAGAAGGTTGACTAACCAGAGAGATCTAAGGCTGGACAACTTTCTACTATCAAAGTCACTACAAAGCCTTTCCAAAAATCAAACCCTAGGTCGAAACTTCGTTGAAAACCACTAAAACACTCAAAGCTCACAAAACAAGTTCAGGTGAGAATTCTTGACAGGGTACTAAAGGATCTGGGCAGAAAACACTAAGGAAAAACAAAATCTAAAAGTAATTTAAAGCAAAAATGGAATTTTCTTAACTTTTACAGGAAGACGCAGGCCACCCGTTGTCACAGGTGCGGCCCCGCACTGTGCAGTCGACAACAGCGCGTCCAAGGACGCACTGTGCAGCACACAGAGACTGCGTCCTTCTGGAAAAAGGAAGAAAAACTAAAGCCAACTAAATCTAAAGCTAAGCCACCCAAATACTAATTCTCACAGTCAAAAACCAGAAAATAAAAATGATTTTCTCAAAGCAAAGTTCATATAAAGGAAAAGACTCTCTCATTAATGGATTCCCCAGTGGAGTCGCCAATTTGTCACACGGAATCTGTCAAGGGTGCGGACACGACTGACCTTCCTAGAAGTCTAAGACATTCTAATGACAAACAAGACAAAATGGAGTGATCTTTCTCTAAATACACCTTTTACAACATGAAAACTACAAGTGTTTAGGCTTACCTTATTCCAAAACGCTGTTGTTGAAGTCCGTTCTTGACGATCCGGATGAGCTCCTCCTTCAAGTCAATTCCTGCAACCACAAACAATCAAACAATTACCAAGCACTTGCATTTCATATAATAAAACATATATTCAACATGCAGACCAAGGAACACATGAAATAACTCATTAACACAAGCTATTGAGAAAAATAAACCAGTTTGTATTAATAACGAAACAAAGAAACTCTTACAACCTGGCCTTGGTGTTGTGCAAGTTCCTCCCAGGGTCCATCAAGGGTTTTCCTCTACTTTGACAAAGCTCACCCTCTCCCAAGTAGAATCAAGTGAAGACAATCTCTCCTCACAAAGGCTCTAATGGAAGACCTAAATCCTGCAGCATTTACCCAAAGAAAATGTATAGCTCCAACCTCCTCTCCTTTTGGCTCAATGCCTTTATTTATAGTGCTGTAAAGAGGTTATTCAGGTCCACTATCAATGGGATCATCCCCCTCTATGGGTGGGATAGCTCCCTTATTGATGGGATAAGTTCCCCCTTAATAGAGATACATGAACCAACTGGAGGCGCATCCATTTCATCAAACCGACCTCTAGAATGTTCTAGAAGTAACCACAAGTAACTTTTTCAAGATAAAACTCGCGCATTTTGCCTTTTACAGAGGGACGCACCTGTCCCTTAACATACAGAGCGTCCATGGACGCAGATTTTGTGAACATGGTCAGCGTCCCCGCAGGTAAGGCTAGAGAGAACCTGCGACCCCAGAGATAAACATAGTTTTTACAAGACTTTCTCTCTTCTTTGAGTTTGAGATGGATAACAGAGGCATGAGACTTGCCTAAGAGGGTAGCATGACTGTTGATTTGAGCCATACTAACTGTAAGTAGTCAAGGTGACATTTTTTAGTGTAACATCCTCCTGAGAGACGGCAGCGCTAATACGGATTTGTGCTCCCACGTACCGTCGCATATATATTGGGAGACCCCTATAGGCATATATCCTTTATCCTTAGGAAGCCGTGTCGGCCGCCCTACTGATCGCAATGCAGTGAACACAGCATTCACGAAGATTGACCACCCGTACCGTAAAACGTATTCTGTGGTTTTGCGAAAAGTTTGGCACACCCTCTACCTAGATCTCCAGAGCAGTTTCTTTTGGCCTTTTTCAGACTCTATAACAGAAAAAGTCCATCCGAGCATTTGTCACTTCAGGCTCGTTAAAACATCGAAGGAGACTAGAGTCATCTTTAGCTTTTTCTCGACTCTTTAAAACTGAAAAAGCAAGTTGTGTCTAAAAAGCGTCGTTAACAATTTGTTTTAAACGGAACAATCACCCTTTAATCCTGCGTTGATATTTAGGTCGAAAAGATGGAGCACACCGACCAAGGAGTTCCCTTGGGTGGAAATCCTAGTCCCTTCTCCTCTTGGGGAGATGTCGGTGCGCCCCACATGGCCACATTGTCGCTTCCAGGACTGATAATTGGCCTACCAGTTTGGCTCTTTTCGACCAATGTCGTTCAGAATACCACCACTCCTGAACAGTCGAGTCAACAGTTAGATCAGACAAGAGTTGCCTCCCAGCCTTCAACTTCATCTTCCTCCCCTCCTTCCTCTTCGCTTGACGGAACTGGTAAATCAAAAAACTGTGTTCCTAAGGAGAAGAAGGAGAAGAAGAAGAAGGAAAAGAAGAAGAAGGAGCCTAAGGCGACTGGGGGAAAACAAGGGTCATCTAACAAAAATCCACACACCGCACTCGTAAGGCCTAAATCGCCATGCGTCATATGCAGGGGAGACCACTTCCATAGAGATTGTCCCTGTATCCCCCGGATACTAAGAGACTGGTCCCCCCGTTTGCACAATTCGGGAGCATCGACCTCTGATAGTCATGTCGACTGCTCACCGTCAACTAGTGGGAGTGAAGCTCCAGGACAGAGCAGGAAAGCTAAATTTACCTGCAGACTGTGTGAAGGCGATCACGCCATCCACCGTTGTCCCTTCTTAGACGAGGCAAAAAGAGTTCTAGAAGATCGCCCGATTTTACGAGCGAATCTTCCTCCTGGATATCAAAGACTCCTGCCAAGTCCCTCACTAGTTGAGAATCCGGCTGAGCCACTCAGGTGGTCAGCCGAAGCGCCTGTCATTGAAGATGAACCGTCTGGATCCATGCCTGACGAAAGTCAAAATGTTGATACGGCAGTTGACCCGGTTTTGCCTTCAGAGGCTCCATCTTCGAATGACACCATCACAGAGGAGAATCAAGACGACACCGTCCAGATTCTCTTCATCAGCACTAACTCTGATGATCAAGGGGGCAATGCCACCATTCCTTTATCGCAGGAAGGAAGTTCATCAGAGCGCTATCCGGCTGTATATTCGGTCCCACCACCAAGCAACCTGGTTGTGTCCTTTGATTGGAACCAACTAGGCAGACCCCGGTTGCCAGCCAATGTACCATTCAGAATTATTTGTCAAATATACAGAATGGTAATGGCTGGCACTATCATTGATGAGGGGGCATCTGTGAGTATCCTTTCCTCTATTGCTTGGAGAGCACTTGGTTCGCCAGTGCTCTTACCTGAGATGAGAAATCTATCAGGTTTTGATAAAGGAACCAGTCGACCTTTAGGGATCCTCCCCAATGTGCCTATAACATTGAAAGGGAAGACCGTTCAAATGAACGTGATGGTCGTTCAAGGACCCTTGGATTATAACCTACTCCTTGGATGAGACTATATATATTGCATGGAAGCTGTAGTCTCCTCACTCTTTAGAGTAATGTGTTTTCCGCATGAAGGAAGAATGGTCAAGCTCGTAGACCAACTTTCGTTTTCCGGATCACGCATCGCAAATAGTCATGTGCCATCCCTAAATGGTCTATTCATGCAAGAAGTGTCTCAACCCACGGTCTGTCCTCTTGATGAGCGCGAGTAATCCAGGAGGACATGACCGGAACCCAGGGGGCATGCATCCTGGCCTGCTTCGGCAGGGGAACTTTGGGTATAGGGTAGGTTTCCGCGGGAGAATATGACTAGTCCGTACCCCGTCCATGGGTGGAAGAGGGGTTGTTCTAGAATAGGATTCTTTTGTCAAAGTTACGTGTTTGACAATGGTCATTCACCCTTGTCTATTTCGATAGGCATTGCCGAGGAAGTGTTCTGTTGAAAGAATAACAGAACAATCTTTGGGTAGCCTGAAAGAGGTAGGCCTCTCCCGGTAAAACAAATGTTTTATCTGCAAATTGAGGGGTAACCTTGAGATCGTACTTTATACCTGGGGGCATGCAACCTTTTGGAGTGCAAGCAAGGGACGACTATTTATTTTTTTAAAATTTTTAGGTCCTCCCTTTAAACCTGTAGGTCTAACCCTTTAAACTCGTAGGATTAGCCGTTTCCAAACTTGCATAAAGAAAGGAAGAGTGAGCATAGCTTTGGTAAGGTGCAAGCTCTATAAAAAATGGGATCTTTCATGAGGCACTCTTATCTTATGACTGGGTATTCGAGCAGTTTTAACATAAAGTTCATGCTCGTTAAAAAATAAACGCAAGATCCGAGCAGTTTTAACACGGTCTTCATGCTCGTTAAAAAATAAATATAAGCAGTGAGCAATGTTTCCTCTAGAGTTTAAGCTCATTTTTAACTAAAAAATGAACCTATCCCGGTAAATAACCACTGTGATCGTAAATTTATCAGCCATAAAAACCTTGGTCGTGTTTGCACCTGCCACCTCCATCTTTCATTTGGCCGATCGTTCACCCCCATATGATTGTTTACCCATTTTGAGGAACAACTGCGAAGAGTGATTTCACCTAGCCATCCTTGTGACACTGCCGTGATTGGAAAATTCCAACCTATACCTGGAATCAGTTGCTATCCCTGTTTATCACTCGTTCCTCAAAAGACGAGTCTTCTTTAAGCTCTTTTCAACTGACTCGTAAAATATGAAAAGATTGCCGAGTTTTGGCCTTCCAGCTCGTTAAAAGGACCGGAATAGCTATCCCTCCTCTAGATTTTAATCTTTTTGGACCTGAGGGATTATTGCACAAAAAGGTCGAGCGCTTGTTTTATTCGGCTCGCTAAAGTTATCGAAAACTCATCCCTTCTGTATTGTTTTATACTTTTTCGGACTTAAGGGATTAGATGATGAAAAAGGAATTTTGGAGTTAACTTTATGTACCTTTTCAGACTCTCTAAAAATGAAAAGGACCGAGTTATCCTTGTCGTTAGACTCGTTAAATGATTAAATAGCGACAAACTTGTCTTTAGACGAGAACGAGTTTCCCTATCGCTAGGCTCGTTAAAACATAGCGATGGGCTTGCCCGAAGGGCAGGTTATAGAACAAGCATATGTTATCCTCCTCAAGCTTGACAAAAATAAAGAGGTACTGGTCAGCAATGACTGGGGAAAAATTGGGAAAAATCAAGAAAACTTTGATGGTAGCAGGTCGCTCTTGAACATGACACTTTTCCTCTGTACCACAATAGGGTTGGGTTGTTTCATTCACCGGTCACATCACCATGGTCTTGCCATACCATCCATATTTGGGGTAATGCTACCAATCCATCGCATCAGTGTCGCGATATGTTCAAGAGAAGTCATTCAGAAAGAGTCAACCAGGTCCCATCCACTGCCATACATTATCCTTCATCCATTCATGATCGCCACCCTGAATCATATGTCATAGATTGTTTTCACCTCCATTAAAATCATTAGCTCCGTTCCGTGTCACTGATGTGGGATTCATTAAGGCCCTCCTTTGACGGGTCACTCCTTGTCGACATCAGCTCATTATCCAAGGAGCTGATCTAGGAACAACCCCTTCAGTACTTTGAAGCTTGCATGCCTCAATGGCAAGTTTCTCACTTCCGACGACAGGTATACATCAATGACCTTCGAACAGAATATTTTGCGTGGTGTTCGACGCCAAGTCCTTTATTCACACCACGTGAATTGTACTGTAGTACCTTGAGGGTCATTATCATTATCGGTGATTCCTCTCGCACTTGTTAACGGTTTACATCATTGACCGATAATCAAGCGACGTCTTTCCATGTTCGACTTCAGCGCAATTCTCACATGGATCGACTTGTACTTAGAGTGAAGATCGAACGAGTTTGAAGACCCCAGATCTAGTTTCATCCATCCGGGCTGCGATATATATTCAGGAAAAATAAAGACATTTGACATGTACATCATTGCAGCAGATGATCATCCTACTCAAAGGATGATAATTTTCACCAAAGTTATCAGTCTACCATCAGACGATCGTCTGTTCTATGTACAAAAATGAATTTATAAATCTGAGCATGGGAATGCCCGCCTCGGCTAGATCATGAAAGCAGTATGAATCATAATGTATTGTATTGTATTTTATTACAGGTCTCCTCCCAGTAGATGGATGAACTTCGGACCCTCCTGGATAAAGCATTTCACCCGATAAACGACCTCATACTTTAGGGGGCAACTGTTATAGACATTTTTGTGCCTGGCATCACTGAGCATGAAATGTCAATAATCAAGGGATCCAAAGTCCGTAAGCATGTTGTTCCTACCCCTAGAGGAACAAGGCCAAGTAACCACAACAATTCACTGAAGTTCTCCACCTGAAAACACTCAAAAACAAGGCAATTCTGGATCATGTCAACTGCTCCACTGAGCATCTGCGCTGAATTTCAACTGCTCCACTGTCTACCTGCATTGAATGTCAACTGCAACAAAGGCTACCTGCGCTGAGCGAGTTTGGACAAGTGGCAGAGTCATTTCTCAAGGTGTCAATGCCCAGGAAGCTTCCAAAATGACACTTGGATCAGAGAATTCGACTGGTGATGAGTAAGAGGTTCCAAATCTCCAAGTGGAAGCAAGAACCTCCAAGTGGACTCAAGAACTGGAGTGAGAGAGGACACTAGTCAGTCTCAGACCAGTCTCAAGCTGACTCATCCTCTCTCCAATATCCCTATATATAGATCTCTCTCCATGAGGTCAGGGTAGGCTGGAATTTGGTATTTGCAAAGAATTGCTGTTGGTTTGTGGCTAGAAACATTGGGTGTGTTATGCTTTGAAAGGAGCTGAAGAAGGAATTCCATTCTGCTGGGAAGGAGATGCTGGGTTGGAGCCCTATGGGTTGTATCTCTTCCTGAATCCTGTTACTTTCAATAAAGTTATCTTGATTCTTTCCTATATGCTGGTTTATTTTGTGTAATTACATTAGTATATTTGATTTACTTCTAATCCTGAATCATTTATGAATATGTATATGTGCCTTTGTATTGTGTTCTTCTCTTGTCGCAAGTAGTTGTTCTCTTGTCGCAGGTAGCTGTTCTCTTGTGACCTCGTGGGATTCAAGTAGCTGTTCTCTCGATCAAGCGAGGAGGCAAGTAGCTATGGACACACAAAGAGAAGAGGATCTAGATCGAGGGACAACTGGAAGACAACGGTAAGTCTACCAATCTCCCCTCTTTCATATTTCGTAAAGGAAGAAATCATAGTAGCTGTATTCATTTGTTGCTAAGGTGCTGTCACACCTTAGGTGGATAGGATCGTCCTAAATAGGCATTTTTCCCCACAACAAATCTAGACACATCTGCCATGATCCATCCTTCTTGTGCACCAATACTACTGGAGCAGAGAAAGAACTTTTACTAGGTTGAATTATACTAGCCTCTAGCATTTCTGCAACCATACGTTCAATTTCAGTCTTTTGGGCATAGGGACCTTTGTAAGGCCTGATGTTTGGAGGAACACTTCATGGAATCAAATGAATAGCATGATCATGATCATGAATATGTGGGAGTCCTTTGGGAGTCTCAAATACCTTGGAATGATTGTCCAAGAATTTTTGGAGATCTGGAGAAATAAATGATTTTGATGTGGGAACCTCTAGTGAACATAATTGTGCAATTACACCTCATTGTTCCTTCGTTAGAAGATTTGTCATTCCATTAGAGATGATTATCTTTCCTTGTTTTGTTGTGATACCTCTTAATTCAACTTCCTTTCCTTCCAAAGAAATTTTCTTGAAAAGTTTTTGAAAATTAGAATATATTCTACTCAAGGATTGTAGCCATTGGACTCCTAGTATAACACCAACACCACCCATTGGAATGGAAAGACTTGGACTATTCAATACATATTCTTCATTGATAATTAGATATTATGGAACTTTCCAGAGAAATTTATGGTCCCTCCACTTGCAACCATCCATTAACAGTTTGGTGCTAGATATAGGAACAAATTCAATTCCTTGGATATCTTACAATGAATAAAATTATCAGTACTGCCGGAATCAATCAATACTATTACCTTTTTCTTCTTGATATGTCCTTCTATCTTGATAGTTTGAGGAGTGGTAATTCTAGCCAATGCATTACAAGATATGGTTGGATTCATTTATTCTTTATCTAGGGTTTGTTCCTATTGTATATCCTCTTATTTTGACATTTCATGTTCATTTTCTTCCTCCTCTTCACAATCTATGTAAAATAATTTCTTCCCAGCACACTTATGACCTTTAGTGTATTTGCTATCACAACTGTAACAAAGCCCTTTTTCTCTTTTTTCTTCCAATTGTTGGGGTGTCAACCTTGTAGGCTGTGTAAGGCTAGAGGAAATAACACTTTCATCCTTATAGTTGTGAGTGGTAGGCTTCCTTGTTGCCATAATTTTGCTTTCCATTTTTCTTGCCAACCTAAATGCCTTCTCCAATGAGTTAGGTTATCAAAGGTGAATCTCATGTTGGATGTTATCCTTTAAAGTCCCTATGTACACATCAATCCTATGCTCCTCTGGAATATAATTTACCCTTATATTCAAATTTAGGAAGTCCTCAATGTGCTCCATCATTGAACCCTTTTGTTTGAGGTTTATCAATTGGCTAAAAAAAAGTGTTGTTTTTCGTATCCTCATAATGTGCTATCATTTCTTCTGTAAAATTGCCCAAGTGAAAATTTGTTTGCGAGACAAAATCCATTGATACCATACAAACTAATTTGGTTCCAAATACAAATTTGCAATGCGTACCTCTTGTGTGTTTTTCACATTATTGAGATCGAAATATTTCTCCATCTGTAGTATCCATCTTAAGGGATCCTTACCATCAGACTTCCTCATATCTATCTTTGGAACATGGTGGGTCTTCAATCCAATATTAGAGTCTATGAAATTATGATTAACATTTCTTTTGTTCTCATCATGAGTTTCCTTTACTACCCTTTCACCATTAGTAAGCATTTCTTGTAGCAAATTAGTCAAATCTATCTTCAAATCTTCCATCTTAGCATCCATGCCATTCATCTTAGCTTTCATGGCATCCATCTTAGCTTCCATGCCAACCATATTAACTTGCACACCATTCTTATTAACTTCCACACCATTCATATTATCCTACACGCCTTTCTTTAAACCATCAATCTTAGCTTCTATTACCTTTTGTGAGTGTGAAATTTGTTGCACTTGGTCTTGTAATTTTGCTATATCATGCTGCATTTCTTCCTCTTCTTCATGAGTCATGCTAGAGCTTTCAGGTTGCTTACTAGGTGTTTCCATTTTCATTCTTCATGGCATCAATTAATGATAATTATGCTTCACTATTCCCTTTGAACTTCAACCTAATTTTTCAACCCAAACTTGTTATAGCTCCAAACCTCACTCTTGATGTTTGTGATGCTGCACTCATGGCCTAGGGCAACCCCTCCTTCCAGACTTAGTCCAAATATTAAAAAAATAGTGTTTTACTCCCTATACGCGACATTTCCCTGAGCTAAACGCATGTGTACGTGGGTCTGTGTATACCCAACCCATGTATATGTCTTAAAACACTTAAAAAAAATAAAACTCCTTAATTTCGGGTGGAGATTGCGGGTTTTACCTACTGATTACGTATTAGTGCTTGTGGCCCAAATGTTCCCAATGAATTCCCAACTAAAAAACTACTTTGGGAGAAGTATAAAAAGGCTTCAATGGGAAGGCCTAAAGGAGGAGAGAATAGAGAGAAAGATCACTTTGCTAAGATTTTCCTTGACCAGGTCTGAATATCCTTGTGCTTCCAGCACTTCCCCCATTTACAGGAAACCCTTGTTTCCTTGTGTGATGATGTCTTTCTACTACTTGAGAGATCATGGAGAAAGTCATGGAAGGAGTTTGTTGAAGGCTTGAGACTGGACGAATATGGAGGATGGTTCTGCTTGGAGCCTGTGAAAGGAAAAATCAGGTGAAATCATTCCTTTTTGTACTTTAGTTATTTATAATAAAAGAAACATTTGTCTTGTTCATGATATAAATCTTCTTCATGTTCATGATGTCAATGTTATACTTCATATGTGAATGGTTGTTTTTAATTGTATAACTAACTACCTTTCCTTATGTTATGAAGATGATTCTTTATGATGCTTGGTCAATATACTGCTGTATTTTCTGGAATTGTTTGTTTTGCAAGTTGAAGGACTAAAAGGAACTCCAAGAGGGTTTGGACCCTAACTGGATCTTCTCAAACGAAGGACCCCCAAGTGCACCCCTCTTCGTGTAATTTGTTTATACTAGCATCATGGTTGTATGGAATGTATGTTTCTCTTTGTAAATAACCTCTGATCTGCTAGGGTATCAACCCAAGACCCTAGGGGAATTTATCCCTTAACAAAATTGGTGACTCCACTGGGGAAAATAGTATTGTTGTTCCTAGTTTGGGTTTATTCAAGCCAATCAGGGCTCAGTCGTTTGTTTGCTTACTGTTACTGTGTAGTATGTTCCTGTAGGAACTTGAATTGTAAGTTTGATCAGTTTCTTTAGATTTTTTTTTTTGTTTTTTCTTGAAATCTTTTATATACGTTGTTTTTCTAGTTTACAGAAGCATATGTACGCATGTTTCCTTAAGTAAACATGCATATACGCATGTTTACTTAGGCTGAGTCACATATACACACAACTGTGCGCTAACACAATCACGTATATCTTGTAATTTTCAAGATTTTTCAAATCTTTTTGTTTCTGAAGGTCTGTCTGTTGGTTTGATTCAGTCTTAAACAGTTACTTTTCTGTGTCAGTCTTTAGTTTTACAGCAAGTATTTGATTTCAAATTCTCTCTGATTGTGGAAAGTGTTGGTCTTATTTGTTTTTGTAAGCATCATCGTTTTTTGTTTAAGCACAAGATTTCTTGCTGGGGATATTGGATGCTCTGATCCCCCAGGGTAGGAAGATTGATCTCAATCTTTGTGTCAAATCTTGTTTTGGTGACCTTTTTGTTTGCTTGTTGAAACTACATTTTTGTGACCATCTACTTTGCTTGCTTTCTGAAAGTTGTTGATTGACACTTTATTGAAAATTGTCTTTTTGATCTTTTGGTCTTTGTTGCCAAGCTCTTATTGCTGCTTTTGATTGTTAAGAGCATCTTGAAACACATTTTTTTTTGTTGAGTTTTCATCCATTTTGTGTTGTCAGCTTGTAAAGTGTTTTGTTGCCAATTTTTCAATCATAAAGTCTCAGTCTTGTTGAAAGCATTTTTGAAAAGACATTTTTGTTCTTGCTTTTGAAGAAAACTTCTTGATAACTTGGTTTTGCTTCCTTGAACTTTGTTTTGATTTAGTTTCTTTTAGTGAATGAAAGTGCATTTTGTTTGTCTTGAAACTTGCTTTTTGTGTAGAGATGAAAATGAACATTAGCAACTCATATTCCATCTAAACATTTTAAGTGGCAAATTAGTATTGATAAACAAGCTACTTTCATTTCTTGATTTAGAGTAGTCTTAAGGCTTGCATCAGCATGTACTCATTGCATTAGGATAAATTTGCACATATTTTTATGACATTCATAGTTTTGTTAACGTTTGTGAGTGTGAAGCTTGAGTAAAAGAAAAGAAAAGAAAAATTTGTTGCTTTCTTTGAAGTTCCTCTGAACCTAGTAGAAATTTCTTTCATCGAAGAACAAAACAAGTGAATTTGCATGTATTTTGGTTTTTATTAATTTATTTTGTGTCAAAACACCACAAGTTTCATTTCCGCTTATCCCTTGACTTAAGAACAACCCATTTAAAAACGAGCGCTAATTAAAATATACCAGAAATTTTCATAATTGTCAAGTTAGACACACCAACAAGTTTTAGGATATTTCAGGGCCTTGGATTAGGCCAGTGGAGAGAAAACTTTCCAAGGCCATTTAAACTATCAAACATAGGAGTCTGAATAGTGAGTGAAAATCCAATAGTGTTAGGGAGACCAGGAAAGATCTGGATCTAGGATTTAAGCACGAGGGTTTTTGAAGATAAGGAAGAGAGATACCCCATCTCCTACTTGTCGGATCTAACCTCAAGACTATTCCACCTGGCTTCTGATACGAGTTGGTAACCTTAGTTGCTACTCCTAAGGATCTACATAGGTGGTTGCGGAGGGGAATCCCGTGGCACCTTAGGTCGACGTTGTATCACTCTCAACGGTACTACTGGAGGGCACCCTTGCGAAGCTTGGGGGCTTGCACTGGCACAGGCTGTTGTTAGGAGGTCAGTGTAACTTCCTTTGTTACCTTCGCTGGTAGGATTGGGCCGTCATTATCCTAGACTATCTTCGGAAGGCCCCTTACTTCACTTTCTTGTATTTTGGTGTCCGGTCCTCATCACCCGAAGTGGAAATACTCAAAAGTTGTTTAACTGGATGATATCTTTTAGGGGATTTTTAGTGTGTTCTCTGTGCTCTAGTTGGCCTAGCTTTCATTTTTTCTTGATTCTTTAGCTAGAACTTAATAAAAATTCAAAGTGGCTGATCGATCACCTAGACGGTCTTGAAGACTTCGTGGTATTTCACCATCAAGTTTAGAGCCTTATACTAGAAGGTGCAAAGGTAATACTACTGGTGGATTTCATCCCGTGGCAGCTGACGCATCGGGGATTGATCCTTCTCACAGGGACATTAGTGTTCCAAACAGGCCTGGTACTTCTGCGGAACAAGAGAGGAACACTCCAGTTCTTTCTCGAGTTCTCTTTCAATCGGAAGATAACATAGAAGTAGAAGAATTTCAAGAGTTGTTAGTGGCTCCAAATTCTCCCTTACCTTCTAGCTATCTAGAAGTATTACAATACGTTGGGTCTTCGATGCATAGACCGTCAAGTCCAGGTCATACTATGCACTTACCATCGATGGCTACTACTGGAAGCATGGATTCTACCTCAAGTGCTACAACTATGTAGACTCCAACATCTATACAAGGGGGAGGAACTATCTCCATCCCTTCTGCATCTTTTTTTGGGTCTTTTGCTAGCACATCTTTAGTTGGGTCTACCTCCATTCCTTCTACGAGTGGAAATGCCCAAGCCAATGCTTTTAGTACTGGATTCTTCCCATTTGGCACCCATTCACAGGGTATTCCATCAGTTCCATTTAGTGCCTCCACATCCATGATGGGTGGATCAGCTTCATTTCAGGGTTTTCCTTTTGGGAGTGGTCATATACCACATTCCACCCGACAATAGGATCTATGCCTTTTTTCGCCATAGGACAAAGCAGTAATCCCTTTCAAGGTTGGACTAACCCTGTGGTTAGTGGCATGGGGACTGGGAATCCGTTTTTCGGCCAACAAGGGAATAGGCTGTACTCCACAGTTAATTCATTTCGAAGTATTCCTCCCTTAGCTTCTGCTTGGAATCCTTATCAGGCGTTATCGACTCCTTATAATCCATTAGGAGGGAGCTTCACCGGTTATGGAGGTTTTTCACTAGAGTTGGTCAAACTCTGATTTTTGTTGGATCACAAGGTCTGCCTTTTGGTTGAGCTGGTTCTAGGGGTTACTTCGCGAAGCCTGGTGCCTTCCAAAATCCAGGCCAATCTTTTCAGAACTTTGGGAACTCTACCCAGTCTGGGTGGAATCCCCAAGGTCCTCATAGGCTTCCTTTTCTGGCAACATTGAATTTGCCAGATCTCATGAGATTAACAAATGACCCAATCAAATACAATCCGGCCTGGCCTCCGGTCCCATCCAAACTCCCTTTGGACATTCCAAAGTTCGAGGGAAAGGGTGGTGAAGACCCGGGTGACCACGTAACCACATTCCATCTGTGGTGCTCATCAAACTTCCTTATTGATGACTCGATTAGGTTGAGACGTTTTCAACACACCTTGACTGGTAATGCGGCCAAGTGGTATATAGAGTTTCCAGGGGGAAGCTTTACATCTTTCACCAACTTAGCTAATATTTTCTTAAATCATTTCTAGTTGCCCGTCCATTATGATGCTGGAACTGAACTTCTGGCCAATTTCCATCAGGATATGGAAATTCACATTTTTGATCACATTCAGGAATGGAGACAGAGAAAGAGGCTCATTAAAGCCGAGATTCCTCCGGAATACCGTCTCGAATGGTTTTTGAAATCTTTACAACCTGAAATATCTAAGGATGTCTCCTTATCTGGAGTTTATTCTGAGGAGCAAGCTATTTTTAGGGCCCAACAATTAGAGTTGATTTATTCTCAGTCTCGGATTCTACAAAAAATCTTGCCTGATGCTCCCAAGACTAAGGTTAATATAGCCAATTTGAAGCTAGGTCCCCACGCAGATGGTATCGTTGGGTTGGTAGACACAAATGCGGTGAACCTGTTGAGCCAACTGTAGCAGTTGTCTTTACAAACTGCTTCTAACAACCAGGTCACATCATCTAACCCTTCGTCTTCTCAACACTCTTCAGTTAATGCTGTCCAATCTGCCAACCCCAAAGAGAATCAAAATTCCAATGGGAAGAAGAAAGGACAAGGTAAGAAAAAGAGTCAAGATGAGAAGGCTGATGCAAATAAATCCGGTAATAATGCTGGTGGTGGTAGAAATGAGTCTAAAAAGAAAGTTAAGCTTCCATGCAAGTTATGCAGTGGAGGCCATTTAACTCATCTCTACCCCAAGATTCAAGACGCTCAACGCTTTTTAGGGCAGCAAGGGACTTCTAGCTCTCAAGCTGTGTTAACCAAACCTTTTCCCCAAGGGCAGCAACTTCTTGCTACCGTGAGTTCAAACCCTGGTACCTTCGCAGGGGGCAACCAGGAAGGGGAAAAATCATCAAATGCTTTCATGATTGGTTCTAATGTCGATGTGGCCACTCGGTCACATGATTATGGTGAAGCCAAAACTTCCAAGGACAAAACTGCTCTCGGAAATACCGACCTTCATATTGAGCGACCCCCTATCGAGACTATACCATGGATACCGAAAGGTTTCGCTAAATGTGCGACTATTAATCATAATGCTAGGGCCACCCAGAATTACTCCATTGTTGAGGATCTAGCTCAGAGTCCATGCGCCATGTCCACTTTAGAGGTTCTCCAGTTGTGTCTAGCTCAACGAAGTGCTTTACTTTCGGTGATTGGGGCAATTGATCCAACTAACTCTTTAGTGCTCACTTTCGACATGTTAAATGTCAAAAAGTGACTCCCTCATCATATGGCTTTCTAAATAAAGTCTACATACTGGAAAATTAAATTTTTTTGTACCATTATTGATGAAGGAGCTTCCACATGCATCATGTCGATTTCATGCTAGAAGGCTATAGGATTTCCTTTGGCTGTTCCTTCACCTACCCTCCTGACTGCATTTGATGGACATTCTCACAGGCCACATGGGATTATCCTAGCCCTTCCCACATGTGTTTGGGCGAAGGTCGTTAATATTGAAGTAGAAGTCATTGATGCTAACCTAGACTACAATCTCCTCTTAGGAAGGAACTGGGTATATGAAATGGACACCGTTGTTTCGACTCTGTTTCGTGTCATTTGCTTTCCTCATGAAGGGAAAATCTTTAAGGTTGATCAATTGGATTATTGTCCAGTCGATCCTCAAGCAAATTCTAACTCTATTGTTCCTTTAGTAGATAACCCTCGTCCGCCTAGTGAGAATCTAGGAGTTGGGATGTATTTTTCATTGATGGGTACCTTTGATCTTCCCTCTCCTATCACTAGAATCAATGTCGTTTCATCATCTAAGGAGTATCCTCAAAAAGAGTTCTTCCAAACTCATTATTTTTTAGACCCTTGGACCTTGCCTTCACCTATGACCACATTAGTTGAAGGAAAAGTTAATGGAATGGCATTCCCTATGTCTGCAACTGAGCTTAGATAGCAGTCTATCGTTAACTCTGCAAACGACCACTCTACTCCTTTTTCTGAGGAGGAGCTAGATGGTGATGTGGCCCTGGCCTGGGCCCTTGATTCTACCTTCGCCTTGGACTGCTTAGATACAATTTTACCTTCTAAAGAAGAAATCCTAGAAGAAATGATGGGTGTAGATCGACCTTGGGAAGACTTACACCATCGTTCATATTTTCTTCCTCCATTGCAAGAAGTAGAATCTAGGTTCTCCGAGCTCTTTACTAGTGATGTTTGTACGGTATCAAATCCTTTCGCTCCAGCACACTTTCGTGTGGAAGGTAATATTTCATTGATTTCAAAAACAATATCTATAAACATCTCTAAGAACCTTAGTGTGATCGAGAATCTATTCATCGGAGACGAGTGTTCCCCTGAGGAAATTCAAATTTACACCAACTTGTTTAAAGAATTTCAAGATGTATTCACTTAGTCTTATGAAGAAATGCCTGGCATTGATCCATCCATAGTACAACATGAGATCAAGATGTATGAAAACGCCAAGCCGGTTCATCAAAGGCTTCGACCAGTTAATCCTAGGAAAGAAGTAGCCATTAAAGCTGAAGTAGAGAAGCTGCTTAAGGCAGGTTTCATATACCCTGTTCCTCTTGCCGATTGGATTTCCAATCTAGTCCCTGTGGATAAAAAGCAAGGAACAATCTGAGTATGAATTGAATTTAGGGACCTAAATAAAGCTTGTCCAAAATATAATTACCCCACACCATTTATGGATCAGATTATTGATGTGTGTTCAGGCATTGAAATTTTCTCCTTCATGGACGGTTTCTCCGGTTATAATCAAATCTCTATCCGTCCTAAAGATCAACATAAGATAGCTTTTATATGTCCTTGGGGTACCTTCGCATACATAAATATGCCTTTTGGTCTTAAAAATGCTGAAGCTACTTTCTAGCGGGCCATGTCATATGGTTTCCACAACATTAAACATATAATCGAAGCATACTTGGATGATCTAGCTACTCGTTCTCGAAAGAGAACTGATCATCCTAGTCATCTTCGATTGGCTTTTGAGCGATGTCATTTTTATAAGATCCTGTTGAATCCCAATAAGTGAATTTTCATGGTTACATCTAGTCGGCTATTAGGGTTCATCGTGTCAAATGAAGGGATTCGGGTTGATCCCTTCAAGGTTGAGGCAATAATTTAGTTTCCTCCCCCGTCCTCAATTCGAACTTCAAAGTCTTCAAGGGAAAGCTATTTTCTTAAGAAGGATTATAGCAAACTATGCCGAGATCACTAAAGGATTTATGCGTTTGCTACGTAAAGGAGTTCCATTTGTGTGGGATGACTTTACCCAGCGGCCATTTGGCGCCTTGAAAAAGGCATTAGTCTCTGCCCCGCTTTTGAGTTCACCGGATTATGGTAGGGACTTCCTTTTATATCTCGCTACAGTTGAATCAACCATAGGTATGGTTCTCGTTCAGGAAGACAATTCTCTCACAGAGCATGTGATTTATTATTTGAGCCGAGGCTTGATAGGTCCTGAACTTTGCTATTCTCCGGTTGAGAAGTTGGCTTTGGCAGCTGTCCATGCTGTCCAGCAGCTCCGTCATTATATCTTGCTACGCAAAAATTTTGTCTTAGCAGCGGTCAATCCATTTCAGTTTGTCCTCAGTAGGCAAGTGATTGGGGGCAAATATAATCGATGGATAGTCATTCTACAAGAATTTGATCTCAAGTTCTTGTCCGCCAAGTCTAAGAAATCCATGGTTTTTGCCGAGCTAATTTCCGAGCTGCCTTGTGGAGAGGATACTATTTATGAGGAAAGTTTTCCCGACGAACATTTATTCCTCATCTCTTCACTTGACCCTTGGTATGGAGATATCATTGTCTATCTCCAGACTTTGAAGTTTCCCTCTACTTTCTCTAAGGATGAACGTCGAAAATTACATCACCTGGCTAAAAATTATGTTATCATTGGTGATACATTATATCGTCGAGGGGTTGATTCAATCCTTCGGTGCTGTTTAACCTTAGAGGAAGCAGAGTCAGTGCTCAATGACTACCACAGTGGAGCTTGTGGTGGTCATCTATCAGGGCTTGCTATAGCTCAGTGTATCTTGCGTGCCACTATTTTTGGCCTTCGCTCTTCAAAGAATGTGTTGAAGCAGTCAAACGCTGTCACCCCTGTCAAATTTATACTTGGAAGATGCGCGCACATCCAGCTCCTCTTTTTCTTGTTGTCACTGTCGGTCCTTTTACTAAGTGGGGTATTGATTTTACAACTTGTAATCTGCCTTCAGCGACGAATCACAAGTACATTATCGTGACTGTAGACTACTTTATGAAGTGGGCCGAGGCCATGCCCACTTATAAAAATGATAGTGAAACGGCAGGATTGTTCCTTTTTAATCAGATTATCTCAAGATTCGGTATCTCGAGAGAGATTGTCACTGACCATGGCAGTCATTTCCAGAATCAATTAATGCCTGAATTAGCTCTTAAATTGGGTTTCTGGCAGGAACATTCGTGTCCTCATTATCCTCAGGCCAATGGACAGGTCGAGGCAGTCAACAAAACTCTGAAGACGATCCTTTAAAGGACAATCGACAAAAATCGGTCCAATTGGCATCTTATTTTGTATCCAGCTCTTTGGGCATACCGAACCTCCGTAAAGACTGCTACTGGTTTACACCTTTTCAGTTAGTTTATGGGATGGAATCTATCTTTCCTATTAAATGTGAAATTCCATCTCTTAAGTTAGCTGTTGAGCTCCTTCCAGAGACTTCTAGTCTCGAAGAGCACCTCCTTCATTTGGAACATCTCGAAGAGTAGCGTCGAGATGCCGCCACAATAAATGAGGCTCATAAGAAAAGGGTTAAAACGTAGTATGATAAAGCTATCCATCCTCAAGTCTTTTCTGAAGGTGACCTTGTGTTATAGACATTTTTGTGCCTTACAGCTCTAAGCATGAAATGTCCATAATCCAAGGGATGCAAAGTCCCTAAAAGTGTTGTTCCTGCCCCTAAAGGAACAAGGTCAACCAATTACAGCTTCTCCCAGAAGTTCTCCACCAGAAACTGCTCAAAAACAGTCAAATCAGGATCATTTCAGATGCTCCACTAGCTACCTGCGTTGCATAGCACCCCAGTACACTAGCTAGGTGCGTTGCAACGCACCTAAATGCACTACCAGGGTGCGCTGAGCGGGAAATTCCAAATGGCAGTGTCATTCCGCGAGGTGGACAGACAATGGAAGATTCCAGAATCTTCCTCAATGACACTTGCCTCACTGAGTTCGACCAAGGATGAGTAAGAGGCTCTCAGTCTCCAAGTGGAAGAAAGAACTGACAGAGAGAAGCCACAAGTCAAAACATAAGCTGACTCATCCTCTCTGCTTACATCTATATATGGATCCCTCATCCCAGAGATCCAGAGGCTGGAATTTTGTACTTTGCAGAGAATTGCTGTTGGTTTTGAGATTGAGATCAGTGCATTGGGTGATTTATGCTTTGTTGGAGGTGAGGAAGGGATTCCTTTGCTGGGAGGTAGATGTGGGATCGGGACTCACTTGGTTGTATCTCCTCTTGGATCTTCTTGTTATATCAATAAAACTATTTGAGTTTCTCCTACATGCTTGTGTATCAATGATGTTTTGTTATATTTGCATGTTTAGCTTAAATCTGATCCTAAGCTAGTTATGAATGTAAATCTATATCTTTGTGTAGTTTTCCTCTTCTGTGATCTTGCAGGAACTTGGTGAAGCTGGGCAAGTAAGGGAGCAGGTAGCTGGAAGCTGTCAAAGAGGAGAGCGATTGGATCAACAAACTAGCGCAAGACACAGGTTAGTTCATCCTTCCTCTTCATTTACATTTCATAAAGAAGAATACGAAAGTAGTTTTCCTTGTTTGTTGCTAAGGCACTGTCACACCTTAGAGTGGGATAGGGGCGTTCTGAGTAGATACTTTTCCCAACAACAAAATGGAAACTCCGCTAGGGATCATGTCTAGTTAGTTTAATTGTGTTTCTCTTGTTGTTTGTTTCATAAACACAGAAGTAGCAATCGAACTGCATTTTCCATTATCAAATGAAAAGTAGCTGCTACTTCAATCCACCCACTGGGTTTGTTTATGATTTGAACAGCTGATCCACAAATTCTCTAATTGCCCTTTGTGATAGTTCTTAGTCCTCCTTTAAATCATTCCTCTGATTGTACCTTACTGATTGCTTTTACTCGGCCAAAATCCATAGATTAAACTGCAAACCGTGACCCAGAACCCGGATCGAAGTCTCGTTTCTGCCCCAGCGCAGGCTCTGTGAAGAGGTTCTGCATTTCAACGTAGGTCCCAAGAGGGCTACCTGCGCTGCAATTCAGTTTCTCTGTGCAACAGGTGCGCTTCCAGAATCTTCCTCAATGACACTTGCCTCACTAAGTTCGACCAAGGATGAGTAAGAGGCTCTCAGTCTCCAAGTGGAAGCAAGAACTGACAGAGAGAAGCCACAAGTCAAAACATAAGCTGACTCATCCTCTCTGCTTACATCTATATATGGATCCCTCATCCCAGAGATCCAGAGGCTGGAATTTTGTACTTTGCAGAGAATTGCTGTTGGTTTTGAGATTGAGATCAGTGCATTGGGTGATTTATGCTTTGTTGGAGGTGAGGAAGGGATTCCTTTGCTGGGAGGTAGATGCGGGATCGGGACTCACTTGGTTGTATCTCCTCTTGGATCTTCTTGTTATATCAATAAAAATGTTTGAGTTTCTCCTACATGCTTGTGTATCAATGATGTTTTGTTATATTTGCATGTTTAGCTTAAATATGATCCTAAGCTAGTTATGAATGTAAATCTATACCTTTGTGTAGTTTTCCTCTTCTGTGATCTTGCAGGAACTTGGTGAAGCTGGGCAAGTAAGGGAGCAGGTAGCTGGAAGCTGTCAAAGAGGAGAGCGATTGGATCAACAAACTAGCGCAAGACACAGGTTAGTTCATCCTTCCTCTTCATTTACATTTCATAAAGAAGAATACGAAAGTAGTTTTCCTTGTTTGTTGCTAAGGCACTGTCACACCTTAGAGTGGGATAGGGGCATTCTGAGTAGATACTTTTCCCAACAACAAAATGGAAACTCCGCTGGGGATCGTGTCTAGTTAGTTTATTTGTGTTTCTCTTGTTGTTTGTTTCATAAACACAGAAGTAGCAATCGAACTGCATTTGCCATTATCAAATGCAAAGTAGCTGCTACTTCAATCCACCCACTGGGTTTGTTTATGATTTGAACAACTGATCTACAAATGCTCTAATTGCCCTTTGTGATAGTTCTTAGTCCTCCTTTAAATCATCCCTCTGATTGTACCTTACTGATTGATTTTACTCGGCCAAAAACCATAGATTAAACTGCAAACCGTGACCCAGAACCCGGATAGAAGTCTCGTTTCTGCCCCAGCGCAGGCTCTGTGAAGAGGTTCTGCATTTCAACGTAGGTCCCGAGAGGGCTACCTGTGCTGCAATTCAGTTTCTCTGTGCAACAGGTGCGCTTCTAGAATCTTCCTCAATGACACTTGCCTCACTGAGTTCGACCAAGGATGAGTAAGAGGCTCTCAGTCTCCAAGTGGAAGCAAGAACTGACAGAGAGAAGCCACAAGTCAAAACATAAGCTGACTCATCCTCTCTGCTTACATCTATATATGGATCCCTCATCCCAGAGATCCAGAGGCTGGAATTTTGTACTTTGCAGAGAATTGTTGTTGGTTTTGAGATTGAGATCAGTGCATTGGGTGATTTATGCTTTGTTGGAGGTGAGGAAGGGATTCCTTTGCTAGGAGGTAGATGCGAGATTGGCACTCACTTGGTTGTATCTCCTCTTGGATCTTCTTTTTATATCAATAAAACTATTTGAGTTTCTCCTACATGCTTGTGTATCAATGATGTTTTGTTATATTTGCATGTTTAGCTTAAATCTGATCCTAAGCTAGTTATGAATGTAAATCTATACCTTTGTGTAGTTTTCCTCTTCTGTGATCTTGCAGGAACTTGGTGAAGCTGGGCAAGTAAGGGAGCAGATAGCTGGAAGCTGTCAAAGAGGAGAGCGATTGGATCAACAAACTAGCGCAAGACACAGGTTAGTTCATCCTTCCTCTTCATTTACATTTCATAAAGAAGAATACGAAAGTAGTTTTCCTTGTTTGTTGCTAAGGCACTGTCACACCTTAGAGTGGGATAGGGGCGTTCTGAGTAGATACTTTTCCCAACAACAAAATGGTGACTCCGCTGGGGATCGTGTCTAGTTAGTTTATTTGTGTTTCTCTTGTTGTTTGTTTCATAAACACAGAAGTAGCAATCGAACTGCATTTGCCATTATCAAATGCAAAGTAGCTGCTACTTCAATCCACCCACTGGGTTTGTTTATGATTTGAACAACTGATCCACAAATGCTATAATTTCCCTTTGTGATAGTTCTTAGTCCTCCTTTAAATCATCCCTCTGATTGTACCTTACTGATTGCTTTTACTCGGCCAAAATCCATATATTAAACTGCAAACCGTGACCCAGAACCCGGATAAAAGTCTCGTTTCTGCCCCAGCGCAGGCTCTGTGAAGAGGTTCTACATTTCAATGCAGGTCCTGAGAGGGCTACCTGCGCTGCAATTCAGTTTCTCTGTGCAACAGGTGCGCTGATCAGCCCTTGCCCTGTGCAGCTGAGGTTCTTTGCTTCATTTTGTTCAGTTTTATCTCTGATTTTTGCAGCCTGTTATCAGTGTCTGTACATGTCTGAAAACCCCTTTTCTTTGCCTTAATTCCACCTCCTTTGTACAAAAATACTGTAGATGTTCTTTGTGTGTTTGTTACATCATTTACAGTTTTCCATTGAAAAGTAGAATAGTCATACTGTCATCCTTGGATTTAGATCTGTCGTAAGTGTCGATTTTGATCTTAGGAGAAAGTTTGTTTGCTGTTGACAGTTGATTATACTTTTTACTTTTGCCTTTGGTTTGAATTTGTCTCTTTCTAGTGTCGAAACGAGTGTTTATTTCAAAATCATAAAGTGTCAGAATCTTCTCTACCTTTTTGGTTTCGAAAAAGAAGCTTGTTTGTGTTTTTCACTTGAAAGCAAATTCAAATTTGTACATCAACTTTCTTTTTAGGCATCAATATTAAGAAAGTGAAAACAAATACATGCATATGTGCATTTGCATATTGATAGTTTGTATGGCTTGATTTAGGAAAAGTGCATCTACAGTGTGCTCTTTGCTCTTTGAGAAAAGATTGTGTCTTTGTTTTCCCCTTGTAGCTAGGATTTTCATTGTTGAAAAGAGATAAAAGCTTGCTTATCATCTTTAGATTGCATTTAGGAATTACATCTACATCTCGTGGTGATCCAAAAAGGCAAACTTCTAAGAAAGATCAACTTAAAATAAATTGAATGAATCTAACAACGCTTTGGAACTTAATGCACAACATAGAGGTCTAGGCTAGAGACGTGTTCCGGTGTCGTAAAGCCTGGTAACTGTTGTCCTCACTGATGGTTGGGTGATTCCTCCACTGTGAGACGATAAGTGCCAGTACGGATTGTTCTCCCACGTACCGTCGAGTATATATTGGGAGACCCCTATAGGCTTAAAACCTTTTATCCATAGGAAGCCGTGTCGGCCGCCCTACTGATCGCAATGCACCGAACACAGCATTCGGGAAGATTGACTGCCGTACCGTAAAACGTATTCTACAGTTTTGTGATTGGTTTGGCACACCCTCTACCTAGATCTCCAGAGCAGTCCCTTTCGTTCCTTTTCAGACTCCTTAACAGAAAAGGTCCATCTGAGCACTTGTCACTTCAGGCTCATTAAAAATCGAAGGAGACTAGAGTCATCTTTTGTTTTTTCTCGACTCTTTAAAATTGAAAAAACAAGTTGTGTCCAAGCATCGTAAAATTTATTTTAAACGGAATATTCATACCCTTTTCCTACGTTGATCTTAGGTTGAGAAAATGGAGTCTACCAACCAAGGAATTCCCCTTGGTGGAAATCCTAGTCCCTTCTCCTCTTGGGGAGATGTTGGTGCACCCCATATGGCCACATTGTCACTTCCAGGACTGACAATTGGCTTGCTAGTCTGGCTCTTCTCAACCAATGTCGTTCAGAACACCACTATTCCTGAACAATCGAATCAGCAGTTAGACCAGTCCAGAGTTACCCACCAACCTTCTACATCCTCTAATTCTTCCTCTCCTCCTTCCTCTTCGCTTGATGGGGCTGTCAAAGCCAAAAGTCAAGTTCCTAAGGAGAAGAAGGAAAAGAAGAAGAAAGAGAAGAAGAAGAAGGAGCCAAAAGCGAATGGAGGCAAACGAGTGTCGTCTAACGAAAATCCACACACTGCACCGACCAGGCCTAAATCGCCTTGTGTCATTTGCAAGGGAGACCACTTTCACAGAGATTGTCCTTGCATCCCTCGGATACTAAGGGACTGGTCTCCCTGTTTGCACAATCCGGTGTCGTCAACCTCTGATTGCCATGTTGAAAGCACAACTAGCGAAAGTGAAGCCCGAGGACAAAAAGGGAGAGCTAGATCTCCCTGTAAACTGTGCGAAGGCGATCATGCCATCCACCGTTGTCCCTTCTTAGACGAAGCTAAAAGAGTTTTGGATGATCGTCTGGTTTCACCGTTACGACTTCTTCCTGGATATAAAAAACTCTTGTCGAGTCCTTCGTTAGATGAGAATCCAGCTGGCCCGCTCAAGTGGTCAGCTGAAGCGCCTGTCATTGAAGATGAACTAGCTGAATCCATACCCGACGAAAGTCAAAAGATCGAGGCGGCAGTCGACCCGGTCTTGCCTTCAGAGGTTTTATCTTCGAATGACACAATCACTGAAGAGAACAAAGATGACACCGTCCAAATTCTCTTCATCAACACAGACTCCGACGAACACGGGGGCAACCTACCCATTCCTTTACTGTAGGAAGGAAGTTCGTCAGAGCCGTACCCGGCCATCTACTCGGTCCCACCTCCAAGCAACCTAGTTGTCTCCTTCGACTGGAATCAACTAGGCAGACCCCGTTTACCAGCAAGCATACCATTCAGAATTATCGTCCAAATATATAAAATGGTCATGGCTGGTACCATCATAGATGAGGGTGTGAGTATCCTTTCCTCTACTGCTTGGAAAGCGCTTGGTTCGCCATCGCTTTTGCCTGAAATGAGAAATCTGACAGGCTTTGATAAAGGAACCAGTCGACCTTTAGGGATCCTCCCCAAAGTGCCCATAACATTGAAAGGGAAGACAGTTCAAATGAATGTAATGGTCATTCAAGGACCCTTGGATTATAACCTACTCCTTGGACGAGACTATATTTATTGCATGGGAGCCATCGTCTCCTCACTCTTTAGAGTAATGTGTTTTCCGCACGAAGGAAGAGTGGTCAAGCTCGTGGACCATCTTTCATTTCCTGGATCACGCATCGCAAATAGTCATATACCATCCCTAAATGGTCTCTTCACGCAACAAATGTCTCAACCCACGGTCCGTCCTCCCGATGAGCGCGAGTAATTCAGAGGGATATGACTGGAACCCAAGGGGCATGCGTCCTGGTCTGCTTCGGCAGGAAAACTTCGGGTATAGGGTAGGTTTCCGCGGGAGAATATGACTAGTCTATACCCCGTCCGTGATTGGAAGAGGGGTTATTCTAGAAAAATATTCTCTTGTCAAAGTTATGTGTGTGGCGCTCGTTGTCACTCACCTTTGTTTATCTTGGTAGACATCGCTGAAGAAGTGTTTTGTTTGCTACGCGAATGAGACAATCTTTGGTAGCCTGAAAGAGGTAGGCCTTTCCTGATAGAACAAATGTTTTGTCTGCAAATTGAGGGGTAACCTCAAAATCGTATTTTATACTTGGGGGCATGCAAACCTTTTGGAGTGCAAGCAAAGAGCGGTTATTTATCTGTTTTTTGGATTAGTCGTTTCCTAACTTGTATAAAGAGAGGATGTGGGGCAAAAATCTAAATGTTGCCATTTTATATGAGACATTCTTATCATATGACTGGATTGTCGAGCAGTTTTAGCACATAGTTCATGCTCGTTAAAAAATAAGCATAAGACCGAGCAAGTGTTTCAATCCGCGTTTAAGCTCGTTAAAAAATGAACTATCCTCTGGTAAATAACCACCGTGAATGTAGCATTATCAGCCATTAAAGCCTTGGTCGTGTTTGCACCGTCACCTCCACTTTTCCATTGGCCGATCATTCACCTCCATTTGATTGTTTACCCATTTTGAGGAACAGATGTGAAGAGTGATTTCACTAGCCATCCTTGTGACACTGTCGTGCTTGGAAAATTCCAACCCTTACCTGGAATCAGCTGCTACCCATTTTATCACTCGTTCCTCAAAAGACGAGTCTTCTTTAAGCTCTTTTCATCTGACTCGTAAAATATGAAAAGATTGCCGAGTTTTGGCCTTCCAGCTCACTAAAGCGACTGGAAGTGCTATCCCTCCTCTAGATTTTAATCTTTTTGGACCTGAGGGATTATTGCACAAAAAGATCGAGCGCTTGTGTTGTTCGGCTCGTTAAAACTTTCGAAAATTCATCCCTTCTGTATTGTTTTATAATTTTTCAGACTTAAGGGATTAGATGACGAAAAAGGAATTCCGGAGTTAACTTTACGTACCTTTTCAGACTCTCTAAAAATAAAAAGGACCAAGTTATCTTTGTCGTTAAACTCGTTAAAAACATTAATAGTGACAAACTTGTCTTTAGACGAGAACGAGTTTCACTATCGCTAGGCTCGTTAAAACATAGCGATGGGTTTGCCTGAAGGGCAAATTATAGAACAAGCATATGTTATCCTCCTCAAGCTTGACAAAAATAAAGAGGTACTGGTCAGCAATGACTGGGGAAAAATTGGGAAGAAACTCAAAGAATCTTTATTGGTAGCAAGTCGCTCTTGAACATGACACTTCCACTCCATGCCTCAGTCGGGTTGGGTTGTTTCATTCGCCGGTCACATCACCATGGTCTCGCCATACCATCCACATTTGGGGTAAATGCTACCGATCCATCACATAAGTGTCACCGACATGTTCAAGAGAAGTCATCTAGAGAAGTCACCCGTGTCCCATCCGCTACCATACATTATACTTCATTCTTTCATGACCGCCACCCTGAATCATATATCATCAGATTGTTTTCACCTCCATCAAAATCATTTGCTCCGTTTCATGTCATCGATGTGGGATTCATCAAGGCCCTCCTTTGATGGATCGCTTCTTGTCGACATCAGCTCATTATCCAAGAAGTTGATCTAGGAACACCCCATTCAGTACTTTGAAGCTTGCATGCCTCAATGGCAAGTTTCTCACTTCCGGCGACAGGTATACATCAATGACCTTCGACCGAAAGATTTTGCATGGTGTTCGACGCCAAGTCCTTTATTCACACCACATGAATTGTACTGTAGTACCTTGAGGGTCATCATCCTTATCGGTGATTCCTCTCGCGCTTGTTAACAGTTTACATCATTGACTGGTAATCAAGCGATGTCTTTCCATGTTCGACTTCAAAACATTTTTCACATGGATCGACTTGTACTTCGAGTAAATATCGGACGAGATTGAAGACCCCGGATCTAGTTTCATCCATCCGGGCTGCGATATATATTCAGGAAAAATAAAGACATTGACATGTACAGCATTGCAACACAGATAATCATCCTACCAAAAGGATGATGACTTCATCAAAATCATCAGTCTACCATCAGATGATTGTCTGTCCTATGTACATAAAAATGAATTTATAAAGCTGAGCATGGGAATGCCTGCCTCAGCTAGATCATGAAAACAAGTATGAAAAATAATGTATTGTATTGTATCTTATTACGGGTCTCCTCCCAGCATTGAATGAACTTTGGATCCTCCTAATAAAGCATTTCACCCGATGAACGGCCTCATACTTTAGGGGGAAACTGTTATAGACATTTTTGTGCCTTACAGCTCTAAGCATGAAATGTCCATAATCCAAGGGATCCAAAGTCCCTAAAAGTGTTTTTCCTGCCCCTAAAGGAACAAGGTCAACCAATTACAGCTTCTCCCAGAAGTTCTCCACCAGAAACTGCTCAGAAACAGTCAAATCAAGATCATTTCAGATGCTCCACTAGCTACCTGCGTTGCATAGCACCCCAGTACACTAGCTAGGTGCATTGCAACGCACCTAAATGCACTACCAGGGTGCGCTGAGCGGGAAATGCCAAATGGCAGTGTCATTCCGCGGGGTGGACAGACAATGGAAGCTTCCAGAATCTTCCTCAATGACACTTGCCTCACTGAGTTCGACCAAGGATGAGTAAGAGGCTCTCAGTCTCCAAGTGGAAGCAAGAACTGATAGAGAGAAGCCACAAGTCAAAACATAAGTTGACTCATCCTCTCTGCTTACATATATATATGGATCCCTCATCCCAGAGATCTAGAGGCTGGAATTTTGTACTTTGCAGAGAATTGCTGTTGGTTTTGAGATTGAGATCAGTGCATTGGGTGATTTATGCTTTGTTGGAGGTGAGGAATGGATTACTTTGCTGGGAGGTAGATGCGGGATCGGGACTCACTTGGTTGTATCTCCTCTTGGATCTTCTTGTTATATAAATAAAACTATTTGAGTTTCTCCTACATGCTTGTGTATCAATGATGTTTTGTTATATTTGCATGTTTAGCTTAAATCTGATCCTAAGCTAGTTATGAATGTAAGTCTATACCTTTGTGTAGTTTTCCTCTTCTGTGATCTTGCAGGAACTTGGTGAAGCTGGGCAAGTAAGGGAGCAGGTAGCTGGAAGCTGTCAAAGAGGAGAGCGATTGGATCAACAAACTAGTGCAAGACACAGGTTAGTTCATCCTTCCTCTTCATTTACATTTTATAAAGAAGAATACGAAAGTAGTTTTCCTTGTTTGTTGCTAAGGCACTGTCACACCTTAGAGTGGGATAGGGGCATTCTGAGTAGATACTTTTCCCAACAACACCTTGTCTTGGTCTATGACCAAGATAAGGACACCTTGGGGTAGGCAAGTTTAAACCTATGTGGTACGGTCCCTTCATTATTAAATGAGTTTTAGAACACCTAACTCTATAACCTTTCCACCACCCACTTCTTCTCATCCATATTCTCTGTTTGCAAATCCCAGTTTCTTTAGTCCACATCTTGTCATAAAACATTCTAAAGAGACTAGTGAATCCAGCAAACCAGAGTCTTCTAGTCTTATGACTGAAGAAGAAGAAGAAAGTTTTGATACCAGTTTTCATAAAACAGAAACATCCTTTGGTGATATGACTCTTCACAAGATAGAAGCAGAACCACAGATTGAAGAGCTTGAAACCTGCATCAATAACTTATCTTTGACAGATCAAGAACAGGACCAACCTGATAATGAAAATCAAGTCAATGCTACATCATCCAGGTCAAGATGGGAAACTACTTGGAATCCTGCTCCTGATAGAAGAGATCTTATGAAATCTGAGTACCATAAAGATTGGTCTGCAAATGCTACTTACTCATGGAATATTGATAATTGCATAGAGGCTGAAATTATGTCTGTTTTACATTCCATGCTTGTATGCTATAGGACTTACCTTGCAGATGACATAGGACCTATCAATGCTACAAGGAGAATAATCGGCAGATTTGAAGGAACATTGGATTCTTGGCTAAAAGCTGAGACAGTAAAAGATCCCCATCTCCTTGCAGGATGGGAACAAGCAGTTGTTGAAAATGGAGATGGATCTACTCACATAGATCCTGTCACTAGTTTGCCTGTAAATAATATGATAGGAAAGCTCCTTTATGCTATCACAGTCAATTTTATTGGTTTTCCTCAGATAACCAATGATATTACAACCATTACTTTGCTGGCCATGAAGTTGCATAATATGCAACATTTTGATGAATACTTTAATGAATTCCTTCACAGATTGCATACATTGACTCCTGATTTAATTCTTGAGCCAAAATGGAAGGAAATTTTTGTTGCATCTCTTCCCCAATGGGTCTCTTCAGCTATTGTTAATAAACTGCCAGGAAAGATTGGGGATTATAAATTTGGAATAATCAGACAAGCAGTAAAAGCAATCATTGTTGAATTATGTTCACAAATGAAGATTGCCAGGGCTGCCACAAATCCTAAAAAACCACATGGATACCAGCAGCTTTGCAAACAATGGCATCTTGGTAAAGCTGGCAATTCTGAGGGGCATAAGAGGAGAAAAAGACATTTCAAGAAGAATTCCCAGATCTCCCAAGATAAACCAAAAAGAAAACATTACAAAGAAAAACCTTACAAGCATACAAAAATGTTTTCTAAAGAAAGAGAAATAATTTGTTACAATTGTAACAAAAAAGGTCACACAGCGCCAAATTGTCCAAATAAAAAGAAAGACTCTTCTAAAAAGAAAGTCCAGTATAGAAATAAGAAAGGAAAGATAAACTCATTTGATCTTCCTAGTAGCTGTGATGAATTGGTATCTTCTGATTCAGGATCTGAAAATGAATTTAATTTTGTTGATTCAGAAGAGTCATCTGATGAAGATTTCTGTAATGATCCCCATTGTACAAAATGTAAATACTGTGATTATGATGATCCTGATATTTGTACATGCAATGCAGTCAGGATGATGAAGACTGATTATGATGAAATTAGTAAGAATATTTTTTCACAAATGATGGCTGCTACAGATCCACAAATGAAAGAAATGTACAGATCTTTACTGACAGAACATTTGAAGAAATCATCCTCTACTCCAAAGAACTCTCCAAATAAAGGGTATGTGCCTCCTGCTACTCTTTTCTCTGTTGAAGCCTTAACCAGACAATTTAAGAATGAAGATTTTGGAGAAGACTTGCCACAGACTTTACCTGCAGTACATCAGGCAATAAAGGAATTAAGAAAGACAATCAAAGAGAATAGAAGGTTGTGTGTTGAAAAGCACAATGAGTTAAGCCTAAAGATGTTAAATGCACAAGCTCCTTTTGCTTCTTCATCCCAAGATCCAATCTCAGGAAAGACAGAGAACTGGACCTATCATAAAGGACCAGTTCAACAGCAGAATAAAGAAGAAGAAGAAGAAGAAGAAGAAGAAGAGGTAGCAAGAACAGATTTTGGATGCAATAGCATGAATAGAGATGTCATGTATTGTGTTAAGATGAAGATAAAGATTGGACACCAGTATGAGTTTTGGAAAGTACTTATGGATACTGGTTCAAGATTAAATATTGTAAGTGATACAGTGGTTGGTATGCATCATAGAAGACCAACCACATGTCCAAGGGTAATCACTGCAAGCGGTGACATCCCTACAAAGCATGAAGCAGAAATAGATGTTCTGCTTACAGAAAAAATTGGAGTTCATCTAATTTGTCCTTTTGTTCTAGGATTGGATTGTGCAATGTACCTCGGGACTCCATTTTTTCAGAATTTTAGCATGCATGGAGCAAAATTTGATGCAAGAACTCAGAGGTATGGATATTTTATTAATTTTGATAATAAGGAAGTCTTTTTCCCATTCATAAATTCTAATTCTCCAATGAGGATTAAGAGAGTTGAAAGAATGGAAAATCTTTTGGCAAAAATGGAAGTGAAAAGGGAAGTATTGAAAACAGAAGAACATTTGGATAATGGAAAGTATGCTTCTGAAATAGCAAAACTCACTTCCCAGTTCAAAGAATGTTGTTCAGATGATCCAAATGCCTTTTGGCATATTAAGAAACAAGAAGTAGAACTTCCTCTCAAAAAAGACTTCAGCGGAAAATTAAGAAGGTCTAAAGCAGTAGCAATGAATGAAGAACAGATGAAACTCTGCAGAGAAGAAATTAAAGATCTTTTGAAGAAAGGGCTTATCAGAAAGAGTAAGAGCCCCATAGCATGTTTTGCATTTTATGTTAATAAACATGCTGAAGTAGCCAGAGGAAAACCAAGGTTGGTTGTAAATTATAAACCTCTGAACAATATTCTGGATTATGATGCATATCCTTTGCCAAAACCATCCTCCATACTCGCCCAAATATTAAGATCCAAGATATTCTCTAAATTTGATCTCAAATCTGGTTTTTGGCAAGTAGGGATCAAGGAAGAAGACAAATGGAAGACTGCATTCTCTGTACCTGGGGGACATTACGAGTGGAATATCATGCCATTTGGTTTGATCAATGCTCCTTCAGATTTTCAGAGAATAATGGATGAAACCTTTGAATGAATGGAAGAATTCCTGAAAAAATATATTGATGATCTATTAATTCATTCTGATAATATTGCTGACCATGTCAAGCATTTGAAAATCTTTCTCCGCAGGGTCAAAGAAATGGGTATAGTATTATCAAAATCCAAGATGAAATTATTCCGGCCAATGATAGACTTTTTGGGTTACAATATACAGTACGGATCCTATACTGTAATCCAAAGAAGTTTAAATTTTGTTGATCACTTCCCTGATGAAATTAAGGACAAAACTCAACTCCAAAGGTTTTTGGGAAGTTTGAATTACATTTCTAAATTTCTGAAGCATTGTGCACAAGAAAGAAAATTATTGAACAAAAGGCTTCAAAAGGATCCAATTCCATGGAATACTGATTGCACACAAGCAGTCAAGGCAATAAAAGAAAAAGTCAGAAACATTCAGCCACTCTCCCCTATCAGAGAAGAATGGGAGAAAATCATTATGACAGATGCAAGCTATGAAGGATGGGGAGCAGTTCTATGCCAAAAGAATCCTAGCGGCAAAAAGGAGATTGAAATTTGCCAATATGCATCAGGATTATGGGCTAAAAACTAGCTGAATTGGTCAAGTCTGAAGAAAGAACTTAGAGCAGTCTGTTTAGGGATAGAAAAATTCAGAGATTTTGTTATCTACACCAAATTCACCATCAAAACAGATTGTCAAGCTTTAAAATATGCAATTCATAGATGTGATTTTGAAGATGCTGCTATGGTAAGATGGATCATGCACCTCAGCCAATATAGTTTTGAAATTGAATTTGTCAAAGGAGACAAGAACAGCTTTGCAGATAGGTTAAGTAGAGAATTTTTATCTGAACATTCAATAATGAGTCTGCAATGTAATTTCATCAGAAGACATGAAAATACTGTGGAAATTGAAACCTCTTCTGGATGGATTTCATATAATCTAGACACACTCCTTCTAGATCATGATGAAGATTGGCGGCCAATAAAAGAAGTCAGGTACAGAACAGGGATTGATTTTCTTTGGACAGATCCTCATCAAGATGAAGCAAATGACGAAGCTCTTGAAGCTTTAGATTATTTAAGGCAAATTGGAAGCATTGCTTATGTGATTGAAAGAGATCATGAAGATGATAACAGAATCACCAGTTGTCATATAACATTCAGAAGATTTGACAATCATCTTCACAGAGGCAATTATGATTCAGAAAGGCAGCAAGAAGCTTTTTATACAGCAATGAATATGCAGAATTATTCCACTAATATGTTTTATTCTTTGCAGTTTTCATTTTTATTTGAAGACACTCCAGTAGAAGACATGGAAGAAGATGATCCTGTACCTGAATGGTTCATGGATTGGTGGGAGAAATATGGCTTATCCCCATTACTTATAAAACCATACTCCATGGGCATGATGAAAATACCAAACTTCAGTCCTAATAGCACGATGATGGTTTTAGTGCTGGATAAATCAATAAGAGATTTGGTAAATATCAGCAGTACAGATTTCCTGAATGGTGTCAGAAGATGTGGCCATGTGAGATGGTTCGTAATGAATCATTACAAGTGCAGAAGAATAAACCCAAGTACCGGTTACGAAGATTTTCATCAACAAGCTGATCCTGAACTCAATCCTTTCCTGAATCTAAATGAATTAGATCTTCCCGATCCTCATGATAATTCAACTTGGGAAACTGAAAAAGAAGTATGGGTACAATATTATTCCAACTACTTAATTGAAAGATGGAATTACCAGTACTATACTGACCCACAGATTGATTACTATACCTTTGATTGATGTCTTTTCAGCCGACTATGGTGCTGGACGAGCTTTCGTGGATTCCCTCGCTCTGGAATCTCCACCTTGTACATCTTTTGAGATTTGCAAATCTCATCTTTTATGTCATTCTAGTCTTTCGAGGGTTCACTCATGAATTTCCTCTGTGTAAATAGTTTGTTGGTACTAAGATTCGGTCCCCACATGCCTTGGGCTCTCTGATAAAGAGTAGGGACGAGATAACATAGGACGATATTGTCCTATGCCCGAATCTTGCTTTCGGCGATCTACTCAGATCTGTCTGAGTACCTGTGTTTTTGAGTCATCAGTCTGTACATAGCGCACTCATGAATGTTTGTTCCCTTCCAGCTTATAAATAAGAGCTAGCTGCGAAGTAAGATTCATTCGGGTCGAGAGAGTTTAGAGTCATAGACTTTTCCTGCTCTGCATCTGCGGACATTTATGTCTGATCTGCTTGCATCACGAAGAGTTTTGTAAGTCTTAGAGTCTGGTTTGGAAGCCTGCGCATTAGTGTGCTCGGCACTGGTGAGAACCTAAAGTGGCTGAACCATTAGGAAAGTCTGAGAGTTTTTCTGTAATCTCTGAGGCAGAGCCTGTCTATTGCCAGGAGCTTCCGGTAATACTTGTTCCTTGAGAACGGTATAGAGTCCGGTGAATGCGTAGACAGTCAATCTCTGTAAGGAGATTTTCTTATGTAATATCTGCATCCATATAATAAAATTCCTGTTCAAAATTCCGCAATCTTGCTGTGTTCATTTGCTTGTTAAAGGTCCTGTAAGTAGTAACTAGGCAATGGATTCTTTGTACATTTTGTATATTTGTACATATCTCATCGAGAGTTTTTGATATCGACACTTTTTGGTCTGCTGTGGTAGGTGTTGATGGATGACTTGGTCTATTTTGGATTCGTCGATGGTGCAAGTCGGCACACTCAGAACCTCGCTTCTGCAGCTTGGGTACTCTACTATACAACTGGTCAATTGATGGTGTCAAGGGGAGTATGCATTAGTCCCGCTTCAAATAATATGGCTGATTATAGTGCCATCATTAATTTACTATCCGAAGCCATTTCTTATGAAATCAATTCATTGGTAGTCTATCTTGATTCACAATTGATAGTGTCACAATTGAATAACATTTCTTGGGTAAGGGATCCATGTTTATATCGCCAGTGTTTAAGGGTGAGGTTGTTGCAAAGATCATTTACTTACATTAATTATTTGCACATTCCAAGATCTCATAATTGGTTAGCTGATTCTATTGCTAATCAAGCATTAGACTGGCACATCAATCATTCATCACAATAAACGTAAACATCAAAAAGTCAACTGTATATGTATATATCTATATCTATATATATATATATATATATATATATATATATATATATATATATATATATATAAAACATCTCGAGTGTACATAAGTGTGTCCAAAACAATATATAAAATTGGGACTCAAATGCCCATAATCATGTCCAGTACATCTAATGCCCTGGCTTAGGACGAGCGGCTAAGTAGGCAACTATTGCATTGCCCACACGCCTAAGAGTGCGAACCCAGTCACGTGGCATGCCAACCACATGACGTTGCATATCTATAGGAAGATCCTCTATGGCCACCATCGGTACTCCATGAGTGAGTCTCACCAAGTGCCGTTGAACTGTGTGTAGCAGTCGCTCTGTGTCTGCAGCTGCCTCTTCGGCCCCTCGGCCGCGACGTCTGTGCTGTGGGAAGTCATCTAGTCATACCGGCCCAATATCTAGAACATGATCATCATATTAATCATTTGAATCCTCTCAAAAATATTTTTTCAAAATTCATTAATTCGAAAAAATCATAAAAAAATCATAAAATCAAAAAACACTTACCAATGTCACCCCATGCTGCGGTCGGTGGTAATACTAGATCGGGATCTCCTTGGAAATCCAACCCAGCATAAGGGTGGTCATTTACGATGATGATCTACTTCTCCCACCAGGAGAAGAAGACATCGTCAAATGTAGTCCGTGGGACAACGCCACCTCCTAGACGTTTCATCAAGTCAGCCCACCTGCCCATTCGTGGATCTCGTGGGGTGCTGATTGAAACTGGTACTCTAGGTCGAAGTGCAGGGACCCTCTCAAAAAAGAAAGAACACAAAATAGTCCCATATCCAAAGTTTTTGGTCTGCCCTCTCTTGATGGAAGTAAGCTAGCTTTTCAGGCTGGCCAAAAGAGGAGTACACCAGTCAAATATGGTGGTGAGACAATCTACCACCAAGCTCATGGCTGGCCATGATGCCTGGTGTAGAGAAGCTGATCCGTTCACTCTAGCTATAGTGAACAAGATTATCCTCAACAATAGAATCTCCACATGTTTGATTGGAATTTGACTTCCAATCTTCTCTAGATGTCCCAAGCAATATATATGTATGTAGTTCTCGATCAAGAGACTGCCTCATGTCCTACCCCTGGAATGTACTACCTCTCCCCTTTAGGAAAGGCATGTGATGAAATAAATGTCTTCCACTTCTATCTTGAGTGGCATCTGGTCAATCATAAATGAATCATCGTCGATGCTCCAGTAGTGAATGAGCATCTCAAGCAGGCGTGTGTTTGCCTTCATATTTGGCATTTTGAAGAATTTTAGCAAACCACATCCCCGTAAGGCATTCGAAGCATTGGGATCGTTCATAACCTCATCATCCATTGAGGTATGCTCTCTTTCTTGCCAAGTGACTGGCATCCTAAAGAAAACATGATTTTAGATTGTTAGTTTTTTTTGTTTGAAATGTTCACGGCGTATATGCGGGTCCATTTACACACAGTCGCGTGTAGGGCCTGCATGTACGCGGGTTTCATATGTCCAACCCACGTACACACCGCGGTGAAATTTTTGACAAAAAATTCAACAGTAAAAATTAAATTAAAAATTCTAAAACTAGTTACAATTGAATGCAAGACAAGTATAAAGGTTACTTGGTGATTTTGGAAGGATCTAAATGGTTGAATTTGGCATATGGAAAACGTTTTCTCCTTTTGCTCCACTCCTCTGCTCTCAAACTCAAATGGTGAAAATGGTGAGTCCAAAAAACTATTTATAAGCTTTGAAAATGAAAAACTTTTTCAAAACTTGATTTTGTTTGGTCTCATGTAACTTTTAACTTGGGAGCTTGGAATGTCGAGAATGGTTTGATTTCAGGACATTTTGGATGTTTTTCGATAGTTTCAAGTCGGTTCCATGACTACTGACCCGTCATGGCAAGTATCATTTTCTCACTGGCATATAGGTTAGGGAAGCCATTTTTCCGTTGCATTATGCACACTAGCCTCCATTTGTCAATACACTTGCCATAGGGTCGATCCCATCGTGTTATGGTACGTAAACCACTTTCACTCACCGATTTTTTAATCATGACACAATGGTAGAGCCATCCTTTTCATGGGCATCGTAGTTAGCACCTCACTTACATTTGTTGCCCATGCTGCTTCGATCTGAGTAGGCTCGGGAGTCCTCTGTAGTCCCGCCATGACTTATGCGATGAAGACTCATTCCTCTTTGTTTCTTTGCTTTGTTCTAGCCTTATACCCTAGAGGCTCCTTTGTGTTGAGTTGTACTACTGCATTTCATTTTGACCATTTGTACCCTTTTGGCCTTAAGCCGGATTCACTTGGACTCATGTTTAAGCCAACTTTTGACCATGACTACTGCAAAATCAAACTTGCATGCCCTTGCCTTTTGCAACTTGACACACCTTGATCCATGGAAGGAACACACCTTTAAGTGTCTTTGACCAATTCACCACCCTGCGTTGAGCATAGGAACATTCCAATCCCAGGAACTAGATCATCTGTTTCACTGACACTCGTTATTTCCACTGTACTATAGCATTCTTTTATTCTTTTTCCAGCTTAAATAAAAATACAAAAAAATTATATATTCCAAAAAGAGAGGGAACGGGACAATATTTCCACTTATTGTTGGCAGCTAGAGTCAGTCATGTCACCCTTGAACAAAGCACTCAAAACAAAGTCTCCTCTGTTTGGGAGGGATTTAATTTGACTTAGGTACACCTTAACCTTGTTATTGAGTCAGTTCTCCCCTGATTGGTTATCTCTTCCAATCATATGGAGGGTTCGTTCGTGCCTCCTGCATGACAAACTTATACAGAGTCATCATATGCTGCCACATAGTCACATTGAGTCGTGCTTTTATTCAAGGGAAGTTAGCCTGAGTTGGCCTCTCTGCGGTGTCTCTTGAATCATTTTTCAGTCGGGCATCCATGGTTGTCAGTATCATGTCTATCATCACATCAGCTATATTGGTCCTTTACTCGTGTTGGTTTGAGGTCCCCATTGACTTCTTGCTCGCAGGTCTTGTCCTTATCGACAACGACATCTTGCTCTCAGGACAGGCCTAGAGCTGCACCCTGGCCCTATTTTCATTATTGATAGGTCACCTTGTGCTCAGCATTGATAAGTATCATGGGTCTTTGACTGAGTGGTTTCCCTCGTGTTCGACATCAGCTTACATTATCACACATTGGGTTTCATGCAGTACCTTGGTTTCCATTTGACCCTATTGGTGGATACCTCACCTCTGTGTCAGCTTTCATTATTGGTTGGTTTAGAGGGTTTCTGTCATGCGCTAGCTACATCTTGTGTATGCCAAAAACGTGCTTCGGTCGGGTTACTACATATTTTTTCATCTGATTCCTTCCACATTATTGGCATATGGGTTACACTCGAGCTATATTGATGAAGATGCCTTAATGCATTCCTTCTGGTGGATCTTTCCCTATCGACTACAAGTCATTACTCTGGGGCAAAGATCTAGAGTCCATTTGGCAGTACCTTGGGGTTTGTAGTCATTAGTGGTAGATCCTTCGCTATCGATAGTGGGAAACCCTCATTTTCTCCCGATTGATAGATTCTTATAGGTGTTTGACTCCAGTTCATCTATTCACACTTGTTAGATTGTACTAGGTACCTTGACACTCATTATCATTATTGGTGAGTAGTCTCACGTTTGTTAATGGTATACATCAATGACCGGTAATCAAATGATTTATCACATGGTCGACTCCAGATCATTTATTCCCATAGTACAGAAATGTACCACGGCGGTTAGTGAAGACCTCAGGTTGCATCGACATTCATTGGGTCACTTGACAATTGTTCCTATTGCTGCTAGTTGATACCACTCTACCTTATATGTTGCAGTCATTCATGGCGACATTATATATGCTGGCACCTGAGTTTCTAGTGTAGTACCATCCTACTCCATCACGTCCCTTTCGTACCTTTTGTGATCAGTATTTGATATCAGTGATTCGGTTGATTCTTCAGCATCATTAACATTCTTATATGTGATATTCAGACATGTACTTGTTTGATCTTCATCAGATAATCCATTATGTATTTTCCAGTTCTTTATACTTGTATATTAGTGGATCCGCTTGTAATTGATATGCGGACATGCTTTACTTTCTCTGAGAATGGGTATGCCCGCCTCAGATAGTGTTTCTTTCTGATCTCCTTTCGTGGCTTGGCAGGCTGAACTCTGGTGAAGTCCTTCTCAGTTTTTGGCAGATTTCCTTTCCATGAACTTGCTTAATACATTTTGGCCATCATGTACCCCTTCTGACCTCATATATTAGGGGGCATCTATTATAGCTCCAAACCTCACTCTTGATGTTTGTGCTTGTTATAGACATTTTTGTGCCTAACAGCATGGAGCATGAAATGTCAATAATCTGAGGGATCCAAAGTCCCTAAGCATGTTGTTCCTACCCCTAGAGGAACAAGGTCAGCAAACCACAGCACTGAAAATCAGTTCTCCACCTGAAAACACTCAAAAGCAAGCTGTTTCTGGATCATATCAACTGCTCCACTGAGTATCTGCGCTGAATGTCAACTGCTCCACTCTGTACCTGCGCTGAATGTCAAAACTAATGAAGGCTACCTGCGCTGGGTAAGATTGGCCAAGTGGCACAGTCATTCTGCAAGGTGTCAATTGCCCAGGAAGCTTCCAAACTGACACTTGGATCATGGAATTCGCCTTGTGATGAGTAAGAGGGTCTTGATCTCCAAGTGGAAGCAAGAATCTCCAAGTGGACTCAAGAACTGAAGTTTAACTAAAGTGGGAGAGGACACTAGTCAGCTTCATGTCAGTCTCAAGCTGACTCATCCTTTCTCCAAATCTCCTATATATAGAGCTCTCTCATGAGGTCTATAGGGGCTGGAATTTTGTGCAAGTAAGGAAGTGCTGTTGGTTTGAGTATAGAACTATTGGGTGATTGCTTTGAAGGAGGTGAAGAGGAGATTTCTTTCTGCTGGGAGGTGTTGCTGGATTGGGCCTATTATGGTTGTAACATTCTCAGAACTTTACTTCTTCTATTAATAAAGTATTTGAGGTTCTTCTATATACATGTGTCTCTATGGCGAATGGATGCTTGTATATTTGATTTATTCTAATCCTTGAATCAGTTATGGATGTATGCTTCTTGTAGTTTCCTTTCTTTGTGCTTTTACAGGATCTTTGTGTAGCTGGGCCGGTGAAAGAGCAAGGAGCTAGGAGCAAGCAGCAAGGAGTGAGGATTGGATCGACTATTAGCGCAAGATAACGGTTAGTAGATCATCCTTCTTTTCTCTCTCTCATCTCATAAAGAAGCAATCTTGAATAGCTTTGCATTCAGTTGTTGCTGAGGTACTATCACCCTTAGAGTGGGATAGGGTCATTCCGTATTGGATACTTTTCCCAACAACAAATTGGCGACTCCGCTGGGGATCGTATCTTGTTGGTTGTTTGTGTTTTTGCTATTCATTTTATAAACAAAGGGAGTACCGAATCGAACTGTGTTTGAATCTTTCAAATACAAAGTAGAGGGCAGCTACTCTAGCTCAGTTTCTGGGCAAGTTTATGATTTGAAGAGCTGATCCACAAGGACTCTAATAAGCTCTTAGTGATAGCTTTTCATCCTCCTTGTCATCCCTTAGTGTGTCCTTGACTGATAGCTTCTGATTTGAGCGAAAACTGTGAATTTTTGAGCAATCTGTGACCCGGAAACCACCAGAAACGAAAGTTTCGTTCTTCAGTGCAGGCTGTACAAAGGCTGTTTGCATTTCAGCGCAGTTCCCGAAGGGGCTACCTGCGCTGAAGGTCAAACAGGCAGTGTTCCACCTGCGCTGGACCAGTCCTGCCTTTTGCTGCTGGGGTTTCCTGCTGTGTCTTGCCCTGTTTTCACTCTTGTTTTTTGTTGTTTGTTACCAGTCAGTAGGCCTATCTGAAACCAACTTTCCTTGTCACTATTCTGCCTCGGTTGTATAAAGAAACTGTGTTTGTTCTTTGTGTGTTTCTTGTACATTTACAGTTTCCCATAACGAAAGTGAACTAGTCTTGCTGTGGCCTCTTAGATCTAGACCTGTGATAAAGTGTCGTTTTGATCTTAAGAGTTAGTTTGTTTGATGTTCATAGCTGATTGAGCTTTTGCTTTCATCATTTGGTTTGAGTTTATGTATTTCTAGTGTCGAAACAAGTAAATCTTAAGGTGTCTTTTGATTTTGGACAAGCTTGTTTGCTTTCACTTGAAATTGAATTCAAAATTATACAACAGCTTTCTTTTTGCATTACGCCAACATTAAGAAAGAGAAAAGAAATACCTGCATTTTTGCATTTTGCATATAAGTTTGTATGTTGATTTAAGGAAAAAGTGCATTAGCGAGTGCTCTTTGATCTGTGTGAAAAGATTTTGTCTCTCTTTTCCCTCAGTAGTTAAGATTTTCATAAGTCAAAAAGATTGAAAAAACTTGCTTCTCATCTTAGACTGCATTTAGGAATTTTTATCAATACATCTCGTGGTGAACCTTGAAAGGCAAACTTTAAAAAGATCAACTTAAAATATATTGAATGAACCTAACAACGCTTTGAAACATAACGCAAACATCTAGAGGTCTAAGCTAGAGACGTGTTCCGGCGTCGTTAAACGTAGTGACTGTCGATCTCGACGAAGGTGGGTGATTCCTCCTGAGAGTCGGTGGCACTAATACGGACTTGTGCTCCCACGTACCGTCGCGTATATATTGGGAGACCCCTATAGGAATAAATCCTTTATCCAATAGGAAACCGTGTCGGCCGCCCTACTGATCGCAATGCAGTGAACACAGCATTCACGAAGATCGACCACTCGTACCGTAAAACGTATTCTGTGGTTTTGCGAAAGGTTTGGCACACCCTCTGCCTAGATCTCCAGAGCAGTTTCTTTTGGCCTTTTTCAAACTCTATAACTGAAAAAGTCCAACCGAGCATTTGTCACTTCGAGCTCGTTAATACATCGAAGGAGACTAGAGTCATCTTTAGCTTTTTCTCGACTCTTAAAAAGTGAAAAAGCAAGTTGTGTCTAAAAGCGTCTAATAAAATTCATTCAATTCGGAAACACAAATTTCCCCTTTTAATATTTTAGTTGATCGAGTAATCCGCAATCGTGGAAGAAAGTCAATTGAAAACTTGTCGTTCGCGGAGGCTTGCGAGTCAACCGTCTTTGTCCCCGGAATCGAAAACAGTACGGGCAAAGCGAACTCGTTTAACCGGTTCAAAATCCCCTTTGAAAGTTAGAACAAGTGTTTCGACTGCATCTGAGGTTCCGGTTACTCCTAACATTTCTGGAAACCCTGCCTCTATAGAAGAAGTTCAACAGCCACAGAAGGACAGTAATACTGATCCTAGTCTGGGGGCAAATACTTGTGTAACTGAACCAGTTCCATCTGTAACCGGTCCAGAAAGTTTTGTTCCCCAAACAACTGTCGCTGTCGAAACAACCACTTCTTCGGCACCAGAAATATTTTACGGACCTGACGGTCTTCCTCTTCCACCGGGTTTGATTGCGATAGAGGAAATTGCAGAGGATCCGCAAGCAAGTACTCCAACTCATTTTGGAGTCGGGGTCACTCTATTTCCTTCATCAGAAGTTAATCCACCACAAGTGGAAGTCCCTGTAGAATCGCTAGGCAATCTATTGGATAGACTTAAAATGTCTGAACAACCGTCATCATCTAGGACTGTGTCAAATGACACAGCGACAGCAGAAACCCCTGTCGTCACTCCAACGATGTTTGCCGGCATACCAGCTGTCCCAACTAGCTCTCAACAGCTAGAAGGAGTCCACCAAGGGACTATTTCGACAGTATGGTCTGTTCCAGTTTGTTCATCCGGAGTAATACCCGGTAATTCTTATGTTGAAACTCAACAGATTGATCCTCATGGAGGTCAATTTGGGCCATCTAGTCCTCAAGGATTGACAATCCCTCTGAGTTCCGGATTGCTACCATATGGGGGGCAGTATGCCCTTTCATTACCTCCTCCGGGAGGATATCCATATGGCAGTTCTCAACAGTATTCAGGTTATACTGGAATTGCATCAAGTAGTTGGGTACCTATGCTACCTCAACAACCAAGGATTGTATATTCTATGCAACAGTGTGTACCTGTGACGAACATCCCAACCACACCGGCTATTGTAACCGTGTCGCAAGTTCAAGCGATACCTGTTACATGTCAACCTCAGATTTCTCAGGTTGTAATGCAACAGTCGCTTGACCATGGGTCACAACCACAATCGCCAACTGGTGGGACGACACAAGTACAAACGGGTACAATTACCCCACACCTTGGTCCAATGGTTAGCATGGCGCAACAGAACATGGCGTCACAACCATGGCTTGTACAATACCAACAACCGCAGTTCCAGCAAGTGTACCAAGGTTCTGAGCAACAGATCTTTGCGAATAGTGGACAACCGTATATCCAAAATGGTCAAAACCAACCACTTTACAGTGGTCAAGTCCACCAGCCGTATCAGTCATACCAACATCAATTACATTATGCTGGTATGCAAAGACCCACTGCTCAAGCGATTCCATCGTACCCTGGTTACGCTTCGCCTAACCTGAATCAACAGTTACCATTCGTGGCAACTTTAGAGTTACCCGATTTACACCGTTTAACCAACGATCCGATTGCTTATGCCCCTTGGTGGCCAGCGATTCCTCATAAACTTCCATCTGACATTCCTAAATTCAATGGAAATCCAGGTGAAGACCCATCGAATCACGTGATGACTTTTCATCTGTGGTGTTCGTCGAACACCCTTAACGACGATTCGATAAGACTTCGCCTTTTTCAGAGGACATTGACAGGTCCAGCGGCCAAATGGTATATTGAATTGCCAAGAGCCTCTTTCGACAATTTTAGTTCCCTAGCCACGACTTTCTTAACCCACTTTCAATTACCGATAAGGTATGAAACGGGAACAGAAATATTAACCAACTTCAAGCAGACAACTGCTACCCATATATCTGATCATATACATGAGTGGCGTCGTCGTCGTAGGATGGTGAAAACATATGTTCCCGATCAGCTATTAGCTGAATGGTTTATAAAGTCGTTACTTCCGGCTATTACGGAAGATGTGGCCAAGGGGGGAGTCGTAACAGAGGAGCAAGTTATTGCTCGTGCACAATATTTGGACTTAGTTTATACTCAGTCCGGCACACTCTATGACAAAATACCTGACGCCCCTAGACCAGAGTTTTCAATTCCTCCCCCTCCTAAATCAAATAGTGACTCTCATGCCGGTGACGGCGTGATTGGCACAGCAAACGCGAAATCGATAAAGGCTTCGTCAAAGAAAGCCCGTAAGAATTCGGATCAAAATGCAAAAGAAGAAATTCTTGCTTCGGAAGTAAATGCCGTATCGGAAGATAAGGGCAAAGAAACCAATCAACCAGGAAGCAAGAAGAAACAAAACAAAGGGAAGAAGAAGAAACAGGGTGAGTCATCCCCTGGAAAAGATTCTTCAAACCCTCCTGGCAAAGGGAAACAAAATTATCCATGTCTAATATGTGATGATAAGGATCATAACACAAAGAATTGCCCATTCAAAGCTGAGTTAAAGAGGTTCTTTAAAAGTTCCCAAACCTCAGCTGTGTTAACTGATCCATTTCCCAACCCAGGTCAAAATCTGGTTGATAGTGGAAATGCTTCCCCGTCGCAAGTTCTAATGTTGTCGGTTTCGAAACAGCAGAATGATGCTTTGATTTCGACAAGGAACAAAGATTATGGGAATCCTCAGGTGTCGAACGAAAAAGGTAAAGATCAACCAAGTAGTTCGACAACAACTTCGACAGAAGTTGTAACGCCCACCATCCCTGAATTAACAATAAAACCGCCGAAGGGTGTAGTACACAAGTCGACATTTAATCCTCGCGCCAGAGCGGCGCAGCATTATAATATAGTGGAAGATTTGGCCCAATCGCCATCCGCTATGTCGACTCTTGAAGTGCTACAAAATTGTCCAACCCAAAGGCAGGCATTGTTATCCGCAATTGGTGGGGTTGATCCTAAGGATTCCAATCTAGTATCCTTTGATCACAAGGGATATGATCCTCAGTTACCAGCTCAGCTAGCTTTCCTTATTCAAGTGAAAGCACTCAACAAAATTGTTCACAGAACGATAATTGATGAGGGAGCCTCGACATGTATTATGTCAATGAGTTGCTGGAAAACTTTAGGATCTCCAACCTTGTCGCGATCTTCGACGACATTAAAAGCCTTCGACGGAAGGACTTATACCCCTTACGGTATCCTTAATAACTTGAAAGTTGAACTAGGAGGAAAAACAGTAGAAATTGATGTAGAAGTCATTGATGGAAATCTTGACTATAACATCCTACTGGGTAGACCATGGATTTATGCCATGGCAGCTGTCGTGTCGACTTATTTTAGGAAGATCGCATTCCCGTTTGAAGGAGGGATTACGATCGTCGACCAACAGAATTTCCTCCCTAATGGTTCACAAGTTACAGGAAGCATTCCCATGATCCATGAGAGCAACCATTCAATTCAAGATATCGGAGTAGGATTATTGAAAGACCCCACATTGATGGGAACTTTCGCGCTACCACCTCCTATTTATATAGGAAATGTACCGTTTGTAGCAACCTGCAACATGATATCTTCCACGAAGGTCAACATGGATCATTCAATGGTTTTTCCCCCAAGCCCTTTAGAAATATTGTAGCAATCAATGTTTCAAGCATGGGAGGCGAGCCCAAATCAACGCTCGTCAAGCGTTTGGGTAGATAGATCTAGAGAATATGGAACCCCATTAGATCCTTGGTCGAAAGTACATGGGACTGATGAAGGAATCTTACAATCAATGATGATTGAGGGGGCACCATGGAATGATCACCACCATCGTTCCCTTCTTCCCGAATATGAAGAAGATACTCAAAGTGACCTTTATCACCCTTCAGTATTTGAGTTCCTAACAAATACTGTAAATACGGTGGATTCCGAGCGAAACCTATCCAATATTGAAGAGACTATAGCCATAAATATCTCGACTAAAACAGATGTTGTAGAGAATATTTATGTCGGCAAAGGTTGTTCCCCTTCAGAACTGGAAATATATAACGCTCTTTTTCGCGAATTTAGAGATGTCTTTGCGTGGTCATATGATGAAATGCCAGGCATTGACTCGAGTATCGTTGAACATGAAATTAAAATGTATCCTGATGTCAAACCAGTAAGGCAACGGCTTCGGCAGGTGCACCCGAAGAAAGCCGCTGCCATTAAGGCGGAAGTTGAAAAACTCCTCCATGCTGGATTCATCTACCCGGTTCCTCTAACCGATTGGGTATCGAATATTGTCCCTGTTATGAAAAAACAAGGGACGATTAGAGTGTGTGTTGATTATAGGGATGTAAACCAAGCTTGTCCGAAGGACAACTACCCTACACCCTTCATCGACCAGATAATTGATGAATGCGCCGGATGTGAAATCTTTTCATTTATGGATGGATTTTCCGAGTATAATCAAATAAATATCCGCCCACAGGCATGGAAAATTTTGCTAATGTTTGCCCAGTGGGATGATGATTCGCCAATTTCCAATTTATATGATTCGCCCAAATTTTAGGATATAAAATTATTTTACCTTAAAAATCGCCAACATTATATAGAGACCATATATAATCATTATAAATTTGAATAATTTTGCAAATATATCCGATTAGTGAGATTCGCCAATGTTTTTAAACTTCAAGAAAAATCCTTAAAATTTTCCTTGCCCACAGGACCAGTCAAAGACTGCATTTATTTGTCCGTGGGGCACATTCGCTTATCGAAAATTACCCTTTGGTTTAAAGAACGCAGGGGCGACGTTTCAGAGGGCGATGAATTATGCCTTCCATGACATCAAGAACATTGTTCAACCTTATCTCGACGATCTTCCGGCTCATTCGCGAAAGCGGACTGATCATCCGCAGCATTTAAGAGCGATATTTCTACGTTGCCGACACTACAAGATAAGACTCAATCCGCACAAATGTGTGTTTTGCGTCGGTTCTGGTCGTTTACTTGGCTTTGTAGTCTCTAAAGATGGGATTCGTCTCGACCCCTGCAAGGTTCAGGCAATCATTAATTTGCCTCCACCTTCAAATTTGCTTCAGATTCAGAAACTCCAAGGGAAAGCAAACTTTCTGAGGAGGTTCATTCCAAATTACGCAGAACTTGCTAAGGGTTATACTCGTCTTTTGAAAAAGGATGTACCTTTTGTCTGGGACCAGGTGGCGCAAGCTTCTTTTGATGCTCTGAAAGATTGTCTAGTAAAAGCATCATTAATGTACGCCCCGGACTATCAAAGAGATTTTAACCTGTATCTGGCTGCAGCGGATACGACCATTGCAATGGTTTTAGTTCAAGAAGTCGATGGAATTGAACATCCTATCTATTATTTAAGTAAAAACTTAAACGATACAGAAAGTAAATATTCTTATGTTGAAAAACTAGCGCTTGCAGCTGTTCAAGCGATTCAAAGGTTTCGACATTATGTCCTCTTTCGGAAAACTACCATCCTGTCAGATTGCAACCCCATGACTTATATACTGTCGCGACAGTTGCTGGGGGGCAAATATTCAAAATGGATAGCGATCCTTCAAGAGTTTGATCTGGAATTTGTAAAATCCAAATCAAAGAAGGCCCTAGTTTTCGCAGAATTATTGTGCGATCTCCCATCATCGTCCAACGATGAAACATCGGAAGAGTCAATCGTGGACGAAAGTTTGTTTCTGATATCTGTAAGCGATGAGTGGTATGGAGATATCATAGTTTATCTCCAAACCCAAAAGTTCAGGCCTAACACCTCTCGCTCCGAACAAAAACGTATACGATACCAAGCAAAAGACTACATGATCGTCGGTGATACACTTTACCGTCGTGGTGTCGATACAGTTCTGAGGAGGTGCCTTACCCATGAGGAGGCCGAAAAAGCCCTGAATGATTGTCATTCAGGCGCATGTGGGGGGCATCAGTCTGGATATGCAACAGCACAAAGGATCTTACGAGCAGGATACTTCTGGCCAACCATGTTCAAAGATTGCATAACCGCAGTCAGAAGTTGCCATGCTTGTCAAATCTTTGATAGCAAAACCAGACGACCACCCGCACCTTTACAGCCGATAGTTGCTGTTGGGCCCTTCGCCAAGTGGGGCATCGATTTCATGCAATGTAACCCCACCTCGACCGGGGGGCATGGGTATATTATAGTCGCTGTTGACTATTTTACCAAATGGGCCGAGGCGATGCCTACATTGGATAACACTGGTGAAACAGCTGCCCTTTTCTTTTTCAATCATGTAGTCGCCAGGTTCGGCGTACCACAGGCTATAGTCACAGATCATGGGTCGCATTTTCACAATCACATGATGGTCGAATTAGCTGCCAAGCTAGGGCTATCTCACGACAGCTCTACCCCATATTATCCGCAAGCCAACGGACAAGTTGAGGCAATCAACAAGGTCCTGAAGCGTATGTTGCAAAGGATGATCGGGGTTCATAAAAGAAGATGGCACCTAATCCTGTACTCAGCTTTGTGGGCTTACCGGACCTCGGTAAAGAACGCAACCGGGTTCACACCTTTTCAACTGGTGTATGGCCTGGAAGCAGTCTTGCCAATCCAGTGCGAAATTTCGTCACTTAAACTCGCAATCGACCTCCTCCCCGGAACTTCAGAAGAAGAGGCTCGTTTCTTGGAATTAATCCAGTTGGATGAAACCCGTCGTGACGCCGCTTTGGCTAACGAAGCTCATAAGAAACGAGTCAAGGCTCAGTTTGACAAAAATGTCAAACCCCGTGTCTTCTCAGAAGGTGATTTGGTCTTGCTTTATGACCAAGAATCCGATAAATTGGGAGCAGGTAAATTCAAGTTCTTATGGATGGGCCCCTATATTGTTAAAAGGGTGTTAGCAAAAGGAGCCTACGAGTTAATGGATTACGATGGAATTCCACTGGCGCAGCCCCGCAACGGGTTGTACCTCAAGCGTTACTATGCTTAATAGTAACCTGCATGCTTTTGTTGTATTTTGTTTTCGCTAAAGTGTTTGTTCTGGTCGAGTGATCCACCTTTTTCCATTGCAGATGTCGAACCTTCTGGAGACATGTGTTGGGTATGCCGACGGAGCGAGTCGTAGTTCGCGGAACCTGTCCTCCGCAGCCTGGGCCATTTTTTATCCAAGCGACGAGTTAGTAAGTTTCAGAGGTGTTTGTATTGGGCAATCAACGAATAACATCGCTGAGTATAGCGCGTTGATAGAACTACTCTCTGATGCCATCACACGTGGCATACACCGACTAATTGTCAGGCTAGACTCACAGCTCGTAATACTACAACTCAATGGTATATATTTTGTTCGCAATCCAGCTATTTATCGCATGTTCCTAAGGGTTAAGATCTTGGAAAGACGATTTGATTCAATTCAATATCAACATATTTCAAGAAACTTAAACACATTAACTGACTCATTAGCAAACTATGTGTTAGATAGACATTTGCAACATTTATAAAAAGGACACATCATCAAAAATTGTACATATGGATCACGTAAATCAACCAGAATAAAACCCGAAAATAAAAATATATAAGCTGTTTATATAAGTTCATACATAATGTTCTGTAACCAAGACAAAATTGGTCATATGACCTAAGAACTCAAAAAGATGCTAGGGGGCACCCTAGCCTAGTGGTGCTCATGATAGTACGTCACGGCCTGTGCAATCATGCGCAAGAGACGAGTCCATCGTCTAGGCACACCAATGGTATGTCGCTGCATCTGTAAAGGTAACTCGTCAATCTGTACATCCGGAAGGCCACGAGTAAGGCTCTCAACCTGCTCCTGCACAGCTGTAAGGGTCTCGGTGTCATCAAGATCGCGAATAACAACTCTCCTAGCAGGCTCCCCTGCCGGGGCAGCAGCTGGCGATCTCGGACGAACTGTTGGACGAACAGGACCAATATCTGCATGCACCCAAGAGTACAATTAAAAGTCTTGATAGAATAAAGCACAGCAACATTATGAGTAAGAACAATAAACAGTAATATGGTCAAAGAGTTTACCAATGGCACCCCACTGCTCGCCATCCGGTAGCACCAAATCCGGATCACCTCGAAAATCCATACCCACATATGGATACTCAGAAAACGCCATCTCCTGACGCTCGAACCACCTAAAGAAGGCCTCAGTAAAAGTAATCTGAGGTTGACTTGCATGCCTAGACATGTGGTCAACTCACCTCTGCATGCGTGGCTCGGTCGGAGAAGGCAAGTCAAGTATGATGTACTGAGGCTGCATCAGTGGGATTTTCTCCAAGGCAAAGGCAGTCAGAATAGAACCAAATCCAAAGTTCTTCAGCTTCCCATCCTTTACCTTGGTCAATTGACTTTTCATCTGAACAAGTTCCGCATCACACCAGTTGAATACTTTCGGTTGGAGACACTCCAAGGCGTGCTGCATATAAGACCTGTTGGCAACATGTAGAGCTGCGCTACCGGCCATCCTACCAATAGTGAACAGAATGGACCTGAGAGCCCGATCAGTAATCTCACGGATAACAATCTTGCCGTCTCTGCTCAGCTGAGAACCTTCCCTGCAATACTGGCGAACATAATCTCTGGTGGAATCAGTCCCCCGGGCCATGCCTGATAAGGAAATGGGGGCACCTCGTCTTGACAGTCCAGTCAAGAAGTACATGTCCTCTATGGTCAAGGGGATGGTCTTCCCCCTAATCTGGAACACTTGGTTAACAGGATCCCAAGCATCAAGCATGTACTGCAGTAAAGAAATCTGTGCTCTCATGCTAGAGATACGGAAAAACTTCAGCAGGCCACAGTTCCGCAGCGCGTTCACCGTGACCGGGTCATGGAGGGAAATCATGTCCTCCTCTTCATGTTCTCGTTCTCGCCATGTAAGGGACATTTTGTTCAAGGTTCCCTGCAAAGCAAACAAGAGAAAGAGTGAATTCCTGATTTGATGAAAAACTGGCGAAAAAATCATCGAAAATAACCTTAAAACTCAGTCTTTTTGAGCCCAGCGCAGGCAAGAAGTCTCCCACTTGCGCTGAGGGTCAGGCTGCCTTAAGGCAGCTTGACCTTCAGCGTAGGTTTCGAAAGGGAAACCTGCGCTGATCCTAGGGCGCCCTAGCAAAACCCTAGGGGCTCAGAAAGACCGGAAAACAGGCAAAAAACAGGAAAAGGAAACCGTGAAAAGAAAGAGCTAGGGTTTAGCTCTTACCTGGTCCAGACGGCGCCGAAAATCGTCCGCAGAATCTCTCGGAATCAGCTGGTGAAAATCAAGGGGGAAGAGGCACCTCCAGAGCTCCAACAAACCAAATGCAAATAAAATGGTAAATGAGAGGTAAAAACTCCTTTTAATGGCTTTTTACACAGTTTAAAGTGAAATATTAGGGTTATAATCTCATTTTCATGCAAATATTATTCATTTCTAACAAATTTTGTTGCAGCAATTGAAAAAACAGTACTATATTTGAAAAGAGAAAAGCTAGTAATGGTAAAAAATCAAAATTTGACCATAAGTTCGAGCAGTTTTACCGCGGAATTTATGCTCGTTAAAAAATAGAAAAGCGAGATCCGAGCAGTTTTAGCGTCATAGTTCATGCTCGTTAAAAAATAAACATAAGCTTTGAGCAAGAGTTTCCTCCAGATTTCGAGCTCATTAAAAAATGAACCTATTCCGGTAAATAACCATTGTGATCGTAAATTTATTAGCCACAAAAGCCTTGGTCGTGTTTTGCACCTGCCACCTCCATTTCATTTGGCCAATCGTTCACCTCCATATGATTGTTTACCCATTTTGAGGAACAGCTGCAAAGAGTGATTTCACTTAGCCATCCTTGTGACACTGCCGTGATTGGAAAATTCCAACCTGTACCTGGAATCTGCTGCTATCCCTGTTTATCACTCGTTCCTCAAAAGACGAGTCTTCTTTGAGCTCTTTTCTCCTGACTCGTAAAATATGAAAAGTTTGCCGAGTTTTGGCCTTCCAGCTCGTTAAAGTGACCGGAAGAGCTATCCCTCCTCTAGATTTTAATCTTTTTGGACCTGAGGGATTATTACACAAAAAGGTCGAGCGCTTGTTTTATTCGGCTCGTTAAAGTTATCGAAAACTCATCCCTTCTGTATTGTTTTATACTTTTTCGGACTTAAGGGATTAGATGACGAAAAAGGAATTTTGGAGTTAACTTTCTGTACCTTTTCAGACTCTCTAAAATTGAAAAGGACCGAGTTTTCCTTGTCGTTAGACTCGTTAAAATGATTAAATAGCGACAAACTTGTCTTTAGACGAGAACGAGTTTCCCTATCACTAGGCTCGTTAAAACATAGCGATGGGCTTGCCCGAAGGGCAGGTTATAGAACAAGCATATGTTATCCTCCTCAAGCTTGACAAAAATAAAGAGGTACTGGTCAGAAATGACTGGGGAAAAATTGGGAGAACCTCAAAGCTTTAATGGTAGGAAGTCGCTCTTGAACATGACACTTTGTCCTCCGTATCACATCGGGTTGGGTTGTTTCATTCACCGGTCTCATCACCATGGTCCTCGCCAAACCATCCACATTTGGGGTAATGCTACCGATCCATCACATCAGTGTCATTATATGTTCAAGAGATGTGTTCAGAAAGAGTCAACCATGTCCCATCCACTGCCATACATTATCCTTCATCCACCCATGATCGCCACCCTGAATCATATTTCACAGATTGTTTTCACCTCCACTAAAATCATTAGCTCCGTTCCGTGTCACTGATGTGGGATTCATTAAGGCCCTCCTTTGACGGATCGCTTCTTGTCGACTTCAGCTCATTATCCAAGAAGTCGATCTAGGAACAAACCCCCCAGTACTTTGAAGCTTGCATGCCTCAATGGCAAGCTTCTCACTTCCGGCGACAGGTATACATCAATGACCTTCGACCAGAAGATTTTGCGTGGTGTTCGACGCCAAGTCCTTTATTCACACCACGTGAATTGTACTGCAGTACCTTGAGGGTCATTGTCATTATTGGTGATTCCTCTCGCGCTTGTTAACGGTTTAAATTATTGACCGGTAATCAAGCGATGTCTTTCCATGTTCGACTTCAGCGCAATTCTCACATGGATCGACTTGTACTTAGAGTGAAGATCGAACGAGTTTGAAGACCCCGGATCTAGTTTCATCCATCCGGGCTGCGATATATATTCAGGATATAAAGACATTTGTTATGTACATCATTGCAGCAGATGATCATCCTACTCAAAGGATGATAATTTCAGCAGAGAATTATCAGTCTACCATCAGACGATCGTCTGTTCTATGTACCAAAATGAATTTATAAAGCTGAGCATGGGAATGCCCGCCTCAGCTAGATCATGAAAGCAGAATGAAAAAATAATGTATTGTATTGTATTTTATTACAGGGCACCTCTCAGCGATTGAATGAACTTCGGATCCTCCTGATAAAGCATTTCACCCGATAAATGACCTCATACTTTAGGGGGCAACTGTTATAGACATTTTTGTGCCTAACAGCATGGAGCATGAAATGTCAATAATCTGAGGGATCCAAAGTCCCTAAACATGTTGTTCCTACCCCTAGAGGAACAAGGTCAGCAAACCACAGCACTGAAAATCAGTTCTCCACCTGAAAACACTCAAAAACAAGCTGTTTCTGGATCATGTCAATTGCTCCACTGAGCATCTGCGCTGAATGTCAACTGCTCCACTCTGTACCTGCGCTGAATGTCAAAACTGATGAAGGCTACCTGCACTGGGCGAGATTGGCCAAGTGGCATAGTCATTCTGCAAGGTGTCAATTGCCCAGGAAGCTTCCAAACTGACACTTGGATCATGGAATTCGCCTTGTGATGAGTAAGACGGTCTTGATCTCCAAGTGGAAGCAAGAATCTCCAAGTGGACTCAAGAACTGAAGTTTAACTAAAGTGGGAGAGGACACTAGTCAGCTTCATGTCAGTCTCAAGCTGACTCATCCTTTCTCCAAATCTCCTATATATAGAGCTCTCTCATGAGGTCTATAGGGGCTGGAATTTTGTGCAAGTAAGGAAGTGTTGTTGGTTTGAGTATAGAACTATTGGGTGATTGCTTTGAAGGAGGTGAAGAGGAGATTTCTTTCTCCTGGGAGGTGTTGCTGGATTGGGCCTATTATGGTTGTAACATTCTCAGAACTTTACTTCTTCTATTAATAAAGTATTTGAGGTTCTTCTATATGCATGTGTCTCTATGGCGAATGGATGCTTGTATATTTGATTTATTCTAATCCTTGAATTAGTTATGGATGTATGCTTCTTGTAGTTTCCTTTCTTTGTGCTTTTATAGGATCTTTGTGTAGCTGGGCCGGTGAAAGAGCAAGGAGCTAGGAGCAAGCAGCAAGGAGTGAGGATTGGATCGACTATTAGCGCAAGATAACGGTTAGTAGATCATCCTTCTTTTCTCTCTCTCATCTCATAAAGAAGTAATCTTGAATAGCTTTGCATTCAGTTGTTGCTGAGGTACTATCACCCTTAGAGTGGGATAGGGTCATTCCGTATTGGATACTTTTCCCAACAACAGTGATGCTGCACTCATGGCCTAGGGCAACCCCTCCTTCCAGACCTGGTCCAAATATTCAAAAAACAGTGTTTTACTCCCTATACACGACATTGCCTGGAGCTAAACGCATGTGTACATGGGTCTGTGTATACCCAACCTGCGTATATGTCTTAAAACACTTAAAAAAAATTAAAACTCCTTAATTTCTGGTGGAGATCGTGGGTTTTACCTGCTGATTACCTATTAGTGCTCGTGGCCCAACTGTTCCCAACGAATTCCCAACTGAAAAACTACTTTGGGAGAAGTATAGCAAGGCTTCAATGGGAAGGCCTAAAGGAGGAGAGAATAGAGAGAAATATCACTCTGTTGAGATTTTCTTTGACCAGGTCTGAATATCCTTGTGCTTCCAGCACTTCCCCCATTTACAAGAAAGCCTTTTTTCCTTGTGTGGTGATGTCTTTCTACTACTTGAGAGATCATGGAGTAAGTCATGGAAGGAGTTTGTTGAAGGCTTGAGACTAGATGAATCCGGAGGACGGTTATGCTTGGAGCCTATGAAAGGATGAATCAAGTGAAATCATTCCTTTCTGTACTTTAGTTATTTATAATAAAAGAAACACTTGTCTTGTTCCTGATATAAATCTTCTTCATGTTCATGATGTCAATGTTATACTTCATATGTGAATGGTTGTTTTCAATTGTATAACTAACTACCTTTCCTTATGTTATGAAGATGATTTCTTTATGATGCTTGGTCAATATACTGCTGTACTTTCTAGAATTTTTTATTTTGCAGGTTGAAGGACTAAAAGGAACTCCAAGAGGGTTTGGACCCTAACTAGATCTTCTCAAATGAAGGACCCCCAGGTGCACCCCTCTTTGTGTAATTTGTTTATACTAGCATCATGGCTGTATGGAATGTGTGTTTCTCTTTGTAAATAACCTCTGTTTTGCTAGGGTATCAACCCAAGACCCTAGGGGAATTTATCCCTTAACAAAACTTATGCAAAATTTTAGAAAGACTACACACCATTTTTCACTTTGTAGAAGCTCGATATTGAATTTGTTGTATCTCTGTAAGTTCAGATCTCCAAGGTCTGAAATTTCTTCTTGTTGTAGCCCTTTGAGTCCTCTTTCCAATGCCATTAGTCTGATCAAAATTGGATTCTCCAAGAAAGCGTTATGACCAATCTCCCAAGATGACCTGATTATATGATGTTTCAGTAGAGCGATCTTGTATGACATGCCACGTGTCACTGTTTCAACCTTCGGATATAAAAATATACAAAGAGAACTACAGTCCATCCTATTTCTATATTTTGTTATGAAATTTCAATCTGATGCTTAGAGAGAAAGTTATGAAGATTCTACCAAGGTTACCTGTTTGGAATGTAATTCGGGAGTCTGCAAAAACTCTAAAGTCCTTAGATCATATCTCCGAATAGATAGGGAGAAAAGATCTGAAATTTGTACTCAAGGTTCAAAACAATTTGGGGTCAAATCGGCTTTTTTTAGATTTTTAAACATCACAGAAAATATTTATAGAAAAATTCCACGATGACCTATTTGGAGCAGAAAAACGCTAGAATCCAAAGCTCTAATACCAAATGTTATGAAACCAACTCACAAAAAGACAGAAAATAAAGATCAATGCCTTATAAATCAACTTCTTTGAGGGGGAAACCTCCTTTATATTACAAAAATGAACAATTATTGGATGATACAAATGAAAAAACCTCCTTTCTATATATAGGAGTCTAAGGGGTCAGAATATAATCAAAGCTGACATAACAATAATAATATAAGGGCACAACAATAACGATAGTGGGTTCTTTGGGGCACAATAATAACAATATGGGGACAATAAGGGCACAAAAATAAAAATAAGGGCTACAATGACAATAGTAATGGTGGAATCACTAGTATTATAAGGACCTAATAGAAAGTATGCAACAATATCTTCAGCTTCCCTCATTTTGAGTTTCTCAACCTTTTCCCTAAAAATTTGAAGCTTTGCTTCTTTCACTGTTGAGTAACCTGCATATATATTTTCAAGCTTGCCCCATACCTCTTTTGCCATTTTACAACTCAATACCTTAATATAAACAAATTTGATAGGCCCATTGATAATAAGGTCTTTAGCCTTTGCATCATGTACCATTTTTTCTTACCTTATTCATCCCATGTGCGGACATGATACATTAGATCATCTCGCACACTGATCCTGAGATGATGAAATTGAGCAGTGTTAGTGGGACAGAGATTGATACCTTCAGGACATGAGATTATGATGAGATGTATCAAATTTCGAGGCCCTCGATCACCATGGAGACACCTTTCAGCATACCCAACAGAAATGCCAACTCCAGAGATATCTTGAAGAATAGGGTGAATGAGCTGGCTAAATTCAGGATGACACCCAACCAGGTCTATAAGATGAAGATACTGTGGAAATCATATCAATAATTGGTCATCTTTGCATGTCATATGTATGCCCAAGAAAGCGCAGAAACCTTCCCACAGAGTTAGGTGACAGTGTTGGACCAACTGGCTAGAGAAGGCAAAGCATGTAACTGGTCTGACATGTTGGCTCACCAGTTGAATAAACAGGTAACAAGGGCTCGACAGCTGCCCAAAGGTATGCAAGTAGGAATCTACATGTTGGCCTACATCTTGGATGCAATCTCTACCCATAAGGAATTCCTCGGTTTGAAGTGGGCATGGAAACTGGCAGTGACATCAATGAACACTTATTGCAAGATGTTGTTCGAATGTAGATTCAATGCAGTTATCACACAATTGTCTGATCATTTTGTCACCCAAGTTTACAAGATGATATTCTAACAGGATCCACCCTGCATGTCGAAGGAAGTAATGGAGGCATTGATCGACATAGCTAATTGGTATGCCTCACCTTCTGACACCTTCATACAGATGTACAACATGGAGAAGCCTCTGCATGTTCTACCAAAGTTTTCCTTGGACAAACTCATCATGTAGGAAGTAGCATATCACATCTCAGCAAGGTTATCATCTAGGCTGCACCGGAAGAAGAAGGCACCTTGGCTTGCTCTTCCGTTGTGGATCAGGTTTTACGAGATATGGACTTTCAAGCATGCAGATGTCAAAGCAGAACAGATGAAGAAATACCCATTTAACGCTCGAAGTTACAATCCATATGACCCACATTGTCTTGTGAAAGACCAGTGCACGAGAGTACAATTAGACTAGATCCATGGGGTATGTCATTGGGCGGAGGAAGACCCATGGAGATATTTTTACAACTCCTCTAGACTCAATGAAACGATCGGCATCTTTGTGGAATGGATAAAAAAGCAGCATCCCGGAGAGCACCAAAAGCATCAATAGTAGATGTGAAAACATCAGTGCATGACAAGGGTAAGAGGAAGATTATTGACAACATGGAGGAAGAGAAAATATGCATGTTCCAAGTAGACCCACTTGTACAAAAAGAAACTTTTGCAATAGAGGTGAAGAGGCAACAACGCGACAAGAGAAGCACACAAAGTCAGAGAGAGAAGCAGAGAATAGAGGAAACGGAGAAGGAGTTGCATGAGTTGAAGGAGCAATGCCAAAAGGAACAGGAGCTGCGCAGAAAGGATAAGGAATCATAGAAGGAACAGATAAAGTAGGGGGTGTAACTTGTACAGATAGATGAAACTGCACCCGTATAGATAGTAGACTCATCAGAACAATTGGCATCATGTAGACATGGTGAACCATTACAGGAGCAGGACTTCTCTTAGGAGATAGAGCAAGCACTTGAACACATGGACATGAATATGGAGCAAAAGGAGTTAGAGCAAGATATCGACCTCATACCTTACCACCAAGAGGTCGGCCCGCCAGCTTCATCGTGTCTAGAAGAGGAGCATGTCCAAAGAGACCAAGGAGACACTAAAATCCTTGAGACAATCCAGAGGAGGAGATGCAAAACATCTCATTAAATGAGTCCCAATATAGAGTGGTGGAATATCATAGAGTGTCGACTATGGATGACCATACATATTTTGTGAAATTCGAGGAATGATTGATCATTTCTGGCGTGTGCAAACATCCAACAACATTGGCTAATGCTACTAGAGCATATGCTAAATCCAATAGCTCGAGCATTCACTTCCTGGTAGATAAGAATGAGCGAATGGCTCAGGCCCTACAGACAGCCAAGCAGGGAGGAGAATTGGTTAAGGCACCCACCTGAGTATAATTGAAGAAGGCAATACTGGATGAAGTATTATCCCTTGACACATTCATGCTGGAGTTGTATTCCAAGTTTGGTAGCATGCATAAGGTAGTCATCCATCTCAATGGTTGGCAACAACGATGTGCTAGAAGAGCATGTATCCTGTCAAACATGCATGTTGTTGTTTATTACATGAAAACATGGAAAATGAGATACAAGGTAGCTCCACTTCACTTGCCTAAGATGATGAAGCCTAGAGCGGTCGAGCTGAAGGCATGCAACCAAAGTCAGATGCGAAACTATGAAGGGCTCCCGCAGCTTATAACTAGTCTACAGGGTTCCCATGCACATGTATTCAAGAGTATGGATGTTGCTGTGCGCGCACATGCAATCCCATCTATTAGAACACTCACCTAGGTGAAGACAAAGGAAAATATCGGACTAGAGCTTGACTCATACTTTTACGAGTTGATGCACATAGCCACCAGCCCAGATTTGTTAATCAGTGCAAACACCATGCACAAGAATGTTGCTAGTCTGGTCGCACTCAAGAAAATGATGTGCATGCTATCAGACAAGTTGGACAAAGGAGCCAGAGCAGTGTACCTGGATGTTATGGAGGCAAGATTTCACTTCTATAAATATTTCACCTTAGAGTACATGGACACCATTGTGGACTACGGAGCTTGGCATCGGTTCGATACTGTGAACCACCATGAGCATGTCGAGGAGTTGGTCTTCCAACAATTATCTGAATCATAGTTATGTCTTTCATGGCTTGCTCAAGCCATTTTTTCTCACATGGGTACATGTGCATTGTAATGTAATGTATTGTCAAGTGTAAGTTCAAGTGTTCATGGTTGGATGTAACAATCATAGAGTAGATGAAGCGTATGGAAGGTAGATTAACTGTCACAAAGGGGAATGTCAAGGTCCACCCAAACCTTTTTTATATATAGTCCCTCATATCATTTTATATGATTTTGGTTATCCAAGCTTCTGATAGGACTATCTTAGAGAGAGCTTGTGTGGAGTACTAAAAAGGTATGTTTTTAATGATCATTTCAGTGGCTTTTTAGTAGGACTTATGAATCTTTTACATCGTGAATGTGGGAAACAATAGAGAATTGTGATAAAATATGTGGAATTAGTATGCAAGACTTATCCGTTGATAGTTGTCATTCTCCTGTGCAGGAAAGGGTAAAAACGAGGAGCTGCTGTTCCAAAGAAGAAGATAAGAACAGGGTAACTGTTGTCCCTTTGACAAAGGACCGAGTGCAAACGAGGCAAAGTAGGTTGAAGCAAACCGGTCTGGAAAAGGTGGAGAAGGCACCAGCTCGGCGGAGGAGAAAGAAGTGATTAGGGATTAACAGATTGGTGAATCCCTCAGGATCTTCGATCCTGAGGGATCGCTGCTTTATTTATCCTATCACTTAGACATCTCCATCGTTACCCTTATATAAAGGGACGACACTGTTAGTCTAAGGGGAGATGCTTTTATGTAACTTTTTCTTAAAGACTGAACTTTGGTCATCGAGTCTCGTTGAACTTGGCTCATTGTACTGTCTGTTTTATGCATTAATATAAACTTGGTGATTATCTCATCTTCGCGTCTGGATTAGCTTAAAGTGGTGTACCCTTGAGGCTAAGGGCTCGACCCCAGAGGACACTTGCTTTTGTATCACTACGATTTGATTTCTGCGTGGTTTGCTTATCGTCACTAGTTGGTAATCTGATATGCTTTATAAGTTACATCACATGCTCTGCTAAGATTCGTTCATTAATGTTCTTTCCATTGACTTTTCATTATATTATCAATACTTTCAGAGTGGATGAAATCTTATTAGACTCAACTGAATAGTGTTATTCTTGTGTTATGAAGCTTCTATGCTAAGTATGTGTGTTAAGGTAATTATCTGAAAGGTGTGTTCTTTATGATTCAGAATTCATGCTGTTCCATTTTGAAACACAGCTATAATTCCTGTTGATGATTGGTATTCAATCAGATTACTTCTTTAGAGTGTTACGTGTGTATGATTTTCACATGCTGTTCCATTATTGAGAGTTATTGCTGTTCCTTTAGTTGGGTGTGCGATTTGCTTGGAGAATGAAAGATTGGAGTTTTGATTACAATGAGAGCATTTGAGTTGATAGGATAAAGTTTGATTGTTACTCGCGAGGTTTAATTATAGTTATAGTGATTCACTGTTTAATTTCCTATTTGCCATTCCATTTTTATCTGCTGTTTCATTTACTCGCATTTGGTGTGAGAGCCGATCTGTGGCTGTAGTGAGCCTCTGCATTTACTGCCTTGCTCCCAGACCCATGATCCATGCTCTAGTTTTCTTTCCATCAGTTTCCAAAGGGATGGACTACTGTTGTCGAACCCTTGACTGATAAAGTTGCTTAATTTTAAGAGTGTGTGCTTTAATCATTTGAAGGAACTTAGTCATAGACGAGCATTAGTTTACTCTTGTGTTTTTGTAGGACGTTGTACTACTAGCATTACTCTGACAAATAGCCTCGGATTGAGTCACTCTTTGAAATAACCAAACGTTCTCGGATTGACATATTAATGTGAGGTAATTAGAGGTGAAAGAGACCCTTTTTATAGCTCTACAGCTTGGATGGTATTATAACGAGGCTTGGCTTCTCCATTGCGTAGAGCTAGTATATCTCTTTGTAGGAGTAGGAGGTTGTGGATGTAACGTTCTTCTATCGAAACTAGTGGTTGGACATGGATGTATTGTATGACTGGAACTTACACATCTTAATATAACAGAGCCAACATGTTTCATGCATATTTTTTATTGTATTTCAGGTATATTGAGTTCTATAAATGATATATGTATATGTTTTCTTATGCATGCATGTGTAGCTATTTCTGTATATGTATGTATGAATCTTTCTGAAATGTGTTGTTGGTTTAACCATCACTTTGGATTTCTATCTTACTTTCCTTCCATGTTGTGATGCATCTTTTCTCATGTGTTCCCTTCTTAATTGCGTTCTTTCATAGGTTTCCAAGGGGCACACTCACCTCACCCTCCATGTGTTAGAACCACTCATGCACCTTCCTTGACTTACTGCATATGTCACACCCTTGATACCAACAATGACATTTTACTTGCCTCTATACAAAACCACAGTCAAGGAATTACCATACAATCAACTGCTCGGACTCCTACACCAAATGATATGAGGCCTAATTGGGACTTCTTACCAGGGAGATCCCCTGACATGTTGGCAGGTCTAGCACTGTCAACAAGACCATATAGAGCCTTCTTTAATCTATAGATGTAGTCTTCTTTGTGAGAGAGAAGAAAACCTTGAGGTTGTTCAATGTAAACTTCTTCCTCCGATTCACCATTTATAATATCTGGCTTAACATCCACTTGCTAGACCTTGATTTTTCTTGAGCAAGCATAAGAAAGAAACATCCTGATAGCTTCCATTTTGGCAACGAGAGAAAATGTTTCTTCAAAATTGATTCCTTCAACCTGTGCATATCCTTTGCAAACTAATCTTACCTTGTTCCTAGTAACCTGTTCTCATTTTCTGCCCGAAGTAGGTGAATTCTTTATCTGAGAGTTCTTCTTCCTCTTCTTCCTTTTCTTCATCCTTACAACTACAAGTTTTTTCCTTCTGAGTCTGCTTTTCCTTACCATTCTTCTTGGATGCGGAAAATGTTGTTTCTAAGCGAGATGTTCCATCCTCTTCTTCAATCCTCATTTCATATTCCGTAAGAATTCCATGCAATTCATCTATTCTAAGATTGGTTAGATTCAATCTATCTTCCAAGATAGATACCTTAGGCTTAAATATTTCCGACAAGGTTATGAGGATCTTTAGTACAACAATTTTCATTTCAACAAGTTCTCCCAAACCTTCCAATGTATTTGTTCTTTCATCAACACACTGAAAGTGTTACGAAACCACCTCACAAAAATATAGAAAAGAAAGATCAACGCCTTATAAATTAGCCTCTCCGAGGGGGAAACCACCTTTACATTACATAAATGAACAATTCTTGGATTATACAAATGAAAAACCCTCCTTTCTATATATAGGAGTACAAGTGGTCAGAATATAATCAAAGTAGACATAACAATAATAATATAAGGGCACAACAATAACAATAGTGGGCTTCTATGGGGCACAATAATAACAATATGGAGACAATAGGGGAACACCAATAACAATAAGGGATACAATGACAATAGTAATGTGATAATCACTAGTATTATAGGGACCTAACATGCCCCTCTCTTTCAAAAAAGTGTTGTCCTCAATGCTTGAGTAGTTCTGGATGCTTTCGTATGAAATTCTCATCCTCCCATGTGGGATCTTCAATAGGTAAGTTCTTCCACTTGACAAGATACTCCGAAATTGATGGATTTCATAGCTGTCGAGTTCTTGTTTATGTGACTTCTTTAGGTTACAATATGATTTTTCCTTCCTCGTAAAGTTCTGGAAATATTGTTTGAACTGGGAGCTTGTCACCAATAGCCTTCTTTAAGCATGAAACATGGAAAACTGGGTGCACTCGGGAAGCTACAGGAAGCTCCAATTTGTATTCCATAGTACCAATCCTCTGCAACACCTTGTACATACCATAATACTTTGGTGATAACTTATTATCCTTCTTAGCTTTATTGAGGGGCATTTATTTATACGGTTGTAGCCATAGAAATACCCAGTCACCTATATCAAAACTTCTTTCACTACGATGTTGTTCTGTCTGTTGTTTCATTCTATTATGTGCTAAAATTATGTTATCATTTAAGAGTTGGAGAACTTGTTGTTGATGTTTGATGTGATCTTACACTACTTGGACCTTATAATTTTCTCTTAAATATGATGTGATGTATGGTGGGTGATATCCATAAAGTGCCATAAATGGGGTAATTTTTACTGCAGTATGGAAGGAAGTGTTATACCACCATTCAACCAAAGGCAAACATTTGACCCATTGTGTTTGTTTATTAGATAGAAAGAAATGAATATATCCTTCCAAACATTTGTTTACTATCTCAGTTTTCCCATCAGATTGAGGATGATAAGATGAGCTAACTGAGTACCAACAGAAGAAAATAATTATGTCCAAAAATTTCCAGTGAAAATGGGATCTCTGCCGTTTACAATAATCTTTGTGTTTCCATGTAGCTTTTGAATTGTTTCCATAAATGCTGTAGAAGCTATATTGGCTTTAAATGGATGAGATAATGCACAAAAGTGTGCATACTTGGTAATTCTATCAACTACCACCATGATGACACTCTTTCCTTCAAACTTGGGTAAACCTGTGATGAAATCCATTAAAACCTCCTCCCAATGTTGAATTGGAATGGATAAAGGTTGTAATAGACTCAGGGTCTTAATTGTTTCAACTTTAGGTTTTTGGACAACCAAACATTCCGCCACAAACTTTTGAATATCTGATTTAAGGTGTTGGGATGGGATCCCCTAGGGTTAATTTTGGGGCAAAAGCCCAAGTTTTGTTGTATAAAATGTGAAGTCTCCACAAGTTGTGGTCACGAAGCACGTAGATAGTTAAAGTATCATAAAGGGTTTTACCCTTCTTATATAAGTTGAGTTAGCTTTTGAAGATCTACCCATGGTCCGCAGAAAATGGGATTGTATAAGTAGGTGTGTCTAGAGAGTCTAAGGTAGAGACATAGAATGATGATGAAGATGAATGTAATGGGGCAGTAATAGTAAGAGAGAAGAAGTCTTAGAGTAGAAGGAAGGCTCTGCATCTGTATGCACAAAGGCTTAGAGTAGAGTCCACAGCTAAGTGTGTAGGGAAGTCTTGAGTTTGTAAGCAGAACTGAAGTATTGATAAAGAGATTATTCCATAAATTCCTGTGTTTTGCCTATTTACTTCGGTTATGAATGAATGTGCTTTTATGCTGTAATGAATGATGGGTTTATGAGATAATATTGTACTGATGCATGACTTTACATGATTGATATTGTTACATGAACGAAATTATTGTTAACTATTTACGTGAAGATTATCATATTGTATGCAGAAGTTATTAAACACTTAATTTGATCTGAGTAATTACAGGGTTAAGGGAAATCTTTGATGCACTTCAGTAGTTGATTTGCCTATTTAGGGTCTACGAGAGATAGTCGTAGACCTTCGCAGAGGTCTAGAGGTTGATTAAGAGAGTTATATCGATAAGCCATAAAGGGTTATCGATCTGCGCAATGGTAGGTTTAGGGAATTAACCAACATTACACTAATCTCTGGGTGTGGAAACTTGGTTCTAGCATCCCCCCATACTACTTTGGGTGAGACTTCAGTTTGCGCTCCGTAGATTGATGCCAAAAAGGCTAGTAGTGTAGGGATTTGTTTCAAAAAACTAACTTTGAACATGGGTCAGGATCCACTAAGCCAAGATAAGGCCATCCCAAAAAAACTCCTTCTTAACCCAGTGGTAAGTTTTTAAAAATCCCGAGTGTCCTCCTAAGGGAGAGGCATTCAATTCCATAAGAATCTTTTGTTTGAGTTGAGAATTCTGACATAGGTATAAGCGATCTTTGTACCGTAATGAATCATTTTTCTAGCTAAATGTATCATATGTACTGGGATCTTGTTGTATATTTTGAATTAGTGCCCTCATTTCTTCGTCATTCTTCCATTCATCCTTTTCGTCATTTATCCAATCTAGTTGGATAATAGAAATGGCACAAAGCAATGATTCCACATCCTCATCCTTTCTTGAGAGTGCATCTGCCACAACATTTTTCTTCCCTTTTTTGTATATGATTTCAAAGTCATAACCCAACATCTTTGTGACCCATTTTTTCTTCTCTTCTAAAGATAATATTTGTTCTAAAAAGTATTTAAGACTGTCATGATCCATTTTTAACTTGAAGTATCTTCCCATTAGGTAGGGTCGCCATTTCATAAGTGCATGTAGTATTGCCAACATTTCCCTCTCATAAATAGCTTTGTGTAAATACTTTCCTTTCATTGGACGACTTTCGAAAACAATGGGTCTTTCTTCTTGCATTAAAATAACACCAATTCCATTTTGTGAGGCATCACATTCCACAATAAGGGGTTTTGTGAAGTCCGGTGTAGCTAAGACTAGTGGTTGGCACATTGCCTCTTTAAAATGTTCAAAGGCCTTCGTTGCTTCTGGAGTCCATAAAAATGTATCTTTCTTCAATAATGTTGTTAGAGGTGGTGCTATTCTCCCATAATTCTTAAAAATCTTGCGATAATACCCTATCAACTCGAGAAATCCTCGTAGATGCTTTATGGATGTGTGGATTTTCCATTTCTTAATGGCTTTAATTTTTCTAGGGTCTACCTTAAAACCTTCATGAGATACAATATGACCCAAATATTCCACCTCTTTTACTCCAAAGAAATATTTGGAGCTTTTTGCATATAATTGTTTCTCCTCCAATAGTTTGAGCACCCTGTCAACATGTTGAACATGATCCTTCCAAGACTTGCTATAGATTAGTATATCATCAAAAAATACTAACATAAATTTTCTAAGGAAGGGTTTGAAAATGGAATTCATCAAACCTTGAAATGTAGAAGGTGCATTGGCAAGGCCAAAATTCATGACCAAAAACTCATAATGACCCTCATGATTTCTAAATGTTGTTTTCAGAATGTCTTTAGTGTTCATTCTGATTTCAGGATATCCTGAATGAATATCCAACTTGGTTAAGTAAATTTATCCATGCAATTCATCCAATAGTTCATCAATGACAGGAATGGGAAATTTATCTTTAATAGTGAGCTTGTTGAGCTCCCTATAATATGGACACATCCGCCATGACCCATCCTTCTTGTGCACCAATACTACTGGAGTAGAGAAAGAACTTTTACTAGGTTGAATTATATTAGCCTCTAGCATTTCTGCAACCATACATTCAGTTTCACTCTTTTGGGCATAGGGATATCTGTAAGGTCTGATGTTTGGAGGAACACTTCATGGAATCAAATGAATAGCATGATCATGATCATGAATAGGTGGGAGACCTTTGGGAGTCTCACATATCTTGGAATGATTGTCCAAGACTTTTTGGAGATCTGGAGAAATAAATGATTTTGATGTGGGAACCTCTAGTGAACACAATTGTGCAATTACACCTAGTTGTTCTTTATTTAGAAGCTTTGTAATTCCATTAGAGATGATTATATTTAATTGTTTACCTATGATACCTCTTAATTCAACTTCCTTTCCTTTCGAAGAAAATTTCATGAAATGTTTTTGAAAATTAAAATCTATTGTACCCAAGGATTGTAGCCATTGGACTCCGAGTACAACATCAACACCACCCAATGGAATGGAAAGCATTGGACTATTAAATACATATTCTCCCATTGATATCTTGATATTATGGTACATTCCAGAGAAATTTATGGTTCCTCCACTCACAACCATCAATTGACACTTTAGTGCTTGAATAGGAAGCAATTCAATTCCTTGGCTATCTTATAATGAATAAAATTATCGGTACTGCCTCAATCAATCAATACTATTACCTTTTTCTTCTTGATATGTCCTTCTATCTTGATAGTTTGAGGAATGGTAATTCTAGCCAATGCATTACAAGATATGGTTGGATTCATTTCTTCTTTATATAGGGTTTGTTCCTAGTGTATATCCTCTTATTTTGACGTTTCATGTTCATTTTCTTCCTCCTCTTCACAATCTATGTAAAATAATTTCTTCTTAGCACACTCATGACCTTTATTGTATTTTCTATCACAATTTTAACAAATCCATTTGGATCTTTTTTCTTCCAATTATTTGGGTTTCAACCTTGTAGGTTGTGCAAGGCTAGAGGAAACAACACTTCTATCCTTAGTTGTGAGTGGTAGGCTTCCTTGTTGCCATAATTTTTCTTTACATTTTTCTTTCCAACCTGAATGCCTTCTGCAATGAGTTAGGTTCCCAAAGGTGAACCTCATGTTAGATTTTATCCTTTAAAGTCCCTATGAACACTTCAATCTTATGCTCCTCTGGAATATAATTTACCCTTATATTCAAATTTTGGAAGTCCTCAATGTGCTCCATCATTGAATCCTTTTGTTTGAGGTTTATCAATTGGCTAAAAAAAGTGTTGCTTTTTGTATCCTCATAATGTGCTATCATTTATTCTGTAAAAATTGCCCAAGTGACAATTTGTTTATGAGAGAAAAGCCATCGATACCATACAAATTGATTTGGTTCCAAATATAAAGTTTCAATCCGTACCTTTTGTGTGTTTTGCACATTATTGAGATCAAAATATTGCTCCATTTGTAGTATCCATGTTACAGGATCCTTGCCATCAGACTTCCTCATATCTATCTTTGGAACATGATGGGTCTTCAATCCAATATTAGAGTCTAGGAAATCATGATTAACATATCTTTTGTTCTCATCATGAGTTTCCTTTACTACCCTTTCACCATTAGTAAGTGTTTCTTGTAGAAACTTAGTCAAATCTATCTTCAAATCTTCCATCTTAACGTCCATGCCATTCATCTTATTTTCCATGCCATCCTTCTTAGCTTCCATGCCATCCATATTAACTTGCACTCTATTCATATTATCTTCCACACCATTCATATTATCTTACACGCCTTTCTTTTAACCATCAGTCTTAGCTTCTGTTACCTTTTGTGAGAGTGAAATTTGTTGCACTTGGTCTCATAATTTTGAGATATCATGTTGCATTTCTTCCTCTTATTCATGAGTCATGCTAGAGATTTCAGGTTGCTTACTAGGTGTTTCCATTTTCTTTCTTCGTGGCATCAATTAATGATAATTATGCTTCACTATGCCCTTCGTACTTCAACCTAATTTTCCACCCAAACATATGCAAAATTTTAAAAAGACTGCACACCTTTTTTCACTTTGTAGAAGCTCGATATTGAATCTATTATATCTCTGTAAGTGCGGATCTCCAAGGTCTGAAATTTCTTCTTGCTCTAGCCCTCTTAGTCCTCTTTCGAATGCCACCAGTCTGATCAAAATTGGATTCTCCAACAAAGAGTTATGCTCAATCTTCCAAGATGACTCAATTATATAATGTTTGAGTAGAACAAACTTGTATGACATGCCACGTGTCAATGTTTCGACCTTCAGATCTGAAAAAGATACAAAGAGAACTACATTCCATCCTATTTTTGTAACTTCTTACGAAATTTCAATCTGATGCTCAGAGAGAAAGTTATGACGATTTTCCCGAGGTCACCTGTTTGGAATGTAATTCGAGAGTCTGCAAAAACCCTACCTTCCTTAGATCATATCTCTGAAAATATAGGGAAAAAAAATTTGAAATTTTGACCCGAGGTTCAGAACAATTTTGGCTTAAATGGTTTTTTTTAGCTTTTGAAACATCACAGAAACAAAGTTATAGCAAAAATGCCACAATGACCTATTTGGAGAAACAAAACCCTAGAATCCATAGCTCTGATACCAAATTCTATGAAAATAGCTTAGAAAAAGATAGAAAATAAATATCAACGCCTTAGAAATCAACCTCTTCGATGGGACAACCTCCTTTATATTACCCAAATGTATAATTCTTGGATGATACAAATGACAAAACCTCCTTTATATATATAGGAGTCTAAGGGGTCAGAATATAATCAAAGTCAACATAACAATAATAATATAAGGGTATAATAATAACAATAGTGGGTTTCTATGGGGCACAATAATAACAATATGGAGACAACAGGGGCACTACAATAACAATAAAGGCCACAATGACAATAGTAATGGGGGAATCACTAGTATTATAGGGTGTTAAATTAGCAACTAGGGCCAAAATTCATGTGGGTCATCTTATTCATGGCTAATAATATTTTTATTACATTCCTCTCATCGAGAGGTGTAGGATTGATCTAAAGATCATCCGATTCCGATAAGTATTTATGGAGATATGAATTTATTTTGATTATGGAATTATTATCAAGCCGACCTACAACTCATGTAGGCTCAGAAGCCCAACAGTCACATCTATTCAAACATCATCAGTTGTGTATAAATACAAGAGGACTTTTCCTCATTTTCACTCACTCATCTCATCACATCTCTTTCTCTCTTCTGCGCAGAAAAGAGGGTCTTCTCTACTGCGTAGTAAAGAGTCTCTCTCTCACACATGTCAAAGGAAGCTGCAACTGTAGATCCAAAGTTTGACCAGCATGGACCATCAAACCTCCTCTTCTGAACTGCGTTGTAGGTTCATCTGAAACTCCTCTAAAGGCTGCAACTTTTGGTGGTAGAATCAAGTCGATCCGACAGTCAGTTTGCGAGATATCAACTGCCCTAGTTTGAAGGAAGATGCTGAAATTGAAGTTGCAACTGTAGATCCAAAGTTTGACTAGTGTGGACCATCAAACCTCCTCCTTTGAAATGCATTGTAGGTTCATCTGAACCTCCTCGAAAGGCTGAAAATTTTGGTGGTGGAATCAAGCCGATCCGACGGTCGGTTTGAGAGATAACGACTGCCCTAGTTTTGATGATGAAGCGATAATGTTGATGCTGCTGATCTAGGGTTTGCTACTGTTGATATAAATCATATTTATTGTGCTATTTATCTCTGATGAATTATTGAAGATAAAAGAAGATTTGATTAAAGGGTTTCCCCACACATTGTGGGGTCTGTCCCTGGCTAGCCGCCACATCTTGTGTCTCTTCTCTTGGCTTGTTTTCTGTCGATCATTTAATGTTCTATCTACACTTTACTTTAATGTAAATGTGATTGCTAATCTGTGGAATATAATAAGAAAAATAACTAAACTGTTATAAGCATATAACATACCATAACTTAACATGGTATCAGAACTGAGGTGAAGACAGAGGTCGAGCAAGAGCAAGAGCAATCACAGAAGAGAAGATAGGCAAGGCTATCCTAGAAGAACAAGGAGTGTTGGACCATGTGAGAGGCAATATTGTTGAGCCTTTTCTTCTCATGCTAAGAAAATAAATAATTCCGGGACTAAATCAAAAGGAAAGACTGGACCTAAGGGTGGAAGAAAAGGACAATGTTACATTTGTGATAAAGCAGGTCACTATGCAAGGGAATGCCCTGATAGAAAGGACTCTCACCATGACAATGATCAAAATCCCTCTCATGGTAATCGAAGGGATGGAAAATTAAATAGCAAAGGTAAAAGGAATGTTGGAAATCAAGGAAAAGGACAACCATTCAAGAAGGCTAGAAATTCGAGGATGTATTAAATGCACCTAACCTCCGAAAGAACCTAGTGTCCATCTCAACAATGGAAGACAAAGGCTACAAGGTAACCTTTAGTGATGGCAAGGTACATGTATCGAAAAATAATGTTAAAGATGCCTTTACTCTTGGGTTTCATGTTGATTCATTATATTAGGTCGATTAAAGTCAGGTAGGTGTCATGTCTTATGACACATCTCTTCAGTCTGAACTTTGGCATTGGAGGTTTGCCCACCTTCATTACAAAGATCTACCCAACGTAAGACATATGGTAACAAGGATGCCCGAATTCCAAGTAGAAAAAGAACGTGTATGTTTGAGATGTGTCGAAGGAAAGCTCAAAAGGGGACCATTCCCCTCAAGCCTAAGCAAAACATCTGATATATTACAGTTGGTTCACTCAAGCATAATTGAGGTTGGCATTAACAGGGAGACTACTACACCACATACTCCAGAGCATAATGGTGTGGCACCGTATGATTGTGGAAGTTGTCTCTATGGGTAGATGATGTAACAATGCTTGATGTGGAAGAACCGATGGATCCTATTTATCCACCTGAGCCTTCCTATTCCAGGAAGAGGCCTTCATGGCTTAGGGGTATACTTGATGATGCTGAAAGACATGCTGCACCCCTAGGAACCTTCCGTGAAAGTAAGATACCCAACAGGTATCAGGGATACCTGACCAGTATGAGCACAATCATACAAAATGAGCCTTCATCATTCTTAGATTCCATCAAGCATCAAGTATGGAAGGATGCTATGACCATTATGGAGAATGATGTTTGGGAAGTAGTTCCTAGACCCCAGGACAAGACAATTGTTACTTCAAAATGGCTTTACAAGATAAAGCTGTAGCAGATGGAAGTACGGAATAGTATAAGGCTTGCTTTTTTGCTCGTGGTTTCTCCCAGAAGGAAGGTATAGACTATGATGTGATATTTTCACCTGATGCTAGATATACGACCATCTGCTTGATCATAGCCCTTGTGGCTTCACAAGGATGGAACCTACATCAGATGGATGTCAAGACCACCTTTGTGCACGGTTCGATCAAAGAAGAGGTCTACGTGGAGCAACCCGAAGGATTTGAGATTTATGATTGAAAATATCATGTATGCAGGTTGAAGAAGGCTCTCTATGGGATGAATCAAGCACCCCGAGCATGGTATGAGACGATCAATAGCTACTTGATGAAGCTGGGATTCACTAGGAGTGAAGTCGATCCTAACCTTTACTTTAAGGTTGAAGATGACAAGCCTCTCATACTGGTGTTGTATGTGGATGCCCTCTTTCTAACAAGTGCATACCCTCTCATTCACAAATGTAGGAGGGAGTTGGCTTCTGAATTTGAAATGAAGAACTAAGGACTTGAAGTGTGGCAGAAGCCAAAGGAAATTTTCCTATCTCAAGGAAAATATGTGGTGAAGATTCTGAAAATATTTGGTATGGTGGACTGCAAGCCCGTGACTACCTTGAGGATCTTAACTTTTAGAAGTTGTATGGTAGTGATGTCGGAGCAGATTTTGGAAATGCCTCTGAGTTTCAAAAGCTCATTCGCGTTGATGTTCTTGGTGAACCTCCATTCAAACATATGTTTTGCAGTTAGCATTATGAGCTCATAGTTGGTTAAGCCTCACTAGATTGGTGCCAAGAATATTCTGAGATGTCTTCAAGACACAATCTCTCATGGATTAAGATACACTGCCAGAAATATGAAACTGCATAATTATTCGAATGCTGATTAGGTAGGTAGTGTGGAGGATCACTGGAGCACTTTTTGGTGTTGTTTCTCTTTGGATTCTGCTTCGATATAATGGATGAGTAGGAAGCAGAATTCGGTTGCCATAAGCACTGCAGAGACTGGATACATATCTACGAGTATGATATTGTATGGAGCTGCCTGGTTGGGGAAGCTATTCAGTGAGTTTTTTGAACACATATCACTATGATTCTCTGTAACAACCAGAGGTGGGATTCAATTATTGAGGAATCCCATATTCGTCAATTGCTCCAGCAAATAGACATCATCTGGGATATGGTAAGTTGATGAGAAAGGAGGCTCCATCACATTAAGATGATGTACAAGTTGATATACCTTGTCAAAGCCCCGAGGAAAGATCTAATCTGTGATTTTCCCAAATGAATTGGAGTCGTCAAGAAACCCTTGTACAAGGGTCATGCATGTTGCATACATTGAACTCTGGGAGCTCTGAGGGCTTGTGGTTTTTACTGGAGAAACATACGACCACAGGGTTGTTGGCATTATGAAACAAGTGATGTCCTTGATGGCAAAATGAAAAATTATAGTGCAGCAGGTCAGTAGCAAAGAATTGATGATCAGACTACAAAGAATGAAGAAAGAAGAGTATATACGCAGGTTCACTATATACCAAGTAGGGTATACACGCAGGTTCACTATATACCAATTCGCGTATACGCAGGTTCGCTATATACCAAGTAGGGTATACACACAGTTTCATGCACGGAAAAGCGCGTACATGTTGGAAAGCTTACTTTTGGTTCGTGGTAGTTAGTCCTCGTTATTTGAACCTATGGTTTTGGACCATGGTATCTCGACAAGTGTGTTGATCCCAAGTATTGGTCTCTTGGTATTGATTTATTATGGTTTTGGACCATGGTATTGAGCAAGGCCTAAGACTATAAAAGGAGAAGAAGATCGTTAGGCAAGGCTGTCCGAAAAGTCTTGAATATCTGATGAAGGATGAGATCTAGTATGCAGGTTATGGGTTGGTGATGCATTGCTTGATCTGAGCTAAGGAGGGATCTCACCGGTTGATGGAGAACAAGATCTAAGGAGAGATCAGGATCAAATGGTTTGAAATGAACTATCTTTATGATGCTTATTCTAGATCTGCATACTGACGCATGTAATATACTATAAATGTTATGAGTATGACTGATGTCTGGTACAGCTACAAAGTTATAAGAAAATATTTTTAGATCTGTACGTGGGTTGTCTTTGGCAAAAGCGCGTATGTACGCGGGTTTGATTCATCGTAGTAGCGTATACATTATGAAGTATAATATTTGAAGTTGCAGATGGGTCTGATTGTTATGGCAGAGTTCTGTAGTCTGTTCTGGTGACTGTGTTATTGACAGGGTTTCAGTGTTTCAGTGATTCAGAGATTGATGATGTTAGTAGTGATTGTTTTGAGCTTCAATGATAGTTATGGGTCCAGTATGAAAATTGGATGAAACGTGGCCTTTCAGATTATGTGTTGTGCTTCAAGAGTATCCAGTCTGAAAATGTATGAAACGTGGTACCCAGAGGAGAGAAGATTGTAGGCCGGCGCCTACGTACTAGTATCTTAGCTAGTACAAGAGAAAAGGGGGTTGTAGCTCCCTTCTAGGAGAGTCTGGAGAATGAGAGAAGGTTGTAGCCTTCTGCAGGTTGCAGCCTGCGTGCTGGTAAAGGACTGCACCAGTACATTGTAAAAGAAGTTTCTTAATAAAGGAAGATAGAAACGAATTGCAGCAGGTGGTTTTCACCCACATTGGGTTTCCACCTTATATCATGGTGTTCATGTGTGTTGCTTATGTGTGTTGATCTATCTGTTTTACTGCTACTGTTGACTGTTAATATGACTAATAATGTTCTGATGCATCCATTGAAGATCACATAACTGAATCATGAGTTTAATGGTTATACGCTAGTTGCAATAGACACAGTCGCGTATATACGTGGGTATACTTAACTGAAGTAGTGTATATGAATCTGAGTATGAAATTGTAAAAGTTCAATTGATTAGATAATACTGATTCACGCCCCCTCTCAGTATTATTTCCAACAAGGGTGAGTCACCCTCCCCTAGTGGTGCGCACTGGAACAAGATCATTCGCTCTCTTGTGGGACAAGATGATTCGCTCTCTTGTGGAACAGGATGATTTGCTCTCCTATGTAGCAGGATGATTAGTTCTCCTGTGAGACCTGGATTGATGTGTTCTCCATGGTGATTGTAGCAGGATTGATGTGTTCTCTTGTGAGGCTTGGATTGATGTGTTCTCCTGTGAGGCCTGGATTGATGTGTTCTCCATGGCGATTGTATAAGGATTTATGTGTACTCCTGTGAGGCCTAGATTGATGCGTTCTCCATGGCGATTGTAGCAGGATTGATGTGTTCTCCTATGAGGCCTAGATTGTGTTCTCCATGGAAATTGTAGTAGGATTGATGTGTTCTCCTGTGAGGCCTAGATTGATGTGTTCTCCATGGCGATTGTAGCAGGATTGATGTGTTCTCTTGTGAGGACAGGATTGATTAAGTTCTCCTATTAAGGCATCCTACCCACACAGTCTGGGACTCATGGGAAGTACCTCTCATCTGATCAATGCACAGGGAAATGAAGTTAGGGACCATAGTAGTACTAATGGATGCATCACTGTATCTACCGTACTCCCTATGCTAAAATGACCTCCATTGATTTGGGAACAATGATACTGGTCTGAAACCAGTGGTAGGATTTGTACCATACTATGACATTGACTTTCGGTTAGTTGAGACTGGTCTGGAATTAGTGGTACATACTCTGAGACTGAATTCGTGTCAATGTAGTACTAGTCTGGGACAAGTGAGAGTGGTACATACTATGATGCTAACTTCGGGTGGGTTGAGACTGGTCTGGGACCAGTGGTACACTCTCTTAGACTGCGATATTGGTCTAGGACTAGTGGTAGGAGTGTTACCTACTATGAAGTTGACTTTGGGTCGGTTGAGACTGGTCTGGGACCAGTGGTATGCACTCTGAGACTGACTTTGAGCCAGTGGAGGATGATACTGGTCTGGGACCAGTGGAGTTGTACTCACTATGACGCTGACTTTGGGTTGGTTGAGACTGGTTTAGGACTAGTGGTACATACTCTGAGACTAACTTTGAGTCAGTATGATACATCCTCGATCATTTATTCTTCTTCATAATTCAGACAAAGCAAAGCAGAACAGAACAATGCAAGAGCAAAGCAGAACAAAGCAGGACAATACAGATCATAATAGGGAAGAACAAGACAAAGCAGAATAGGCAGAATAGAGTAGAGTAGGGCAAGGGTTAGGCTATATAGGGCAGTGCATTTGATGGATTTATAGTAGCAACCGATAAACAGATTGCAGATGAAGATCTCCCTAGTTGAGAGGGAGTGTTAAATTGGCAACTACGACCAAACTTCATGTGGGTCATCTTATTCATGGCTAATAATATTTTTATTAGATTCCTCTCATCAAGAGGTGTAGGATTTATCTAAATATCATCTGATTCTGATAAGTATTTATGGAGGTATGAATTTATTTTGATTATGGAATTATTATCAAGTTGACCTACAACTCATGTAGGCTCATAAGCCCAATAGTCGCATCTATTCAAACATCATCAGTTGTGTATAAATACAAGAGGACTTTTCCTCATTTGCACTCACTCATCTCATCACATCTCTCTCTCTCTCCTGCGTAGAAAAGAGGGTCTTCTCTACTGCACAATAAAGAGTCTCTCTCTCACACATGTTGAAGGAAGCTGCTGAAACTGAAGCTACAATTGCAGATCCAAAGTTTGATCAGCATGGACCATCAAACTTTCTCTTCTGAACTCTGTTGTAGGTTCATCTGAACCTCCTCTGAAGGCTCAAACTTTTGGTGGTGGAATGAAGTCGATCCGACGGTCGGTTTGCGAGATATCGACTGCCCTATTTTCAATGAAGCTACTGAAACTGAAGCTGCAACTGCAAATCCAAAGTTTGACCAGTGTGGAACATCAAACCTCCTCTTTTTAACTAAGTTGTAGGTTCATCTAAACCTCCTTTGAAGGCTGCAACTTTTGGTTGTGGAATCAAGCTGATTCGACGGTTAGTTTGTGAGATATCGACTGCCCTAGTTTTGATGATGAAGTCGCTAATGCTGATGCTGTTGATCTAGGGTTTTGCTACTGCTGATATAAATCAGATTTATTGTACTATTTCTCTCTGCCAAACTATTGAAGATAAAAGAAGATTTGATCAAATGGTTTCCCCACACATTGTGGGGTTTGTCCCTGGCTAGTCGCCACATCTTGTGTCTCTTGTCTTGGCTTGTTTTCTATCGATCGTTTAATGTTCTATCTGCACTTTACTTTAATGTACATGTGATTGCTAATTTGTGGAATATAATAAGAAAAAGAAGTAAACTCTTATAAGCATAGAACATGCCATAACTTAACATAGGGACCTAACAAAAAGTATGCAACAATGTCTTCATCTTCCGTCATTTTGAGTTGCTCATTTTTTTCCCTGAAAATTTGAAGCTTTGGTTCTTTCACCTTTGATTCACCTGCATATATATTTTCAAGCTTGCCCCATACCTCTTTAGTAGTTTGGAAACTCAATACCTTAATATAAACAAATTCGATAAGCCCATTGATAATAAGATCTTTAGCATTTGCATCATATACCATATTTTTCCTACCTTCTTCATCCTAGGTTTGTCTGAAGCCTTTGTTAATGATTTCCTATACTTCTTATCCTTGCACCAGAAAATGAACCTGAATTCTTCCACTCCAAAGTGCATAGTTATTTCCATTGAACAAAGAAACTCTATTCTTAGTATACTCTTTGATCTCCTTCCAATTGTTAGACTTATATTGAAGGAACCAAGCTCTGATTCTAATTGTTGGAAATACTGAGAGGGGGGTTGAATCAGTATTTCTTCACAATTAGCACTTTTAAATATTTTCAGAGAATTAGCTAATCCTCATTTATTATTAATGTTTATGCATTAATAAAAGTAAATAAAATAACACAGTAAGCACAAGAATTTTAGGTGGAAAACCCCCTCCAGGTCAAAAGCCACCAAATGCTTTTCTAATAAATTCTTTAATCTTCAGCCCCAACTGTTGGCTTAAGGAGGCCTAACCCAGGTTCAGAGTTATTCATGCCAACAAAAAAAACCCTAACTATTGGCCCTTTTTGAAACAACCTGCGCAGCGCAGGCTGCAGTCTCACTCGAAGGAGTATTGGGGGATGCTAGAACCAAGATTTTGCATCCAGAGGCTGTGTGATGTGTATTATGAAATGCTTGTAGTTTAGATCTACCTTTGTGTAGATCTATACCTTCTTATTGTCCACTACTTTAACTATATCCAATTGACCTCCAGGTCTTCATGAAGGTATATAATTGTGCTTATCAGACATAAAATAGGTAGATCCACAACTTTTTCTCAGTAAATAGTAACCCTGGATCTACCTTTGCACAGATCTACCCATTCCGAATAGTTATAATAACAATCTATCTAATATCTTCGCGAAAATAGTTCATTACACTTTTCATGCATAATTATTAAAGATCCAATAGATTTGAGCAGTATAACACATTAATTTATAGGAAACAACTTACAGAGAGAAGATACATTAACTTAAGTATAATTAAAGAACAAATCATAGGTGCATTCAATTTAACCCAAAATTGTCTTTATTAGATTCAACATTCAAATTACAGATTCTTTTACCCTTCGCACTTATTTGCAGGGGCCTGAACACTCAGCTGCGGACTTGCCAAGGTCTTCACACACTCAACTGCATGAGCCTTCCCCTTTTGCCTAAGTACACGAACATACCTTTCCTATCATATCACCTTCCCCTTTCAATGGATCTTCATCAAAAGTTATCTCCCTAGAATTACTATGGCTCAAATATTTATAGCCTTTCTATTGCAATACCATGTCCCACGACCTATGGGTGAGTCTCAAAACCATCCTATCACTTACCCATACAAGTGGCTAAAGCCCCTTTGACTCTTACTTAACTGCGTTCTCCACTTCCACATTTCACGAAGACTTTACATTATTTACAAATTTATAACCAAAAGTTGCTTAAAGTAACAAAATTTGACCATATGGACCCTATCCCAATAGGCCCCCAACACAAATCTGGTGACTCACCCTTTAGTCACTCAACTAGATTCTCTACTTTGTGGTGGATCTCACTGAACTCCCGCTTCAATGCTTCCAGCTCCGCGATGCTTTGTATTGCATCCTGTTTCACTTCTTCGACCAATTTCTTTGTAGTTGGTCCCTCCACTGCATGGCGCATGGTCCTTTGAGTCTACTGAAAATATTTCAAATTTTCTGGATTAGTCCAAGAGATCTGGCTTGCCTCCTTTGTCCATGGTTGAAGCCAAGCCTTTAACACTGATTCTTTTTGCTACAATTCCCCAATTTGTGCTTGTATCATCTTCCCTTTTTGTAAACGCGTGAAGTGTTGGACTGGCGCTAAGGTGTGCACAGTCGCCTTGATCTCATCATATTTTTGCTGGGCCTCTCTAATTTCTATAGTCAATCACTATAGGTTTTGTTCCTCTTGCAAATTATCGCACAACTCCATGGAGTTTTAAAAAAGAAAGTCACAACCTTTGACTGCATTCTCCAGAGTAGTCATGTGCTCCTTGATGGTTGCATCGCACTACTCCATGACCTCTGGTGGAGTAGTCGGCTACATTTTTGGCTGTGGTTATGATATCTTCTTTTGAAAGTCAAAAGTGACTCAGACTATTTCAGCTTTCCATTCGCACGCTATAGCAACCAATTTCCTACCCTTTTTCACAATTGTTGCATCCTCCCGAATATGTAACTTTGGGACTGAATTACACGCATGTGTAACTACTGCTTCCAGGATTTGACTTCGTGTTGTTAGCTCTTTGTTTTCTTTCAGGTCTTCAGCCTTTTCAGCGAATATCTATTCATTTTTCAAGTTAACCTCGCTGATCACCACTAGTGTGGGCTGCTCTCACTTCGCTTCCACATTTTGCAGAGACTTTACATTATTTACAAATTTATAAATAAAAATTTCTTAAACTGTCAAAATTTGACCCTAGGGACCCTATCCCAACACCAATTGAAATGAAAGAAATAACTTCCTAGGATTCTAAAAAAGCATTCTTCTCTAAATCCCACTGGAAGGACGCCACAATGCCCTAGTTTCTTCAGTAATCAACTGAATGGATGCCCCAACACCCTAGCAAGCCATAACTCACCCTAGCACCACCCTAATACCCTAAAGTGTTCACATGCCCCAACCTGTAGGTGACTTCATACACCTCCCTAGCACGTCCCTGCCACCCTAAAATGAGTGAAATATGACAAGGCTGTGGATTTCCAAACCATGGACAACAATCCATGATACAATAATATGTGCAATGATTTTCATGTACTTGACCAAATATGGAATCCCTCTATGACCTACAACCCAGCCATCACATCATCCCAACAGTGACTCCTATACCTCCCAACACCACCTCTTTGACTCTAGGTAGAATGACTCTTTCACAAATGACTATTTTACAATCTTTACAATCATGGCTACTTTACAAATGACTCTTTCAAAAATTTATGATGATGACTCTTTTACAATGATGATTGTTTTATAAATGACTCTTTTACAACTTTATAATGATGACTCTTGGGCTTAAACATACTTCATGATATCTGGATGGTGCTCATGTCTTCAAGGATGTCCAGCTGCAATGCTTCCTTTGTTTTGATACTTCCGCTCTTGAATTCTTTCTTGATTTTTTACTTGAATCTTCTTCTACCTGCATGCAAAATTTTCCCGACGGAACCAATCCCAAAACAAAACAACATACCATTCAACTTACCCCTGCTTTCAATACACATGTAAGTACATAATGATGAATAAATACAAATTAAAATTACAATGTGTACTTGAAGTGTGCTTGTCGCTTTTGTTGTTGACTTGTTGCAGCAATAAACAAAGAATCCCACTCTTGATACAAGTCTAAACTCTATGCAAGACTATATCCAAAACTGACCTAAATATATATACAATAAAAATTGATGACAAACCCTAGACTTGTGATGGACCAAGTTCTAAGTACAACAATAGAGACCATTCTATAAACTATGACAAGATAAGTAACATGAAATTACATCATCATATAGATTTAGCAGACTTGGTGTAGCATCAAGAATATGTAGCATCAAATGTGAAGTATCAAGAATAGGACATCCGAAATGTGGTATGAAAACTAACTATGACATATCGAGACATAGAGATATAACTGAAACCCTATATATACTTACGTTGTCCTACAAAAACATATGTGAGAGATGCTATTAAAAATTCAAATGTAAACACTAATCATACATACCTTGTTATAGGAGACTTACCCTTGACTATTGGTGTGTAGTCCTTACTGTAGTGATCCTTGAAAGCATGCGTTTTCTTGCCTTCTAGGTGCTCGATATTGAATTTGTTGTATCTATGTAATTTCAGATCTCCAAGGTATGAAATTTCATCCTATGGTATCCCTCTAAGTCACGTTCCTAACCCCATAGGTCTAATCAATATTGGATTGTTCAAGAAATAGTTATTCCCAATCTGCAAGGCTGACCAGATTATATACTAGTTCAGTAGGGTGAACTTATATGAAGGGTCACGTGTAATTGTTGAGACCTTCAGCCCTGAAAACAATACCAACAAACTAGTGTCCATCCTATTTATGTAACTATTTATGAAATTTGAATCTAATGCTCAGAGAGAAAGTTATGAATATTTTCCCAATGTCACCTGTTTTACATGGAATTCAGGAGCTTGCAGAAACCGTAACCTCCTCAGATCATATCTTTGAATACATAGCGAACCAATATTTGCAATTTTGTCATGAGTTTCATCAAGATTTTGGCTCAAATGGGTTTTAATCTCAGCTTATGATGCTTCTAAAAAAAACATTATCGAGAAAATATCACGATGGCCTGTTTGAAGCCAAAAAATCCATACAAGAGGAGGATATGAGGGTCACTATTTATATGAATTTCTTGAGTTGAGAGGGTCCTCAACAAGTGAACGTTGGAAGAATTTTAGGAGAAAAAAAAAACATTATTAATTATTAATTATTCAATGACCACAAGCAATTATGAGTTCCATGCCACAAACCCATAGGGTTTTATCCCACTAAATAGGGTTACTAACGTCAAACATGAATATATCTAAACCGTGAAGAATTATGTGGCATGCCATATATCAACGAAAACATCTCGATGTGTAGAATCCATCCAGAATATCCTTGACTTAGAATAGAGTAAGTTGTCAAGTTAAAATGCCCATACAATATTGGGGTAGCCCCTATTGCTGCTTGGGTTGACATCAATGACAACCACAGTTTCTACTGCTGATGTAGGGTATGCTTTACGTAATACAATTAATAATGAAAATTTACAAAAATATCTTTCATCTATTGGGGAATTTGGGAAAACTATATTGACAGTTAATAGAGGGTTTTCTGGCTTAATTATTGTATAGGTAGAGTTAGTTTTACAATTTGAGATGCACATCAATGTCTTTAAGTCACACACAAAAACCTTTTCTTGTGCTTGAAATAAGGTACAACAATTTCCTTCGGCCTTGTGATCTTCATGCTAAAATCTAAGCCTTTGTAGAGACAATCAATATCTATCAGTCTCCATTGCAAAATATAGAATTCTCTTTTCCTTATCATATTTTGAATGAAGTCTTCGAAGAGTTATGGAACTCGTGCTCAACTATTTCTTGATTTTTCTTTTGAAGTTTCGAAAACAATGACAGAAGGATCTATTTTCCTTCACCTCATATTTATCACCATTAACATTTACGAATGGAGATGTCAAAGGTGCCACCACCTAGGTTGACAACCATGATTGTCTTATTTTTATTGGAAGAATAAGCATTTGTGTAAAATCTATTTGCTATAGTTGTAGTGGTGGGATCGTTAACAATTTCCATTACACCAAGACCAACAATATTTGTCGCATATTTGGTAGCCCTCCTCTTGGAAATGTTAAAATAGGCATGCACAATGAGCCCCACATTTTTCACATCACAACCCAAGAAACCTTCAACTTATATCTTTTTCATTTTCATTAAAATCATAAAATATATCTCCTCAACTGCAAACTATTTTGTCTCACCTTTTTACTCCACTTGGATGATGGGCTAACCATTATTTCCTATAGAAACACTGAAGGGGCAGTGTATTGTGTCACTCTATACACAAGGATCATTGTATCACCCTTAAATGAGTTTTTTGGAAATGAAGACAATGTTTTGGGGATTAGTTGAAATCTAATTTTTGGTGGAAGCTCTAACTAATATTTCTAATGGGTTGAAATAAAACTCGAAAGGAGTGGTTATGTTACCCTTATCATCATTAAAAATACTTTCAATTCAGTCACGCTACCACATTGTTACCCATGAGTAAGATGTTCCCTTATCAAGGCCAATGACCCAACATTACTTAATTAATTTTGGAGAGACATGTTCCAACCAACCTCTAGATGACCCATAGCCTCCATTGTGGTCTAAATACGTTTCCTTAAATTCCTAGACAGAACCTTGATTGCACCAATTTTTGAAACCATGGCTTTTGGTCTAGACTTCCTAACCAAGCTAACAACAGTTTCAAATCTATCAATTTTCATTTGAGGTTGGTGTACTATATTTTTGTGATCAAGATTTGTGATGAGGAAAAACAAGAGACAATCATCATTTCATGTGTTCTACATTAAGTATGACATGTCACGAAGAACATAAATAACCAATCCATTGTAAAGAAACCAATGCTTACCCATGTGAAAGTATTGAAATATTGGTTCTAGTACATGTTTCCTTGTAATGGTTACTTTGTCCATTCACACCATATTTTAGATAAATATTTGAGCCCTTTTATTACAAACAACTCATAATTGTGAGTGTCAAAAAACAAATGAAACAAGTTGACATAGCCATTGTACTAGAAATGAGTTTTGTGGCCTTCAAGAAAATGATAAGTACATAGCCCATTGACTTTGTACTCACTTGAATTTAATTCAAGATCATATATTTGTCCATTGATGCAGTTGTTTATGAGAAATTCACATTCCAATTCTTCTCAAGAGAAACCATTTTCCAAGGTCATGAAATCAATAAATATGTACATATATGTTGTTCTAAAATCTAAAGCAAAGAAATCATGTTGTTGCAAGTATCTTCAGGGACATCCATACACTAATGGGGATATCGATTTAGGATGAAATTTCCCTACTTTGAGTTTGGATTTGATTAAGCTTCATGGTAGATCCAATCAGAAATGTACTGAGGTGGAATGGACCTGTTACTCACATTATAGGTAAGATATTTGCCATTATTTTTGACACTTAATCATAGGGATTGGGTGAGCAACTGTAAATAGTGTAAATAAATAATAGAGAAAATGGAGAGTCATTAGGAGATGAAACTCAAGAATCAGTCCCTCATGTATATAATAATGAACATCCTAAATGAATAATAATAATCTCATTTGAGGAGTTACCTCCTAGTCTAACATGGTATCAGAGCCATGACCATTCTTTGGCTTCCCACTCTTCCTTGTAACTCTCAGTCTATCATATTTGCCATTATTCTATCTGTCCTCTGGCTAGATTACTTCTCTACATTGAATTAATTGGATGTTGTATTATTATGGTCAGTGCACTCTAACATTCCTACTTTGTCACTGTAGTTTACCTCCTCCCACTACACCAACTCCCAAATTTAGATTTATGCTTTTTGCAACTCCTAAAACCCCTGCCATATTCTTTATCTATTGAATGCTCTTTTAGCTTAATATTGAATGCGTTGTGTTGGCTTGAGGGGGCCTGACCCAGGTTCAACGTTAATTAGCCAAACATATCTACACTACTGGCACTTTCGGCATTAGCCCACAGAGTGTGGACCAAAGTATCACCCGAAGCAGTATAGGGGGATGTTGGAACCAATTTTCCGCACCTTGAGATGGTTGTGATGTCATTTGATTTATTCTATCCCTGCATTCGCATAGGTGGTTTCACTCTAGGGCTTGCAAGACAAGTCCACTATTCTGGTCCTCAATACCTTCATGAAGTATATGATCGACCTTCGCCTAGCCCTAACCTATGGCTCAGGTATTTTTGCGCTGCTATGGCAGCACACTGTGAAGATTCCTCAATTATCCTAAGTGATTTTCTTATCTTGTCAAATACTTGAAGTTATCACCGCATAAGCAGATATTCGTAATACGTTCAATTATTCAATGTAATTTCATTCATTCACACATAATATAAGCATAATAAAGGAAATTCATACATAATATATCCAAACCCATCAACAGAACAAAGACATAGAAATTGTAAAATAACTCCTTTTATTAATATCTCCCAAGTGTTACAGACTTTGTCCACCCTGCGCACACAGCTACAGGGGTCTGTGCAATCAGCTACGGACTTCAACCCTAGGCCTCTATATACTCAGCTGTAGAGCCTCTATATACACTACGACCCATGACTTAGACTTCTTCTTCAGAGCTATCACTCTATTACATGATCTGCCATTCTATTAATCGATGCCTAAACTACTTAGATTTTAGCTCTTTTTATACAATTACATCACAAAGTAAGTGCAGACTACCATTTTTGATACCTAACACCTTCGTGCTCCATGACCACAAAATATGGAGTCTTTACAATTATATTATAAAAATTGACTTAACATGGGATTTTAGCCCCAAAAATGCCCTTGGGGGATCCCTCTCCCAACATGCCCGCAACATAAACATCATGACTCACCCTCGATTCACTTAGTAGGTGTGGAAATCTTTATGCGAAGCCCATCTAGCTCGACCATGATGACTGCAACTTCAGCCATGCACTAAGTTGTTGTCTGCTTCACATCTTCAACTGTTTTTTCGATTACTACCCCTACGCTGTCATCGTGAAGCTATTGTTACGTCGCTTGCAAAGTCGCAAGCTTGCCTGCAATGTTTCCTAGGACTGCATAAGCTTCCTCTAGCCAGGGCTTTATTCACACCTTCAGCATTGCTTCCCTTTTCAGCACTGTGTCCACTTGTTCCTTCAGCTGCTTCGCTTCCCACAGCTTAGCTAACCTCTGTGTCAGTGCGACAATTCGTGTTGTGCCCTTAACTTCGTCACAGCACTATTGGAGTTTGCGCACTTCCATCTCTAGCCTTTGGATGTTTGGGTCCTCCTGCATGCTGGTCAAGTCCTCAAATGATTGTTCAAACAACTAAGTGCAGTCTACTATTGCACTCTCCACTGCCATGACTGCTTCTGTGACAGTGATCACCCATTGTTCCTTTACTTCTGGTGGTGTTGAAGGTTGGGCCCTCAACTGGAGCTCTGTAATCTGTAGGTTCAGCTCCAAATGAACCCGCACCATCTCTGTCTAAGCGACACGCACCCCTGTGGCCAATTTGCAGATGCAGACCTTGAATGGCTCCTCTTCAAGAATGGCCAACTCTTGGACCATTCTGTATGCCTTTTGCATGACCTACATGATCTTCTTGCTTTGGCTGGTCGCCTTGGCCTCAGCGGCGATGAAAACATTCCTTTGTAGGGCCATCTGCTTGTTTTTTTATCTTTTATTCAATGATCACCTATAGGGCACGGTGCTCATGGGCCCTTAGCTCTGCAATTACTCCATCCTGCAAGAGGTGGAGTGTTTCACATGGAAGCATTGCTAGGTTCAGTCCAACTCCCTTCAAGGCACTGAAAGTGAGCCTATCAGCCTCACTTTCCATGGTGAGTGGTCCATCTGGTAGAAATATCACACTGGAAGTCTTCGTGTGCAGCACATCAACAGCCTTTGATGTGTCGATAGCCAAGCTGGTGGACAGCATACCAGCGTGCGACACATGGGTCTGCAACTCCTATAACCCAGTCTGGATGGCCCCTAGGATAATTTGGTGTTGCTTTTCAAATTGTTGTAGGGACTCCATGGTGACATCTCTGACTGTGTCACCGATGTCATATAAGTTGCTCTCCGTCAATGTGATACGGTCCAGTGAGGTCTTGGTTTCCTTGGGATTTTTTCTAGACTCTCCCTTCTCCAGCTCTCTTGGGTGCTTAATGTGGGTGGATGTCTCCTGAGGGTCCGCGTTGTGCTACTCTGTGTCCTCCTCTTCAGACTCAGGTGAAGGTGACCGCACGCCTTTGTCAGAGCCCCACTCTATGCCACCTGTCTATTTTCTTGCCTCCTATGTTGCCTATTCCGCCTGGGCCTTCTCAGCGGCCTCCTTTTTCCTCTTTTCGACCAGTTGCACCATCTTCAGCTTGGCCTCTTCCTTCTTCTTTTGTGTGGAGGACTTGCTTCCACCCATCACCAAGTCCATGGTAGTGCGCCACTCCACCGGCCATTTATCAAGCACCGCATCAATGGTATCATCTGTGGCTAGGAACAAAAAATCGTACCACTTCTATGCAAGGTCCTTGCGTGCCCTGATTGATATCTAATGGAAATCAGCTTTAAACTTGACATAGCTCTGAAAGTTAGTGTATACCATGGTTGACAATCGTGGCTTGCGATTGATAGCCATCTTGATATTCATTTCCATTAAGATCCAGAAGATCTTGCTATCCTAAACTCACTTCTCATCCTTGGTCGCCCACAGTGAAGCATACTTCACTGCTTCAGGAAGGTCTGGTGCGACTGAGGGGAATTGGCTCTCCTCTGGTAGTTCCCACGCTACCACCACGATCAATAGCAAGAGCCACACGTAGTGGAAGGTCTTGCTTTTCTCTTGCGCTTTGCAGCATTTCCCCAAGAACTATCTGTGAAGGTAGTTCAACCAGTTAAACTAGACTCCTTCCATATAGTGTTGTGCGAGCACGATGACAGGCGCCGAAACCTCATCGGCACGACACTTACGCATCACCTTCCCTACAAGGATTTGCATTGCAACCTTCACAGCGGGGTCGCAGATGCTAGAGATAGTGTACCCGCACAACTTCTTCACCAGTTTGAACTTCTCTTTCATTGATTCTGCAAGCGCCTGCTTGCCACCCTTGCCGCCGAAGATCATAGCTGGATTTTTTCTTGTATACGACAGGTGGTTTATTCTATGAGTCAACATATTAGTAATGGGTATCGCCTCCTCCAGCCACAAACACCCATCATGCACCAAGCACAACAGCTGCTTGATGACCAAAATTGTCACAATGGTGTGGTTATAGTGCGGTACCCAGAGCAGGTTGAGTAATCTTGCCTTCTCTACTCCTCTGAGCCACTTCCATAGCTCCAATGCAATCATCCCCATATTCATTTTCTATGATGCAGCGTCTCAGCTATTCAGTCACCAGGTGTGGGAACTTCTTGTGGTCTGCCAAGTCCTACTCTTCGAGCTTCAGTATTGGCACTCGTGCCAAATGTGGACTGTCAAAAGCAATTTCATCCAATAGCAGAGGGGTTTGTAGGGGAGTCTTAGTTTCATCAATGTCCTTTGGGACCTTGGACTTAGGCTTGCGTGGAGGGACATACTTCGGCAACCGTGTAATAGGGTCCACACCCTGGGCTTCAACCTCCTCTATTTCCACTCCCACATCCTCATCATTCATGGGGTTGTCCTCGATATCCTCCTCCTTTGATTCTAGGTTTATGCTATGGGAATAAGTACCCTAGGGCTTTAGGTTAGAACCCCAATAGAGCAGAAGTAGACTACAGGAAGAAACACTCATACAACTCAGGCAAAATGCTTATATAAACAAACTACGTAAGAGCGACCGTACTCGGATTTCCTTCGTTCGAGTAGGTCTCGCAGGGTTCAGACCCTCTGCAACTCCCGATGTTCTTCAAACCTAAAAATCATTCAATTCAAACATACATAGCAGTATAGAAGTAAAGCATATTCACGAAATTTGACTTTATATCATATAAGCTAATGATCAGTTATACATCAAAACAACATTCATACATGAATTACAACACAATTTGATGCATAAACAAAGTTATTTTCAGAAACAAGACAACATTTCTTTTATTGCAATAAGCTATAAATAACATGGAGAGAATTCACCTGAGCCTTCTTGTTCCTGCTCCAAGCGGAACCATCCTCCAAATTCGTCCTATCCTAGCCTTCAATAATCTTCTTCCATAACCAACACCATGATATCTCAAGCAAGAGGGAGAATATCTATAATCATGGAAACAAGGGTTTTCTAAAGCTTGGGGAAGTGCATGAGGCATAGGGATTCATCAGATTTAGTCAGGGATAATCTCAGTATAATAAATCTATCTCTTCTCTTCCTTAAGGCCTTCCCATAGAAGTCTATTTATACTTCTCCCAATTAGTTTTTTAGTTGGGAAATAGTTGGGCCACGGGAAATAGGAGGCAATCAATAGGTAAATCCCTTGAACTCTGCCCATAATTAAGGAAATTAAATTTTTTAAGTGTTTTAACACATATACGTGGGTTGGGTATTGACTAACCCATGTGTACATGATTTTATCTCAGGGAAAAGTAGCGTACAGGAATAGAACACTATTTTTAATATATTTGGACCAAGTCTAGAAGGAGGGGTTGTCCTAGGCCATAAACCAAGCATCACAAATACCAAGGGTGATAAATGGTGCTATAACAGTTTATAGCCTTGCCGTTTTCCTAGGTAGTGGGCTTTGGTGGGTTTCGTCTTGGCGACGTGCGCACTGATATGGTAGGCTACTTGCCCTTATTGTCTTTCATGGTCTCCTTGGTTGGGGTTGTCTTAGGTCTCAGTGTTCTCGGGAATTTAGGGACTTCCGCCAATACTTCGGCCACTTTCAAAGTAGCTACTTCGGCCCCTCTCTCCATTTCCTATGTCGGCTCCTCGACTACTTGTTGTGTATTGATAACTTTTGGGGGCACTAACATGATCTTTTGCAAGAATTCTTGTGTGTCCGCTGACAAAGTCGCAAATACCCCAGAAACTATCAGAAGCTCGTATTGCTCACAATTCATAGGTGCTTGAGAGCTCAACCACTGAATACTCAAAATTCCATGTGTTTTTCACTGGAAAACCACTTGTAATTTATAGGGCAATTTGAATTCAAATTCGACCGTTCCCCCCAAAATTGGTTCATTAATTCCATATTAGTGGTAGATTTTCAAGGATCTAAGCCATAAATTTCATCTTAAATGTCAGTCGCCCGCTTCATTTGGCCTCACTTCTGAAGTCTTTTCATGAACAGTGACTTTAACGGTCACTTTTCAGCCAACCTACACTATTTCTCCCTAGGTAGTGTAGCTCCCTCTGCACTACTGTGGACCTAGTGACACATCCTTGCTTCACACCATCTTCTAATCATGCAGCTCCCCAACCCGAGCACTGTAGTTTATAGTCCCGCACCTCCTTTCAGCTCCCTGGAGTGCTAAGACTGTGCTACTTTCATTTAGTCACATGGCTGGACCACCAGTGTATGGCTTCAAGCGACTACCATTCACCTTTCCTGGGAAGGGTTCTCCATTTAATTTGACCAGTTGTACCACTCCTTCATTGCTAATCTCCTTAATAACATAAGGCCCTAACCAGTGCATCCTAAATTTCCCTGGAAATTTATCAAACTTACTATCATATAACAAAACTAGCTCATTTACCTTAAATGTGTGCAACTTGATGTGTTAATCATGCCATGCCTTTTCGCGTTGCTTTTGGACCTGCTGTTGAAATCCAGCCAAAAATATTTCTTCTTCGAGCTCATCCAGCTACGTGAGCCTCTCTTCCAGGGCTCCGCGATCCATCATACCTATGAGAGCTACTATGCACAGACTAGGAACGATGTATTCCATAGGCATTACTGCTTCGAGCACTATACATGATGCGTCGACATGTACGTGAAACTCTTTTCTCCAGTCTGGGAAGACTAGAATCAGTGTGGTAACCATCTTTTCTTTCAATATATCGAAGCTTTTCCTACAGTCATTGTTCTAGAATAACGTGACGTCATTTTTCAACAATTTCTCCATAGGTGCAGTGATCTGGGTGTAGCCCTTGATAAACTTTATGTAATATCCCGTATGTCCCAAAGTAGCGCACAACTATGTCACACTCCTCGGCGCCTCCAAGTTCAGTATCACAACGATCTTCGCGGGGTCCACCATCAGTCCTTGTCTGCAAACCACATGCCCCAATAGGTTCCCAAATGGAACACAAAATAGACAATTATTGAGATTGAGCGTGATCTGATATCTTTGATAGGTATCCAGCATCATGTGTGAGGTTGCTACATGGTGCTTAACCAGCCCAAATACAGTCTATTCATCAAAATATACCTCCAGGAACTTATGAATAACTTCCTTGAATGTCACAAAAACCATGCGTTAGAATATTGCAGGCGCATTCTTTAATCCAAATAGCATTATAGCGTACTAAAAACAACCCCACTCAGTTGTGAAGGTTGTCTTGCTCCTATCATCCGACATGATTTTGATTTGGTGGTACCTAGAGAACCCATCATTGAAGGAATATGCTTCTTGTCCGCCTACATTGTCCAACACTTCATCAATGAACGAAGTCGGGAAAGGATCATGCACACAATCGTCATTCAGCTTTCTGAGATCCATGCATATCCTTATTGTATCCTTTTTCTTCTTCTCTTGTACCACCATTGGGCTTACCCAATAAGATTCTTCCACACACTCAATGATGCCTAACACGAGCATCTTTTCTATCTCTAAGCAGATCTTCTCCTTATATTTCAGATTGAGATGGTAAGGCCTTTGCTTAACTGGCTTCGCATCGGGCTTTAACGTGATTTTCATCATTCCTAGGTCCTCGATTATTCCTTTTATATCCGTAAGCTTGGTATGGAATAAGTCCTGGTATTCACGAAGTAGTTCAACAACCTTATACACCATCGCATTGTCCCAGTAGTCTCCAATCTCCACGAATTTGGGTTTTATCTCCGTACTAATGTTTACCTGTTTTGTTTTCAACGACGCAGTTATATCAGGGTTCTCAATCTATAGTCCTTGAACCTCGCGATGACCTTCTATTTCATGAATGTTAATCTTATGCAGATCCTCGTCCTCTACTTCAATAGTTGCATTGTAACATTCCAGCGTACGACTGAGCTGAGTATCCCATTCAAGTCATATTAGGTCTAAAGGATCCTGCAGTATCCTAAAGATTGCTGCTTTCACTTCTTGTAGCGCTTCATCAATACTGTCAAACCCTTCCTCAAAACTGAATTTCAACATGAATCCTTTGTGCAGGATATCCCATTCTCCTATCCCCTGGCAGAGCTATGTTTCTATATACCAATTCATTGGGATAACACCTAGGGTATGACAGAACAAGTGCACCCACTTAGGTTGGGGCTTTTCTCCATAAGCCTAGGTCGATTTGGCCAGATGCACATGCGGATCATTTTTCCCATCATACTTGTCTATCAGTCGCATTTTAGGCTTCCAAAATCATGTTCTCATCATCCTCCTACATTCATGCCAATCATCAAAGCTTCCCTTGTGTGTACCCCACCATCTTGCGGGTGTAGCGCACAGTTCCTAGTCCAAGGCCTGGAAGTGATACTTTTCTGGTACCTCCCTTTCAAATGCATCCAAAAAGATATCTACCTCATTCAGACCATCATAAGTAGGAATATTTCTTACCTCTGATGACACACAACGCAGCGACAAAGTCATCATGTTGCAATTCAGCGTATTTACTTCATGTAACCGACTCTTCTAGCATTTTATTTCTTCGTTAGAGTCCAAAGTTTAGGAACTCTGGTGATCCCATGTAATCCATCCATCCATAGTGGGATTCACCCAATATTTTTCTCATGCTGTTAGCTTATAGATATAGTCCATGTCGTCATCACTCTCATAATCACAGACAAGTCCAATATAGCACGATCCTTTAGTAGGATCGAGGGGTACTATTATGCACAACGATTTCTTCTCAAAGGTCATATATCGCTTCTTCAAATTGATTACCCCGTTCATATTAGTAGCCCAGTCAATTCCCAAGAGTGTAGGATAGGGATTATTGTCATCCACTATCTCTATTACTTCAAAATCAGCCAGCATGCTCACTCCCTCAATATCCACGGCCACCTCTTGTAGCCGCCCCATGGGGATGATCTTCTGCTGATTCGCCATCCTTAGCTGAATCAGAGACCATTGCAACAAAGGTCTCCCCATTCACTCTGAAGTCTACTTTGGTAGGAAATTCATGTCTAACCTCAAGTCCAAAATGACCTCATCCATTTCATGCTCTCCTATCTGTGTGGTTAGTCTCATCTCTCATACTGTCCTTGTTTTATGCTTGCTAATCTTTCGTAATACGCATGGCTCACCTCGTGCGGTTCCAGTGCATCTATTGATGAGTTCTTGTAACCATTTCACAACCTTACTGTCACGTAGTAACTTCATACAGGTTTCTAAGAAAGTTGTGAGCATAGAGGGGTCCATCTCCTGCTCAGGATTATCCTTGCTTCTTGAGGTGGAGGCCTCATCAAATCTCTTCTTAGCTTCCATGAAGGCTTCACATGTGCGCTCCAAATTGAACTCTTCCTCCGAACCCATGTACTGTATTATGGTTGTTTCCCTTTGTCATCTCCTATCGCGATTCCACTTCTGAGCACTATATTTACATTTGGATTTGCCTCGCATGGATTAGACCTCATCATCTGTAGGTTCTGAGTCGGCAGAGGTGGTAGTGTCCCTTTGTCACATATCCTAGCTATCGGCGTAGGGCAGTCTTCCATTTCATGATCAAACAGTGTACAATACTTGCACGATGAATGCATCAGATTAGTGCAATAGCGGGCATAGTGTCCCGGTCCTCCATAATTGTAGCAAATCAACTGTCCTCGACCTTTACTATGTCCTCCTATGCCTCAGCCTCTTCTACGCCCCTGAAATCCCATCCACACCATTCCTACACTCTGGTCAAGGGGCCATGTTTCAGCCTGAACCCTATAGGTGGGAGTTCTATCCATCATCTGTTCATAGCTCCTGCAAGTACACTCACCATGCCCTACCGACCTACAAAAGTTGCATAACAGTTGTTGCAGTCTCTGTACAAACTTATGTAGCAAGTGACAATTATCCGTGGCATGTTTTCCGACTACCTGACAAATAGAACACCATAATGCAGGCCCCATGCTAGGTCCTACCTGAGCTTCTAGACTTAAAGGCATCAGTCATCCTTTTGTAATATAGTTTGCAAAGACCAGGCAATGGTATTTTTCATGACCTTGCCTCTTGCATTTCAAGCACCATACCTCCTCTTGTACCTCTGGTCGAACCATCCTGTCCTACTTCAGACTTTGCATCTCAAGGCACAGATTCTTTAGCTGCATGGATCTGCTAAACTCCTAGATTAGGATCTTGCATGAGAGTTTCATGTAGTCTCATGGCAATCTCCAAGTCGTCTGCCTGAGTTGTTATCTTTTGTTGTGACAATGCTCTCCTTAAGTGTGGTAGTAGCAAAGCCAGAAACCACTTGTGATGTTGTCCATATGTCAAATTCATGATGGATTTGCTGATTGTACATTTTAGCCTCTTATCTAGTTCCCAAGGAGTCTCGCCTGGTTGCATCATGGTCTCTTTGAATCCCACAATCGACTGCGCCTTAGATTTAGGCCTACTAAATTCCCTATTCAATGCTGCTTGGATGTTTGTTACTCCAACATTCGGGTTATCATTAGAATACTTAATATACGAGGTTAGCGCGTGATATTGCAAATCACTGACTAGTGTCACCTTCTTTATATGATCATCTCTAACACCTTGAGCTTCCCTTACAGCCCTAAAAATGAACCAAAATTGGTTTGGGTCCTCATTTCCCAAGCCTTTGAACAAAGGCAACTTCACTATACTTTCCATACTAAACCACGATGGAGGTGGAGGTGGTATGGGTGAAGTTGGAGGCAAGGGTGGTGTGGGCAGAGGTAGTATTCACAGGAACCCTTGTCTTATTAACTTAATAACACTTCGAGGAGAAACCTTCGCTATCCCTTCTTCATCACCACGCGGAGGTGAAATCAAGGGACTATACTCCAGACCCTTTTTTCCTTCATTCCTGTAAGTTTTTCCACTTCGCATAGTCTTGAACATCAAGTTAGTTGCATAACCCATTTTTCGCACAATATCATTTTAATCTAGGTATTCAAAGATTTTATGTACTTACCTTCAGTCCTTTGAAAAAGAGCCACTCCACCTCGCTGTAGCTGACTAAGGTGTCGACCACAAATTTAGTCACAAATCCTCCTATGATGCAATCGAGCCAACGATTGACAATGCAAGCAACCTTATCCTCTGATTCTTCCAACCTTCGCACTAGCTCTAGGGTCCACACAATAGGACCATCAAATTTCCACCTTCCTTGGCTATCTGCTAGCTTCACGATCCAGTCGTATAGCTCAATAGGGAAGGAGTAGAAAAATATCTCATGGATCTCTGTATACATGTATCTATCCAAACACTGTTCCTTTGTCAATCGCGTGTTTCTATTCTCTTGTGCTACAAATTCGTCGATATTTCTATCCAACCAGTCTCCAATCTCCTTCTTAGTTGGATTCCAGTGATACAACATCACACATCTCTTATGAAGATTCTAGTCCCAGCAACGGAACCATTTGTTGTTTTGAGGGGGCCTGACCCAGGCTCAGCGTTAATTAGCCAAACAAATCCCTACACTACTGGCCCTTTCGGCATCAGCACACGGAGTGCAGAGCGAAGTTTCACCTGAAGCAATATGGGGGGATTTTGGAACCAAGTTTCCACATCCTGAGATGGTTGTGATGTTGTTTGATTTCTTCTATCCCTGCCTTTGCACAGGTGGTTTCGCTCTAGGTCTTACAAGAAAAATCCTCTATTCCGGTCCTCAATACCTTCACAAAAGTATATGATTGACCTTCACACAACCCTAACTTGTGGCTCATGTATTCTCGCGCTGCTATGGTAGCATGCCGTGCAGATTCCTCAATTATCCTAAGTGATTTGCTTATCTTGTAAAATACTTAAAGTTATCACCGCGTAAGCAAATATTCGTAATTGCGTTCAATTATTCAATGTAATTGCGTTCATCCGTGCATCATATAAGCATAATAAAGGAAATTCATGCATAATATATCCAAACCCATCAACAGAACAAAGACATAGAAATTGCAGAATAACTCCTTTTATTAATATCTCCCAAGTGTTATAGACTCTATCCACCTTGCACACACAGTTGCAGGGGTCTGCACACTCAACTGCGGAATTCTACACTAGGCCTCTATGCACTTAGCTACAAAGCCTCTATCTACACTACGACCCATGACTTAGACTTCTTCTTCAAAGATATCACTCTATTACATGATCTGCCATTCTATTGATTGATGCCTAAACTACTTAGAGCTTAGCTCTTTTTATACAATCCCATGGTCCGCGGACCATGGGTAGGTCTCTTATAGCTGAATTTACTTTACAAAACTAAGGGAGGACTACCCTTTTTGACACCTAACACCTTTGCGCTCCATGACCAGAAAATGCGGAGTCTTTATAATTATGTTACAAAAATTGACTCAACATGGGCTTTTAGCCCCAAAACTGCCCTTGGGGGAATCTCGTTCCCAACATGTTGCTTGTTAGTTTGTTGTGTACACTAGATGATGGAGTGGGCATTGAATGTCACACATTAAAATGCAATGAAATCCATGGCCATTCTGCTATATTTTTCATGGCGCCATTCCCTTTTAACTCTGCTGGTTGAATCTTGAGAATAGAGGTGGTATTTTGTGAAAAGAGACAAGGCCGAGTTCTGGTTTTTTATGGCACCAGTTCTCCCTTAAAGGAAATCTAATCTCCCTCTTGTATCAGTGTAATTATTTACTACGTTTTGGACGTGGTTCTCTAAGAATAAAGGAAAAAACCTTTATCGTGGGAAGAACCAACTTAGTTCTGAGTTGAGTTTTTGGTTGAAGGGATGAGATTCTATCACTATTGAGAGCCATATCAAATTCTGAGTGTGATGTTGTGGACTGATTCATCATCTACATTTGACTGGTATGAAATGCATTGAAGTTTTTAATACTTTTAAATGTGTCCATGCAATAAGCTTAAGAACACCGACATCGGTGTTACGATTAAAGAGTGACAGAATTGAAAGACTGGTATCAACATTGAGAGAGGAGAGATGGATAGACTGTGCATTGAATGACTATTACCTCCTTCAAAGATGGGAACATGGTGTTTAGATTTACTAAACACGCTATTTGGCTTTTAATATTTGTGCAATCATGCTCTTTAGCATTTGGTAATAGGTGCAATCATATAATTCAACGCATACACAAACGCTGAGTCTTTTTTCTTTTTTTTTTCTGCTCTCTCTCCACCGGTTTCCATACCCTGTAACTCTGCCTTCACTTGAATCCACTCCCCCATATACATAATAACGTTGTCCAGGTTTCATATACAGTGGTGTGTGTGTGTATATATATATATAACACTCATTTCATTGTTTTTACTATCTTCGAATCATGGTATAACATTGTTCTGTATCACCAGAACTTTATTTTTTTACGAACAAAAGTGAATTTTTTATATATTGATAGCATAATACATTTTTTAAAATGCACTCATTAATATCTATTGTGGGAGTGGTCCTCAATGGGAAGGAAAATTATCCTGAGTGGTCTCGGAAAATCAAACACACTCTCATTTTTAATGAGTTGTGCAAAGGAGTGTGTGTTGGAGAAGGAGACAAAGAACCAGAACATCATACCTCAGATAAGGAATTCGCCATTTGGGAAAATAAGAAAAACAAGGCTTATGCATTTATTGCAGCATCAGTTAATGAAGAGGTGAGTCACCATATTTCACCATTTTCAAATGCTTTCGAAGCCTTACAAAAATTGAAGGAACTCTATGACTCACACTCTACACTTGAAGTTGTTCAACTCATGATTAAATTGTTCAACCTTGAATTACAAAATGATGATCCTCTTGCTCTTTCATCAGAAGTAAAATCTATTATGCATGATATGAAAGTCACTAATGTTGAATTGGAAATTCCTTTGATAGCTTTTCTCAAGGCACTTTATCCCACTTACTCAAATTATCTTAAGTCATTGCAAGAAAATGGAAACCTAAAAGATATTACCTTTGACTCCCTTGTGAAAAAACTAGCTAAAAGAAAGAAACATTTTGGGAAGAAGACAACACCTCAGTCTTTTGAAGAGGCTATGTGTCTTGCACATAGAGAGAAGAATCTTGCTCAAGATTCTTCTAGAGGAAAAGGTGGTCAAAGAGGAAAAGGAAGAAGAAATTTCAAAGGCAGGTAGGGCAGACACTCTTAAGGAGAAAAGTCAGATTTACATTGCATATGTTGCAAAAGAGATGGATCACAAGATGCATCCACATGCAAGTTTCCTTGGGACAGAATTAAGGAGGAAATAAACCAACCCTAAGGTAAAAATAATGACAAAGAGAAAGGCAAAGCCCCTGAATCCACTCACTATGTTGTGGCACACTGTAATATTGGAGTAGATGAAGACTTATTTAATGCTTCACTTGCTTCTTGGAAAAATGATTGGTTGCTTGATTTAGGAGAAACTTGCCACATGACTTTTAGAAGAGATTTTTTTGAAGAATTTACTGTCAATGTTGATGGAGCATTATACTTTGTAGACAAATCAAAACTCAAGCCATCAGGGCTTGGCACAATAAGGCTTAAATTTCTTGGTCTTCTAGACTTTCTTTTGCATCATGTTTTATATCTCCCATAGCTAAGGAGAAACTTGTTGTCCTTGGTCCACATCTACCAGCAAGGACACTCCATTCACATGTTTGATGGCAAGGTTGAGGTGAGAAGAGAACTAGACCACTCACTTGCCATGATGGGGATAGAAGAAGAAAGGCTTCTCAAGCTACAGGGTACCTCTACTCGTGCACAAAATTTCTCATACAATTCTCATTATGATGAAGGTCCATTTCCATTAAGTTTATTATGGCATGATAGATTTGGACGCTTGAACTATGAGATCTGGAATTTATCCAGGACAAAGAATTAAAGGTAATACAGACTCATGTGCATGGATGTGCCTATGTTATTTTATGCAACGGATTGATAAAATTGCAAAATACACAGACATTGAAGCAGTTTAGAGAAAACATAACAGGCAAACATGTAAACACAACAAGTTTAATAAGGAGTTCACCCAATACTCTTGGGCTACATCTCCCGATCCAGCCTTTAGTGGTGGCCTCTCTATTATGTTTTCAAAGTATAGTTTCTTTACAACAGTGAGCTCAATTTGAGTCTCACTCAACAGATATGGATCAGTAGGATTTGAGTACACAGACTCTCCTTACTGGTACTTGACCTCTACTGGTCACTATAGTATGAGCCCAATCTGAATCTCATACATGACAGGCCTATGCCGAGGAGCTTGCTTGAACCTCTCAAGCTTTCTCTGGAGTGCACAGACTCTCTGGCTTTCTCTGGCTTTGTCTAGCTCGATGCTACCCTCAGGTTAGCTCGACTTCTTCTCTCTTCTCTTAACTAACTCTCTTTCTTTCTTTTTTGCTTGCTCTGTCTCTGTCAGTTCGTGGCTTTAAAGCTAGTCTACTTTCTGTCGGTTCATTTTCACTTCCCGACGTTTTGGTTTTCCTTCCTCTGTCCATTTTAACTCCCCTTTTCTATGTCATCATCACTGTGTAACGCTTCAGAGGGAGGTGTCCACCTATTCTGCAACGGGTGAGTGTGTTAGGTTCCTTGGACACATTTAAATGACCATTATTTCCATTTGCTCCAAGATTGCCGCAAAACACGAATCTTCTGCCAACACATCATCCATGTCAAACTTCAAATCCCATGTAATCTTGTCGTACAACCTTGTCAAATCTGGTCATTTATCGAGACGTGTCTCCACCGTTGATCTGGGCCCCCCAGATCCTACGGTCATCGCTCATATCGGGCGAGTAGGTAGCATGACATTTACCCATCCGATGTGAGCAATTTTTTCTCTCTTCCGTCGGACGCATGTCACTCAGTGTGTGGCATCGGGCGGGACTCAGTCAAAACTGCTTATAGCCTTGAGGCCTTCCGATATCCTACCAGTTTTGTGGAATCCACTGAACTGAATTTATTAATTTTCCACAATTTCATAGCCATTTCGGGTTCGGGCACTTCAGGGCTTTCCTTCACTGAGGGGGACACCCTGAGATACATTATTAGTGCTAATCACATATCAGAAACCAACCCTGTTTCATGAATTAGCCTCTGGTTTTGCCAATTTGCACCAGCACACGTTGCCATGGGCCAACGGTCTGCACGCTTGACCAAGGGTCCTCGTTGCTCCGCACTGATCACAATTGCAACTGTCACAAGGATTCCTTCTAATAGCTTGATCTTTCTAAGACTTGAATCTGTTTGGCATAATTTGAACGAGTTTATGAAAACTTAGAGAGTGTTTAGGATCCAATTCAGATCACGACCTTCCTACTGAAAAAGCTTTCGGACCACAAAAATTTTACTTTTAAACATCAATCAAGTGAGGGTACTGATTCCTCTCTTGCCCAATTTCTATCCATTTCACGCTGCTTGGCTTTGAACCTTTGAGTCCAATACTGAGGTACTCAACATCCCCTCTACACGTAGTTCTCACCTTCCTATCAAGAACTATATCTTCCTACAATTCATTAAGATATTCAGGCAACAGATCATCAATAGAAGGCAATTGACTCTGCTCTTCGGGATCTTCAATTAATGAAGGTTGAAATAATCTCAAGCTGTCTGCATTAACAACTGAGTAGATGTGCGTGTAAGCTAGTAAATCAAGGTGAAAAGCATTCTCACCAATCTTCTCAGGTATCTTGAAAGGTCTATACCTTATTGGCTTCAGCTTCTTACCTTCACCTTGCATTTAGTCTTTACTGATATACAACCAGACTTGATCACCAACTTGGAAACTATGCTCCATCCGATGCTTGTCATGCCTTGCCTTGTACTTGGCTTGGCTCTTTTCCAGTTGTTCCTATACTGCCTGGTGAATCTCTTGGATTTGTTTGAAGAACTTGGTTGCCTTGTCCACATCACTGTGTCCATCAATCGCCATGTCTTTACCAAAGAAAAAATCCAAGGGAGACCTTGGTGTGAAACCAAAATAGGTCTCAAAAGGAGATCTCTGTGTAGAAGAATGTTTAGCTCGGTTGTAAGCTTGCTGCACATAACATAAATGTTCATCCCAAAGCCTGGGATGCTTGCTGCAATAGCCTCTGAGCAACTAGATCATTGTCCTATTGACCACTTCTGTTTTTCCATCTGTTTGCGCATGAAAAGTTGTGCTCTTCTTCAGCCCGGTGTCCATCAATTCTCATAGACTCAACCAAAATTTCCCAACAAATCAGGTATCTCGATCAGATATAATGGAGGTGGGTAATCCAAAATGAACCCATACATGTTGAAAGAACAACTTTGCAGTTTGTTCAGCTGTAATCTGTTTGTTACAAGCTATTGAAATACACATTTTGTTGAACCTATCCATAACAACATATAAATAGTCATGAGCTTTCCTAGATATAGGCAGTCCTCCAACAAAGTCCATGGAAACACTTTCCCAAGGATGAGAAGGAACTGGTAGTGGAGTGTACAAGCCTAGTTTTATATTGTTGGGCTTGCTTTTAGCACACATGGTACACCCTCTTACATATCTAGAAACTGTCTCATTCATTTTTGGCCAATAATAAAATCTTTGCAGCTGTGCAACTATTTTACTTACACCAAAGTGACCTGATATTAGAGAAGTGTGTTCTTCTCGAATTATCTTTAATCTTTCTATTTGAGGAATGCATAACTTCCCAAATGATATAGGAGTTGTTCCTTAACATGATAATCCAATTCTTCTACTTGTTTGCCATGACTTAAAGTTGCATATACGTCTTTAAAATCTATATCTTGAGCATACTGTTGAATTTAGGTTTCATGCAATACTGAATTATGCTTAAGTATAATGGATGCATTTAAGATTGATCTGGACAACATATCTACAACTTTATTGTGTATACCCTTTTTATATATGATGACAAGATGAAACTGTAGTAGAAAACCCATCCAACTATAGTGTCTTGATTGCTGCAACTTAGTTTGTGAGTGCAAATATTGAAGTGGTTGATGGTCAGTATGTATAACTGTCTCTTTGCCCATTAAATAATGTTTCCACTTTTTCACATTTTGTACTAATGCATACAATTCTTTATCATATGTTGGATAGTTACTACTACAGAATTAAATGTCTCGGAATGATAACATATGGGTTTACCATGTTGCGTCAATGCTACTCCCATGGCATAGTCACTGGCATTTGTTTCAATTTCAAATGGTCTTTGAAGATCGAGCAGTGCTAGTACTGGTGTTGTACTAATATTTTCTTTCAAGGTGTCGAAGGCTTTCTACTATTTTCCTCCCCACTGAAACACCTTGTTCAATCCTATTAAAGCATCTACGGGAGATGCAATTAAGGAAATGTTAGAAATAAACTTTCTCCAATACTGTGCTGCTCCTAAGAAGCTTCTAACTTCGGTAGCAGATTTGGGTTTAGGCCAGTTTACAATGACTGCAACCTTAGAGGGATATATCTTCAATTCACCATCCCCTTACAATATGACCCAAATAATTCAAAGATGTTTTGCCAAATTCACATTTTGAGAGCTTAACATAAAGATTTTATTTTTTCAAAACATCTAGAGTATGCTTAACATGCTTTAAATGTTCTTCCCATGTTTGACTGAATATAAGAATGTCATCCAAATATACAATCACAAAATCATCAATAAAAGGTTTGAGTACATCATTCATTACTCTCATAAAAGTAGCAGAAGCATTAGTTAAGCCAAAAGGCATAACTAACCACTCATACAATCCCTACTTTGTTTTGAAAGAAGTCTTCCATGCATCTTGCTATACAACTATGACCTGATGATAGCCACTATACAAGTCCAACTTGGAAAAATAAATAGCTTCCTTTAATTGATCCAATAGATCATCTATGTGAGGAAGGGGATAACGATTTTTTATCGTTATCTTATTCAGTGCTCAGTAATCAATGCACATTCTCCATGATCCATCTTTCTTTCTCACCAAGACAATTGGAGATCCACATGGTGATGTGCTAGGTCTGATGAACCCCTTCGCGAACAACGCCTGTACCTACTTCTTGATTTCTGAATTCTCTAAAGTGGACAACCTATACATTCCGATGTTAGGAAATGGAGCATCTTGTTGCAAATTAATATCATGTACTATTTCCTTTTTGGGTGGCAGACTTTTAGGTTCTTGAAACAGTATATCATATTTTGAAACAACTTTTTCTAAATCAGCTTGATGTTTAGCATCACAGTCCTTAGATACATTGGTTTTACTAGGTTTCTTTTCCTTTACAATCATCAGTAAAAATTGTTTGCATGAATTTACAATTCTTTTCATCTGCCCTGAGTTTATGAGAGTATAATTACTCTTGAGCTTATGAGCTCTTACAATATATTCGATCCCATCTTTAACAAGTTGATATTTGTTCTCAACTCTATAGAAAATAGATTTTCTATCATGCAAGTAAGGACTTCCTAAAACAATTCCACATATATCCAAAGGAACTATATTTAACTCAACCTCATCTACAAATGCTGACCCAAAAGAAAACCTAAGTTTACATTGTCTGGTCACCTGTAGTTGTGCTTTATCACATAACCAACCTAATGGATATGGCTTTTTGTGGGGCGTGGTTAGTAATCCCAACTACTTTACAATTGCTTCAAAAATTAAATTTACTTGTGAGCCACTATCAAACAAAGTATCAATCTTTTGATGCTTGGAAATAACTCGAATATGAAAAATCTCATGTCTTTTCCTCTCATTTTATTCATTATCAATAGATTGTGCAGAATTACTAGTAGATGCTTCAGAGTTTTTACCTTTTATACCTGTGGTTGCGATTGTTGTTTCATCTCCTGAGTCTGACCCCAAATCCTTTTGAATAGCTACAACAATATTCTTCTTCTTGCCCTCAAACTTCTTGGGTTTTAGCTTTAGATACAGGATCTGACAGTGTTCATCATCATGCCCATCCTTCTTACTGTGAGTGCATGAAGACTTGGTATTTTGTACAGTATTGGTCTTCCTCTCTTTCTCTTTCTATTTTCTTTTCTCCTTATTCTTTCTTGCAGTGGGTTCTGATGATCCCCCAACTTCTAGGTTCACATTCTTTCCTCTAGCCTCTAGATGTGTAGCTTGAACAGATACCTCATCTATGCTAGTGGGATTAAACATGAGAATTGTGTGTCTTAAGTAACTGTGTAGGCCACCTATATACTTCAACAACGTTTTAGGTGAGTCTAAAGAAATTCCTAGAATCAAAGCTCTTTTCCTAAATTCTTGAGTGTAACTTTGTACACTTTGCCCTTTTAATTGTTGAAGAGTTTGCCAGCTCATCACGGCTTGCTGCATATAGGCTAGTGGATAGAATTGCTTTTTAATTGCAGAAAAAAATTCACTCCAAACAGAAAGAATCTTACCATGCTTCTTCATGTCAGCTTGGGTCCTGCCTTCCCACCATACCAAAGCAGTGCCTCCAAGGCGTAGGCTGGCCAGCTGAATCTTACTACTGTCTAAATCAATGCTCTGCACCCTGCAATAAACATCAATCTGTCTAATCCAATTATCCAGCTTCTCTGCATTCAACTCTCCATCATATATCGGTAAATCAAATTTAACATCTAATTTAATCAATGATGTCTTCTTTTTGTTTTCAGGGCTACTAGGAGGTGTGGGAAGTTTTTCTTCTTTTCCCTTGCCTTTAAAGTGGTCATGGAGGAGAGATTCTTCTACTCCTTTATCTCTTTTGGAGTTTGATGCATCTTCCTCTCTATCTTTCTTAAATTATATTTATACATTTCCTATACCATGTCTCTCATGGTCATGAAACTATCCATGAACTAAGAGTCTGATTCCAAGGGACTTTCTTCTAACATTTTCCTCTCAGGATAGACTCTCCCAATTTCAGGGTTAGTTTCAACCAACTCTCCTTCTCCTAATTTAAGCTTTGATCTAGTTACCATTCAACAATAAAATCTAGCACAAGCTTGTCTAACCTTGGTAACCTAGAGCTCTGATACCACTTGACCTGGAATTTATCCAGGAAAAAGAATGAAAGGTATTACAGACTCATGTGCATGGATGTACCTATGTTATTTTATGCACAGATCGATAAGATTGTGAAATACACAGACACTGAAGCAGTTTAGAGAAAACATAACAAGCAAACATGTAAACACAACAAGTTTAATAAGGAGTTCACCCAATAATCCTGGGCTACGTCTCCCGGTCTAGCCTTCAGTGGTGGCCTCTCTATTATGTTTTCAAACTAGAGTTTCTTTACAATAGTGAGCTCAATTTGAGTCTGACTCAACAGATATGAATCAGTAGGATTTTAGTACACAGACTCTCCTTACTGGTACTTGACCTCTACTGGTCAGAGTAGTATGAACCCAATCTGAAACTCATAAATGATAGGCCTATGTTGAGGAGCTTGCTTGAACCTCTCAAGCTTTCTCTGGAGTGCACAAACTCTCTAACTTTCTCTGACTCTGTCTGGCTCAATGCTGCCCTCAGGTTAGCTCGACTTCTTCTCTCTGCTCTTAACTAACTCTCTTTCCTGCTTTTCTTCTTGCTCTGTCTCTGTCAGTTCGTGGATTTAAAGCTAGTTTGCTTTCTGTCAGTTCATTTTCGCTTCCCGATGTTCTGGTTTTCCTTTCTCTATCCATTCGAACTCCCCTGTTCTGCATCATCATCACTGTGTAATTCTTCACAGGGAGGTGGCCACCTATTCTGCAATGGGTGAGTGTGTCAAGTTCCTTGGACACATTTAAATGACTGTTATTTCCATTTGCTCCAAGAGACCCATGAAACACGAATCTTCTACCAACTCATCATCCTTGTCAGACTTCAAATCCCATTTAATCTTGCTTTACAACCTTTTCAAATCTGGTCACTTATTGGGACACGCCTCCACCGTTGATCTGGGCCCCCCAGATCCTACGGTCGTCATTCATATCGGGCGGGTAAGTAGCATGACTTTTCCCCGTCTGATGTGAGTGGTTTTATCTCTGTTACACCAAATGCATGTCACTCAGTGTGTGGCATTAGGCGGGACTTGGTCAAAACTGCTTACTGCCTCAAGGCCTTCCAATATCCTACCAATTTTATGGAATCCACGGAACCGAATTTATTACTTTTCTGCATTTCATAGCCATTTCTGGTCCGAGCACTTTGGAGATTTCCTTCACTGAGGGGGATGCCCTACGATATGTCATTAGTGCTTTAGTGTATCAGAAACCACCCCCGTTTCTTGAATTAGCCTCTGGTTTTTCCAATTTGCAACAGCGCGCGTTACCATGGGCCAATGGTGTGTGCGCTCGACCGAGGGTCCTCGTTGCTCCACGCTGATCAAAATCACAACTATCATGAGGATTCCTTCTGATATCTTGATCTTTCTAAGACTTGAATCTATTTGGAATAATTTGAACGAGATTATGAAAACTTAGAGAGTGTTTAGGATCCAATTCAGATCACTATGACAGCGTTCGCTTGTTGAAGAAAAATGGTGTTATTGGTTTGCCTACAATTCCTAGGAAACTTAAGCAATGTGATGCTTGCATTCTAGGAAAGCATAGAAAACAATCTTTTCATGATTCACATTCTAGAGCACATAGAAAACTTGAACTCATTCATTCAAATTCATGTGCTCCAATGCTTGTTCCTTTTGCAAATGGAAATAAATAGATGATGACATTTATTGATGACTACACCAGAATGTGTTGGGTTTATTTATTGAAGAACAAATCTAATGCTTTTCAAACATTCAAGGACTTTCATACATGGATTGAAAATGATGCACGATATCATATTGGATCTAGTCTCACTAATAATGGAAAATAATACACTTCAAATGAATTTGAAAACTATCTTCACCAACATGGGATCAAACATCAAGAAATTGTGCCTTATAATCCCCAACAGAATGGAGGAGCTGAAAGAATGAATAGGACAATATTAAATATGGTGTGCTCCATGATGTCTTTCAAAAATGTAAAATTGATGTTTTGGGCTGATGCAGTTCTATGTGTTGTGTATGTAAAGAATAGATGTCCATCTAATGCTATTAGATACAAGAATCCTTATGAAATGTGGTTTGGACACATTCCTTTGGTAAAGCATCTTAGGGTCTTTGGTTCCACATGTTATGCCTTGATACCTGTTACAGATCCATTTGGGCACATCAACCCCAACTTACAAATCGCTACTATTAGGGCCCATCAACCCCTAGTGCAGTTGTTACATGCCCTAAAGAAGTTAGTCATTAGAATGCCTCACTTCCCAAGAAGTTCCATCACTGAAAACATGCAAAAACTACCTCTAAGAAGATCAGCGCAGGTAGGCCTTCATTAGGGTGCACTGCAATGCAAACCATACACTGACAGGGTGCTATGCAGCGGACTTGGTCCCTCTTTGGCCTGTGCTGGGCAAATTTGAGTGAACTTTCATGATGGTTTGAAGATTCCTTGTCCATTAGAAGCCTCTAGAATTTTCTCAATGTCACCTACTCCTTTGAGTTCACATTTGGATGAGGAAGGGAGTTAAGTAACATCAATCCCCTATCCCTTCTTCCATGGAACTAATTTCTAAATTTAGAAAGGCATTCATTATCACCATTGATGGCATAACCTCCTTCATTCACCTATAAAAAGATCACTCATCTAAGAGATCAAGGGTTGGAAACTATTTAGTAATAGGTAGATGTTGTTGTTATGAGACCAGAGTTGACTACAAAGTGTTGTATAGTGTTGAAGTGTCTTGTTTGACATGAGGTGAAGAGGGATTGTATTGGAAGAGTGTCACTGGATCGAGCACATATGGGTTGTAATTCTTCCTCTTGTCAATAAAGTCTTCAAAACTTTTTCCTTAAGCATGTTTTATATGTTGATGCTTTCATATGTATATCATGTTCTCGATTCCATGTTATTTATAAGCAATAGATCATTATCATTTGCCTTGATGGGTTTTTGTCTTTGTGTTTGTGCAGTTACTTTTCAAGAGGCTGAAGTATGGAAAGGAGTGGAAATATTAGTCAAGGGAGACAAGGAGCTAGCGAAAACTACAAGTAGGTTTCTCTTCTCTCTTGTTTTATCTATTGATTATAGAAAAGGTAGAGATTGCTTTGTATATTATTTCTAGACCTGCTACTAAGTCTAGAGGGTTAAGCGTTTGTCCAAGAACACTAAAAATTCACAAAACAAATTGGTGACTGCACTGGGGAGCATTTATCAATCTTAGTATCTTATCAGCCTCTTAAGACATTTCTACATACTGTACTTGTGGTCGTTGATTGAATTTCAGTCTTCTTTCATTGAAAATTGAGTCAAAATGGTGTCAAAATCGCCTTCAGAATGGCTTACTATCACCAACACAGTCCAATGAAGGACACAGGGTGCTATAGTGCACTTCCCACATAGTTCCAGTGCGATTCAGTGCATTGTCCCTAACTATTGCCTGCGCTGATCCCTTGAGGGTCAGTTTCCAATCTAGGAGCTGATGTTTTTGAGCCAATTTTCTCCTGTTTGAATGATTTCTGAATGTCAATGATTTCATGTCTCAGAAAAATAGGTTTTCATCTCCTTAGCCAGCTATACTTTGATTGGATTTATTAATGTTTCTTTAATGTTTTCTTTGTCATTATCAATCTATAGTCAAAGTTGGTTTTTGGTCGATTGATCTTTGTCAAAAGAAAGTGTTGTAAAGTCGTCTTTTCCTTCAAAAATTGAATTATCGTCAAATATTCATTCATGAAAGATCGATTGATTGATATATGCATATGATTAGTATTTTCATTGAAGGTGTCATAATTCCTCATTTCTTTGAAAACGAAAGTGTCCTAAAGTTTTCCTTTCCTTGAAAAGAAATTGTTGCAAAATCGACATTTTTGTGAAAAGAGATTTTTGATCGATTGTGCATATTTCCTTTTTTGTTCATCATAACATTAAGGGATTTGAAAATAAATACATGCATATTGCATTGAAAAGAGTTTGTGTATGCTTGAAAGGAATGGCTTAGGGAATTGCAACTAGTTTGTGCCCTTTGTTGATTGATAAAAAAGTACTTGTTTTCTCTATCCCTAGTAGCTAGGATTTTCATTGTTAAATTGAATGGAAGGAATGCTTATCATATTAGTTGAATTTTAGGAATTGAAAACATACATCATGTGGTGAACCTTGAAAGGATAATTCTAAAGAAGATCAACTTAAAATTTATCTGAATTTACCTAATGAAGCATTGTCACCTAATGAAAAACATTTAGAGGTCTAGGCTAGAGACGTGTTCCAGCATCGTAAAACAAAGTTGTTGTCACTAACTTGTCTGCAATACATCCCGAGTGTGATACCTCATTCCATGTACATGAGTATATCATAGCTCGTCCACATACCTTCGAGTATATAGGGCAGTGTTACAGTACGTAAAGTATATGGGAATGCTCTCACTGTGTGGTTTTTCATTAGACAATGCTTATAAGGACTAGGCCTCCACGTACCTTTGGGTATATATGGGAGGAAAATTCTAGGTTTTTATCCATCCTTAGGTAACTGAGTCAGCCGCCTTGTACACTGTGATACACTGAACATAGAATTCAGGGAGATTTCGTGCCCGTACTTCTTGGTTCGCCAGGAGGTATTATGCAGTTCATAGTTACTTGGTAATCCTTTTGCCTAGATCATCCCTCTTTTGTTTTTGCTACGTTACTTTAGTTAAAATAAATTAATTGACTACGGATAACATCCTCCATGCTCACTCCTTAGTTGATCTTAGGTTGAAACATATGGCGACAAATCTGGAGTCCATCGATCGAGGAATTCCTTTTCATGGGAATCCTAGTCCTTTTCCTTGTTTTGGAAATATTGGTGCTCCTTACATGGCTACATTGTCCCTTTCGGGATTTACCATTGGCTTGCCAGTATGGTTGTTTTCAACCTCCTTGGTTCAAAATGTCGTGATTTCTCCGCAATCGAGTACTCCTCCAACTGGACAAAATCAACCTCCAGTTGATCCTAAAGTTGACCCTTTGCCTTCTTCCTCCCCTTCTTACTCTTCACCTGGTGAAAGTATTGGTACTAGTAACCAGGTGGCTAAGAAGAAGAAGAAAGGGTAGAAGAAGAAGAAGCAATTTTAGAAGAGGGGCAACCAAGCAACCATTGATTTGAATGCAACATCTGATGAGAAACCATCAATCAAGCCTCACAAAGTTCGATATCCATTCAAACCTTGTACAGGAGACCATTCTTCGAAATTGTCCTGATATTCCTCAGATCTTAGAAGAATGGTCTTCCCATTCACATCATCATGTGTCATCAACTTCTAGAGATCATGCTGGTGACACACCATCAACTAGTGGTAGTGAAGTTCATGGAAAGAAGGGAAAAGTTAATTTTCCATGTAGGTTATGTGAAGGGAATTACCCAATTCACCTTTGTCCCTATCTGGATGAATCCAAAAAAGTGTTGGATAACATCCTACTTCACCGCAACGACTTCCATTTGGTTACAGGAAAATTTCCCTAAATCCTTCACTAGCTGATGAATTGACTGACCAAAATCAACCATCGGTCGAACCCACTCTCTCTGAAAGTGAATCCTATGAGTCTATACCTAACCCAAATCAATAGGGTGAGGTAACAGTTGACCTGATTTCACCTTCAATAAATCATACCTTTCCTGAAAAGAGTGAATACCATACCACTCAGGTTATTTTTATTTCTTCAGATTCTAATGAGCTTGGGGGTAGTCCTCCTATTCCATCAGGACAGGAGGAAAATCCTCCAGTTCTTGTAGCTCAAGGGGTTAATCCTCCTGTTTCCACAATACCACCTCCAAGTAGCCTAGTCACTTCCTTTGATTGGAATCGACTAGCGGGATTTTGCCTTCCTTCTTATGTGCCTTTCCAGATCATAGTACAAGTTTGTAATATGAATGTATATGGCACTATTATAGATGAAGGTGCATCAATGAGTATCCTTTCCTCAACTCCTTGGCATGCACTTGGTTTGCCACTGCTTGTGCCTATTACATAAAAATTGTTGGGTTTTAACAGAGGAACCAGTCAACCATTAGGGATCCTCCCTTAATTACCTATTATTTTGGGAGGAAAAATCATCTATCTAAATGTGATGGTAGTCCTAGGCCCTTTAGATTTCAATTTACTTCTTGGGCACGACTATGTTTATGACATGGGAGCTATTTTTTCCACACTTTTCAAGTGATTTTTTCCTGCATGAAGGTCAAATTGTCACCGTTGACCAACTTTCATTTCCCAGTCCAAATATGGCTCCTAGTCAACCATCTTCCCTAAATGGTCCTTTTGTACCAATGCTCTCATCCCTGCCACAGGTTAATTATGTGGCAACTTATTCCATACCTACATCAACTGACGATCAATTCAGTGATGTTGTACATCATGTACTGTGGGTATTGGAACCAGATCTCTCCTTCATGACCTCTTATGAGTTGTGATCAGGTGTACGAGGACAGTTCCTGTTCTTGTGTCAACCTCATTAAAAAATGAAACAAGGGTCTTTGAGGATAGTTCTTTTACTGTGTCAACCTCGTTAAAAATGAAACAACGGTCTCTGAGGATAGTTCTTTTACTGTGTCAACCTCGTTAAAAAATGAAACAGGTCTGTGAGGATAGTTCGTGGTCTTGTGTTAACCTCGTTAAAAAATGAAACCAAGGAATATGAGGATTGTTCCTTGTCTTGTGTCAACCTCGTTAAAAAATGAAACAAGGAGTCTGAGCATAGTTCCTTGTCTTGTGTCAAGCTTGTTAAAAAATGAAACAAGGATTCTGAGTAGAGTTCCTTGTCTTGTGTTAAGCTCATTAAAAAATGAAGCAAGGTCCCAAGTTCCAAGTCGAGTCTTTAAGTAGATCTCGTAAAATCCCAGTCACGTCTTTCACTTGAACTCATAAGTGAACCTTCATTCCTTCCACCTAATAGCCATGAGTAGTCTACTTAGGTGAATGTAATGAAGCTTAGGGGGCATGCACCTAGTGGTAAAGTTTAGCTTCCTTGTATGTTATGTGAAGGGAATCACCACATTCACCTTTGTCCCTATCTGGACGAAGCCAAAAAGGTGTGGATAATTGTCCTGTTTCACCACAACGACTTCAATATGGTTACAGGAGACTCTCCCTTTCATCATGCTAGGGGAATGTAAACCAATCTTAAGCATAGTTCTTCATTTCAAGCTTGTGTAAAAATGAAATTGAATCCAAGCATAGTTTTTCATTTTAAGCTTGTGTAAAAATGAAACTGAATCCAAGCATAGTTTTTTGTTTTAAGCTTGTGTAAAAATGAAATTGAATCCAAGCATAGTTTTTCATTTTAAGCTTGTGTAAAAATGAAACTAAATCCAAGCATAGTTTTTTGTTTTTTGCTTGTGTAAAAATGAAACTGAATCCAAGCATAGTTTTTCATTTTATTCTTGTGTAAAAATGAAACTAAATCCAAGCATAGTTTTTCATTTTAAGCTTTTGTAAAAATGAACCCATTTCCATTTTTAACCCTTGTGATTTCCATTCTATTAGCCTTTTGCATCATATGAGCCTTGGTTGTTTTCATCCCATCACCACCATCCCTTTGGCTGATCATATGATTTCACTTGGTTGTTTTACCTTTTTTGAGGAACAATTGCATTGAGTGGTCTTATTAGCCAACCTCTTCACATAAATCAACACGTTTTGAGAAGTTCCAACATCACTAAAACCAGTTTCTATCTTAGACACCACTCGTTCCTCAAAATGGAGTCCTATTTAAGCTCTCTTCAGACTCTCTAAACATGAAAAGATTACCGAGCACTTGTCATTTCCAACTCGTTAAAGGATAGGAAACGATATCTCTCTTGTATTATTTTATGCTTTTTTGGACTTGAGAGATTAATTTTATGAAAAAGAACTTGTGGAGTTTCCTTTTCGTCCCTTTTCAAACTCTCTAAACATGAAAAGGACCGAGTTTTATTTGTCGTTAAACTCGTTAAAAACATCAAATAGCGACAAACTTGTTGGTGGGCCCCAGTATTGCAGCAATAATGTTGCAACTCCTGGAACTCCCTTCTTTAATTTTATCAACCCGGTAGTTCGTAACAAACTTGGAAGCGACGGTGCTGTATGCACAAGTACTAGCTCTTGCCGCAGCTGTCACTTGGTCAGCTGGCACAAGTCCGCTAGGAGCTTAAGCCAACTTCTATGAGCTCTTAGAAGAATATTTTTAACTGATGAATGAAAGCTAACTCAAAGGGGCTAATTTACTTGCAGAAAGAAACTGGAAAGCAGAAAGGAAATGCAAACCCTAGCAAACCCTAATTTTACCAGCTAGCCCTACTGATGCGAAAAAGAGGATGCAAGCTACTGAAAGAGATGCCATTGACTTCTAGGAAGGTAAAATGCATGTGTCTAAGTTATCACTATCTGAAGAAAACACCTTTTTGTATTTTTGAATAAGTTGTCACAATTATCATGCATACAATTTAACTGTTTTTGATTGTGCAGAGGTGGATTGGTGGGAGAAAATGCTTGCAGGAGGTTGGGAAGGTTAGAAGAGGTCATAAGGGGTCCCTAGCACCCTTCCTGAGAGTTTCACAAAGTTTGGCTATCAAGAAACCTCATTTGTGAGCTTCTACAGGAAGTCTGCAGGGGTTCTACAGGATGTTCAGGAATTTCTACAGGATGTTTTGTAACTTTTCTACAGGATGTTCCAAAAAGAGGATTTTGGAGAATGGATGGAGGGAAAAAGGTGGAGGAATGAGTATGGAGGTCAAAGAGGGGTGTAGGGGAGTTCAAGACTTGGAGGATGGAGTCGAGGGGTGGCACAGATGATGAGATTTGTTCAAGGAGGGTTGAAATGATGTTGCACAAGAAGATGAGAATCATGGCAAAGTAAGCGAATGAGGTAAATGTAAGGTAAGGGTTTTGAGTGAAGGATGAAACAGGTAGGTTGGATAGAGTATGTGCAGGTAAGAAAGGGTAATAGGTACTCTGCAAGTGGTTTTTCAAACTGAACAAACAAACACTTATAAAACCTATGACCTAGTTACTTTATTCTATTCTGACAAAAGGAAATGAACAACAGTTTATTCGAAATGAAATGCGTGAACTAACTTATGCCACTAAGAAATCATCAACTGAAGCATTTAAACACTACTAATATCAGCATCTACAAAAGAGGATTCCAACACTAAGAATTGCATGGCAAAGCAAAACAACGTTTTTTTTGGCAGCAAAGTCAATTGGTCCTAGCTCATGATTCCACTGAGGGGGAGGTGATATCCAAGGTGTTTGGTAGCCTTTTTCTGAAGATCTTCCCTATGATTAACCTATCAAGCAAATCTGAACATGAAAAACCTTTTTAATCATCAAAAGCAACCTAAAAAACAACACAATATTTAAATCTAAATAGCAGATTTTATTCTAAGAATGCAGCAAAGACACATGAAAGTAAACAAAGGAGGTACTGGGCACTTGAGATGGGCCCAAACCCAAGAGCTACAGCGTCCTAAGAGAGATTTAGAGCTGGTGCAAAGCTGGATTCATCTTTATTGAGCAAGAAATGTTACATTCCAAAAACTGTCCACAAGGAGAACTTGAAAATGTGCTAAGAGCAAAGCTAATCTGCTGCCTAAAAATTGAACTACAAACTAGCTAACTTCTGCCTACAAAGTGACTAAATACTTGCTAACTGAAATGAGGCCCTAATCCTTCTTATTTATACAAATTGAGGACCCCAACAATCCTCCTAAACTTTAGGGACTCGGCTGCCCAAAACTTGTAGTTAACAGTAGTCCTACTTGACTTGCTTGGATGCCCTTGTGCTAATTGATTTGGTGGCCCTTGAACTCCGAGTTGATGGTGGAAAATTTGAGGTAAGGGCCCATAGATGAAGGGGACACGTTCCTACAAATCCTCTACCTTGTTCTCCCACGAATTTGGCTTCCAAGTGCTCATTAAAACCTTCAATTTTGTCTCCAAATTGACCAAAAAGGCTACACAAAGCACACATTAGACTTGTTGGCATAATGACTAACCCAATTCATTCTATTAGCATAAATATAATAAAAAACATGCAATAAAATAATGAGAATGGTGGATTAAGTTGAATTAGGAGGTTGAATGAGCCCAAATAATTATCCATTTTTGGGGTTCATCATCACCCCCCTACTGAAAGTGTTGCTCATCCTCTGAGCAACCAATCTATCTCCTCATCTTTGATGGCACTGGTGGCCTCCCTGTCATGCTAAGCTTCTGAAGTGATGTCCTCTTCTTAGTCATGAAACCATGCTTTTCTCTTTGCTTCTTCCCACTGCCTGTGATCCTTTTCCTAGAGAAGTTTCAGCTTTGGTATGATTGTGCAAGTATATTCAATCAGATGGTGGAAATGGTGGTGAAAGGCGATGAAACCAGTGGAGGATGGAAGAAAAGAGTGGTTGCATGCCTCCTCAATAGACTTCAAGCTTCAAATCCCTCTCCATAAAAACGATTCTGACCTGCCCAAAGGCTCTACAGGATGTTTCTGGTAGAAATACAGAACTTCCTGTAGAAAGTCCTGTAGCTTCCTGTAGAAGGTTGGACCATGACTAGATTGTGTCCAAACCCTGAAAAAATGAGTGTTCATGGAGGGGATGGATGTGAGGATGCCTGGGAACTTGGTAGGGACCCTTCTGCTGGTGTTGCGAGGCCCCCTTTCCACATTGTGTTCCTGCAACAATTTCCAAGTAAGGCCACACATCAAATCGAGAAACCCATTTCTGCAGAACTCCTTTTTATGTTCTAAAGGGTACCTGGAGTATCCTTGAATGTTGTGTTACACCAATTCTTTCAATTTGTTGATTTCATGTTGTACCATATGCGTCAGGAATCAGCCGAGTCACCACAATAATTTCAGGTTTGATGTCCAATCCTTGATGTTTTGTTCTCAGCAACATTTCATTCTCCAATGCACGAACTTGATCAAGTATATACACAACCTGTCCACCAGTATCTGGCATTCCTAAAACATTTTCTTGGCCAAAGTAACCCTGAGGTGAAAGAATCACAACATTAAAGATCATAGGAATCCTTCCTAGAAATGTTTCTAAATTTGATGGATCAGGGGCCTGCAGAGTCTCCAAGAGCAAATGAATCATATCCAAGACATCTTCTGCATTGTCTCCCCATCCTTTTCCAATCCCATTTCTTGTAATTTGTATTCAAACTCTGTATGTGGTGTATTCTTGGGGAAATTTTTAAGATATTCCTCTGCCTTTACCAAGACTAAGCGTAGCTTGGACAAACTTTGTATTCTCTCATTCAACATCAGCTTCTGGCCTCTGTAGCTATGTGCTCGAAGGAAATCTAGCAAGGGCTGCATGCTTTCTCTATCATGGAATAATCTTGAGGACAAATGCTGATTGAGAGATTGAACTCCACTACCAATGGAAGATGGCCGTGTTGGGTGAGGAAAAGATTCATTGAAGGGCTCAAGGTCTAGCTTCGATGCATATTTATCCTTGACACTTTCATCCACAAGGTGCTCCTTGAATTCCAAATATTCAGCCACAAAAAGCTGTTCAGTATCAAGTTCATCAACATTGACACGGACATAATCCCACACACCAGGCCTTGGCCGTACTGCAAGAATAATCCATGGTGGAAGAATGATGGCCTCCTATGTGGACCTTAACACATCTCCAAATAGCCCATCTTTGAGCGTTTGAAGTTCATCATTCTCTCCCAGTACCTCTGTTAGTCCATCTAATAAATGATGAGGCTGCAAAATATTCTTCCCTTGTGATACATATCTCTATTTAGGCTCCACATTTGATGAAGAAAAACTCGGGCTTTTCTGCTCTGGAAGGCTTTTCTGTACTTTCCTGTAGAACGTCTTCCTATAGAAATGCCTGTAGAGTGCCCCTGCGCGTCTGAGTGAGCCCGATACGCTGGAGAATTGTGAACCAGGCCACAAAGCTCAATGGAGGATGATGGGTTAATCATTTTGTGGAAGCATAGGATGCATAATTCAGTTGAAAATGTTGCAAGTGCAAGTTAACAGCAGTCTGTGAGTTTCAGCTGAGCGTTCGTTAATTGCTACGTGATTTGTGGTGAGGTGGCAAAAACATGTGCTGGCCATGCAGACGGAAGTGCTGCCACAAATTATCATATTTCCTACCTGTGATCACTCCATCAATCACGCCGAAGTTTAACTGGTCATCACTACCTGTTTTCTGATTTCCTCCTGAGATGGCTGAGTGCACGTGTCTTATTCACCCACCGAGTGCTATTGAACTGGATGAGGGTGGCCAGTTAGCTGGCCATCGATTTTTGTAATCCCAACCATCTCATTGCTCATTCTGTTTCCGAATTACATTCATGCAATCAAAGGAATGAGTTTTAGTCACGTACCTGAAGTCAAATGGTTGTTGTGAGGTGCTTTTTGCTGCTACATGCATCTGTTTCGGTGGTTGCATGATGGATATTTTGTGCTATAAGCTCTTTGCTGTCTAATGTGTGGTTATTGTTCTTGTGCAGGTATCCTCTAGCTGGATCTAAGCTGCAGGAGTTCATTTCCACATTTAGATCTGCACGCTCAAGCTGCTGCTTGATAGAGGGAAATGTTCCCCTAGGGCTTTTTGGGTTGAAACCCTAGCAGACTGAAAGTTATCTATTCAAAGAAACATGCATTCATACAGCCATTATGCTATTGTAAGCAAATTCTATGATAAGGGTACGTACCTTTGGTCCTACGTTTGAGAAGGCTCTTAGGGTCCAAACCCTTCTTGAAGTTCCCTTCTTCTCTTTTGTCCTGCAAAACAACCAATTCAAAGAACACAACAGTACATGGACAAAACTTATAAAGAAACCATCTTCATGTTATAAAGAAAGGTAGTTAGTTATGAAATCCAAACAACCATTTACATATGAACTCAAACATGAATATCATTAACATAAAGAAGATTCATTTCGGGAACCAAGACATGTGTTTCTTTTATTATAGACAAATAAAGTACATAAAAAGGAATATTTTTCACCTGAGTCACCTTCAGCAGGCTCTAAGCAAAGCTTCCTTCCGGATCCGTTCCAGCCTCAAGACTCTAACAAACTCCTTCCATGACTCTCTCCATGATGTCATAAATAGTGGATGAACATCAACACACAAGGAAACAAAGGTTTCCTGTACAAAATGGGGGAAGTGCAGAAGGCACAAGGGACTTTAGACCTGGTCAAGGGAAAAATCTCAGCATAATTACCTTCTCTCTCTTCTCTCTACCTTTAGGCCTTCCCTTTGAGGTCCTTTTATACCATCTCCAAAGTAGTTTTTTAGTTAGGAGTTGGTTGGGAACAGTTGGGCCACGGGCACTAACAGGTGATCAACAGATAAAACCCGCGATCTTCGCCCGAAAATAAGGAGTGTTATATATTTTTTAAGTGTTTTAATACATACACGCGGGTTGGCTATACACATACCCGCGTATACACGCGTTTAACTCAGGGCAATGTTGCGTATAAGGGATAAAACACTGTTTTTTGAATTTTAGGACCAGGTCTGGAAGGAGGGGTTGCCCTAGGCCATGAGTACAGCATCACAAACCATAAGAGTGAGATTTGGAGCTATAACAGATGCCCCCTGATATATGAGGCTAGAAGGGGTACATGATGTCCGAAATATATTATGCGAGTACCTAAGGAAGTCTATCAAAAACCGAGGAGGACTTCACCAGAATTCAGCCTGCCAAGCCACCAAAGGAGATCAGAAAGAAACACTGTCTGAGGCGGGCATACCCATGCTCAGAAAAAGTAAAGCATGTCCACATATCAAGTACAAGCGGATCCACTAAGTATACAAGTATAAATGACTGAAAGATACATAATGGATCATCTGATCATAATGAACAAGTACATGTCTGAATATCACATATAAGACTGTCAATGATGCTGAAAGATGAAACGGATCACTGATATCAAAGACTGATCCCCAAAAGGTACCAACTGAACATGATGGAATAGGATGGTACTACACTACAAACTCAGGTGCCAGCATATAGAATGTCGCCATGACTGACTGCAACATATAAAGTGGAGTGGTATCAACTAGCAGCAATAGGAGCAACTGTCAAGTGAACCAATGAATGCTGATACAACCTGAGGTCTTCACCGACCGCCGTGGTACATTTCTACACCATGGGAATAAATGATCTGAAGTTGACCATGTGAGAAATCGTTTGATTACCGGTCATTGATGTATACCGTTAACAAACGCAAGACTACTCACCGATAATGATAATGAGTGTCAAGGTACCCAGTACAATCTAACAAGTGTGAATAGATGAGCTGGAGTCGAACACCTGTAAGAATCTATCGATCAGGAGACAATGATGGTTTCCCACTGTCGATAGCGAAGGATCTGCCACTAATGACTGCAAACCCCAAGGTACTGCCAAATGGACTCTAGATATTTGCCCCAGAGCAATGAGTCGGAGTCGATAGGGAAAGATCCGCTAGAAGGAAGGAATTAAGGCATCCTTCATCAATCTAGCGCGAGTGTAACGCGTAGGCCAATAATGTGGAAGGAATCGGACGAAAAAGATGTAGTAACCCAACCAAAGTACGTTTCCGGCATACACAAGATGTGGCTAGCGCACGACAGAAACCCTCTGAACCAACCAATAATGAAAGCTGACACAGAGGCGAGGTATCCACCAATAGGGTCAAATGGAAACCAAGGTATTGCATGAATCCCAATGTGTGATAATGTAAACTGATGTCGAACACAAGGGAAACCACTCAGTCAAAGACCCATGATACTGATCGATGCTGAGCACAAGGTAACCTATCAATAATGAAAATAGGGCCAGGGTGTAGCTCTAGGCCTGTCCTCAGAGCAAGATGTCGTCGTCGATAAGGACAAGACCTGCCAGCAAGAAGTCAATGGGGACCTTCTAAAACCGGCACGAGTAAAGGACCAATATAACTGATGTGATGATAGACATGACACTGACAACCAGGGATGGCCGACTAAAAAATGAGTCAAGCGACACCGCAGAGAGGCCGACTCAGGCTAACTTCCCTTGAACAAAAGCACGACTCAATGTGACTATGTGGCAGCATATGATGACTCTGTATAAGTTTGCCATGTAGGAGGCACGAACGAACCCTCCATATGATTGGAAGAGATAACCAATTGGGGGAGAACTGACTCAATAACAAGGTTATGGCGTACCTAAGTCAAACTAAATCCCACCCATACGGAGGAGACTTTGTTTTGAGTGCTTTGTTCAAGGGCGACACAACTGACTCTAGCTGCCAACAATAAATGGAAATAATGTCCCATTCCCACTCTTTTTGGAATATTTAATTTTTTTGTCTTTTTCTATTAAGCCGGAAAAAGAATAAAAGAATGCTATGGTACAGTGGAAAGAATGAGTGTCGGTGAAACAGATGATCTAGTTCCTGGGAAAGGAACGATCCTATGCTCAATGCAGGGAGGTGAAAACTGGTCAGTGACACTCAAAGGTATGTTCCTTCCACGGGTCAAGGTGTGTCAAGCTGCAGAAGTCAAAGGTATGCAAGGTTGATTTCGCAGACGTCATGGTCAAAAGTTGGCTTAAACACGAGTCCAAGTGAAGTCGGCTCTAGGCCAAAAGGTGCAAGTGGTCAACATGCAATGCAGTAGTATAACTCAACACAAAGGAGCCTCTAGGGTATAAGGCCAGAACAAAGCGGAGAAGCTAAGAGGAATGAGTCTTCAACGCATAAGTCATGGCGGGACTATAGAGGACTCCTGAGCCTACTCAAATCGGAGCAGCATGAGCAACAAGTGTCAGTGAGGTGCTAACTAGGATGCCCATGTAAAGGATGGCTCTACCATCATGTCATGATTTAAGGAATCGGTGAGTGAAGATGGCTTACGAAACATAACACGATGGGATCGACCCTATGGCGGATGTATCGGTCAAATGGAGGCTAGTATGCATAATGCAACGGAAAAAAGGTGTCCCTAACCTATATGCCAGTGAGAACACGATACCTGCCATGACGGGTCAGCAGTCATGGAACCGTCTCGAAACTGAAAATCGTCCAAAATGTCCTGAAAAATAGACCAATCTCAACATTCCAAGCTCCCAAGTTAAAAGTCACATGAGGCCAAACAAAATAAAATTTTGAAAAAAATTTTCATTTTCAAAACTTATAAAAAGCATTTTGGACTCACCATTTTTACCATTTGAGTTTGAGAGCAAAGGATTTGGAGCAAAAGGAGCAAACTTCCCACAGCTAGATTCAACCATTCAAATTCGTCAAAAACCTCTAGGTAACACTTATACTTAGCTTGCAATTGATTCAACAAGTTCACGGTAGTTGTGTCTACTGACCCAACGATACCATCCGCGTGCGGACCTGGCTTCGACTTAGCTACGTCAACCTTAGACCCAGAGCGTCTGGCAAGTATTTTTGTAGGATCCCAGACTGAGAGTAGATTAATTCTAATTGCTGGGCCCTAAAAATGGCTTTCTCCTCAGAATAGACTCCAGACATGGAGACATCCTTGGAGATATCGGGTTGTAAAGACTTCAAAAACCACTCGAGACGGTACTCCGGAGGGATTTCGGCTTTAATAAGCCTCTTTCTCCGTCTCCATTCCTGAATATGGTCAGAAATGTGGGTTGCCTTATCCTGACGAAAGGTGGCCAGAAGTTCAGTTCCGGCATCATAGCAGACAGGCAACTGGAAATGATTTAAGAAAATATTGGCTAAGTCAGCGAACGATGTAAAGCTGCCCCCTGGCAACTCTATATACCATTTGGCCGCATTACCAGTCAAGGTGCGCTGAAAGAGTCTCAACCTAATTGAGTCATCAATAAGGGAGTTAGATGAGCACCACAAATGGAATGTGGTTACATGGTCGCCTGGGTCCTCACCACTCTTCCCTTCGAATTTTGGAATGTCTGAAGGGAGTTTGGTTGGGACCGGAGGCCAGGCCGGATTGTACTTGATTGGGTCATTTGTTAACTTAGTGAGATCTGGCAAGTTTAACGTTGCCAGAAATGGAAGCTTAGGAGGACCTTGGGGATTCCACCCAGACTGGGCAGAACTCCCAAAGTTCTGAAAAGATTGTCCTGGAATTTGAGAGGCACCAGGTTGCCCGAGGTGACCAGTAGAATCGGCTGAACCAAAAGGCAAGCCTTGTGATCCAGAAAAATTCAGAGTTTGACCAAATTCGGCCATATAGCCTCCATAACCAGCAAAGTTTCCTCCTAAAGGATTGTAAGGAGTTGATAACCCCTGATACGGATTCCAAGCCGAAGCTAGGGGAGGAATACTTTGAAACGAACTAACTGTGGAGTATGGCCTATTCCCTTGTTGGCCGATAAACGGATTCCCAGTTCCTGCGCTACTAACCCCAGGTTTATTCCAACCTTGGAAAGGATTGCTGCTTTGTCCTACAGAAGAAAAAGGCATGGATCCTACCGTCAGGTTGGAATGTGGTATATGACCACTTCCAAAAGGAAAACCTAGAATGAAGCCGATCCGCCCATCATGGACGTAGCGACACTAAACGGAACCGATGGAATACCCTATGAATGGGTTCCAAATGGGAAGAATCCAGTACCAAAAGCATTGGTTTGGGCATTTCCACTCGTGGACGAAATGGAAGTAGACCCAACTAAAGATGTGCTAGCAAAAGATCCAAACAAGGAAGCAGAGGAGATGGAAATGGTTCTTCCCCCTTGCACCGATGTTGGGGTTTGCATAGTCATAGCACTTGTAGAAGCCATGCTTCCAGTGGTGGTCATCGATGGTAAGCGCGTAGCGTAACCTGGACTTGACGGTCTATGCATCAGGGTCCCAACGTATTGCAGTACGTCTAGATGACTAGATGGTAGTGGAGAATTTGGAGCCGCTAACGACTCTGAAAGTTCTTCTATCTCTATGTTATTCTCCGCTTGAAAGAGAACTCGAGAAAGGGCTGGAGTGTCCCTCTCTTGTTCAGAAGTGCCAGGCCTTGCTTGGCCGCTAATGCCCCCGAGAGGAGGATCAATCCCCGATGCGTCAACCGGCGTGGGACGGAACCCACCGGTAATATTGCCTCTGCGCCTTCTAGGAGAAGGCTCTAAACTTGGTGGCGAAAGACCACGAAGTCTTCAAGATCGTCTTGGAGATTGGTCAGCCACTTTGAATTTTTTGTTATGATCTAACTAAAGACTCAAAAAATTGAAAGCTAGGCCAACTAGGAGCACAGAGCACACACTATAAAGTCCCTAAAGATACAGCCAGTCAAACAACTTCCAAGTATTTTCGCTCTGGGTGATTAAGATCGGACACCAAAATACGAGAAAGTGAAATAAGGGGCCTTCCGAAGATAGTTTGGGATGATGAGGGCCCAGTCCTATCAGCGAAGGTATCAGAGGAAGTTACGCTGACCTCCTAACAACATCCTGCGCCAGTGCAAGCCCCCAAGCTTCGCAAGGGTGCCCTCCAGTAGTACTGTCGAGAGTGATGCAACGTCAACCTCAGGTGCCACGGGATTCCCCTCCGTAGCCACCTGTGTAGTTCCCTAGGAGTAGCAACTATGGATACCAACTCGTCGTAGAAGCCAGGCGGAACAGTCGTGAGGTAAGTTCGGACAAGTAGGAGAGGGGGTATCTCTCTTCCCTGTCTTCACAGACCCTCGTGCTTAACTCCCAGATCTGGAGCTTTCCTGGTCTTCCTAACGCTATTGGATTTTCTCTCGTTATTCAGACTCCTACGTTTGACGTTTATATGGCCTTGGAGAGTTAACTCTCCACTTGCCTAATCCAAGGCCCTAAAATCCTAATCTTGTTGGTGTAACTGACTAAAACAAAAAGTTCTAGTGAATTTTAGTTAGTGCTTGATTTTATTAGGCTGTTCTTTAAGTCACAAGGTAACGGAAGTGAAACTAGTGGTGTTTTTTGACGCAAAAGAAATTAATAAAAACTTAACTACATGCACATGCACTTTTTCGTTTTTCGATGAAGAGAAATTTCTATAGGGTTCAGGGTTACTTCTAATAAAACAAATTTTTCTTTTCTTTTCGTTAATTCAAACTTCACACTCACAAAAGCTAACAAAGCTATGTATGCCTAAAAAGGGGATGCAAATCTATCCTAATGTAACAACTATATGTGGATGCAAGATTTGAAACTACTCTAAAAACAAAAATGAAAGTTGCTAGCTTATCAATCTTTATCTTGCCACTTACAATGTCTAGATGGAATATGAGATGCTACCATTCATTTCGTCTAAACACTAAAAACAAGTTCTAAGACAAACATAAAGCACTATCACTTCACTAAAAGGAAACCAAATGAAAAGTAAGTTCAAGAAAGCAAAACTAAGATTTTCAAAAGATTTTCTTCAAAGCAACAAACAAAAGAGCCTTTTCAAAAAATGCTCTCAACAACACTGAAACTTGTGATTGAAGAATAGGCAATCAAACACTTTTGCGAATCGATACCACTCAATGGATGAAAACTCAACAAAAATAAATGTGTTTAAAATCGCTCTTAACAATCAAAAGCAGCAATGAAAGCTTTGGCAACGAAAACCAAAAGATCAAAAAGACAAATTCCAAGAAAGTGTTAATCAACAACTTTCATGAAACAAAGAAGTGGATGGTCACAAAAAGCGGTTTTGTCAAGCAAAAAAAAAGTCACCAAAAGCAAGATTAACACAAAGATTGAATTCAATCTTCCTACCCTGATGAAACAGAGCAGCCAAGATTCCTAGCAAGAAATCTTGCGTGCTTTAGCAAAAAACGATGATGCTTGCAATAAAAAAAAACAAGACGAATACTCCTTATAATCAAAGAGAATTCGGAACGAGATGCTTGCTGTAAAACAAATAACTGATACTGGAAAATGACTGTTTCAGACTGACTCAAACCACCAGACAAACCTTCAGAGACTAAAAAGATTTATAAATCTTGAAAATTGCAATATATACGCGACTGTACTGAAGTACAGATTGCGTGTATACGCAACTGTATCTGAGGAAACTTGCGTATACGTGGGTTCACTCAAAGAAACAAGCGTATATACGCCTTTGTATCTAATAAAAACAGCGTATATGAAAAGCTTCAAGAAAAATAAAAAAACAAACTGAAGAAACTGGCAAAGCTTAAAGTTCAAGAACAGACCAGACAGTAACAACAAGTAGACAAGGCAGCTGAGCCCTGATTGGCTTGAAAAACACCCAAACTAGGAACAACAAGAGTGTTGTCCCCAGTGGAGTCGCCAATTCTGATAGAGGGAAATGTTCCCCTAGGGCTTTTTGGGTTGAAACCCTAGCAGACTGAAAGTTATCTATTCAAAGAAACATGCATTCATACAGCCATTATGCTATTATAAGCAAATTCTATGATAAGGGTACGTACCTTTGGTCCTATGTTTGAGAAGGCTCTTATGGTCCAAACCCTTCTTGAAGTTCCCTTCTTCTCTTTTGTCCTGCAAAACAACCAATTCAAAGAACATAGCAGTACATGGACAAAACTTATAAAGAAACCATCTTCATGTTATAAAGAAAGGTAGTTAGTTATGAAATCCAAACGACCATTTACATATGAACCCAAACATGAATATCATTAACATAAAGAAGATTCATTTCGGGAACCAAGACATGTGTTTCTTTTATTATAGACAAATAAAGTACATTAAAAGGAATATTTTCACCTGAGTCAACTTCAGCAGGCTCCAAGCAAAGCTTCCTTCCGGATCCATTCCAGCCTCAAGCCTCTAACAAACTCCTTCCATGACTCTCTCCATGATGTCATAAATAGTGGATGAACATCAACACACAAGGAAACAAAGGTTTCCTATACAAAATGGGGGAAGTGCAGAAGGCACAAGGGACTTCAGACCTGGTCAAGGGAAAAATCTCAGCATAATAACCTTTCTCTCTCTTCTCTCTTCCTTTAGGCCTTCCCTTTGAGGTCTTTTTATACCATCTCCAAAGTAGTTTTTTAGTTAGGAGTTGGTTGGGAACAGTTGGGCCACGGGCACTAACAGGTGATCAGCAGGTAAAACCCGCTATCTCCACCCGAAAATAAGGAGTGTTATATATTTTTTAATTGTTTTAATACATACACGCGAGTTGGCTATACACATACCCGCGTATACACGCGTTTAACTCAGGGCAATGTCGCGTATAAGGGATAAAACACTGTTTTTTAAATTTTAGGACCAGGTCTGGAAGGAGGGGTTGCCCTAGGCCATGAGTACAACATCACAAAACATAAGATTTAGATTTGGAGCTATAACACTGCTGTTGAATTTTCACAGGACCAAAACCTGTTTTCACCATTGCTCCCGAACGATGGATCGGATCGATCTGAAACTTTCTGGGCATGTTCTGATCATCATGATGCACCTCCCATAGCAAAATTGCGATCAATGGATGCACATATTTTGAGAAAAATAGAAAATGACTGAAGATTTCAGAGATCAATTTCTCGGAAACCATGCATCGGAATTGCCTGAAACTGCTTGGGTAGGTTACTATCACCCATATGCATCTCCCCATGAAACAGGTTTTGAAACAGATGCACGGATATGGAGAAAATGCAAAAATGACTGAAGGTGATGGAGGCTGATTTCTTGGAAACCGTGCACCGGAATTGGCCGGAACTGCTCAGGCATGTTTTCATCATCCTTGTACAATTCCCCATAAAATGGTTTTTCAAATGGATGCATGGTTTTCAAGTTAGGGCAAAAACAAATTTTGTTCTATGTATTTTTTCTTCAAAGCATTCTACAAGTTGTTGCATGGTGAAAAAGAATGAGCTTTGGCTGTGATGCAGGCATGGAGATGATGGAGGAGGAGTTTGAAAATTGTAGGAGGACTTCTAAACCCTTGAGGAAAGTCTCATGTTTTCCAAAATACCTTTTTCAAATCCATTTCTAGCTTCCTGTAGAAATCCTGTAATTTTTACAAGAACTTCCCGAAGAACACAGTTTTGAGGAAAGAAGCACAATGAGATGGAAAAAATGATGGAGAAGGGTGAGGGATGGAAACATGGATGCTTGCAGGCCTCATGGACAGATTCTCGGCCTTCCGGTCCTCTTCAAAGATCAATTTTGGCTCGTTTGTAGGCTTCCTGTAGAAGACACAGACCTTCCTGTAGAAGACACAGAACTTCCTATAGAAGGCATAGAACTTCCTTTGTCTTTGTTTTGAGCAATCCTCCTGACCTGCAATGTCCTTCTTGCAACCTGCAATTATTCAATGGAAATTAACTTTATTTTTCTTTTCTTTTTCTCTTTTTTTTTTTTTTTTTGAGAAACAACTAGGGCACCTCATGGAGGTTTTCACCCTAATTGCCTGCCCTAGGTGCCTCCAAGGGAGGTTTTCACCCAGGGATCTTATTCCCTTTTTATTTTCTCTTCTTTCCAACCCATTGAACGCGTCATGGAGGTTTTCAATCAATGAGCCGACCTAAGGTGCCTCTGAGGAGGTTTTCACCTTAGATTTTTGTTTTCATCTTATTTTCATTTTTTTCTTTTTCTTTTTTTTTTCTACCCTACCCTACTTGAAAAACAAAATTATTTTCAAGTATAAGAATACTTCCAATGAAGCGATGTGCACATCGAGATTAGAGATAAAATGATGTGGCGGCTTGAAATGCATGCTTGGACAGCTATCCGGATCTCAGAGACCCAATGATTTGACTTTGAAGGGCGCAAACATAGCTGAGGAAGAGAGTACCGCTGCAACTTACTAACGATCTGAAACCATATCTCAATATAGCTCTGATATCCTTGGTCCTTTTGCTGATCTGGATCATGTTTCATGTCACCTTTTATCATGAATTTCTCATCTCCCTCTGTTTGATGATCTTTCTCTTGAATACATGGAAGATTTGATGGTAACCATGAGGGAGCTTTCTTGATCTCTACTTTTGATGTCTTCTCTTCATCAAGTGCAGCCTAGGGTTCTTTGATCTCTTATTTTGAATCTTCTTTTGCCTTTGGTCCTTCAATGTTGTCAACATAATCTCTGCTTTGCAACACTCTTCCTGAGCTATGGTGAAGATCATTGAGCTCAAGAGGAGTCATTTGGACATGTTGTGTCCCAGCATTGCAATTGTGTTGAGCTACTCCAATGGACAGGTTTGGAAATGGTGGTATGGGTAGCTGAGTGGGGGCATAGATTTGAGATGGATGTGGATGGGGTTGTGGTTGGGTGGGAATTTTGGGTTGCCTTGGTGGAGCAGGAGGCGATGGTTGTGGATGAGCAGGTGGTGGAGGAAAAGAAGCGAGAGGAGTGTTGTATTGGGGCCTCAACCCCTGATGAGGTGCATTCCACTGAGGCTGTGGCTGAGCATAAGAGTGAAATGAATGAGCAACTAGTTGGGCATAATATTGAGGAGGATATGACCAAGGAGGAGGTGTAGACCAGGAAGGATGAGCAGGGGGACCCCAAGAAGGCATGAAAGTGGCTTGATAGGGGTCATAATAGGTCTCAGATGTCCCTTGCAGTCCCTGCTGGTAAGATCTAGGTCCATGTGGCCTCCTTTGGTTCATATAATAGAGTGATTTAATGGCTCCTTTTGCCCTCTGATATGCAGCTTTGATCCTGGGTAAGGAAGGGTACTGATCTATAGGATGGTCTTTTTCACAGACAAAACACACTTCTATGGAGTGCAATGGACATTCATTCCTAGGATGCTTTCTAGTGCACCTGGGACAAAAGATGGCCAAAGCCCTCTTGGCTTTTTCTTGCTTCTTTTGGATCCGCAAGGTATCCAGTTGCATGGCAAGAAACTACCTTACCTTTCTCTTGAAATCTTCCATATTATTCGCAAACTCATTCTTGGACAAGGTATTGCTCCCAACATTTATATTTGCAGCCATTTGCTCCAGAGGAATGTTTTTTTCTTCTTCTTCCCTTGAGGTTCTTCAAATATGTCTTGCTCTCCACCTAAGGGTTCATTAATCACAGGCATCGAAGAAGAGAGAAGGTTGGCTATGTGAAGCAGTGGGGGTGTTGTGCAATCATTTTTCTAACTTATCTCTACTCCTACAAGGCATGAAAGGAAATCTTTTTGGTTGATTTTTGCTTCTTTTTTTTCTGCTTGTACCTGCAAAAACTAAAATAGATTGAATTGCAACTAACTATCTTGCTGAAATGAAAATGCGGAATTGAAATGAAAGCAGTAAAGGACTAATCTATTTTGCTCAAATGAAATTGCAGGAATGAAATACTAATCTATGCTTGCAGAATTGAAATTGCGGAATTGAAATGCTAATCTATGAAAGCAGGAAATACTAATCTACTTTTGCAGAAACGAAATTGCATAATGGAAATGAAATAAAATACTTAGCAGAAGGTTGTAGTGGAAAATAGAAGAAAAGCAGCAATCACCAATACTCTGACGCTTCCCTGGCAACGGCGCCAAAAAGATGGTGGGCCCCAGTATTGCAGCAATAATGCTGCAACCCTAGAACTCCCTTCTTTAATTTTATCAACCCGGTAGTTCGTAACAAACTTGGAAGCGACGGTGCTGTATGCACAAGTACTAGCTCTTGCCGCAGCTGTCACTTGGTCAGCTGGCACAAGTCCGCTAGGAGCTTAAGCCAACTTCTATGAGATCTTAGAAGAAGCTTTTTAACTGATGAATGAAAGCTAACTCAAAGGCGCTAATTTACTTGCAGAAAGAAACTGGAAAGCGGAAAGGAAATGCAAACCCTAACAAACCCTAATTTTACCAGCTAGCCCTACTGATGCCAAAAAGAGGATGCAAGCTACTGAAAGAGATGCCATTGAATTCTAGGAAGGTAAAATGCATGTGTCTAAGTTATCACTATCTGAAGAAAACACCTTTTTGTATTTTTGAATAAGTTGTCACAATTATCATGCATAAAATTTAACTGTTTTTGACTGTGCAGAGGTGGATCGGTGGGAGAAAATGCTTGCAGGAGGTTGGGAAGGTTATAAGAGGTCCTAAGGGGTCCCTATCACCCTTCCTGAGAGTTTCAAAAAGTTTGGCTATCAAGAAACCTCATTCGTGAGCTTCTACAGGAAGTCTGCAGGGGTTCTACATGATGTTCAGGAATTTCTACAGGATGTTCTGTAACTTTTCTACAGGATGTTTCGAAAAGAGGATTTTGGAGAATGGATGGAGGGAAAAAGGTGGAGGAATGAGTATGGAGGTGAAATAGGGGTGTAGGGGAGTTCAATACTTGGAGGATGGAGTCGAGGAGTGGCGCAGATGGTGAGATTTGCTCAAGGAGGGATGAAACAATGTTGCACAAGAAGATGAGAATCATGGCAAAGTAAGCGAATGAGGTAAATGTAAGGTAAGAGTTCTGAGTGAAGGATGAAATAGGTAGGTTGGATGGAGTATGTGTAGGTAAGGAAGGCTAATAGGTACTCTGCAAGTGGTTTTTCAAACTGAACAAACAAACACTTATAAAACCTATGACCTAGTTACTTTACTCTATTCTGACCTCAGTAACAACAAAAGGAAATGAATAATAGTTTATTCGAAATGAAATGCGTGAAATTGCTTATGCCACTAAGAAATAATCAATTGAAGCATTTAAACACTACTAATATCAGCATCTACGAAAGAGGATTCCAACACTAAGAATTGCATGGCAAAGCAAAACAACGTTTTTGTTGGCAGCAAAGTCACATTGGTCCCAGCTCATGATTCCATTGAGGGGGAGGTGAGATCCAAGGTGTTTGGTAGCCTTTTTTTGAAGATCTTCCCTATGATTAACCTATCAAGAAAATCTGAACATGAAAAACCTTTTTAATCATCAAAAGCAACCTAAACAACAACACAATATTTAAATCTAAATAGCAGATTTTATTCTAAGAATGCAGCAAAGACACATGAAAGTAAACAAAGGAGGTACTGGGCACTTGAGATGGGCCCAAACCCAAGAGCTACAGCCTCCTAAGAGAGATTTAGAGCTGGTGCAAAGCTGGATTCATCTTTATTGAGCAAGAAATGTTATATTCCAAAAACTGTCCACAAGGAGAACTTGAAAATGTGCTGAGAGCAAAGCTAATCTACTGCCTAAAAATCGAACTACAAACTAGCTAACTTCTGCCTACAAAGTGACTAACTACTGGCTAACCAAAATGAGGCCCTAATCCTTCTTATTTATACAAATTGAGGACCCCAACAATCCTCCTAAACTTTAGGGACTCGGCTGCCCAAAACTTGTAGTTAACAGCAGTCCTACTTGACTTGCTTGGCTGCCCTTGTGCTAATTGATTTGGTGGCCCTTGAACTCCGAGCTGATGGTGGAGAATTTGAGGTAAGGGCCCATAAATGAAGGGGACACCTTCCTACAAATCCTCTCCCTTGTTCTCCCACGAATTTGGCTGCCAAGTACTCATTAAAACCTTCAATTTTGTCTCCAAATTGACCAAAAAGGCTACGCAAAGCACACATTAGACTTGTTGGCATAATGACTAACCCAATTCATTCTATTAGCATAAATATAATAAAAAAAATTCAATAAACTAATGAGAATGGTGGATTAAGTCGAATTAGGAGGTTGAATGAGCCCAAATAATTATCCATTTTTGGGGCTCATCACTTATCCATCTAGACAAGACCAAGTTTCACCTTTTCTAGACTCGTTAAAGCATCAAATAGCAATGGATTTTCCGAATGGTGAAATTATAAAACAAGCATATCTTATCCTCCTCAAGCTTGATAAAAAATATAGAGGTACTGGTCATAAATGATTGGGGAAATGGGAAAGAACTGAGAAAAATTTATGGTAGAAAGTCACTCTTGAACATGACACTTTCACTTCATCTCAGTGACTATTTGGGTTGGGTTCTCTGCTTGATGGTTATCATACTCATGGTCTATCACATCATCCATCACTTTTGTTTTGGGTCAATGCTGCCAATTCATTCAGAGTATTTGGGTTGGGTTATCTGCTTGATGGTTATCATACCTATGGTCTATCACACCATCCATTACTTTGGTTTTGGGTCAATGCTGCCAATTCATTCAGTGTCATTGATATGTTCAAGAGAATTCATTCAGTTCACACTTCATCCTTTGTAATACTATAAACATTCATTTTCATGACTACCATTCTTGAACCTTGTGTCGTAAGTCGATTCTCATCTCCAAAATCATTTATCTCATTTCGTGTCGTAGATGTGGGATACATAAAGGCCCTCCTATGATGAATTTCTTCTTGTCAACATCAACACATCATCCAGGAAGCTGACTTAGAAACACCCCTTCAGTACCTTGAAGCTTGCATACATCAATGGCAGTTTTCTCGCTTCCGGTGATAAGTTGACATCAATGGCCTTTGACCGAAAAACTCTGTATGGTGTTCAACATCAAATCATTTATTCACACCATTTGAAATGTACTGTAGTACCTTAAGGGTCATTATCATTATCATTGATTCCTCTCGTGTCTGTTAACGACTTACATCATTGGCTAGTAATTAGACAATGTCTTTCCATGTTCGACTTCAGAACATCTATTCACATGGTTAGACTTGTCCTTGAGCAAAAGATTGAACGAGATTTAAGACCGCAGATTTAGTTTCATTCATCCATGTTGCAATATTTTCAGGAGTACTAAATCAAATGCACAATTCCCTTACATTCATGGTCAACCATTCATGGGTCTATATATGTAGACGACTATATTTGTACATGTAATGAAAGTTTATAAGATGAGCATGGGTATGCCTTCTCTTAGCTAGTTCATGAGAAAAATAAAATTATCATGATATATGTATTGTAATTGATGCAAGTCACCTTCTGTCTCGAAACCTCCTCTCCTCGTGATAAAGCATTTCACTCGACATATATATTTATGACTTCATGCTTTAGGGGGAAACTGTTACAGATCCATTTCGGCACATCAACCCCAACTTGCAGATCGATACTATTAGGGCCCATCATCCCCTAGTGCAGTTGTTACATGCCCTAAAGAAGTTAGTCATCAGAATGCCTCACTTCCCAAGAAGTTCCATCACTAAAAACATCCAAAAGCTACCTCTAAGAAGATCAGCGTAGGTAGGCCTTCATTAGGGTGCACTGCAATGCAAACCATACACTGACAGGGTGCTATGCAGTGCACTTGGTCCCTCTTTGGCCTACGTTGGGTGAATTTGAGTGAATTTCCATGAGGGTTTGAAGATTCCTTATCCATTGGAAGCCTCTAGAAGTTTCTCAATGCCACCTACTCCTTTGAGTTCACATTTGGATGAGGAAGGGAGTTAAGGAACATCAATCCCCTATTCATTCTTCCATGGAACTGATTTCTAAATTTAGAAAGGCATTTATTATCACCATTGATGGCATAACCTCGTTCATTCACCTATAAAAAGATCACTCATCTAAGAGATCAGGAGCTAGAAAATACTGAGTTATAGGGAGATGTTGTTGTTATTGTTATATACATTTTTGGGCACTGCAACCCCAAGCATAAAATGTCCATAAACCAAGGGCTCCAAAGTCCCTAAAAGTGTTGTTCCAACCCCTAAAGGAACAAGGTCAACTGATTACAACTTCTCCCAGAAGTTCTCCATGAAGAACTACTCAGAATTGGTCAAAATAGGATCATTTCACCTGCTCCATAGGCAAAGTGTGTTGCATCTCACCTAAGTACACTCAGTGGGTGTGTTGCATTTCAAAATGCCCTTCTATGGGGTGCGATGGGCGAGAAAAGACAAATGGCAGTGTCAATCCGTGAGGTGGAGAAGCATGGAATCTTCCAGAAACTTCTCCTGTGACACTTGCCTCTCTGAATTCGACCAAGGATGAGTAAGAGATCATCAATCTCAAAGTGGAAGCAAGAACTATCAGAGGGAAGACACTAATCAAATCACAAGCTGAGTCATCTCCCTTACAGATATCTATATATGGATCCCTCATCCCAGAGATCCAGAGGCTGTAATTTTGCATCTTGTAAGGAATTGCTGTTGGTTTCTTGAGGCAACATCATAGTGTTGGGTGATCTAAGCTTTGCATGAGGTGAAGAAGGGCTTACTTGCTGAGAGGATGATGCTAGGTCAGAACAACTGGTTGTAACTCTCTTGGCTCTTTCTTGATTATCAATAAAGCTATTCAAGTTTTCCTCCATACTCTTATGTAATCTATGTTTTGTGCATTTGTATGGTCAATTTAAATCTGATCCTAGATTGTTTATGATAATAGATACATGTTCTGATATAGTGTTATGCTGCTTTGATTCTACAGGTACTCTGTAAAGCTGGGTATACAAGGAAGCAAGTAGCAAAGGACTATCTGAAGAGAGAGGAATCGAGCAAGGAACCAAGCGCAAGACAGAGGTTGGTCTCCTTTATTCTTCTCTCATCTATCTTTCATAAAGGAAAACAAAAGTAGTTTTACTTTGTTTGTTTCTAAGGTAGCTACCACGCCTTAGTGGGATTAGCAGTTCTACATACACACTTTTCCCTATAACAAAATGGCGACTCCGCTGGGGAGCGACTAGGTTGTTTGTTTATCTACATTTGTTTACTTTATAAACTTACAGACGGAGCCTGAAGTTGAGCCAGGTAGCTTTCGAACTGCATTTGCTATGTAAATGCAAAGTAGATAAATGCCGCTTCAGTCAATCTCCGGGTTTTTTTTTATGAATTAAACAACTGATTTACAAACTCTCTAATTGCCCTTGTGGTGGCTCTAGTAACCTCCTTAGATCTACCCTTGTTGTTGATTTACTGATTACCACTTGCTCGACCAAAATCCCTGAACTGAACTGCAAACTGTGACTCAGAACCCAAGCAAAGTCTCGTCCCTAGCCCAGTGCACTCTCTGTTATGTGAATCTCAAATTCAACGCACTTCCCGAGTATATTAGTTGCACTGCATTTAAGATTCACTGTGTTACAGGTGCACTGTTCAGAGTAGGAATTGTTCCTGAATTTTGGTTTTTGTTCACTCTTTTCAGATCTATTCAAGAATTTTGCTGCCTGTAGTCAGTACACCTCTGTTTGAAACCCCTTTCCTTGCAGTTATTCCGCCTCCATTGTGAAAAGAACTGTAAATGTTTTTGTGTATTTGTTGAGTCATTTTCAGTTAACGTAATTGTAATGTCGTTTCTTGATTTGAGAGTGTCGCAAGTGTCGTTTTCAGTCATAGAAGAGATTTTGATTGCTCTTGATAGTCGATTACTCTGTTACTATTGTATTTGATCTGAATCAATAGTTTTTCTAGTGTCAAAAGCAAGTTTTCATTTCCAAATTGCAAAGTGTCGTCATTGTCTTCATTTTGATTTTGAAAGGAAACTTGTTAGTAATTGTCACTTTGAAAAAGTAATTCAGATTTGCGCATTAGCTTTCTTTTTTATTATTCACATATTAAGAAGGCTGAAACAAATACATGCATGTGCATTTGCATTTAGACTGTTTGATTGGTTTGATTTAGGACAGTCCATATAGTGTGTGCTCTTTTCTCTTTGTTGAAAGAATACTATTTCTCTTTCCTTAGTAGCTAGGATTTTCATTGCACAAAGAAGATAAAACGACTGTGTATCATCTTAGATTGCATTTTAGGAATTGTACATCTACATCACACGGTGAACCTGAAAGGAAAATTTCTTAAGCAAGATCAACTATAAAATAAATTTAATGAATCTAACAACGCTTTGGAACCTAACGCACAACATCTAGAAGTCTAGGCTAGAGACGTATTTCGGCGTCGTAAAGCCTGGTAACTATTGTTCTCACTGTTGGTTGGGTGATTCCTCCACTTTGAGATGATAAGTGCCAGTACGGACTTGTGCTCCCACGTACCGTCGAGTATATTTTGGGAGACCACAATAGGCTTAATCCTTTATCCATAGGAAGCCGTGTCTGCCACCCTATCGATCGCAATGCATTGAACACAACATTCGGGAAGATTGACTGCCATACCATAAAAAGTTTTCTGCAGTTTTGCGATTGGTTTGGTAATCCCTCTGCATAGATTTCCAGAGCAGTCCATTTCTTTCCTTTTCAGACTCCTTAACGGAAAAGGCCCATCTGAGCAATTGTCACTTCAATCTCATTAAAAATCGAAGGCGACTAGAGTCATCTTTTGTTTTTTCTCGACTCTTTAAAATTGAAAAAACAAGTTGTGTCAAAGCGTCTAAAATTTATTTTAAACGGAATAATCATCACCTTTCCTACGTTGGTCTTAGGTTGAGAGAATGGAGTCCACCAACCAAGGAGCTCCCCATGGAGGAAATCCTAGTCCCTTCTCCTCTTGGGGAGATGTTGGTGCACCCCATATGGCCACGTTGTCGCTTCCAGGATTGACGATTGGCTTGCCCATATGGCATTTCTCAACCTCCGTCGTTCAGAACACCGCAATTCCTAAACAATCGAGTCAGAAACTAGACAATTCCAGAGTTACCCCCCCAACCCTCTACTTCGTCCAATTCTTCCTCTCCTCCTTCCTCTTTGCTTGATGAGACTGGTAAAGCCAAAAATCAAGTACCTAAGAAGAAGAAGGAAAAGAAGAAGAAAGAGAAGAAGGAGAAGGAGACAAAGGCGAAAAGGCGAAACCAAGCGTCGTCTAGTGAAAATCGCACACTGCACTGACCAGGCCTAAATCGCCATGTGTCATTTGCAAAGGAGACCACTATCATAGAGATTTTCCATGCATCCCTCGGATCTTAAGGGACTGGTCTCCTCATTTGCACAACCCAGTGTCATCAACCTCTGATGATCATGTTGAAAGCACACCATCGACTAGTGAAAGTGAAGTCCCTGGACAAAAAGGAAAGTGCAATTTTCCTTGTAAACTGTGTGAAGGAGATCACGCCGTCCACCGTTGTCCCTTCTTAGATGAGGCTAAAAGAGTTTTGGACGATCGTCCGGTTTCACCATTATGACTTCCTCCTGGATACAAGAAACTCTTGCCGAGTCCGTCACTAGTTGAAGATCTGGCTGACCCACCCAGGTGGTCGGCCGAGGCATCTATCATTAAAGATAAACCATCTGAACCCATACCAGATGAAAGTAAAAAGGTGGAGGCGGTAGTTGACCCGGTCTTGCCTTCAGAGGTTCCATCTTCAGATGATATAGTCACTGAAGAGAACAAGGATGACACCATCCAAATTCTTTTCGTAAACATAGACTCCGATGAACATGGGGGCAATTTACCCATTCCTTTACCATGGGAAGGAAGTTCATCAGAGTCGTACCCGGCCGTCTATTCAGTCCCACCTCCAAGCAACCTAGTTGTTTCCTTCGACTGGAATCAGCTAGGCAGACCCCGTTTACCGGCTAGTGTACCATTCCAAATCATTGCTCAAGTATATCGAATGGTTATGGCCGGTACCATCATAGATGAAGGGGCTTCTGTGAGTATCCTTTCCTCGACTGCTTGGAAAGCGCTTGGTTCGCCATCGCTTTTGCCTGAGATGATAAATCTAACAAGCTTTGAGAAAGGAACCAATTGACTGTTAGGGATCCTTCCCAATGTGCCCATAACATTGAGAGGGAAAACCATTCAAATTAACATAATGGTAGTCCAAGGACCCCTAGATTATAATCTACTCCTTGGACGAGACTATATTTATTGCATGGGAGCCATTGTCTCATCACTCTTTATGGTAATGTGTTTTCTGCACGAAGGAAGAGTGGTCAAGCTCGTAGACCAGCTTTCATTTCCCAGTTCACACATGGAAAATAGTCATATACCATCCCTGAATGGTATTTTCACGCAAGGAATGCCTCATCAATCCCCAGTTTGTCCACCTGATGAGTGCGAGTGATTCGGTGGACATGACTGAAACGCAGGGGGCATGCACCCTGGTCTACTTTGGCAGGAAAACTTCAGGTATAGGATAGGTTTCTGCGAGAGATATATGACTAGTCTGACACTCCCGTCCGTGATTGGAAAAGGGGGTTGGACTTGAATAAGATTCCCTTGTCAAAGTTATGTGGGTGGGGGCGTCTGCGCCACTCACCTTTGTCTATTTCAGTAGGCATCGCCAAAGAAGTGTTTTGTTTGCACTGTAGATAAAACAATCTTTGGTAACCTAAAAGAGGTAAACCTTTCTCGATAAAACAAATGTTTTGTCGATAGATTGAGAGGTGCCCTTGAAACTCTATTTTATACCTGGGGGCATGCAAAAATTTTGGCGTGCAAGCGAAGAGTGACCATTTATTTTTTAAATTTGTAGGTCCTCTAACCCTTTAAACTCGTAGGATTGGTCGTTTCCTAACTTACATAAAGAAAGGATGTGGGGCAAAGCTTTGAAATAATTGCCATTTTATATACGAGACATTCTTATTATAAGACTGGATTAATCGAGCAATTTTAACGCGGACTTCATGCTCGTTAAAAAATAAACATAAGCAATGAGCAAATGTTTTCCCCAGCATTTAAGCTAAAAAAAAAATGAACCAATTCCCGGTAAATAACCATCGTGAATGTAGTACTTCAGCCTTTAAAGCCTTGGTCGTGTTCCCATCATCACCTCCACTCTGTATTGGCCGATCATTCACCTCCATTTTATTGTTTACCCCTTTTGAGGAATAGTTGCGAACAGTGATCCTATTAGCCATCCTTGTAATGCTACTGTGATTGGAAAATTCCAAACCTTACCTTGAATCAGCTGCTACCCAATTTTATCACTTGTTCCTCAAAGACGAGTCTCCTTTAAGCTCTTTTCAACTGACTCGTAAAATATGAAAAGGTTGCTGAACCATTGGCCTCTCAAACTCGTTAAAGGGACGGGAAGTGCTATCCCTCCTTTAGATTTTAATCTTTTTGGACTTGAGGGATTATTACACAAAAAGATTGAGCGCTTGTTTGGTTCGGCTCGTTAAAAGTATCGAAAATTCATCCCTTCTGTATTGTTTTATACTTTTTCGGACTTAAGGGATTAGATGACGAAAAAGGATTTTTGGAGTTTCCTTTACGTCCCTTTTCAGACTCTCTAAAATTGAAAAGGATCGAGTTATCTTTGTCGCTAAACTCGTTAAAACCTAATAGTGACAAACTTGTCCATAGCAGACAAGAACGAGTTTCACTATCACTAGGCTTGTTAAAACATAGCGATGGGTTTGCCCGAAGGGAAAATTATAGAACAAGCATATGTTATCCTCCTTAAGCTTGAAAAAAATAAAGAGGTACTGGTCAGCAATGACTAGGGAAAAATTGGGAAGAAAACTTGAAGAAACTTTGTTGGTAGCAAGTCGCTCTTGAACATGACACTTTCACTCCGCATCCAAGTCGGGTTGGGTTGTTTCATTCACCGGTCACATCACCATGGTCACATCACACCATCCAAATTTGGGGTTAACGCTACCAATCCATCATGTCAGTGTCGCCGATATGTTCAAGAGGATTCACTCAGAGAATCCACCTGTGTCTCACCCGCTGCAATACATTTATGCTCCATTCTTTCATGACCGCCACCCTGAACCTTATATCACCAGATCGTTTTCACCTCCATTAAAATTATTTTCTCTGTTCCATGTCATTGATGTGGGATTCATTAAGGCCCTCCTATGAAGGATCGCTTCTTGTCGACATCAACTCATTATCCAAGAAGTCGATCTAGGAACACCCACTTTAGTACTTTGAAACTTGCATGCCTCAATGGCAAGTTTCTCACTTCCGGCGATAGGTTTACATCAATGGCCTTCGACTGAAAGATTTTGCGTGGTGTTCGACACCAAGTACCTTATTCACACCACGTGAATTGTACTGTAGTACCTTGAGGATCATTATCATTATCGGTGATTCCTCTCGCGCCTGTTAACAGCTTACATCATTGGCTGGTAATCAGGTGATGTCTTTCCATGTTCGACTCCAGAACATCTCTCACATGGATCGACTTGTACTTTGAGTCAAGATCGAATGAGATTGAAGACCCCAGATCTAGTTTCATCCATCCGGGCTACGATATATATTCAGGAAAATAGAGACATCAAATGTACATCATTGCTGCACAGATAATCATCCAATCTATGGGATGATGGCTCCTCCAGAATCATCAGTCTACACTCAGACGATTGTCTGTCCTATGTACATGAAAATAAATTTATAAAGCTGAGCATGGGAATGCCCGCCTCAGCTAGATCATGAAAATATTATGAAGATAATGTATTGTATTGTATCTTATTACAGGTCTCCTCCCAGCTTGAAAGAACTTCGGATCCTCATGATAAAGCATTTCACCCGACATAAAAAAAGATTAACGACCTCATGCTTTAGGGGGCAACTGTTATAGACATTTTTGGGCACTGCAACCCCAAGCATAAAATTTTCATAAACCAAGGACTCAAAAGTCCCTAAAAGTGTTGTTCCAACCCCTAAAGGAACAAGGTCAACTGATTACAGCTTATCCCAGAAGTTCTCCATGAAGAACTACTCAGAACTGGTCAAAACAGGATCATTTCACCTGCTCCATAGGAAAAGTGCATTGAATCTCACCTAATTACACTCAGTGGGTGCGTTGCATTTCAAAAATCCCTTCTATGGGGTGCGATGGGTGAGAAGAGACAAATGGCAGTGTCAATCCGCGAGGTGGAGAAGCATGGAATCTTCCAGAAACTTCTCGTGTGACACTTGCCTCTCTGAATTCGACCAAGGATGAGTAAGAGATCATCAATCTCCAAGTGGAAGCAAGAACTATCAGAGGGAAGACACTAATCAAATCACAAGATGACTCATCTCCCTTACAGATATCTATATATGGATCCCTCATCCCAGAGATCCAGAGGCTGGAATTTTGCATCTTTTAAGGAATTGCTGTTGGTTTTTTGAGGCAACATCATAGTGTTGGGTGATCTAAGCTTTGCATGAGGTGAAGAAGGGCTTACTTGCTGAGAGGATGATGCTGGGTCAGAACAACTGGTTGTAACTCTCTTGGCTCTTTCTTGATTATCAATAAATCTATTCAAGCTTTCCTCCATACTCTTGTGTAATCTATGTTTTGTGCATTTGTATGGTTAATTTACATCTGATCCTAGATTGTTTATGATAATAGATCCATGTTCTCGTATAGTGTTATGCTGCTTTGATTATACAGGTACTCTGTAAAGCTGGGTATACAAGGAAGCAAGTAGCAAAGGACTATCAGAAGAGAGAGGAATCAAGGAAGGAACCAAGCGGAAGACAGAGGTTGGTCTCCTTTATTCTTCTCTCATCTATCTTTTATAAAGGAAAACGAAAGTAGTTTTACTTTGTTTGTTTCTAAGGTAGCTACCACGCCTTAGTGGGATTAGCAGTTATGCATAGACACTTTTCCCTGTAACAGTTATGAGACCAGAGTTGACTACAAAGTGTTGTATAGTGTTGAAGTGTCTTGTTTTTCATGAGGTGAAGAGGGATTGAATTGGAAGAGTGTCACTGGATCGAGCACATATGGGTTGTAATTATTCCTCTTATCAATAAAGTCTTCAAAACTTTCTCATTACGCTTGTGTTATATGTTGATGCTTTCATATGTATATCATATTCTCTATTCCCTGTTATTTATAAGCAATAGATCATTATCATTTTCCTTAATGGGTTTTTGTCTCTGTGTTTGTTCAGGTACTTTTCAAGTGGCTTATGTATGGAAAGGAGTGGCAAGATTGGACAAGAGAGACAAGGAGCTAGCGAAAACTACAAGTAGGTTTTTCTTCTCTCTTGTTTTATCTATTGATTATATAAAAGGTAGAGATTTATTTTTCTGTTGTTTCTATACCTACTACTAAGTCATTTCAAGAATTTGATAATCAAATTCCACATCTTGAAGAGGGGATTCCTATACTAGATCAACTTGTGGAATCTTTTTTTGAATCACTCTCTGCCCCGCATGAAACTCTAACAATGGATGATACTTTGTGTGATGTGATTGACATAATTGGGAGACTCAGTATTGATTCACTCCCAACTCAATCAACTAAGTAGTATAGACCATCCCAGAAAGTTCCCCCAAAGTGGTTGACAAAGACACTTAAAAGTGTTCATCCCGATGAGGTTGAAAAGACAGGCAGTAGAATTTCAATCCAGAAAAATGGAGGTGATGTAGATCACTCTGATTCACCTGTTGATATTAATGTTTCTTATGATTGTGAATTGAATTTATCTACATATTTTGAGCCAACTTCCTTCAAAGAATCTTCTTCTCATGATGAATGGAAAGAAGTGATGCAAAAGGAGTATGATGCCTTGATAAATAATGTAACTTAGAAGCTGGTTGATCCTCCATTGGGAACCAAACCAATTAGCTACAAGTGGGTCTACAAGAACAAGTATAAATTGGATGGCTCACTTAACAAGCACAAAGCTAGGCTTGTGGGAAAAGGTTTTGCATAGAAGGAAGGGGTAGATTATGAGGAGAATTTTGTCCCCAAAACAAAATGGGCTACCATCCAGAGACTCTTTCCCTAGTAGCTAAGAACAATTTGAAAGACCATCAAATGGATGTAAAAACTTCTTTCTTGAATGGATATCTAAAAGAGAATGTTTTTATCTCCCAGCCTGAAGGATTTGCTGTGAAAGGACATGAACATAAAGTATGCAAACTTGTGAAATCCTTGTATGGCCTCAAACAATCACCACGAGCCTAGTATGAAAAACTAACTGAGCATCCTCTGAAACTCAATTTCAAACATTATGATCTTGATGATGCAACTTTGTTTGTCAAGAAAGTTGGAAAAAAAGTTGTATATCTTGTGGTATATGTAGATGATTTTTTGATGACAGGGAAAAATGGAAGCTACATTGCATCCATAAAGAAGGAATTGAGGAAAGGTCTTGAAATGATTGATTTGGGCTATGTTCATTACTATCCTGGTATTGAAGTAGCTCAACATCCGAAGTCCATATTCCTTTCTCAAAAGAAGTACATTGGAGATATTTTGAATAGGTTTGGCATGGCTGAATGCGATCCTCTAACTACTCCAATGGAAAAAAACGTACAGCTCACATCCGTTGAAGGAAAAGAATTTGAGGATGCAATAAATTATAGAAAACTTTTAGGAAGTATCAACTACTTGACTACTACCAGACCAGACATTTTGTTTGTTGTTGGAATCCTCTCCAGGTTTATGCAAAAGCCTTGTGAGGGACATTGGTATACTGCAAAAAGAGTTCTAAATTACTTGAAGGGAACTCAAGACTTTGGACTCAAGTATACACAGGTGGGCGACTTCAACTTGATTGGATACTCTGATTCAGACTTCGATGGAGACAAAAAAATTGGGGTATCTACTTCGGGTTATGCTATAAGTCTTGGATCAAGAGTTGTCTCCTAGAGATCACACAAATAGTCAATTCCAACAATTTCCACAACAGAGGTAGAATATGTGGTAGCAGCTGAGCCAAAAAAAGAATTGTGTGGCTCAGGAAAATTCTAGAAGATTTGCAGGTAAAACAAGTATATTCAACTCCACTCATGATTGAAAATACCTTGGTAATAAAGTTGGCCAAGAACCCAAAGTTCCATGATCGAATGAAGCACATGAATACAAAATATCATCTAATTTGGCATCATGTTGAGGCCAAAACAATCCGTCTTCGCCATTGTTCCACTAATGAGAAGATTGCATACATCTTCACCAAAGCGCCTGGAAGAGAAAAGCTTGAAAGATTTAGAACGATGCTTGGACTCACCAACATCCCTTTAGATTAGGGCAAGGATGTTGACACCTAATCATAGGGATTGGGTGAACAACTGTAAATAGTGTAAATAAATAATAGAGAAAATGGAGATTCATTGGGAGATGAAACTCAACAGTCACTCCCTCATGTATATAATAATACAACCTAAATGAATAATAATAATCTCATTTGAGGAGTTACCACCAGGCCTAACAATTATACACTGGAGGATATGTGATATTTGGTGGATACGCTACATATAGAATGATACAATGGAACCCTAACTGGCCACACCTTGAATTTTTCAATATACAAATATCCTCATCACTTATTGCATTGGTATTTACAAACTGTCTTGGAAGAAAAGGTGGAATCCCAATCATACATACCCATATAATTCAAAGAAAACAATTTGCAATACATATTATTACTAGCTAGCAGAGAACCAGAGTCAAGTGGTCACCAAATCAGATACATGCATGCCTTGATATCCACCCAACAGATAACTATCACTATTATTTTTTCAACAACATTAATGGGTATAGTTAAATTGAAAGGTACAATGAAATTCACAGATGACTAGTAAACTGTAAATATTTTTAGTATTTTTGTGGCTCACTAGTCCTATGCCTCTTTCACATTGTTGACTTGGGTTCGAATCATAGAGAATATACAATTAAAAAGAATATTGTGCATGCGTGGGTTTAAATCACAAAAATGTACAAATAACGAGAATATCGTGCATATAGGAGTAGTTGTGGGATACAAACTTAGTGAGACAGGGGACCCCTCCACACCCGCAACGCAAAAATGAGGAGGAATGTAGTTTGTAGATACCAATTTATACAACTGAATCAAACATAAAAACACTAAAATCCAGGGTGAATTCAACCCTACACTCGATTTCTAGGAGTAGTAGAGGGCGAAATAGCCCCTAACTAGTGCCATTCCTGGAAATCGAAGTGATTGGAAGCAAATCCGACATGAAATCAGGGAAATTGAAGCAAATCTGGCCTACAAATCAGGAAAATCAGGGCTTGAATGCTTATTTGCAGTTATTTTTCATTGGGAAAAATATAATAAATAATTTTTCTTAAATAATTTCTGGGCTAACTATAGAAAAGGGGTGTAATATAAAAAAAAATTCCCCTTGAAAATATAAAACCCCTTAAATTTCACCCATGGGCTAAGATTTTCCCCTAAAATTTTCTATGTACAGAACCTAGCCATCTTCCTTTCCTATGCCTAATGTTGGAACCAAATTATTATTTTTTAGTGATATTACATGATTTCCAAATCTAAAATAGATGTGTTGGTTTGTTTATCCTTTCACATCTATTCATTCCTCCCAAACAACTATTAGAAGTTATGCCATTTATGGTCCTGTTTGTAGTTGGTTTGATCACTTAAATAATGTTAAATATAGACATAGAATTTCCATGTAAGTGTTGATGTTATTTCTAATATGGTAAACGGTCAACCTCATAGGGTTTGTTTCTAGAATCCCTCTTCTTTTTTTAAAGAGGTGGTTCTCCTATATTTGAACACACTCGTATAAATTGAATATCAAAGATTAAATATTTAACTTGTGCATTTGCGAGTGGACCATGTATTCTTTAAAAGGAAATAAAGTAAATAATAAAATAAATTTTGCTAATCTCATTCCACATTAATATCCATGAGCATATGCAAGGAAACATAAATAAAAAAATTCTATAGAAGGAAAGAAATACCATTGGTCCACATATAAAAATAACTAAATGATATCATGCATTTGGAATCACAAGGGAATATGATTCAGGAGATTCCTACTCTTATTTGGAAACTAAAGTTTCATAACCACAAATGAAATGATTTCTTGAATATTTTCGAGAGCAAAAAAATAATATTATAGACTTGAAGTTTTAGAAAAATGTCTAGTGGCCAAAACGAAATTCACAAAATCCCACTACTTAATTGTAAACGTAAATAAATTAACCCCCTAATGGGACTGGGATTGGGATCCCATGGACAATAGTAATTATAAAGGGTACTTGGAAGAAAAAGAGAAAACATAGTGAGGGATTGACTTTAGAAAACATGAAACAAGTTCAATATGTTGGAAATGCTGAGGGGGAGCGGTGAATTAGTATTTCAAGAATTATTACAAATTTGTACTTTTGACTTTTTTATCATTTAATTATATGAGAGGAATCATACAATAAATACTCACATCCTAAATATCAATCATAGATGATACAAATATTATTAAGGTGTAAACCCATATAGGAAGAAAACCACCATTCTTATTTTTCTCTTCTTAAATTTTTCTTTACATGTGTCCACTAACACCTACTAGTAGGAAGAACCCACTCCCTTTCATTATTTCACTAGAACCCACCAATAGGACACATCCACTCCCTTCACAGTTTTGCTAGCACCCTCCAATAGGAAGAGCCCACTCCCTTGCACAATTTCTTTGGCACTGACCAACAAGAAGAATTTACTCCCTTAGATTAGTTCATTAGAACCAACTTGATAGAGGCATTGACCCCCCTAATCAAAATGGATCACCCTTTTATCCATTTTCAAACTAGATCCACTTTCTATATCACAATTTTCAAAATTAACTATCAATTTTTCTCTTCTCAAGAATGCATTCACTCCTATGTCATCGACAAAACATCATCAGTACAAACATATATGTTATTAGAAATATTTTTTCCTCATGCATACATACCTGCGACGTAATCTCTGAACAATATATATCACACACTATCTTGTATCAGCAATATTCTAATTCTCAAACCTTGGCAAAATCAATGAACTATTTTTGAACTTCAACAAACAACTCTTCTCAACATACAATCTTCATTGTCAAGTGATCTTCCTATAATAGGCCTTTACAACACTAAGCCTATATTTCAAACATAACCTCCAACTTTTGGACAATGGGAAGCTCAACAATATAAACATACACGTATAACCTCTACAAAATTAATACTCAAACCATTTATTAGATTACAACTCTTGTCATCAATAATAAAGTACTTTAGTCATTCACAATTTCATCAGGTCCACAACTCCAAACCCTAGCAACAACAATAATCCAATTTTGACTAGCAACATAATAATACACCTTCTCATATGTGGAGGACACATATTCCAACTCAATAGTAACACTGTCAGAATAAAATAGTTAGGCCAATGTGGAGTACTAAAGAAGGTATGTTTTTGGTAATTATTTCAACATCTTTTCTCTAGAAATAACAAACCTTTTGCATCATGAACTAGGAAAATGATAAGGAATTGTAATAAAACCTGTGATATTAATGTGCAAAGCGGAAACACTAACAATTGTCATTTTCTTATGCAGAAAGAAGGGAAAACAAAAGATTGCCGTGCTAAAGGAAAGAACAAGGCCGGGTTAACCACTGTCCCTTTGACGGGGAACCATATGCAAACAAGGAAAAACAGATCAAAGCGAATCAGCCCTGGAAAGGAAGTGGAGATGTCGGCTCGGCGCAAGAAGGAAAAGAGATAATTGAGAACTGACGGTTCGGCGAATCCCTTAGGATCCTTTGATCCTGAGGGATCGATGCTTTAACTATTTTTGCGCCTAGACATCTCCGCCTTCGTCATTATAAAAGGGGTAGCACTGTTAGCTCGAGGGGGTTGAATCCTTATGTTTTATGTAATCTCTGAAGATTGAAACTTTGATTATCGAGTCTCATTGAGAACTAATCTACTGTAATTCCATTTTATGCAATAATAAAAAATTAGTTTCTATTTCATCCCTGAGTCTGGAATAACTTCAAGCGATGTACCCCTGGAGGCTAAGGGCCCAGCCCTGGAGGACACTTGCTCCTGTACTATTACGTTTGGTTTATGTGTGGTTTGATTATCAGTGTTATTTGGTAATCTGATGTGTTTTGTTAGTTTACATGACATGCTATGTTATGTTTACTTTATTGAGACAGAACTATTGCATTGACTCTGCAATGTATCACTGTTCTTCTAAGTGTTGATATAATACTGTCAGTTTTTACAGAATATTGTTGTTGTTCAATTACAGAGCCTCTGTGCTGTGCACTTATTATGGAATTCATCTTATCGATTATGTTCTTTTCGACTGTTGGATCTATAGACATTGTTGTTCCATTCTGAAACACAGTCGTAATCTTTTATAACTGAGAGTGATAATTGTTTTACCAAGATCAGGTTACTATTAAGGTGTGCCGTGTGCATATATGGTTTTGAAGTGCTATTCTATAATTCGTCATTAATCAGTGATGTTCCATTTTGGTGTGTCGTTCAATTCGTCCTTAGGAGTGAAGGATTGCCATTTGATTCCTGTAGGTCACGATTCGTGCATTTGATCTTGTAGACTAAGGTGTTACTGCTTGCTAGACTTAGTTGCTGTTACAATTTCCTGTTTGCTATTCTATCTCACATTTGCTGTTCCATTTCAGATTTGCTATTCCATTTCAGATTTGCTATTCCATTTCAGATTTTGTTGTTCTATTTCTTATTTCGTTGTTCCATTTCTTATCTGCCGTTCCATTTCCTGTCCTTTGTTATTTTGGTGTGAAGAACGATCCAGGACTGTAGTGAGCACTGACATTTACTACCTGGCTCCCAGATCCATGATCTGTTCTCTGATTTACCTTAGTTCCATCAGTTTACAAAGGGATGAGTTACTACTACTGAATCCTTGACTGATAAATTTCTTAGTTTTCTGAATGTGTAGTTTAATCTTTTGAAGTAGTTTGTTGTAAACAAGCATCCGTTTACTCTTGTATTTCTGAACACTGTACTACTAGCATTACTCTGGAAAATGATAGCCTCAGACTGAGACACTCTTTGAAATAACAAAATGTTCCTAGATTGACAACTAATGTGAGTTAATTAGAGGTGAAAGAGACCCTTTTTATAGCTTGACATTTTGGCGTCGTTGCCAAGGAAAGAGTGTAGCCATTTGTTTTTTCCAGAGTAGTGTAATAACCTGTTAGGGAAGAATTGGGTTTTAAAAACAGAAGGTAAGAACCTACGTGTGGAGCATGTAACAGCCCTTCTCCTCTACTCGCTTTCCTATAGATTTGCTACTGTTTTGTTTGGGCAGAATCTAGCAGTTGATTTGTGTGCATGACTAAGCAGAAAAAGCCAGAAAAGAATTCCAAACCTCTACCCAAGCCAGAAAAAGCTAAGGGGTTGGTGACCCTTGGCCGATCAACCTTCATAGACGAAATCTTCAAGAAAGCAGAATCTTAGCCTTCAGTAGGACCCATAAAAGTTACTTCTATACAGCCTACTAGTTCCCTTTAGGCCACAGGATCACAATTTGTAGCCTTTGCTGAGGTGCATAGTCAAACTGAAGAGCAAGACTTTCAAGAAATTGAAAATTGTACTCTAGAATTATTACAAGAAGGGAATTTCAGCAATCTTTGTGAAGGAGGAGGAGAAACAGGGGAAACTGAGGAACCAAGGTCTCCTCTTGGGACAACTTAGCCATTAAACAACCCAGACAAGGGAAGTGCTGCAAAAATCATTGTTGAAGAAACTCAATCTCCTAAGACATTAGGCACTCTCATTATCCCAGACAGAGGAAGTGTTATTAAAACCATTCTTGTTAAAGCCATTCCTTCTCAACCTAGGAATACCCTCCTAGATATCCCAGAAGGTTATTGGCATATATTCGACCAAATCGCTCAAAACCAGCCAAACACCCAAACCTCTACATTGTAATACCCCATAGTGGATACTGTAGCAAATGTGCCCATGAAAGCAATACCTCTTCAACATATCCCTACATTCCACGGTCTTACATCAGAAGATCCGGATGCATTTCTATTTGAGTTTGATGTGCTGTGTAGGGGATATGATTACACCACCGACCCCCAGAAACTAAAATTATTTCCCTCTACATTAAAAGGGGCTGCCTTAATATGGTTTATGGGATTAGGTGGCGGGGTTATCAATAACTGGGATCAAATGGAAGAATCTTTTCTAAAGAAATATCAGGACTATTGTAGGTCTAGAGAACTGAAGGATGAAATATTCCAGATGGTAGCTAGACCAAATGAAACATTAGAGGAGTATGTGGAACATTTTCAGTATAATCTTCAAAGATCTCCTTATGCATCACTACCTTTACCGGATAATGTGTTAAAAACAACATTAATTAGGGGCATGAAGGAACAATGAATTGAAACATTAAATATTATGGGAAAAGGAGATATCTATCAGGAAACTTTTGCTGACATTATTGACTTATGTATCAAGACTTCGAGAGGCAGCACAAGATTGAAACCGATAGAACATGATCGGTTTGCAAGAGATAATAAAATTTCGACAGAAGGAGTAACGCATGTAGAAATTGGAAATCTATTGGAAAATTTTAAAACTGATATACTAGGGATGCTAAGTACACAACTTGATGTTATGCAGGTGTTGTGGCCACCAACAACCCCCCTCTTTGTTTGGTATTAGCAATAACACCAAGCAAATGGGGACCCTTAATAAAAAATCCAAAAAACATTTTATGAAAATTTTTGTATTTCAACTCCTTAAAGCTGTATCGCATCGCGAGAAGAGAATGAAACGTTTTCTTATGAGCATAATAAACTACGAAGAAGCGACGCGAAATTCATCGCATCGCATACATTATGAAGCACTCTTAAAAGAAAAATCTTAAGAAATCTCTGACGGCCGATATGCGACGTCGCATATCGCAACATCGCGTAAGCAACACACAATGATTGAATGACTAAGCGCGATCTGCGATCTGCGATGAATGCTATCTGCGATGAATGCGATTTGCGATAAATGCGATCATGAATTTCTGCGATGACACATCTTGATGACGCGATCCATGATGCTGCGATGCGAGTCGCAGAAATCACCCATCGCAAATTTTCCTCGGCGCAGTATTCAAGGAAAGCTGTCCGTAAACCAAAATTGGGCACGCGCCTTAAAAGAAATTAATGATTGTACGCCAAAGTATTCAAGAAGGACAGTTGTGTGTTTTTCGAAGAGTCAATTCGTTATGGGTGTCATGATTATGCATTCATAAGAGCTTAAAGCTTTCATGTCAATCTTTATTATCATTACTGTCTTCCTTTGTGTAAACTATAAGACAGGAAATAACATGAAGCAATGTGCAGGAAACATCTAAGGAAAAGGGGAAGCGTCAATGCTCGGAGAACAGAGAAGAGATCCCTTCAGAAATGGATGCCGCATGCAACAGGATCATAGATTCCAGAGTATCACTCAACAGATGTTGATGTCAATAGGCCATCCAACGCCTAGAGTCAAAAGCGCACAAAAGCAGCATGTTTACAAAAGATCCTGAAGCTTATGCTGGGTAAAGCAAAAAGAAAAAAGGCGCTAAAGAAGGAAAACACACCAGAAAAGCCCGGAACAAAGAACGGAGGCAGTTTTCGACGCAGAAAATTGTTCAGAGAGCAAAGTCCCTAACTTATTTAGTCATTCGCAAGGCCGGAAACCGAAATAGCGAAAGCAGAATCAGTTTGAGAGAAATTTGGGTTATTATCAAGTATACACGCAGTGAATACACCCAGCCAGAGGAAGATTCTTGAAAATATCTTCTATTTTACCAGAAAGTGGTGCCAGCGCTTGTTATTTCTATTTTCATAGCTCAAACGAAAGCAGAAGGCAACCAACCGACTCTTCCTAGGCGAATGTTGCATGCTTGCAGCACTAAGGAGCAAATACAGAAATGGTTAGAAATTAGATTCAATTTTTAGAAATAGTTTTGCTTTAGCAGAAGGGCGGTCATTTAAAACCGTATCCTAAATTTATGTAATTAAGTTAATTAGTTAGCAGTATTTAAACCCTTCTCATGCATTTAGAGAGGGGTCCAGAAATTTGTCAAAAAACTTGTCCTCAGAACATGCACTTTTGCACCCTCGGAGGGGGTTTTGATGAATGGATGGATCAAGGTTTATTAATGTTTGCATTTGATATCTGCTACTGATGTTGCACTTCTATACTCTTAGTAGATGTTAGAGCAAGGAGAGATAAATCATTTTTTCTTGAAGCTTATGAGTGGAACTAGTCATAAATGGTACTTTTATCTCTTGACTGTTTATGTTTATATTCTTAAAGTGATGAATAGATTTTAGTTGTTTATATGTTACTGCATGAATGTATGAGTTACCATTTGGCACTTCTGTATGGTGGAGTCATTTATTTATGTTTGATATATGAATAACTTATTATGCGATATGCTGTTCACAACTGTTTTGCCTAACTTTTTATGCAAAGTGGTTTATCTTAATTGATTTCTATTCTTATGATAGCTGAATGATCTTTATTACCAGTTATTGTTTGAAATCTCTTTAGATCGCATAATAGAAGAAATTCACCCCGGGTTAGCGTAGATTAGATGTGTTGTTTCTCATTAGATTACAATAACATAGAGTTAGTTTAGAAGTTTGAATTAAATTAGCTTTAAGTACTCTTAGATCAACATCATCCAACTCTACACACACACACACCCTTAAATTGGGAAACTGGTCCCATTATCCCCAGTCGGACCCACTATACCAAACGGATAAGGAGTTGCCAACCAAGGTCCGGACCAGGTGGGTATCCCCCTTGTTGTCAACCCGATTTTCGGGGCTTCAACAGCAGGCCAAGCAGAAGAAAATGGAGGCAGAACAGAATTTGGCAATCTTCTGTCCCCGATGCAGGAAGAAACATAGCCATAAGGAGTGTCCACTAGATGCAGTCTGAACATGCGCCATCTACACAAAAGATCACCTTACAGAAAGTTGTCCCTCACTTCCTGGATTAAAAGCAGTATATAAGGAAGTAGAAGAAGAGCCAGAATCGGTATATTTTCTCAACCAATGCCGTCAATGGCAGCCGCGACAATCTGGTATGTTTTCGGACCCGACCTCTTCTTTTTAGTCTCCACAGTATAATGATGAACAATATAATATGTCGCAAAGTCAATCCCAACCCCCACCCCCAAACTGGTCACCTCAGTGGTTTCCTTCATCAACCCCATGGCTGAATCAGGAAAGCCCATTTGGTTGGCCAAATTTTCCCTATAATCCACCATATTGGAAAAGTAATGCATACCCACCACAATGGACTCTGCCTACTTCACAAAGTTTAGCCTGGCAGACAAATTGGCAAAGACCGATGCATCAGCCAGTAGGAACCATGCCACTCCCTCAACCTACACTACCAGCCTTACAACAAAATCCCTAGTCTAATCTGAGACCGTAACTCCCAGCCCAATCGAACCCTAAACCAAATAACAGACCTGTCCATTCTGTCCAAATAATAGAAACATCAGAAATAGGAGCTGATCTGAGGGAGTGTAATGATCTTCAGTTAAGATCTGGGTGTATTATTGAAACTGAGGGAGAAAAGACAACCCATGTTGAAAATCAGTTACCCGAAGAACATCTGTCACAAGAATAGGATGTGAAAAACAACAAACTCATAACCAAACGACCACATCCTCTCCCTCATTCCTAGAACGATTAATCATACCTCGACCTACACAATATCCTGATTTTGACATTCTGGGAGAATTACAAAATTTGTACATAAAATTCCATTCCTCCAAGCCATTCAAGACATTCTGATATATGTAAAGACTATCAAAGAATTTTGTGTAAAGAAACCAAGGAGGAATGCAGCAAACAATCCAAGAGTCTAAGTAGTTGGCACTCTATCTGACTTATTATCAGGAAAAGAAACGCCCATTAAATACGAAGACCCAGGAAATCCAATAGTCACCGTACAAATTTATGGTCAAACCTTCCCTAATGCCTTAGTTGATCTAGGATCTGCAATCAACATCTTAACAACTACTACTTGCCAAAAGCTAGGCATTACATCTGTAGAACCCACCTCTACCTTGTTAGAGTTGGCTGACCAATCTGTGGTTAGGCCAGAGGGCACGCTACATGATGTCATGGTATCTGTTGACTCCTGGGAATATTCAATTGATTTTCTGGTAATAAATCCCAAAAGCCGACTTGATGGACACCCATTGATTTTAGGAAGACCTTGGCTTGCAACTACCGATGCCTATATTGGCTGCCGACAAGGCAATATGACCATAACGAGGGGAGCAGATATCAAGAACTTAGCCTTATATCCTCCAGCACAGCCAAGTGTCACAATGATCAAAACTAATAAGCACCCTGTATCATACCTTTCTGACAACATTAGATCTCCATTAACTATACAAGAGGCACTTGATTTTAAAGATCAGACATAGGACGATGCCATTAATAAATTTATTAGTTAAACTGAATCCAGATCCCACACACAGTGTCACATGATAGAGACAGCATTCGATAATGAATTAGAAGAAGATCCTCTTAAAGATACACATGATCAAACGATACATATTACCTCTGTTGCAAATAGTAAAATTGTAGAAATCGAACTGGGAAAAACCTTAAACATTAATGCTAACCTCACCTCCAAACAAGAAATGAAGCTCATCCATCTGTTGAGGAAATATAAAGAGGCATTTGCATGGGACTATCCTAATATGAAAGGAATTGACCCTCAATTATGTACCCACCACATTTACATAGAAAAAGATGTGAGACCTGTTCGCCAGCCTCAGAGGAGACTTAATCCTCATCTAAAAGATGTGGTAAAAGCTAAACCTCAAAAACGTTTAGATGTCAACTTCATCTATCCTATCTCCGATAGTAAATGGGTCTCTCCGCTTGTGGTGGTACCAAAAAAGAATGGGAAATGGAGAATTTGTGTGGACTACAGAGAACTAAATAAAGCAACACAAAAAGACCACTTCCCTCTCCCATTCATTGACCAAGTATTAGACACTTTGGCAGGAAATAAATTATTTTCTTTTCTGGATGGCTTCAATGGATACAATCAGATCCAGATTGCCCCTGAAGACCAAGACAAAACCACTTTTACTTGTCCTTGGGGAACATTTGCCTACAGAGTTCTACCTTTTGGCTTATGCAATGCTCTTGCCACATTCCAAAGGGCTATCCTCAGCATTTTTGCAGACTTAATAAATGAAGGACTTGAAGTATACATGGATGACTTTACACCGTATGGAGACAATTTCGATCCAACATTGGATACACTGGAAAAAGTCCTATAACACTGCATTGCTACCAGGCTTTGTTTAAGCCATGAAAAATGCTATATGATGATGACTGAAGGACTTATTCTCGGACACTATATTTCAGTAGCTGGCATTCAGGTAGACCCAGCCAAAATCCAAATAATTTTTCTTATTCCCACTCCTACCACTCAAACAGAGGTAGACAGTTTTCTTGGATTTTCTGGTTATTATAGGAGGTTTATAGAACATTTTTCGCATATTGCTGCACCTCTGTATGCACTAACTGGTAACATTGATTTTCTTTGGACAGAAAAATGTGAACGTGCTTTCCAGGATCTAAAGAAGCTTGTGTCCACAGCCCCAGTCCTTCGAGGACCAAATTGGGATTTGCCATTTTAGATATCATCTAATGCCTCAGATACAGCCATTGGAGCAGTCCTTAGGTAGGAAGAGGATAAAAAACCATATGCAATTTATTATATTAACAAAAAATTATCCCCTGCTGAATTAAATTTCACTGTTACTGAGAAATAATTTTTAGCTGTAATACATGCTGTTAATAAGTTGTTGGAAATAATACTGAGAGGGGGGGTGAATCAGTATTATCAAATTCTTTTCAATATTCCCTCTAGATTTATAATTTAATTTATTATTCAGATGTTGACCATTAATTTGAATGTCAGTACCATATAATAATGAACAGGAACAAGAAAAACAGATAATCACATCAAAGAACACCAGATATAAGGTGGAAACCCAATGTGGGTGAAAACCACCTGCTGCAATGTGTCTCTATCTTCTTTCAATTAGAAACTTCTTTTACAATGATTCTATACTGGTGCAGTCCTTTACCAGTACGCAGGCTGCAACCTGCAGAGAGCTACAACCCTCTCTCATTTTTGAGTCTCTCCTGGAAGGGAGCTACAACCCCCTTAGCTCTTGTACTAGCTGAGCTACTATTACATAGGTGCTGACCCACTTCTTGTCTTCCAAAGGACCACGTTTCATTAATTTTCAGACTGGATCCATGAACATCAAATAATCATCAAGTACATGTGAATCAACCAATATCCTTTTACAATCAACTAATGAGCCTCTTAGAATGCAGTAACTGGACAAGCAATACCAGTAATCTAAACCCAGAATTCAGCAACAATAGACAAAAGGCAGCCAACAAATATTTCAAGAAAAGTCTGCAACTTCACCAATAGAAACCTGCGAATATCCGCAGTTCTTCTTTGTCTACCCTGCGTAGCTCCGCACCTGCTCTATCTACTTGACAGCGTACCTCCGCACTTGATCCATCTGCTGAACTGTGCACCTTCGCACCTACTCCATTTGCTGGATTGCGGATCTCTGCACATGATTTGTCTGCTGGACTACGTACCTCCGCACCTGCGGCTTCTGCTAAACTGCACACCTCCTCACCTATGGCTTTTTCTAGTCTGCGCACCTCCACACCTGCGGCTTCTGCTGGACTACGCACCTCCGCACCTTCGCCTTCTACTGGACTGCGTACCTCCGCACCTGCTCTTGTCGCTGAGCTGCGTACCACCGCACCTGCGCTGTGGATCGCCTGCAGACCTTCGAATAGAGCCAAATTATCAATCCTCCAATGTGTCACGGATTTTCAGATCCACAGATCTAATCATGCGCCAAAGAGATCACGACCCCTCAATTGATCTGTCTTCTCATGCTCAAGTTCAACTCTAACTCACCAACCGATTATAATTATTTCAGATCTTGTTCCTCTTAAGATATTCAACACATAAAAAGTGCTTAGCCAATTGATCTCCTTTCCTTTTTATAGGCAAGCCCTTACTCAAACCATGGATCAAAACCATAGAAAGCCAATACAAGGGACCCAAAAACTGGGGTTCAATATTTTAGATGCAATACCATGGACCAAAACCATAGGATCACACACGTCGGACTAGATACCATGGACCAATCATAAAAATTCCCACGTGTGTGCGCTTCTCTGCATGAAAGTGAGTGAATATGACATCCGCACCTTTTTTTCAAAGAACCTGCGGATATGCCCGCATTTCTTGTTCAGGGCACCGGCGGGTCTGCAGATTTTGTTAGGCTCACCTGCGGGTATCACATTTTCTATTATTTTGAGAGCCTGAACAGAGATTTTCCACTTGAGTGAGTTGCCATCAAGGACAACACCTGTGCCATAGCGCCAAACCTGAGTCATAATGCCAACAATCTCCCCCTTTGGACTTGATGGCAACCCCAAGATCGTCAAAGTCATTCTCCCCCTTTGTCATTAAGGGCAAAGGGTTATGCTCCCCCTGAGAACATGCTGAAAACTTTGTTCTGCTGTGTTGATAGTGCTCCCCCTAACTGTAGACCAGATCTGCAAAAGAAATTTTCTTCAAAAAGAACCATAAACCACCATACACCAAATGACCTTCTTATCACCAAAAGATTCTATACATACATTCATCACCCAACCAAGTGGGGATCATCCTCCAAACCAAGTGGGGCTACATCAGAAATTTACATATGACAACCAAGTACATTACATCATTCATCCTGGACACAGGTCATTACATGACCTTGACAAAAGAAATATAAGACATAGAGACAAAACATTAGCAGCAATGTTTAGATCAACATCCATGTACTCCTTCTTTACATTCTCCTCCAAGATCTTCTACAATAATGCCAACAATGCATTATTAGAATAATATATGCCCCCCCTGAACCTGTGCCATTTGGTCTTTTACCAATCCATAAACCAGCGAATGTACACGTATACCCCATATGAAACTCGCATACAACCAACAATCTCTGAAACAGACAAGATTCAACAACAAGATGATGCATCAACCACCCCCAGCTTTTGCCTGAGGTATTCAAAGGTCTCTCTGGGCAGCGGTTTGGTGAGTATATCAGCAACTTGTTCCTTAGATGGAACATACTCCAGCTTGATCTTTTGTTCAAGCACTTGTTCCCGAAGAAAATGATATTTGATTGGTATATGCTTGGTTTTTGAGTGCATGACTGGGTTCTTTGAAATATTGATTGCACTTGTATTATCATAGAAGATGGAGATAGGTGGAGTACAAGTGATTTGCATGTCTTGCAATGTTTGCATCATCCAAAGGAGTTGTGTGCAACAGGATGCAGTAGCCACATACTCTGCTTCAGCTGTGGATAATGCTATTGAACTTTGTTTCTTGCTGAACCAAGATACTAATCTGGAACCCATGAAGAATGCACTCTCACTAGTGCTTTTTCTATCGTCCACGCTTCCGGCCCAATCTGCATCTATATAAGCATAAAGTGTGAGATCTCTATCTTTGGGATACCATAGGCCACAGTTTTGAGTTCCTTGAAGGTACTTGAAGATTCTCTTAACTGCATGAAGATGAGTTTCCTTAGGATTTGCTTGAAATCTTCCAACAATTCCCACTGCATGCATGATGTCTGGTCGGGTACCTGTCAAATAAAGCAGACTTCCAATCATGGATCTATACGTTGGTTGATGTACTGCTGCTGACTCATCATTTGTGCTGAGGCTGCATCCTGTCACCATAGGGGTACTTACTGGTTTCGAATCCTCCATCCCATATTTCTTCAAGATCTGCTTGAGATACTTGGTTTGTGATAGAAAAATACTGTCTTTTTTTTGTTGGACTTGCAAACCAAGGAAATATGTGAGCTCACCAAGCATGGACATCTCAAACTCCTTTTGCATTAGCAAGGCAAACGTTTGACTCATGTCTTCTTCATTGCTACCAAATATGATATCTGTTATCACTCAGGTTGTCCCTTGGCTCCTTAAGGGATACGGTCGAGGTAACCACAAACCAATCTTTAGACTGAAGGTCCTAGCCTACCTGCAATCAGAGAGGGCTCTCTCTTTATAATTTAGCTTTGCTTAAGGATGATTTTAGGCTAGTTATGATGTTCTTTAGGTTTTGTTTTGATTTTTGTGGGAAGGATGATGTTTTCAAGCAGAGTTGGGATGAATAGTGTGAGAAGTTCAAACCATTGGGCATGGAGTCATGGATTAGGGCTTGCTGTTGCGTTTTCTTGGTCACAAGAGGAATACAGAGCAGGATAGCTACACATAAAACAATACCGATTGCTGAAAAAGATGGAATGAAGGCCGGAGATGAAAGGCAACTAAGAATCTTTCATCAGCTAGCAGGGAAGGAAGGTGAATGAATGCTTATGTAGGAGCAGTTACAAATTCCTAAATAACAGTCATATGTGATGGAATCAGTGTAAATATGAGCCAAGGGGTATTCATATTCATAGCCAATTCAGAGGAAAACAGATAGAAATAACAAGAATTGAGCATAGAGTGCAATCAAGCAAATCCTAAGCTATTCTTCTTTCTTGCTATTTGGATCATGACACATAGATGATATGGCAAACATTAAACTGAAAAACAGAGGTGAGAAACACTTATTGAGCCATGTAGTAGCACAGGAATTCCATAGTCATTCTTCAGCCATCCAAACACAACAGGAAGTTCTTCATTCAAAACATCCCAGCAGTCTTTGATTACAGAGGTTCTCAATGTATATAGCGCAAGTCTAAACTTTGGATTATCAACCAACCAACCCTTTAAACATTGAATCAGGGTGGTTTATATAGGGAAAATATCCCAAAATATCTATTACAGCAGATCTTAAATAGATCTGAGGGAAATGAGTGTTTTTTAATCTAAATTATCCTGAAATAAATGCATAATGATCTATCTAAGTGCTGCTTTGGGCAGCTGCCTCAAAAAATGGGTAAATATCTATCCTTGTGGCTTTGTGCTGTTCATTTGGCCATAACTGCGCATTGGTCTCTGATCTACCGCTTCCCAGGTGGCTTTAATATCTTTAACTGTGATCTGAGAGCTTTAAATGGCTTCACCGCTTTCTTTGACTTTGTTGGAGGCCATTCAATGTTCACCTGCTTTGGAAATAAAGATTTCCACTAAAAACACTTAACTGATACTCTTTGCCGCAACACTGATACTCTTTGACATGAATCTGGGCTTTATCTTTCCTCTTATACTCTTTGCCTCTTCAATCAGGCCACTTTCTCTCCCCTAATATACTCGAAACTGTCAAATCGCCCCTTTCTATCCTTTCAAGGAAAAAATAACTGTTGTTGATGTCTTCTGTGGCCTTTGGAATGCTATCGGCGCATGGCCGATCAAAATAATGCTAGACCTGAAGAAAAATTGCAAAAATGGAGGAGGAATGCATCCTGGTAACAATGATGGGTCGTGTTGGCTTCCTGGAGCAGAAACTGGGCTTTGGAGCGATCAAAAATGATCAAAAAAAGCATGTTTTCCTTGACTGGGCGCGCACAGGCATAGGCGTGAAATAGTGTTGAAATGGGCGTTTTTTCCTTTACAAAGGAAAAGAACAAATTACACGCAAAAATCGTGAAAAAACATAGCGGGAGCAACACTGTTCATTAGATTAAATCCTGGCCGTTGGATCTGGCGCGGGCCGATCCAACGGTCAGGATTAAATTGCAACATCGCAAATCGGCGGGGCGGAGGACTTTATATATATGGGAATGCCGATGGGCCGATCGCCGATATCGCTATCGGCGATCGGGAGAGGAGGGCCTTTTAAACATATGCATAGGCGATGCGATATGGGGGGGGGGGGGGGGGCGCCGATTAAATCTGGACCGTCAGATCTGAGGGCCCGATCCGACGGCTCCCGATAAGTCGGCGCATCGGCGATCGGCGGGCGACAATATATGCGATATGATATATGCGCGATGCGATATGGCGATCGCCGATATCGCATCGGCGGAGGGAGTCGGGGGCACACATATATGGCTTGGAACAATGCGAAACGCTGATCACCGAAATCGCATCGGCAAGAACCATTCGGAGCACATTATAAAGGGCCAATATATGATCGTTGCGACCTCCGACAGCGATATCGCATCGGAGGGGGAGGAATGTGATCGGAGGAATGTATATGCAATCGGCCAAGGCATAATGCAATCGGGGGAAAGCCTCTCCGATCGGAGGAGGGTTTTTCTTATAAAAGGGGCTCTTGCATGATTAGAGGGAGGTTTTCAATGTTTTTGAGGGATTTTTAATGATTTTGAAGGGTTTCTAATGCTTCGGAAGGGGTCCGAAAGCATGAAAAGAAGGATTTATGCCTTGGAAAAGGTTAAAAAAGGCCAAAATATGGATTTTATACATTTGGAGGGGCATTTTATGCATAGGAAGGGGTCCTTTGCATTGGAAGGTGGTTTAGAGGGGCAAAATGAGGGTTCTTGCTAAGTTTCAGGCAAACTAAGCAATTCCCAAGTGTACTTATGGTTATTTTTCAACCAGGGGAGGGGATATGTACATAGAGGAGCTATTCAGCATATTTTTAATAAGGGGAAGGGGAAACAGATAGGGATTTACATAATAGAGTTAGTAGTTAACATGAAAGTGTGAAGAAAGGGCTTAGTATGGAAATATTAGGCTACAAAGGGGTAATAGAACTTGTAGAAGAGATACAAGCACTCCTAAGTAAAGCAGACCTTTACTTAGGCAAAAGTCACGAAAAATGATGAAATCAAGAGATGTCAAGAAGATCTTGACCTCTTTGGTGGAAGTTAGTGAATGATTTGGGGACAAGGAAGAAGGGGGAGTTAGTCATACCTCGCTTGAGCTGCTCCAAATGGAAAGCTACCTTATATATGTGATCTGAAGTAGAATATCACTTTGAAACACAAAATTGATCACAAATCAACATTCTGCAACCTCAAAACTACCTACCCAGCCTACTTACCTAGCATTTTTTCTTCTTTTTGGTTTGGGTGCACTTGAACTAGCAAACCCAGCTTTTCAACTTTTCTTTTTTCTATCCTCCTATCTAAATCGATCCTTATTTCTTCCGGGGCTCAGATTAAGCTGTTGAGTACCCTTGCTTCTCTACCTATCTACAAATCTGCCAAGATTAAACAGTTTGGATAGTTATTCATTCTCTATATTCTAAAATAAGCAATTTAAACCTAGGGAAGCCAAGATTAAGTTGTTTGGCTTTCCCTTAACTGTAAAACTCTTCAAAAATGGTATGATTCTTGAAAAATGGAACTTGATGGAAATATGGAACTTTGTAGCATGAAAAGATGACATATTTGGCATTTTCAACTGTCAATCATGAAATATGAACACCTATTGCAATAGGAGGCTAACAGTGGCTCCACTTGGGGATGGATTTTCAAGATGAAAAGCCAAGAACAGCAGGTCAGAATGCCTTGATCTTCAATTGTTGTTGTAGACTAAAATACTCCTCTGTTTTTTGATACTATTGACTGAAATTTTGGATCCTTTGTGGAGAACTTTTTAACTGAAATTGCTGTAAAATTCCCGCGCTGTATTTTGCCTTGCTAAGTGCTTTAAACATTTTCAAATCTGCCCTAAGCATTTCTTTGAAGTAAATTTAAAATAGAGATAAAAAATGGATCATTCTTTTGGTTCTATTCTTCAATCTTTGTTGCGCTGTTCCTTATTCGACCTGCTATAAAAGTAAAAACAAAGTGCTGAAAATACAAGTATTTATGTACAACGATATATATATAGCTGCGTTGCATTTAAAATGGGTCATGATAGTGCTTCAACATGCGGCCATTAACAGGGCCTTGTTCAGTTGCACTGCCATCTATAGTCTTTAGGAAATATGTATTGTTGCCCTGCACAACTGAAATAATAAAGGGGCCTCTCCATAGGAAATCAAACTTGCCATGCTTTCCCTTGTCCTCCCTTCTTGAATCCCATCTTAAAACTTTGCTGCCAACAAAGAAGTCCTCAGCCTTGGTCCTTCTGTCAAACATTTTCTTCAGTTTCTCTTGCAAAGCTCTGTTATACACTTGCTCTCTTGTCTGGTGTAGGTGGATAGTTTGATTTATCCTCCTTTGAATATCATTTGGTTTAGCTTGAATTTCTTGTAGCAGCTTGATAATAGGAATGCCCAAAGATGAAGGAAATCTGGCTTCCATGCCATATACTAGCTCATATGGGCTCATTCCAATGGATCTCTTGGTTGACAGTCTGTCTGCCCATAGGGCATTTACAAGCTTCTTGTGCCAGTTCTTCTTGTTTTCCTCCAACACTTTCTTGATGATGTTAATCAGACTCTTGTTGGATGATTCGGCCAAGCCATTTCCTTGAGGGTAATAGGCTGTGGAGTGGCCTAAAGTAATGTGAAATTTATGGCAAAAACTGATCATTTTCTTGGATTTGAAGGCAGCATCGTTGTCTGTAATGGTCTTTCCAGGGCAGCCAAATATGGACAGAATATTGGTTTCAAGGAATTGGATAATGGTGGAGTCATTGGCTTGCCTGCATGGGATGGCTTCAATCCACTTGGTGAAATAGTCTGTGGTTGTTAGAATCCATTTGTGTTGGCCAGAAGAGGATGGATGGATTTCTCCAATGAAGTCAAGACCCCATTGTTGAAAAGGTTTCTCAGTTGAAATGGGATTAAGGGGCAAGGGCAACAGTTTTCTTTTGCCTTCAAAGATTTGGCATTTGTGGCATGAAACAGCAAACTTTCTCACATCTGCAAACAAAGAGGGCCAATAGAAACCAGCCCTTAAAATCTTGTCAGCCGTGGAATTCCAATATAAGTTCCCTCCACAGTCACCTGCATGGAATTCTTTCATAACATTGTCAGTTTCATTCATAGTTAAACAATTAAGCAATATGCCTTCATGATTTTTCCAAAACAGGGCACCATCTAAGACAAAAAAATTTGATGCTTTCATCTTTAAAAATCTCTTTTTGGTTCTGGACAACCCTGGGGGAGCAAACATGTTTAACAATATAAAACAAATATCAGCATACCGTGGGGATTGCAATAAGGTTTCACTGATCTGTGGAGTTGCCAGCTCCGGTTCATTGTCCAGTTCATTAATGTCTAAGGCTTGAAAACTTGTTTCGGACATCAGTTTGGCTAAACCTTGTCCCTTTATGAGCTTGGTGGGTTTTATTTCAATGTCATACTTGAGGATGTTTGCAATCCACTTGCCTCTTTTGCCTTCTAATCCCTCTTGAGTTAATATGCCTTTTACAACAGCATTTGGCACATAAGCAATCACATGTGAATATAAAATGTAAACTCGGAAATATTTGATTGCTTTAACAAGGGCATAGGCCTGCTTCTCCATGATTTGGTACTTCAAAGGAGCATCCCTAAGGGCTCTACTAAAAAATGCAATTGGCTTTTCATTTCCTTGATCATCCTTTTGTAACAGGACAACAACTATTGTGTGTTGAGAAGCAAATGAAAAAATGATGAAATCTTTATCAAATTGAGGGCTTGTGAGGACTGGGGCTTGGGTTAAGGCAGATTTTATACTCTCAAAGGCTTGCTTGGTTTCAAGAGACAATTTTACCTTGGAATCCTTCTTTAACATTTTATTTAGCATTCTTGTTAACTCGGCCAAGTTTGGGATAAATCTCCTTAGGAAATTGATCTTTCCTAGGAATGCTTGCAACTCTTTGATGCTTCTTGGATAGGGGATTTGGAGAATGGCTTGAATTATTTCAGGATCAATTCTAATCCCATATTTTGAAATGATATGGCCTAGTAATTTTCCTTCTTCAAGGCCAAATAAATACTTCTTTGGGTTTAAGGAAATGCCATATTTCCTACATGTTAGGAACACTTGTCTCAAATGTTTTAGGTGCTCTTGATCAAATTTTGAGAAAGGGGTTAAGTCATCAAGATAGACAACCAAGAAATCATGGATTTCTTTGGCAAAAGCAATGTCCATGGCCCTTTGAAAGGTAGCACCTGCATTCTTTAGGCTGAAAGGCATTTTCACATACTTAAATGTTCCCCACGGTGTTGTAAAGGCTGTCTTGTCTTGGTCATCCGGGTGAACAAGTATTTGATTGAAACCTGAAAAAGCCATCTAGCAAAGAGATTCTAGATGACCCCACTACTCTTTGGAGAATGTGGTCCATTTTGGGCAATGGGTAGTGGTCCTTAAGAATGACTTGGTTTAGATTTCTCAAATACACACATAGTCTAATTTCACCAGTTTTCTTCCTTGTGGGAACAAGATTGGATACTCATTTTGAAAATCTAATGGGTGCTATGATACCAGCCTCAAACATTCTTTTTACTTCTTTCTCAATCAAAGGGAGAAGCACAGGATTGATTCTCCTTAGTTTCTGTTTGAAGGGCTTTTGATTTGGCTTTAAGGGAATGGTATGTTGAATCACTGAAGTGTCATAGGACTTAAGGTCCTCATAACTCCAGGCAAAGACATCTTGGAACTCTTTAAACAAGTCAATATATTTTGGTTTTTGATCAGGAGGCAAAGACTTGGTCAGTTTAATCATTTTGGGCTTCTTTGCTGTCCCAATATTACAGTCTTCCACAGCAGCATTTAAGGGCTGCATCTTTGGCTTTCTGGGGACATCGTTTGCATTAAAGATGTCTTCTAATGGAGTGAGGCCAGCAGGCAGAAAATTGTCTTTCAAATCAATGATTTCGGCCTCTATTTCAGCTATCTCTTCTAAATGCATTTGCTCCAGCTCTTGCATGTTTTTCTCATCAAAAATGGTTGGGTGCAGCATTTGATTTGCTGCTTCAGCTGTTATAGTTTGTTGATTTTCGTTCATTTGCTGTTGCGGGTCATCCATGGCATCTTCATCAATGTTCAAGCTTGAAAACTCTTGCTGTAAAGTTAAGAATTGTTGATTTGTGCATCATTCTCAAAGACTTGCCAGTATTTGACATTATTAGGGACAGCAGGCCTGTGCTTTATCTCAACAGTAAAGTGGTGATTGGGCTCAAAAGGCAGCTTACAAGTGCTAGAAAAAGTAGTTAGGTTGTGTGCATGTATGTTATGGCTTCTAGAAATCTTGGAAAACTTGGATTGGGTGAAGGAATTAAGTATTTCTGTGGCAGCAGACCTATAGGCTCTCAGCCTATTGTCATTAGTAACAAAGTTGCCTTTCATCTGTTGGATTATTAAATCGGAGTCACCTAGAATGGACACTTTTGCAGCTCATAGAGCTGTGAGCAGTTTAAGGCCTAAAAGGGGAGCCTCATACTCTGCCATGTTGTTGGTGCATTTGAAGTTTAATCTATAAGCATGACCCTCTGCATGATTGTTTTGTGTATTATGGATCCACACTCCTGCCCTTGCTCCTAGCTTATTAACTGAACCATCAAACTCTAAATACCATAGGATTTCTTGCTCTTGATCTTGCCTAGTATTGAGAGTTTCAATCATTTTAGGAATGGGAAGATTTGAATTTTCTGTTTTATTGAGTTCCTCTTGTGTGCTGGTTGCATTGATTGTTTTGACAGTTTCTTGGGTATGGGCAACCATTTCCTCATTCATGCATGTTCCTTGTTCTAAAGCCAAAGGCTTATCATCAGTTGGAGGACTTGTTTCATCATTAAACAAAATAAAAGAATCCATATCAGAATGGATTGAGTAAATAGGAAAGTTTTGGGGTTTTTCCTCACTACTTACCACATATTTCATAAGTGTTTCCCTATACAGTCTCTTTGGTTGCCCAAAGACTGAAATAGTGGCATAAGAGAGGTCTAATTGTAAAGATCCTTGGAGTTTGGCTCCCCACGATCTTGATAACAGCATGCCATACTTTGGCAGAATGTCAGCAACCACCACGTCCATTAGGACTGTCTTGTTGGGATATTGGACTAAAGACACACATAAATCTTTGATTAAGCCTAAACACTTGACCTGACTTGAATCAAAGGAGAATAAGTCTTTGTAGGGTCTTGTAACATCAAGGTTTAGCTTCTCCAATACATCTTTGGGCATTAGGTTGTGTGAAGCACCCGAATCAAACATAGGATTGTGCAACACTTTATCATGGATATGCAGGCTCACATAAAAGGGTAGAACAACTCCATTAGCAGATTTGCCATCGACTTCAGGGCCGAAAATGAGCTCAGGTTGATCATCTAAGACATTCACATCATCCATATTCTTTGGCATTTGCAGCGATGTTTTGATTTGCTGCCTATATACGTCATGTTTGGCAAGCTCAGAGAGAGGGACATATATCTTCAATTTACCTATTTCTGCCTCGAAATCAAACGATTTTTTTGATTGGGTTTTAGTATTGTGAGAGGCAGGCTTCCCTTTTTCCATTGGAGTATCAGCGATTTGCTCTTGTTCTTTATTGATTTCTTGAACTATTTCTGATTTGGAAAGGATTTTAGGAGTGCTGTTTGCATTTTCCTTTGAGGGAAAAGACACAAAAGGCTAATTTTTAGAGGGCTGAACATCTGTGACATCCTCTATGGTCACTTCTTTTGGATTTGGGACTGTTTTATCAGCAGTTTCTATGAGGGAAACCTTTTCTTTGATCTTCTTAGGCTACTTGGTATTATTTGGTTTAACATTTTCGGGCACATCTATGGTTCTTGTCCTCAGCTTATACTGTTTGTGGACCTCATAAACAGTTGAATCATAACCTTGTTTAAAGTCAAAAGACTCACTAGACTTGGTCAGAAATTGAGCTATGTCATGGTCATCTTGGTCTTCCTTAGTTAGGAAAACATATTGTTCATTCTTCAAACCCATTAGGTTTATGTGAGTGTCTTCTATTGGCTCATTAGATGTGGATGCTTCGGCATAGTTTTCATGAAAAGGAGGTCTTATATCATGGTCTGGACTAGCCCTTCCAACATTTGGGTTATGGTTTTTTTCTAAAATTTGGGTTTCTAATAGGATTGTTTTGCTATCCTTCCCATGAGGCTTTTATTTCAATGGTTTCCATTCTATCTCCCATACTTTCCATACCTTTCATTATTGCATCAAGTTTTTGCTCAAAAGATGAGGGTTCATCTTTAAAAGTAGTTCTTCTCTCAGCTCTGGATCTGTTTCTTTTGGCAATCAGATTTGCCTCCACACTAACAACTACATTTTGCATCTCTGCTAAGGTTTGAGGGGCTGTTTCCCTCAATTGATATGCCATGTCTGTATCAAGTCCATCAGGGAACTTATACAAAGCAAGATCAAGTGGAGGCCTTAAGCTCTGTGGGATTGCATTGTAAACGTTGTTAAATCTTGCATAGTAGTCTAAGACAGTTTCTTGTGGACCTCTTGTGATAGTGTCATATTCAGCTAGAATGTGTAGTGGATCTTTCCTTTTCTCCCATCTGTTAAGAAATATTTGATAAAGGGCCTCTGGGTCAGCTGTGGAATTTGCAGGTAGAGCTCTAAACCAGGGCCTAACATCACCAGTCAAACTTTGGAAATAAATTTTCATTCTTACACTATCATCATCTATTTCATAACTCTCAAAAAAGTCCTGCATTTTCTTGGTATGTTGCAAGGGTGTGCAAGAACCAGTACCATCAAAATAAGTGATTTTAGTTTGGTAATCCTAAGACATAGCCCCTGGATTTGCAGGCAACTGTAAAGGTGCATAGCTGTTAGCCATGTTTACAGGGATAAGTGGAACGAAAGGGATAAATGGAATAGCTGGAACCACTGTGATAATAATGGTAGTATGTGCAGTGAATGGATGTGTGGAAAAGGTGCTTGGAGAGGTGGATGATGAACAAGGGGAAGTTGGGGATGAACGAAACAAAACTTTAACAGGGGTTGGAAAACAGCTTGGCTGAATTGTTTCAGGACTAGAATCAACAAGATCTTCTTGTTTTTGTTTGCTGAGGTTTCTAGGGATTAAATTGGGATTATCAAAAACAACTGGAGGATTTGGGTCTGGATTTGACCTTGTATTACGAGTTTTCTTCTTGGGAGCCAACTTCTAACTTGTTTTTGGAATTTTCTCAAAAATTTCCCCAGCGGAGTCGCCAGTATGTTATCACTCAGGTTATCCCTTTGCTCCTTAAGGGATACGACCGAGGTAACCACAAACCAATCTTTAGACTGCAGGTCCTAGCCTACCTGCAATCAGAGAGGGCTCTCTCTTTATAATTTAGCTTTGTTTAAGGATGATTTTAGGCTAGTTATGATGTTCTTTGGGTTTTGTTTTGATTTTGGTGGGAAGGATGATGTTTTCAAGTAGAGTTGGGATGCATAGTGTGAGAAGTTCAAACCATTGGGCATGGAGTCATGGATTAGGGCTTGCTGTTGTGTTTTCTTGGTCACAAGAGGAATACAAAGCCGGATAGCTACACATAAAACAATACCGATTGCTGAAAAAGATGGAATGAAGGCCAGAGATGAAAGGCAACTAGGAATCTTTCATCAGCTAGCAGGGAAGGAAGGTGAATGAATGCTTATCTAGAAGCAGTTAAGAATTCCTAAATAAGAGTCATATGTGATGGAATCAGTGTAAATATGAGCCAAGGGGTATTCATATTCATAGCCAATTCAGAGGAAAACATATAGAAATAACAAGAATTGAGCATAGAGTGCAATCAACAAAATCCTAAGCTATTCTTCTTTCTTGCTATTTGGATCATGACACATAGATGATATAGCAAACATTAAACTGAAAAACAGAGGTGAGAAACACTTATTGAGCCATGTAGTAGCACAGGAATTCCATAGTCATTCTTCAGCCATCCAAACACAACAGGCAGTTCTTCATTCAAAACATCCCAACAGTCTTTGATTACAGAGGTTCTCAATGTATACAGTGCAAGTCTAAACTCTGGATTATCAACCAACCAACCCTTTAAACGTTGAATCAGGGTGGTTTATATAGGGAAAATATCCCAAAATATCTATTACAGCAGATCTTAAATAGATCTAAGGGAAATGAGTGCTTTTTAATCTAAGTTATCCTGAAATAAATGCATAATGATCTATCTAAGTGCTGCGCTGGGCAGCTGCCTCAAAAAATGGGTAAATATCTATCCTTGTGGCTCTGTGCTGTTTATTTGGCCATAACTGCGCATTGGTCTCTGATCTACCGCTTCCCAGGTGGCTTTAATATCTTTAACTGTGATCTGAGAGCTTTAAATGGCTTCACCGCTTTCTTTGACTTTGTTGGAGGCCATTCAATGTTCACCTGCTTTGGAAATAAAGATTTCCACTAAAAACACTTAACTGATACTCTCTGCCGCAACAATGATACTCTTTGACATGAATTTGGGATTTATCTTTCCTCTGATACTCTTTTCCGCTTCAATCGGGCCACTTTCTCTCCCCTGATATACTCGAAATTGTCAAATCGCCCCTTTCTGTCCTTTGAAGGAAAAAATAACTGCTGCTGATGTCTTCCGTGGCCTTTGGAATGCTATCGGCACATGGCCGATCAAAATAATGCTAGACCTGAAGAAAAACTGCAAAAATGGAGGAGGAATGCATCCTGATAACAATGCTGGGCCGTGTTGGCTTCCTGGAGCAAAAACTGGGCTTTGGAGCGATCAGAAATGATAAAAAAATGCATGTTTTCCTTGACTGGGCGTGCACAGGCGCAGGCATGAAATAGTGCTGAAATGGGCCTTTTTTCCTTTACAAAGGAAAAGAACAAATTACACGCAAAAATCGTGAAAAAACATAGCGCGACCAACATTGTTCATTAGATTAAATCCTGGCGATTGGATCTGGCGCGGGCTGATCCAATGGTCAGGATTAAATTGCAACATCGCAAATCGGCGGGGCAGAGGACTTTATATATATGGGAATGTCGATGGGCCGATCGCCGATATCGCTATCGGCGATCGGGAGAGGAGGGCCTGTTAAACATATGTATAGGCGATGCCATATGGGGGGGGGCGCCGATTAAATCTGGACCATCAGATCTGAGGGCCCGATCCGACGGCTCCTGATAAGTCGGCGCATCGGCGATCGGTGGGCGACAATATATGCGATATGATATATGCACGATGCGATATGGCGATCGCCGATATCGCATCAGTGGAGGGAGTCGGGGGCACACATATATGGCTTGGAACAATGCGAAACGCCGATCGCCAAAATCGCATCGGCAGGAACCATTTGGAGCACATTATAAAGGGCCAATATATGATCGCTGCGACCTCCGACAGCGATATCGCATCGGAGGGGTTGGAATGTGATCAGAGGAATGTATGTAATCAGCCAAGGTATAATGTGATCGGGGGAAAGCCTCTCTGATCGGAGGAGGGTTTTTGCTTATAAAAGGGGCTATTGCATGATCGGAGGGAGGTTTTCAATGTTTTTGAGGGATTTTTAATGATTTTGAAGGGTTTCTAATGCTTCGGAAGGGGTCCGAAAGCATGAAAAGAAGGATTTATGCCTTGGAAAAGGTAAAACAAGGCCAAAAGATGGATTTTATACATTTGGAGGGGAATTTTATGCATAGGAAGGGGTCCTTTGCATTGGAAGGTGGTTTAGAGGGGCAAAATGAGGGTTCTTGCTAAGTTTCAGGCAAACTAAGCAATTCCCAAGTGTACTTATGGTTATTTTTCAACCAGGGGAGGGGATATGTACATAGAGGAGCTATTTAGCATATTTTTAATAAGGGGAAGGGGAAACAGATAGGGATTTACATAATAGAGTTAGTAGTTAACATGAAAGTGTGAAGAAAGCGCTAAGTATGGAAATCTTAGGCTACAAAGGGGAAATAGAACTTGTAGAAGAGATATAAGCACTCCTAAGTAAAGCAGACCTTTACTTAGGCAAAAGTCATGAAAAATGATGAAATTAAGAGATGTCAAGCAGATCTTGACCTCTTTGGGGGAAGTTAGTGAATGGTTTAGGGACAAGGAAGAAGGGGGAGTTAGTCATGCCTCGCTTGAGCTACTCCAAATGGAAAACTGCCTTATATATGTGATCTGAAGTAAAATATCACTTTGAAACACAAAATTGATCACAAATCAACATTCTGCAACCTGAAAACTACCTACCCAGCCTACTCACCTAGCATTTTTTCTTCTTTTTGGTTTGGGTGCACTTGAACTAGCGAACCTAGCTTTTCAACTTTTCTTTTCTTTTCTACCAGGGCTCAGATTAAGCTGTTGAGTACCCTTTCTTCTCTACCTATCTACAAATCTTCCAAGATTAAATAGTTTGGACAGATATTCATTCTCTATATTCTAAAACAAGCAATTTAAACTGAGGGAAGCTAATATTAAGCTGTTTGGCTTTCCCTTAACTGTAAAACTCTTCAAAAATGGTATGATTCTTGAAAAATAGAACTTGATGGAAATATGGAACTTTGCAGCATGAAAAGATGACATATTTGGCATTTTCAAATGTCAATCATGAAATATGAACACCTATTGCAATAGGAGGCTAACAATATCATCTACATACACAACAAGTATTAGAAACTTTTCATTATCAACCTTTATATATAGATTGTTGTTAGTTGATCCTTTTATAAAACCTTGTTGATGAAGATATTTATCCAACTGATAATACCATGCCCTAGGATCCTGTTTAAGACCATAGAGAGCCTTTTTGAGCCTGCATACAAGATTTGGATCATTTCCAAGGATGAACCCATCTGGTTGTTCAATGTACACTTCTTCATTCAAGTATCCATTCAGAAAGGTAGATTTTACGTCCATCTGAAATACTTTGAACTTTTGAAAGCTAGAGAGTGCAAGAAACATTCTTATAACCTCAATTCTAGCAACTAGTGCAAAGGTTTCTTCAAAGTCTATGCCCTCTTGTTTCACATACCCTTTACAAACAAGTCTTGCCTTGTTTCTAACCACATCTCCATTTTCATTTAGTTTATTTTTGAAAATCCACTTTGTCCCTATGACATTCTTATCTTTTGGTCTAGGAACCAATTCCCAAGTGTTATTCCTTTCAATCTGTTCAAGTTCTTCATCCATTGCCTTGACCTAGCATTCATCTTTGCATGCCTCTCTTACATTTTGTGGTTTAGCGGAGGAAAGTAATGCCAAATAGCTTGAAGTTTCCGCAATTGTTCTTCTTGTTTGTATGCCTGCCTCCTTTTGCCCCAAAATTTGAGATTCTGGATGATTCTTTTGAACATACCTGGATGGAGTCTTTTCTTCTATCCTTATCTGTTCCTCTGGTGCCTCATGGGTTTCTTCTTCATTATGAATATGATTTGATGTTGATGGATAGTCCTCATCATCTTCGAAGTCTTCAGATCTTACCTGCCTGGGAGTGTTTTCTTTTTCATCCACCATTACATCAATGCTGTCGACAATTCTTCAAAGCCTTTTGTTGTAACATTTGTATGCTTTGCTGTGAGGAGAATAACCAAGGATAATGCCTTCATCTGCTCTAGGTTCAAACTTGCCAAGATTTTCATCATTATTTTTAATATAGCATTTGCTTCCAAAAATTTTGAGATGTTTTATCGAAGGAGTCTCACCATACTAGAGCCCATGAGGAGTTTGAATGCTGTTCACCCAAATATTTGTCTTGTTGAGAATAACAACTGCAGCAAATGCAGCTTCACCCCAGAAGGTTGCGGGAGTTCCAGACTCATCAAGCATAGCATGAGCCATTTGTTGAACCGTTCTATTCATCCTTTCCACCACTCCATTTTGCTGAGGAGTCCTAGCTATAGAGAATTCCCTTCTTATTCCATGTTCTTCAAAAAATTCGAAAAATTCATTCGAGCTAAACTCCCCACCTCTATCAGACTTGAGGCATTTGATTTTGTGATCTAATTCATTCTCCACCAAGGCTTTGAATGATTTGAACTTTTCAAAGGCTTCGTCTTTGTGCTTCATAAGTCCTATCCAACACATCCTGGAAAAGTCATCAATGAATAATATGAAATATTCTTCTCCTCGAGGTGACCTTTTCCTAGATGGGCCACATACATTAGTATGGACAAGTTCAAGTGGTCTGCTAGCTAATCCTTCATTCTCAGGGAAGTTAGTTCTGGTTTGCTTACCAAACCGACACGATTTGCAAATTGTATTGTCTGGAATTCTGATGTCTGGAAGACCACGAACTGCCTGGTATTTACATGCTTTCCTTATCTGTGAGAAGCTAAGATGCCCCAATCTTCTGTGCCATAACCAGTGTTCATCGTTCTTGCTTAGATAGCATTGATGTTGTCCTTCTTTGAATATGTATAAATTATTTGGAGTCCTTATGCCTTTGATCACTGTTTTTCTTGTATCAAGATCACGAACACTACATCCATTTGATCGAAATATTACCTCTGTTCCTTGATCACACATCTGACTGACACTCAAAAAATTATGCTTTAACCCATCAACATACATAACATTTCCAGTTTTGACCTTTTCTTTCAACTAAACAGAACCTTTACCTTTTATGAGCACAGGGGTGTCATTTCCAAAAGAGACCTTCTTCTCCTTCTCTAAGGCACTATATGACTGGAGTTTTTCCTTGTCACCCGTCATGTGTTTTGAACAACCACTGTCAATGTACCATTGATTTTCTTTCCCTTCTGCATATAAAGCTATACCACATCTCTTTGGTTGTGGTTCCTTCATTCTCCATGTTTTGACACTTGAGGCTTGCTCCTTCTGAGTTGTCTGCCGAAACCTGCTCCTGCATTCAGAATCTTCATGACCGAAGTTGTTACAAATAGAGCATTCTATTTCATTTTCAAGAGTAGAAAAGTTATTGTAGGTTCTTTTCACGATCCCAGTCATGCTCCTTTGTTTTTGAGCTTCTCTAGTCATGATTGTCTTATAGGCAACACATTGAGCTACTTTGTGGTCAAAGTTATGACAAGAGAAACATTGGCCACTGAAGAAACTCCTGTGATTATTAAATCTACCGGCCAAATGATTGTAGTTTCTATTGACATCCATTCTTGAGGAAAATTGAGAAGGTTTTACCTGAGGCTGGTTGTAGCTTCTGTTTGTCCTTAAAGTAGATTGTCCCCGATTTACCTGATAGTCTTTGTTCATTCTTGAGGTAAACTGTCCCTGATTTACTTGATGATTTCTATTAGGCCTTTGATCGCTCCTCCTTGCTGCATCAAGATAACTTTTGGAGGAGGATGCTTGAGATGCTTCTTCATTATATCCCAGACCTGTCTTGATTAGTGGAGAACGCTGCACATTGATAATCTCATCCAGAGTTTCAGATCCTTTAACAAATTTAAGATTAAGAGCTTTTGTTTTCTCAATCTCTTTTTTAAGACCAACAATTTCACATTCTAACTTTTCATGAAGTTTTTCTTTTTCAGCCAGTGGGAATTACAGAGTATCAATGATCATGTTTTTCTCTTCTAAACAAATTTTGAGTTTAGAAATCTCTTCATACAGACCTTCTTCATCTATAGCATCCATGAAGTCATCATCTTCAAAGGCCATTAATAGTCTATAATTGTTACCTTTTTCATCTTCGTCACTATTTGAAAGTCCATCACTGTCGTCATGAGTGTAATAACTTTTCTTATTTACATTCTGTTTCTTGTTCCATTTGACAGGTTCCTTACCTTTATCAACCTTGTCTTTATGAGGACACTTTGCAGCATAGTGACCGACTCTTCCATAAGCAAAGCATTTGAAAGGTAACTTACCTCTGAATCTTCCAGCACCACGTTGAAGGTTCTTGACAAAATTTGATTCTTCGTCTTCTTCTGATAGATGTCCTGACTCATAGTAATCTCCTTTCCCTGAAGCCTTGAATGCAACTTCTCTTCTGTCTGATGGTCCTCCTTTCCTCATTTCGTAAGTGGTCAGAATTCCGTGCAGTTGTGACATAGTGAGGTTTCGTAGATTCTCCTTTCCTTCTATTGCAGAGACTTTAGATTCAAATTTAGGGGACAAGGATATTAGAACCTTTTCAACCACAACAGCCTCTTTTACTTCTTCACCCAAATTTTTCATACAATTAACAATCTCATCTACATGAAGGAAATAGTTAGCCACACTTTCATCATTGTGCATTCTGAGATTTTCGTACCGAATTCTGAGGGTTTGAAGTTTTTCTCGTTTTACCTGTTCATCTCCTTTATAGCTTAGAACAATCTTGTCCCATATTTCTTTAACGGATTTATACTACATAACCTTGACAAATTTTGATTGAGATAGACATCCTAATAGAGTATTAACAGCCTTTGCATTTGTTTCATATTGCTTCTTACTTGCCGGATCTATAGGTGTTGCTGACGGAAAAGTGTACCCTGTATCTATGATATCCCAGACTTTTGTACCAAGAGATTGAAGATAGGCAGTGACTCTTACCTTCCAATATACGAAGTTTGTCCCATCAAAAATTGGTGGCCTGATCGATGCTTCTCTCTCGTAGTTGCTGATGATGATAGATCTTCCTTCAAGCGATCAAGCTTCTTCTGAAGGACCTGCTCTGATTCCAGTTGTTGGAAATAATACTGAGAGGGGGGTGAATCAGTATTATCAAATTCTTTTCAATATTTCCTCTAGATTTATAATTTAATTTATTCTTCAGATGTTGACCATTAATTTGAATGTTAGTACCATATAATAATGAAAAAGAATAAGAAAAATAGACAATCACACCAAAGAACACTAGATATAAGGTGGAAACCCAATGTGGGTGAAAACCACCTGCTGCAATGTGTCTCTATCTTCTTTCAATTAGAAACTTCTTTTACAATGATTCTGTACTGGTGCAATCCTTTACCAGTACGCAGGCTGCAACCTATAGAGAGCTACAACCCTCTCTCATTTTCCAGTCTCTCCTAGAAGGGAGCTACAACCCCCTTTGCTCTTGTACTAGCTGAGCTACTAGTACGTAGGTGCTGACCTACTTATTTTCTTCCAAAGGACCACGTTTTATTAATTTTCAGACTGGATCCATGAACATCAAATAATCATCAAGTACATGTGAATCAACCAATCTCCTTTTACAATCAACTAATGAGCCTCTCAGAATGCAGTAACCAGACAAGCAATACTAGTAATCTAAACCCAGAATTCAGCAGCAATAGACAAAAGGCAGCCAACAAATATTTCAAGGAAAGTCCGCAACTTCACCAATAGAAACCTATGAATATCCGTAGTTCTTCTTTATCTACCCTGTGTAGCTCTGCACCTGCTCTGTCTACTTGACAGTGTACCTCCGCACCTGATCCGTCTGCTGAACTGTGCACCTCTGCACCTACTCCATTTACTGGACTGCGGATCTCCACACGTGATCCGTCTACTGGACTGCGCACCTCCGCACCTGCGGCTTCTGCTGAACTGCGCACCTCCGCACCTGTGGCTTCTGCTGGTCTACGTACCTCCGCACCTGCGGCTTCTGCTGGACTACGCACCTCCGCACCTGCGCCTTTTACTGGACTGCGTACCTCCGCACCTGCTCTTGTCGCTGAGATGCGTACCACCGCACCTGCACTATGGATCACCTGCAGACCTTCGAATAGAGCCAAATTATCAGTCCTCCAATGTGCCACAGATTGTCAGATCCACAAATCTGATCATGCGCCAAAGAGATCACGACCCCTCAATTGATTTGTCTTCTCATGCTCAGGTTCAACTCTAACTCACCAACCGATTATAATTATTTCAGATCTTGTTCCTCTTAAGATATTCAACACATAAAAAGTGCTTAGCCAATTGATCTCCTTTCCTTTATATAGTCAAGCGCTTACTCAAACCATGGATCAAAACCATAGAAAGCCAATACAAGGGACCCAGAAACTGGGGTTTAATATTTTAGATGCAATACCATGGACCAAAACCATAGGATCACACACGTTGGACTAGATACAATGGACAAATCATAAAAATTCCCACGTGCGTGCGCTTCTCTGCATGAAAGTGAGTGAATTTGACGTCCGCACCTTTTGTTTGGAGAACCTGCGGGTATGCCCGCATTTCTTGTTCAGGGCACCTGTGGGTCCGCAGCTTTTGTTAGGCTCACCTGCGGGTATCACATTTTCTATTATTTTGAGAGCCTGAATAGAGATTTGCCACTTGAGTGAGTTGCCATCAAGGACAACACCTGTGCCATAGCGCCAAACCTGAGTCATAATGCCAACATAAGTTTAGACATTACATTACTGGATACCCTGTTATCTTGTATACAGATCATCTTGCCATCAAATATTTAGCAAACAAGCCTATCACAAATGGTAGAATAACTAGATGGCTGATTTTATTGTAGGAATTTGATATTACAATCAAGGATCGACCTGGAAAAGAAAATCATGTAGCCAATTTTCTCTCAAGAATGCCAAAGCCAATCGATGCAGCAGTAGTTGAAGATCAATTTCCTGACGAGCATCTGTTTGCTGTTGCTATTCAAACACCCTGGTATGCTGATGTTGCCAATTACCTAGCAGTAGGTAAACTACTGAAACATCTAACCCCTAATGAGTAGAAACAGATTGTATAGAAGAGTGCTCGATTCTCGTGGGTTGGAGGCTACCTGTTCCACACAAGGGTAGACATGCATATCAGAAGATGCATTCGAGAGGATGAAATCTTCGACATTTTAAAAGCCTGCCATGACGGACCATGTGGCAGACATTTCACTGGTCGTAGAACTGGACATAAGGTCTTGCAAACAGGGTATTATTGGCCTACAATTTTTAAAGATGCAAAGAAATTCGTCCAATCTTGTGACAGTTGCCAGAGAGCAGGACGCCCTGGTCAGTCTGATGAGATGCCTTTGAACCCATAGTTAGTCATTGAACCATTCGAACGATGGGCCCTTGATTTCGTCGGACCAATTAACCCACCCTCAAACGAGAAAACTTATATTTTGGTGGCAATAGAATATGTCACCAAATGGGTTGAGGCAGAGGCGTTGCCGAGAGCTACAGAAGATTCTGTCATACAGTTCTTGTCCATATATTTGTGCGTTATGGCCTTCCAAGAGATATAATTACAGACGGTGGACCACAGTTTGCTAGGAACATAATAGCTACAACACTTAAAAACTATCATGTCCAGCATAAAATCACTACTCCATACCACCCACAGGCAAATGGTCAGGTAGAAAGCAACATTAAAATAATAGAAGAAATCCTAACAAAAACAGTCACGTCACATAGACGTGATTGTGCTGCCAGACTACCAGAGGCACTATGGGCTTACAGAACAACATGGAGAAGTACCACTGGTTACTCACCTTATCAATTAGTGTTTGGAAAGCAACCCATTTTTCCCATAGAATTCAAAATCCAAACACTTGGAACAACACATGAAGTTGGCTTAGATTTAACTGAGGCACATATTAATCGATTGCAGCAGATCAATGAGCTCGATGAAATTAGGCTCTCTGCAATCCAAAATACTGCACTTATTCAATAGCAGCGAGCTAAATGGCATGATGCTCTCACTAAAAATAAAGTATTCCACGAAGGAGACTGGGCACTTTTGTACAATTCCAGGTTTCAGGACTTTCCCGGGAAACACCAGACTCGTTGGTTGGGACCATACGAAATCCAGAAGGTACGTGACAATGGTACTCTTACTCTAATCACTATTGACAGTTTTGGATATGCCTTCAAGGCAAATGGCCACCGAGTTCGCCTTTATCGCAAACCACTCACTCGGGATTCCTTCTGCCCGCAGCTACGCCAAGACTTTGATCTGGAAATTTTGGGAGAGGGAGAGAAGTCTTCCTCACTTGTGATTCATTAAGTAATTTATCTCTTTTCACAGTTTGTACATAATTTCTTTTGTTTTGTTTTTGTACATATTTTTGAATCAAATGCTTTGCCATTACTTTTCGAAGCAGCAACAATGTTATTATTTTTGTTGTTCCTTTTTTGAAAGGGTCAGAATTTTTCGTTTTGCTGTCCCTTTTTCAAAAGAACAACACCTGTTGGATCAGCCGTCATTCTGCTTTAATTTTTTTCTTTTTCTTTATTTTTGCTTTCTGCTGTTCCTTTTCCAAAGGAACAACACTTTTGCTTTTTGCTGTTCCTTTTCCAAAGGAACGACATTTGTGTGTTTTGCTGTTCCTTTTCCAAAGGAACAACATTTTCGATTTCTGTTGTTCCTTTTCCAAAGGAACGACATTTGCATGTTTTGCTGTTCCTTTTCCAAGGGAACAACATTTTCGAGTTTTGTTGTTCCTTTTCCAAAGGAACGACATTTGTGTGTTTTGTTGTTCCTTTTCCAAAGGAACAACGGTTTCGATTTTTGCTGTTCCTTTTCTAAAGGAACGACATTTGTGTGTTTTGTTGTTCCTTTTCCAAATGAACAACGGTTTTGATTTTTGCTTTTCCTTTTCCAAAGGAACTACATTTGTGTGTTTTGATGTTCCTTTTCCAAAGGAAGAATAGTTTCGATTTTTGCTATTCCTTTTCCAAAGGAATGACATTTGTGTGTTTTGCTATTCCTTTTCCAAAGGAACGACATTTGTGTATTTTGTTGTTCCTTTTCCAAAGGAACAACGTTTCTGATCTTTGTTGTTCCTTTTTCTGAAAGGAACACCACTTATATTCTTTTTCTCTTCCTCTTTGAACCAGCAACATCCTCGTATTCCTTTTACTTATGCTTGTTCCCCTTGCTGTTTTAAATTAAGGATGCTTACTGTTCCTGTTCTTTCAACTCTTTTGGAATACAGCTATGCACTTATGCAATGGATACAAAATCACAACATACTGAAATCAGGTGAATTATAAAATCGTTATTTTTATAAGAAATTGCTCTAAATTGGTAAAAGGACAGAGGGAAGGACACACTTACCCATTATCTTTTGTTGTCATTGCTTCACTAACTCTGCTCTGATTGGTTATCTTTATCATGTTGGTTCCTTTTAAATCCTCTTTGATTATTATTCAGGAATAAGAGCAAAGGGTTTATATCTTCCTATTGAGATGTTAAGACTTCTTCCACCATTCCTACTCTTAAGGAGTGTTGAACCACCCTTTGTGTATAAATGGGATAGTACTTTATGAAAAAGAAAAAAGAAGAGAAAAAAGAGCAAACTGACTTGTTTATATAAAGTTGTCAAATGCAGGATAGGGGGTCTCACCAAGAGCCAGCCTACCATGATCATGAGGAAGAAAGTGAAGTGGCGTTCCCACTATGGCCACCACACCAGGGATATGGTCCAAAAGGTATATAACATAAAGAACCCTTGGAATAGGAGGTCTCATCACAAGCCGGCCTGCCCACCTTTCGCTCCTTCCTCGTGAATGGCATTATGACTAACTGGTTACCAAGCCAACATAATGGCCTACATTTTTACATCACACAACACTTCCTAAGCATACACAAAGGATCATGGTTCCATGGGTGAAATAAACAACTCTGCCAAGGTTATGGACACCTGTCGGCAGCAGAGCACTGTTAATGGTATTGAAGTCACATTATTTACACCAATAAGTAGTTATTAGCACCCTTTTGTTTCTTATACCTTAGTAATCAATAACATAAGACGAATGCATATTATTCTCTGAACCATACAACGCATGTAAATCTATTATCACCAATCATGACAGAGCAGTTGACAATGACCGCATGAGACTCGGTATGTACGACAGATGTCCTATCCTCCCAGCCTCGCATCATATCACAACAGTGTCTTACATGTTAAGTGATCCAACTTGACACCTCGATTTCGGTAATCTGCTACCTTTGTAAACATGGCATATTGCCATACGCTGTTCCTTTATGACTCTGCTTCAGAACAGACTGGCACACCGCTCCTTTATTTGACGGCCGGGATGACCTATCACATTGCGGGGGGGGAGGTTAACCTCATCATTCCTTGGATGACGTGTCAGACCGCTTTTTGGGAAACTACGTACTTGGGAATAACACGGCTCAACAGTATACTATTTTTTATTTTTTGCATGACTTGTTGTTCCTAAGCCATTTCCATTGTATATTCCGCAGCATTAGATTTTGAGCGATTCTCGCATCTTTCAGCCTCTCTGTGTTTCTAACAGCGTGAATAGCTGCTGTTCCATTGTCAAAATTTTGAGATTTCACAGCAAAACCATAAACATTGGAGGGAGATTGATTCGGAGAGAACCGCTGGTGTTAACAATCTCTGATGCTGCACGGGAAATCCTGGCAAGAGCCGGGTGGCTAACTTATCTCAATCACTTATAAGAATCCAACGAGACTGTCGCAATTGAATTCTTGTAGAACTTGCAAGAGGATCACTCCACAGTGAGGGGGAGACACATAGCAGTCACCGATGACATAATTGCAGAGGTCTCGGGACTGCCAGCCACTAGGCCTATATGGACGCTAAAGAAGGAGAGATTGCAGAAGATTATAGAAACCTTCCAGGAGGAAGGCCAGAGCCTGACAATTAGAGGAAAGGGGGTTCTGCCAGTAGCATTAGGAGAACCGTGGGCGGAATTGGCAAAGACCATTCAAAGCTACATCACCTGTGAAGGAAGAAAAGATGTGGTAAGACCACGACACCTTAAACTCTTAGCTGTGTTAAAACAAAAATGCTCTATAAATTTACCTGCATTCTTGAATTCATTACTGCATGATGTTGCACGGAGCATGAAAAAGGCACAGCATGTAGAATCATTTGTTAGTCATCATGGGTTGATACGGTTAATAGTCAGCCATAGCCTTACCCAGCAGCAGAGCAACTCGGAAGATCCAATTGCCATGATAGATGGAAGATTTACCACACCATCCCCGAAACGTAAACATGCCACCAGTACACCTGAGCATCCAGAAAAACGAAGGAAATCGACCCGACTAGCACGGCTATGAGGGAGGCTGGAGAAGCCCCAAGGAAATACCAGCCAACTGGTAGAGATAGAAGATATAGGGGATGAGCAACCCCCATGATTAGAAGGAGAAGAAAATGAGAAAGTAATGCAGGAAAACGAGGAAGGAGAAAATGAGGAAGAAACTGAGCAATCTGAGCAGGAGGAGGAAATGGAACAATAGGAAGGCAACCCAGTGCAGGATCCATTGAGAGAAGATGAATTGGCCAAATTTTTGGCCAATATGGGCGAATATGGCCAATCTTCCAGCCCATCAGACCTCCATGCTGAAGAAGAACCAAAAGAACACTCTGCTCAGGAGGGAAATGCACCTGAAGAATCACACGCAGAGGAAGTAGAAGAGGAGAGTCAGCCCGTTCATGATGAAAAAATGACAGGAGATACAGAACATGAACAATCCATTTCTATAATAGAGTTTAGGATTCTGTGATCCATATTAAGTTAGAGAAAGATTTCGGCGAAAATCACATAGAATGTCATTTGTCGACGCGTTTCGAACCAACCAGTGTGGTTCATCATCAGAAGATCTGTTTCTTCAACTTGTCCTGATGATGAACCACACTGGTTGGTTCGAAACGCGTCGACAAATGACATTCTATGTGATTTTCGCCGAAATCTTTCTCTAATCTAATCCATTTCTAGCCAGATGACACTAGAAGAAAATCCGGAGGCAGGGGGGGCAGAAAAGGAAGTCACCCAAGAAATAACAAAACCAATTAGGGTTCTTGCCCCGGAGCAGCCAGAGCAGGGCAAAAAAGAAGCACCCAGAAACAAAATCAGGGAATTGATCATAGTCCAGGCCGCAGTGAACAATCTGTTGTTCCTTCTAAGGAAATTGAGGAAATTAAGAAATTACGGAAAGAATAGCAGCGACTACTGAATGTAATAGTTCAACTTCGATAGCAAATTAGGATTTTGAAAGCAAGGAAAAGGGTGAAAATGACTTCGGGGAGGAAACATGCAATCGATCCAGCAAAACCCCTCAAGACAAAGGATCGGAGGACCAAAGTCCACCTTGCTATTCAAAACCCTGTCGAAAAATGGGATGCTGTTCCAAGTGTTGTTGAGAAGCAGGCTGCTGTTCAAATTAAAAAGGAACAGCATTTGATTGATATCCACATTAAGATAGAAATGGATTATAGATTGACCTACGATAAGGAAATTCAGACATAAGCACCACCCTCGGGAGTGACAAGGGTCATGAACGCAAGACAACGTAATAGGAAAATTTAGGTAAAACTCTCGGTCTCCACCGCCGCATGGGAAAGAGATCTGAGAATGAAAACCCTATGAGAGGGTTTGACGCAAGCTTAGCAAGCAAAAAAAAATATCATAGAGCAAACGGTCCCTCGGGAAAGGTATGAAGAGCTACAACAACAACTTAGGAATGTCAATCTATCCGAAAGCCAGGCCTTTGAAGGGTGGCGAAGGGAAGAAGAAAAAGTCGCGAAGGTAACTCGTAGGTTAGATATAGTTATCAAGCAGATGGATACCTTATGTTCTTTGTACAATGACGTCCTAGCATGTAGAGCCCCTACTAAGAATTATTCCTTGTTTTTAATGGAACGATATTTGCAATTGAAAATAAAGGCTGTTAAAGCAGGTGCTCCCATACAAATTAATACCCTCGATGATTTCATAAACTGTTGTAAGCACTACGGGGTAAAAGTTCAAAGACTACTGTGTGAGTTTTATTTACATAACCTTGTATTAGACCAAGAGACCGAGCTGAACCCTGGGCCTTTTGTTGGGGATATCCAATTGTAGGAATTTATTTCATTTGGGGTTAATCAAATTAAAGGGCTTAAAGCCTATAATTCTTTCCAAAGGCAAGAAAACAGATTAGATTTGTGGGTAACAGTTGAGCCTAGGAATCCAGTACAATTATGGAGAGAACATAGGAACCTCATGAAGACTCCAGGTGTAATTGAAGCATTAGGACCCATTCACACAGCAATCAATCAACAAGCAATATAATACTTTTTTACTATTAAAGACCTTGCCATTGACACGGCTAAATTTCGATACTAGATCTGTAATCCGAATATCCAACTCAGGGAGCCATTTAAGTATGAAAATTTTAAGTTAGCCATCGACCGCTTGTACCTCTATGGCGAAGTCATTTTGAGGGTAGGGCCATCCTGGTTAGGATATAGGTTCCATAGTCCAATTATTTGGCACCTTGCACCTAGGCACCAAGCCCTGTATGAGATGCCTGAGGGTCAAACAGGCCATTTCTTTGAACACCTAGTTATGCATCATGGTTGTAGACCTCCAGATGAGATTCCATCTCCAGCCTACTCTCTCATTGCCTTACATGTCAACTTTAATGCTTTCATGAGGGCATGAAAAAGGTTAAGCAAGGGGGTGTGTGGAGTACTAAAGAAGTTATGTTTTTGGTAATTATTTCAGCATCTTTTCATTAGAACTTACAAACCTTTTGCATCATGAACTAGGAAAATGATAAGGAATTGTAATAAAACCTGTGAGATTAATGTGCAAAGCGGAAACACTGACAATTGTCATTTTCTTATGCAGAAAGAAGGGAAAACAAAAGACTGCTGTGATGAATGAAAGAACAAGGCTGGGTTAACTGTTGTCCCTTTGACGGGGAACCGTATGCAAACAAGGCAAAACAGATCAAAGCGAATCAGCCCTGGAAGGGAAGTGGAGATATTGGCTCGGCGCAGGAAGGAAAAGAGATAACTGAGAACTAACGGTTCGGAGAATCCCTCAGGATCCTTTGATCCTGAGGGATCGCTGCTTTAACTATTTTTGCACCTAGACATCTCCGCCTTCATCATTATAAAAGGGGTAGCACTGTTAGCTCGAGGGGGTCGAATCCTTATGTTTTATGTAATTTCTCTGAAGCTTGAAACTTTGAGCATCGAGTCTCGTTGAGAACTGATCTACTGTAATTCCATTTTATGCATTAATACAAACTCGGTTGCCATTTCATCCCTGAGTCTGGAATAACTTCAAACGGTGTACCCCTGGAGGCTAAGTGCCCGGCCCTGGAGGACACTTGCTCCTGTACTATTACGTTTGGTTTATGCATGGTTTACTTATCAGCGTTATTTGATAATCTGATGTGTTTTGTTAGTTTACATCACATGCTCTATTATGTTTACTTTATTGAGATAGAATATTGCATTGACTCTGCAACGTATCACCGTTCTTCTAAGTGTTGATATAATATTGTCAGTTTTTACATAGTATTGTTGTTGTTCAATTATAGAGCCTCTGTGTTGTGCACTTACTATGGAATTCATCTTAGCGATTATGTTCTTTGCGATTGTTGGATCTATAGACATTACTGTTCCATTCCAAAACATAGTTGTAATCTTTTATAATTGAGAGTGATAACTGTTTTACCAACATCAGGTTACTATTAAGGTGTTCCGTGTGCATATATGGTTTTGAAGTGTTGTTCTATAATTTGTTGTTAATCAGTGCTGTTCCATTTTGGTGTGTTGTTCAATTCGTCCTTAAGAGTGAAGGATTGCCATTTGATTCATGTAGGTCACAATTCGTGCATTAGATCTTGTAGACTATGGTGTTACTGCTTGCTAGACTTAGTTGTTGTTACAATTTCCTATTTACTGTTCTATTTCAGATTTGCTGTTCCATTTCAGATTTGTTGTTCTATTTCTTATTTCACTATTCCATTTCTTATCTGCTATTCCATTTCCCATCCTTTGTTATTTTGGTGTGAAGAACGATCTAGGACTGTAGTGAGCACTAAAATTTACTCCCTGGCTCCCAGATCCACGATCTGTTCTCTGATTTACCTTAGTTCCATTAGTTTACAAAAGGATGCGTTACTGCTACTGAACACTTAACTAATAAATTGCTTAGTTTTTTTAATGTGTAGTTTAATATTTTGAAGTAGTTTGCTGTAAACAAGCATCCGTTTACTCTTGTATTTCTGAACACTGTACTACTAGCATTACTCTGGAAAATGATAGCTTTAGACTGAGACACTCTTTGAAATAACAAAATGTTCCTGGATTGACAACTCATGTGAGGTAATTAGAGGTGAAAGAGACCCTTTTTATAGCTCGACAGCCAATACAAGTCCCTATCATTAGGACCATGACATCTTAGAAATTGTTAACAGTCTGTATCTCAACAATTACTTTGGAAAATAGTAGTTTCATAAACATTCATTGGAAAAACCTATGATTTCTAATCAACTCAACATATCAACAAAATCAATCTCAACAACATATCTCGGCATAACCTTGATTTTTGTCTAGTAACTATGTTACAAAAGAAACTTCATTACATTAATCAAGGTGATCTTACAACTCTGCTAGCATCATCAACATACTCATACTCATCATCACAAACCATTACTCAAAATTGTAGTACTCAATCCAAATAATGTCATAAGCATTGAAACCTTGACAAACACAAAAATCCAATTCTAACAACACATAACAACTACAATTACAATACACTCTAGATAATAAATAACCGAACAAGTAACCAACATTTCTCAGTTCATAAAAAAATCAGGTTTCAACAACAATCTTTGAATACATACTCAAACCCTAACAAATTTGGATGGAAGTAGCAAGTAATCAACAACTTTCATAAGCTCAGTAGCACACTGACCCAACACTGGTAGATAACCAAAACCTCATTATATTCATTATACTCAAATATCAACCTTACAACAATCTATGGGTAATTTACATAAACAAATCAACCACCAAAAACCTCACCAAGTTATGCTTGGCAACAATCTCTGATTAGAATAAAACTTGCTCTTGTGACATAATCCATAACAACTAGCTATAATTTGGTAGAGAATAAATCTCAACACTTTTGGTAATGAGTACTAACTAAGGGTTTCAACAATTCATAGAAAACTTGTTGCTACCAACAAGTTCTACTCAAAATGGCCTTTTATAATTTTGGTATCATTTTAACAAAATAAAGGGTTTGTTTACACTAATATTTGGTTATGATGCTTCAATGAGGATTGAATTCTATAGGCATAATTTAAGGCTACATGATCTAGGTGCCTGACATTGGTTAACCATCACATTTCAAAGGAACGTCACACTATGTCCTTACCATATCTCATGCTCATAATGAATGATCTCCATATTACACTCTTCCATTGCACTTTGTAACAAAATACATAAAAAATGCAAGAAGAAAGACATAATTAAATATGCATTCCTTAGACTTATAATCATAAAAAATGCCCTTGATTCCTTTTTTTTTTAATTCAACATTCATTATTTTATACTACCATTAGATTTGAATCATGCTTGCATCAAAGCAGTTAGACATAACACAATTCTTGCTAGGTCAGATTGGATTGAAATTCCAATGGACACACAACACAACACACCACTCAACAACATACTCTTTTATTTAATCTTTCAATACAAAAACTGAATTTTTGCTAAACATACCATAGAACTTCAGCAACTTGCATAGTACTTGAATTTGAAATTTTGGTAATCGATCAGGCTCCTTGTAGCTGTAACAACCCCTAGTTGAGTTTCCATGTAAATAAAATAAGAACAAGGTCATGGGAAACGTATTCCAACCAAAAGGTTGGGAAAAACATAGTGATGGGTAACAATTTTTGATTAATTTATGTCTATGGAAACTGGCAAAGGAAAATTGGCAATAATTGGCATTTCATTTATGAAATAAAAGAAAATAGGAGAAAAGGAAGGTGAAGAGGCATAGATTTGCATGAAAGGTAAATTGAAGGAAAAGTGAAGGAAAAATGAAGGAAAATGAAAAAAATAGAGGCCTCAATGATACAAAGGATTATGAGGATCAATTGCTAGACTTGTTGATAGTTTTTGGGTTGATCTCACTTCCATTCTCTCATTATCTACTACTCTTGCACACTTAGATAAATCTTGTATCATTGTTGGATAATACTTGGAGCGCTCTAGTATTCACTTAGATTGAATAAAGAAGGAAAGAAAAAGTAGGAAAGTGAAAGGGAGCAATTGGATCAAAAACTACAACTGGATTGATTTACAGGTAATAGATTGCATTTGTTATTTCCTTGCTGATTTATGGATGCATGGTATATGCATGTGATTTTATAGTTATCTGTTGTCATTGACATGGACATTTTCCTAGAATAACAGTAATTTTAGCCTTGCCTTGCCATTTCCTAGATAGCCATGGTGTTGTGGGTTTTTCCACTATTGTTTTTCTGATTGGTGCTCATTTTCCTGATGGATGTGGGTTGGAACAAACGTTCTAGAGGCCTTGGAATAACTTGGGTTGAGTTATTATTCCTAGATTCTAGGTTGGTAAAAATTCTTTGGAGCCCTTGGTGGGTTGAGTTACTAGTCCCTAGAGCTAGGTTGAACAAATGCTCTAGAGCATTGGAAGGCTATGGGTTGAGTTACTAGTTCCTAGAGCCCTAGATAACTTGGGTAGATACTGATATGGTTGGTGTTAGTGATGTCTAACCATAGAGGTGGAATCACTATGGTTAAGGTTTGAGGTGGTTTGGCCTTTAGAAGCCCTAGTTGGTTTTGTCTTAGTTTATTCCATGAGATCCCACATTCATGCTTGGAATATGGCATGAGGGTGATTAGCTAAAAGATTGATTTGGTTTAGCTGAATATATGGTAGAGTGGTACGTGGAAGTCCCTGAATTAGTTGGAATTTTCATATGCTATTATGAGACATTTTCCTATTGTGATCTATGATAATTTGTAGTGATTATGTTGGTGATAGTATGGTTGAGCTTCCATGATTCCCATGTTGTTCATTTTCTAGTTAGATGCCAATTATATGAGTGTACCATTTGTGGCTCTTGTCATGAATTGGTTAGTTATTGGTTGGTTGATGAATGCATGGAATAATAAGTGTTTTTTCAGCTATGTGGAGAGAGAATAAATCCTTCTTGGTGATTCTCAAATGAATCTCAAACTAATATTATCAAATATGCATTCATGACTTGCAACTTACATGTTTTCCATGTGTTTGACGAAATGTCTAGTGTGTTCTAGATATTCTAGGTCAAGTTTCTAATTTTATAATAAATGTTTAGATTGAGTGTCATGTTAATTATGATTTTGGAAAGTCTTAGGAAATTCTAGGTAGTGGTCTAGAGGCTGGTTTGTAAAGGTGATAGACAACTCGAGACCGCATGCTTAGAACTAAAGATTTTAGGTCATAGCCATTGGTAGCTAGGCTTATGAGTGCGGTTATAGCCTCATAACTGCATGCATGCCTTGATGTGGGACCAAGGTAGAGAAAAAGGGGTTCTAGCTCAGGGTTTGCTCACCTGGCGTGGTTGTTCAGCCTCCAAGTCTCCTCTAGTCCCTGTGGGATGTCAATAAATTTGTCGGCTTTTCAAGCCCCACTTCCTTAACTAGAACTAGGAGTTTGGGTCAGGTCATAATGACACTTGTCTCATGTTTACCCTGGAAGGCTTGTGAAATTGTTTAAATGTGGGAGGAGGCATTGGATGGTGGTATCAAAGCTTCCAAGTTCAAACACTTGGACTAGATGGGCTAGATACGGTTAATACGCGGTTAGTCATCATGGGTTGATACGGTTAATAGTCAGCCATAGCCTTACCCAACAGCAGAGAAACTCGGAAGATCCAATTGCCATGATAGATGGAAGATTTACCACACCATCCCCGAAATGTAGACATGCCACCAGTACACCTGAGCGTCCAGAAAAACGAAGGAAATCGGCCCGACTAGCACGGCTATGAGGGAGGCTGGAGAAGCCCCAAGGAAATACCAGCAACCTGGTAGAGATAGAAGATATAGGGGATGAGCAACCCCCATGATTAGAAGGAGAAGAAAATGAGAAAGTAATGCAGGAAAACGAGGAAGGAGAAAATGAGGAAGAAACCGAGCAATCTGAGCAGGAGGAGGAAACGGAACAACAGGAAGGCAGCCCAGTGCAGGATCCATTGAGAGAAGATGAATTGGCCAAAGTTTTGGCCAATATGGGCGAATATGGCCAATCTTCCAGCCCATCAGACCTCCATGCTGAAGAAGAACCAAAAGAACACTCTGCTCAGGAGGGAAATGCACCTGAAGAATCACATGCAGAGGAAGTAGAAGAGGAGAGTCAGCCCGTTCATGATGAAAAAATGACAGGAGATACAAAACATGAACAATCCATTTCTAGCCAGATGACACTAGAAGAAAATCCGGAGGTAGGGGGGGCAGAAAAGGAAGTCACCCAAGAAATAACAAAACCAATTAGGGTTCTTGCCCCGGAGCAGCCAGAGCAGGGCAACAAAGAAGCACCCAGAAACAAAATCAGGGAATTGATCATAGTCCAGGCCGCAGTGAACAATCTGCTGTTCCTTCTAAGGAAATTGAGGAAATTAAGAAATTACGGAAAGAATAGCAGCGACTACTGAATGTAATAGTTCAGCTTTGATAGCAAATTAGGATTTTGAAAGCAAGGAAAAGGGTGAAAAGGACTTCGGGGAGGAAACATGCAATCGATCCAGAAAAACCCCTCAAGACAAAGGATCGGAGGACCAAAGTCCACCCTGCTGTTCAAAACCCTGTCGAAAAATGGGATGTTGTTCCAAGTGTTGTTGAGAAGCAGACTGCTATTCAAATTAAAAAGGAACAGCATTTGACTGATATCCACATTAAGATAGAAATGGATTATAGATAGACCTGCGATAAGGAAATTCAGATAGAAGCACCACCCTCGGGAGTGACAAGGGTCATGAACGCAGGACAATGTAGTAGGAAAATTTAGGTAAAACTCCCGGTCTCCACCGCCGCATGGGAAAGAAATCCTAGAATGAAAACCCTACGGGAGGGTTTGACGCAAGCTCAACAAGAAAAAAAAATATCATAGAGCAAACGGTCCCTTGGGAAAGGTATGAAGAGCTACAACAACAACTTAGGAATGTCAATCTATCCGAAAGCCAGGCCTTTGAAGGGTGGCGAAGGGAAGAAGAAAAAGTCGCGAAGGTAACTCGTAGGTTAGATATAGTTATCAAGCAGATGGATACCTTATGTTCTTTGTACAATGATGTCCTAGCATGTAGAGCCCCTGCTAAGAATTATTCCTTGTTTTTAATGGAACGATATTTGCAATTGAAAATAAAGGCTGTTAAAGTAGGTGCTCCCATACAAATTAATACCCTCGATGATTTCATAAACTATTGTAAGCACTACTGGGTAAAAGTTCAAAGACTACTGTGTGAGTTTTATTTACATAACCTTGTATTAGACCAAGAGACCGAGCTGAACCCTGGGCCTTTTGTTGGGGATATCCAATTGCAGGAATTTATTTCATTTGGGGTTAATCAAATTAAATGGCTTAAAGCCTATAATGCTTTCCAAAGGCAAGAAAACAGATTAGATTTGTGGGTAAGAGTTGAGCCTAGGAATCCAGTACAATTCTGGAGAGAACATAGGACCCTCATGAAGAATCCAGGTGTAATTGAAGCATTAGGACCCATTCACACAGCAATCAATTAGCAAGCAATATAATACTTTTTCACTATTAAAGACCTTACCATTGACACGGCTAAATTTCGATATCAGATCTGTAATCCGAATATCCAACTCAGGGAGCCATTTAAGTATGAAAATTTTAAGTTAGCCACCGACCGCTTATACCTCTATGGCGAAGTCATTTTGAGGGTAGGGCCATCCTGGTTAGGATATAGGTTCCATAGTCCAATTATTTGGCACCCTGCACCTGGGTACCAAGCCCTGTATGAGATGCCTGAGGGTCAAACATGCCATTTCTTTGAACACCTAGTTATGCATCATGGCTGTAGACCTCCAGATGAGATTCCATCTCCAGCCTACTCTCTCATTGCCTTACATGTCAACTTTAATGTTTTCATGAGGGCATGAAAAAGGTTAAGCAAGGGGGTGTGTGGAGTACTAAAGAAGTTATGTTTTTGGTAATTATTTCAGCATCTTTTCATTAGAACTTACAAACCTTTTGCATCATGAACTAGGAAAATGATAAGGAATTGTAATAAAACCTGTGAGATTAATGTGCAAAGTGGAAACACTGACAATTGTCATTTTCTTATGCAGAAAGAAGGGAAAACAAAAGACTGCTGTGTTGAATGAAAGAACAAGGCTGGGTTAACTGTTGTCCCTTTGACGGGGAACCGTAAGCAAACAAGGCAAAACAGATCAAAGCGAATCAGCCCTGGAAGGGAAGTGGAGATATTGGCTCGGCGCAGGAAGGAAAAGAGATAACTGAGAACTAACGGTTCGGTGAATCCCTCAAGATCCTTTGATCCTGAGGGATCGCTGCTTTAACTATTTTTGCACCTAGACATCTCCGCCTTCATCATTATAAAAGGGGTAGCACTGTTAGCTCGAGGGGGTCGAATCCTTATGTTTTATGTAATTTCTCTGAAGCTTGAAACTTTGAGCATCGAGTCTCGTTGAGAACTGATCTACTGTAATTCCATTTTATGCATTAATACAAACTCGGTTGCCATTTCATCCCTGAGTCTGGAATAACTTCAAACGGTGTACCCCTGGAGGCTAAGTGCCCGGCCCTGGAGGACACTTGCTCCTGTACTATTACGTTTGGTTTATGCATGGTTTACTTATCAGCGTTATTTGATAATCGGATGTGTTTTGTTAGTTTACATCACATGCTCTATTATGTTTACTTTATTGAGATAGAATATTGCATTGACTCTGCAACGTATCACCGTTCTTCTAAGTGTTGATATAATATTGTCAGTTTACATACTATTGTTGTTGTTCAATTATAGAGCCTCTGTGTTGTGCACTTATTACGGAATTCATCTTAGCGATTATGTTCTTTGCGATTGTTGGATCTATAGACATTGCTGTTCCATTCCAAAACATAGTTGTAATCTTTTATAATTGAGAGTGATAACTGTTTTACCAAGATCAGGTTACTATTAAGGTGTTCTGTGTGCATATATGGTTTTGAAGTGTTGTTCTATAATTTGTTGTTAATAAGTGCTGTTCCATTTTGGTGTGTTGTTCAATTCGTCCTTGAGAGTGAAGGATTGCCATTTGATTCATGTAGGTCACAATTCGTGCATTTGATCTTGTAGACTATGGTGTTACTGCTTGCTAGACTTAGTTGCTGTTACAATTTCCTATTTACTGTTCTATTTCAGATTTGTTGTTCCATTTCAGATTTGCTGTTCCATTTCAGATTTGTTGTTCTATTTCTTATTTCACTATTCCATTTCTTATCTGCTATTCCGTTTCCCATCCTTTCTTATTTTGGTGTGAAGAACGATCTAGGACTGTAGTGAGCACTAAAATTTACTCCCTGGCTCCCAGATCCACGATCTGTTCTCTGATTTACCTTAGTTCCATCAGTTTACAAAAGGATGAGTTACTGCTACTGAACCCTTAACTAATAAATTGCTTAGTTTTTTGAATGTGTAGTTTAATATTTTGAAGTAGTTTGCTGTAAACAAGCATCCGTTTACTCTTGTATTTCTGAACACTATACTACTAGCATTACTCTGGCAAATGATAGCTTTAGACTGATACACTCTTTGAAATAACAAAATGTTCCTGGATTGACAACTCATGTGAGGTAATTAGAGGTGAAAGAGACCCTTTTTATAGCTCGACAGCCAATACAAGTCCCTATTATTAGGACCATGACATCTTAGAAATTTTTAACAGTCTGTATCTCAACAATTACTTTGGAAAATAGTAGTTTCATAAACATTCATTGGAAAAACCTATGATTTCTAATCAACTCAACATATCAACAAAATCAATCTCAACAACATATCTCGGCATAACCTTGATTTTTTTCTAGTAACTATGTTACAAAAGAAACTTCATTACATTAATCAAGGTGATCTTACAACTCTGCTAGCATCATCAACATACTCATACTCATCATCACAAACCATTACTCAAAATTGTAGTACTCAATCCAAATAATGTCATAAGCATTGAAACCTTGACAAACACAAAAATCCAATTCTAACAACACATAACAACTACAATTACAATACACTCTAGATAATAAATAATCGAACAAGTAACCAACATTTCTCAGTTCATAAAAAAATCAGGTTTCAACAACAATCTTTGAATACATACTCAAACCCTAACAAATTTGGATGGAAGTAGCAAGTAATCAACAACTTTCATAAGCTCAGTAGCACACTGACCCAACACTGGTAGATAACCAAAACCTCATTATATTCATTATACTCAAATATCAACCTTACAACAATCTATGGGTAATTTACATAAACAAATCAACCATCAAAAACCTCACCAGGTTATGCTTGGCAACAATCTCTGATTAGAATAAAACTTGCTCTTGTGACATAATCCATAACAACTAGCTATAATTTGGTAGAGAATAAATCTCAACACTTTTGGTAATGAGTACTAACTAAGGGTTTCAACAATTCATAGAAAACTTGTTGCTACCAACAAGTTCTACTCAAAATGGCCTTTTATAATTTTGGTATCATTTTAACAAAATAAAGGGTTTGTTTACACTAATATTTGGTTATGATGCTTCAATGAGGATTGAATTCTATAGGCATAATTCAAGGCTACATGATCCAGGTGCCTGACATTGGTTAACCATCACATTTCAAAGGAACATCACACTATGTCCTTACCATATCTCATGCTCATAATGAATGATCTCCATATTACACTCTTCCATTGCACTTTGTAACAAAATACATAAAAAATGCAAGAAGAAAGACATAATTAAATATGCATTCCTTAGACTTATAATCATAATAAATGCCCTTGATTCCTTTTTTTTTTAATTCAACATTCATTATTTTATACTACCATTAGATTTGAATCATGCTTGCATCAAAGCAGTTAGACATAACACAATTCTTGCTAGGTCAGATTGGATTGAAATTCCAATGGACACACAACACAACACACCACTCAACAACATACTCTTTTATTTAATCTTTGAATACAAAAACTGAATTTTTGCTAAACATACCATAGAACTTCAGCAACTTGCATAGTACTTGAATTTGAAATTTTGGTAATAGATCGGGCTCCTTGTAGCTGTAACAACCCCTAGTTGAGTTTCCATGTAAATAAAATAAGAACAAGGTCATGGGAAACGTATTCCAACCAAAAGGTTGGGAAAAACATAGTGATGGGTAACAATTTTTGATTAATTTATGTCTATGGAAACTGGCAAAGGCAAATTGGCAATAATTGGCATTTCATTTATGAAATAAAAGAAAATAGGAGAAAAGGAAGGTGAAGAGGCATAGATTTGCATGAAAGGTAAATTGAAGGAAAAGTGAAGGAAAAATGAAGGAAAATGAAAAAAATAGAGGCCTCAATGATACAAAGGATTATGAGGATCAATTGCTAGACTTGTTGATAGTTTTTGGGTTGATCTCACTTCCATTCTCTCATTATCTACTACTCTTGCACACTTAGATAAATCTTGGATCATTGTTGGATCATACTTGGAGCACTCTTGTATTCACTTAGATTGAATAAAGAGGGAAAGAAAAAGTAGGAAAGTGAAAGGGAGCAATTGGATCAAAAACTACAACTGGATTGCTTTACAGGTAATAGATTGCATTTGTGATTTCCTTGCTGATTTATGGATGCATGGTATATGCATGTGATTTTATAGTTATGTGTTGTCATTGACATGGACGTTTTCCTAGAATAACAGTAATTTTAGCCTTGCCTTGCCATTTCCTAGATAACCATGGTGTTGTGGGTTTTTCCACTATTGTTTTTCTGATTGGTGCTCATTTTCCTGATGGATGTGGGTTGGAACAAACGTTCTAGAGGCCTTGGAATAACTTGGGTTGAGTTATTATTGCTAGAGTCTAGGTTGGTAAAAATTCTTTGGAGCCCTTGGTGGGTTGAGTTACTAGTCCCTAGAGCTAGGTTGAACAAATGCTCTAGAGCATTGGAAGGCTATGGGTTGAGTTACTAGTTCCTAGAGCCCTAGATAACTTGGGTAGATACTGATATGGTTGGTGTTAGTGATGTCTAACCATAGAGGTGGAATCACTATGGTTAAGGTTTGAGGTGGTTTGGCCTTTAGAAGCCCTAGTTAGTTTTGTCTTAGTTTATTCCATGAGATCCCACATTCATGCTTGGAATATGGCATGAGGGTGATTAGCTAAAAGATTGATTTGGTTTAGCTGAATATATGGTAGAGTGGTACGTGGAAGTCCCTGAATTAGTTGGAATTTTCATATGCTATTATGAGACATTTTCCTATTGTGATCTATGATAATTTGTAGTGATTATGTTGGTGATAGTATGGTTGAGCTTCCATGATTCCCATGTTGTTCATTTTCTGGTTAGATGCCAATTATATGAGTGTACCATTTGTGGCTCTTGTCATGAATTGGTTAGTTATTGGTTGGTTGATGAATGCATGGAATAATAAGTGTTTTTTCAGCTATGTGGAGAGAGAATAAATCCTTCTTGGTGATTCTCAAATGAATCTCAAACTAATATTATCAAATATGCATTCATGACCTGCAACTTACATGTTTTCCATGTGTTTGACGAAATGTCTAGTGTGTTCTAGGTATTCTAGGTCAAGTTTCTAATTTTATAATAAATGTTTAGATTGAGTGTCATGTTAATTATGATTTTGGAAAGTCTTAGGAAATTCTAGGTAGTGGTCTAGAGGCTGGTTTGTAAAGGTGATAGACAACTTGAGACCGCATGCTTAGAACTAAAGATTTTAGGTCATAGCCATTGGTAGCTAGGCTTATGAGTGCGGTTATAGCCTCATAACTGCATGCATGCCTTGATGTGGGACCAAGGTAGAGAAAAAGGGGTTCTAGCTCAGGGTTTGCTCACCTGGCATGGTTGTTCAGCCTCCAAGTCTCCTCTAGTCCCTGTGGGATGTTAATAAATTTGTCAGCTTTTCAAGCCCCACTTCCTTAACTAGAAATAGGAGTTTGGGTCAGGTCATAATGACACTTGTCTACTTCCTTAACTAGAAATAGGAGTTTGGGTCAGGTCATAATGACACTTGTCTCATGTTTACCCTGGAAGGCTTGTGAAATTGTTTAAATGTGGGAGGAGGCATTGGATGGTGGTATCAAAGCTTCCAAGTTCAAACACTTGGACTAGATGGGCTAGATGTGATTATTATGCATGCATGTTAGTTGTTGATTGTTGGCTAGTTGAATTGTTTATTGATTAAACATTCAAGTACCACATTAATTGTCAACCTGGGAAAGTCTTTTTATTCCAAAGGCTACCATGTACTGTATGTACTTAATTCTAAAAGCATTAAAAAGTTGTAGTATACGTAATTCTTACGCTAAGTTATCAGTACAGATGAAATTAAAGCAGTTAAGATTACAAATCTGAAAAGTAAAATGATGGATGCTCTACTGGCAGAGGATCAGGACCCTATCCTCCAGGTGAGGATGTTCAACACCTACCCCTGTAACCAGATTGCTAACGCACACTGCACTCTAGTTCATTGGTGACATATCCTTGCACACTTCAAGCAATTAATGAAACAGAGTACTAGCAAAACGGAAATACCAGAGGTAATGCTACAGAATCCAAACAGAGTATCAGCAGAAAGAAACTATCACACACTTACACACTTAACAAAAAAGTAAATGGGTGAATCTTGTGAGGAAGGTGGGCCCAGTACCTCTCACAAGATTCCCCAGAACACAAAGGCTGGATTAAGTACTCAAAACAATCTTCTATTCATCTGCCAAAAGATTCAAGTACAATAAAGTTCAGACTTGCTGATGTCTCTCAAAATATCACTTACAGATTACACATTCCAACCCTCCTTCTAATGTAGATGTCTCCTCTTTATAGAGGAGACATCTATTACAATAGATTATTACAGTTCATTCAGTTAACCCATTCTATCAAAAATAAGAATTACAGACCGCTGTTACAATAGTATAACAACATATTCTTTCTTAGGTTCTGGCTGTTACACAGCCGGTGACTGTCTTCGACCGTCTTCTCGGGATCTTCGCATTCCTTTGCCGTTTCCCCATGCTGTTCCTGATTTAAGCAATGGTAACTATGTTCTACCCGCTTTAGATAGCTGCAGATCGTGCCGCGTCAGCGTTCTTCAGATAGTTTCTGGTTGTTATTTCCAGCTGTTGCAAAATAGCCTGCTTTAGATGGTTTGCTGCTGCTGACTGTAGCAACTGCGTAGTTGCTGCTTCTGGTGTTACAGAAACTATAAATTATAATTCCTGCAGGCTTAAGACAATTACTTGGCAACTTAGTCAGCTTTTCAAAGATAAATATAAAGATACTCACGAATATGCAATGAGCAATTAAACATATAGATATGCGGAAAGTTACTTCATACCTTGGGGTGATTAAGTCTTTATACAATCAAAATCTTTCAACCTATGACTGAAAAGGATAATATTATAGCAAAAATATAAGGTCAAAATAGGTCAATTCTAAGTCCTAACATTGATATGATTGTTATGCATGCATTGTGATGGTCATTGTTGTGGTCTTGTGTCGTCATGATGTTGATGATTGATATGATTGATATGTTTATTTCATTATATATACATATGCTTTGCTAATCCAAATTGATTGTGTAGATGAGATATCCTCCCTTTGACTTCACTGAGGTATATTTGATCATGATTATATTTGGTTTATCTGACATGGTATGTCTATAGGAAGAATATTAGAGATGACAAGAAGAATGGTGGACTACAATTCATGTAACTCTCCTTACAGATTAGATGAGCAACAAATATATGAGTACTCTCCTAACATAGCGCATACATTGAGAACTTTAAATGTAGAGATCACAAGTTTTAAGGTGGATAATGAAAAAATCATTCAGTCATAGGAAAGACTTTCAAGAGCTTAGGAAAAGCAAGCAGAGGTCAATGTAGTTCTCCTTCATAGTTTACAATATTTGTAGTGACAAAGAAAACTGTGGATCAGTTATGGATAGGACGAAAGGACTAATGGGTAATATGGTAGTAGGTCTCATGGAGGATACAAGTTGGACATGCATGACACAGTCAAAGGTGGTAGATGGATGGATACATCTGACATGAGAGGTGGTGATTATGGGTTCTATTCTAGTTCTGGATCATAGAGACAACATGGTTATCATTTTTATCATCCTTATAGGAAAAGTGAGAAGCGGTACTTGTCGAATGAGTTCGAAAAATTGAAACCTCCTCCATTGATGGAGAGATGAAGAAACCAAAAGATGCAAAATCATGTTTTCTTGGAATGAAGAAGTTCTTTAGGTTGCATGATTATCGAAATAATGTCAATCTAGGATAAAAAAATTCAATCTCAAAGGGAAAGCAGACATCTAGTGGGAAGCTATTAACCGTGTCAGAGGAATCTAGACAAAGGATTTGAGTTGGAATGAATTCAAAAGGTCGTTCAGGAAGAAGTACTTGTCAAAGAGATACTATGACAGTAAGGATAAGGAGTTCTACGAATTGATGATGGGATCTATCATAGATGTACAGTATACACCTATGTTTTTGGAGCTATTGAGGTATGTACCATATATTAAGGATGATAAGACGAAGGTTCAAAGATTTGTTCGTGGATTTCCATTAGCATTTAAAGATCAAATTGAGTATGATGAGACTTAGACATTGGAGGAAGTAATTGGGAAGTTGAAACATTTTTATGAGTTGTCTAAGTGTAAGTAGGAACCTAAGAAGGGTTGGAAAGGTAATGAAAATACTAAAGGAAAGTGATATAAGATGCGAGGAATACCTTAGGATGCAAGTAATAAGGAGAATATAATGCCACACAAGAAATTCAATCTAGTTGATAGGGGATAGGGATTTAATTATAAGGAGAAGAACAAGGGTGATGGCAAGAAGCCTTTGCAATGCTGGACTTGTGGTGAGGATCATCAAAGGAAATATTATCCACAACATTAGGGTGTCATACCTCATATTTACAATGCTCATGAGGCACATATAGTTGGGGATCTTAGGCAAAGTATTCCTCGGATTTACGCAACATTGGATATTAGGAAGGATGATTATTAGACATCTATTATGGAGATGGAAGGTAAGCTTTGTGATCAAGTTGTTTCTATTTTGATTGAATTTGGATGTAACTATATTTATATCAATATTGACTTGATGGATAAGTGTTGATTGAATAAAGAAGTACATGTGGAATCTTGGTTGGTATAGTTGGCTATAGGTACCAAGAAAAGAGTTCATCATTGGGTGAGATCTTGTCAATTTGAGCTGAATGGTATGTCTACATCAACACACCTAAACATGCTTTCTTTGGGGTCATATGGTATGATGTTGGGTATGGATTGGTTGTACATTCATAGGGATAAGGTAGATTGCTATGATAAGTCTATTGAGTTCCTAGATTATGATGGAGAGACGGTAATCTTGAAAGGTAAGAAGAATCCTACATAAGTAAGAATTGTTACACCTATGAAGGCAAAGCACAGTAGTAGGAAAGAATGTGTATTGTTTGTAGTTCATATTTCTAGTGACAAAGGGAAGGATATTGAGGATGTTGAATCCTTGAATAGGTATCCAGGTTTGCAGCAATTTTAGGATGTATTTCCAACAAATATTTCAGAATTATTGCCTCATAGGCAAGTGGAATTTTCTATTGAGTTTATGCCAAGAGAAGCACCAACATTGAAGGTACGGTATATGATGAGCAGCCTAGAGTTGGTGGAATTGAAGTTGTATATTAAGGAAATGCCTCATAAAGGATACATAAGGACAAGTGTGTCACCTTGGGGCACACCAGTTTTTTTTTGTGAAGAAGAAGGATGGTACTCTTAGGTTGTGTATTGATTATAGGTATTTGAACAAGGTGAAAATCAAGAATAATAATCCTTTGTTGTGGATTGATGAATTGTTTGATCAGTTGAAGGGAGCAACAATGTTCTCAAACATTGATTTGAGATCATGATATCATTAAGTATGCATCAAAGAAGATGACATCTATAAAACCATATTCTATACCAGGTATGATAATTATGAGTTTTTATTAGTTCCTCTCAGGCTTACTAATACTCCAACTACTTTCACGTGTTTGATTAATAGTGTGTTGTGTCCTTATGTAGACAAGTTTGTGATAGTATTCATCGACACCATATTTATGTATTCTAAGAATGAGGAAGAGAATGTAGAGAACCTAGCAACAATGTTAATATTGTTGAGAGACCAGCAGTTAAATGCCAAACTTAGTAAGTGTAGTTTCTTTTAGACATACGTTCATTACTTGGGCCATGTTTTTTTCCAAGGAAGGTATTACAGGGGCCCGTAAAATGTTAAAGCTATCATGGAATGGGAAGCTCTTATGAATGTAGATGAGATCAAATCATTAACGGGCCTAGAGGGTTATTATAGGAGGGTCATTAAGATTTTCTCATGAATTGCCTATCCTATTACATCTTTGCAGCAAAAAGGAAAGAAGTTTGAATGGACTAAGGAGTGTGCAACTAGTTTTGAGCAACTGAAGCTTTTTCTTACAAATGCTTCGGTATTGAAGATTGCAAATCTAGATAAAGAGTTTGTAGTTTGTAAATATTCTTACAAGAGAGGACTTCATGGAGTCCTAATGTAGCAAGTATAGGTGGTATGATATGAGTCAAGGAAGTTGAATGAGCACAAGTGTACCTATGTGACTGATGATCTCAAGTTAGCATCTATTCTTCATGCCTTGAAGATGTGGAGACATTAAATTCTTGGGAAGAGGTTCATCTTAATGAGTAATTAACACAATGGACTGGAGTACTTGTTTGACCAACCTAATCTGAATGTCATATAACCAAGGTAGTTAACTACTCTCAGTGAGTTTGACTTCAAGATCAGATACATCAAGGGGAAGGAGAACAGGGTTGCAGATGCTCTTAGTAGAAGATAATAGATTAATCACATTGCAGTAGTGAGTTATTATGGGAGAAACTTGCAAGAGCATATATTGCAGGCATGACAACATGGTGACAAGTATCAATAGTTGAGGCACAAGTTACAACAATAGGTTGAAGGTGATAGGGATAAAGATTATCATCTCACAATAGATGGCTTGGTCAGATTCAAGAAGAATATTTATTTTGGAGATGATAGTGAACTCAATAAGATTATCTTAAGGGAGTTTCATGTTAAGCCATATTCAGGTCACCGGGGATATCATAAGACATTGACAACAGTTAAGAAATTCTATCATTGGCCAAAATTGAAGAAAGAGGTGGTTGGGTTTGTTGTAAGATGTTTGTATTGTAAATAAGTAAAAGTAGAGTGTAAGCATCCAGGTGATTCATTGTAGCCGATTCCTATCCTACCATGCAAATGGGAGGTCATTTCCATGGACTTCATTATAGGTTTTCCAAGGAAATCAAGAAAGCATGATTCCATCGTGGTTGTGGTCAATAGGTTAAGGTATCTCACTTCACTGCAGTTAATTCTATGAATTCAGCGAGTGAGGTAGCTCGTTTTTCATTAGGGAGATGGTGATATCGCATGGTGTTCCTAAGAAATTTGTATCTGACAGAGATGCCAAGTTCACTTCTAGGATTTGTAAGGAGTTGCTTCTAGGTTTGGGGACAAATTTAATTTTCAGTACTTCTTATCATTTACAGATATATGGAAAAATAGATAGGTTTAACAAGATCCTTGAGGACATGTTTGGGATGTACGTCATGCATCAACAGAGGAAGTAGGAAGGGTATCTTCCATTTTTTTAGTTTGCCTTTAATAATGGGTATCGAGAATCATTAAAGATGAGTTTTTTTAATGCATTGTATGGGTGGAGTTTTAATTCTCCTATCAGCTGGAATGATCCAGTGAATAGGGTATTGATTGGCAGAGATGGAACAAGAAATGCAGGTTATTAAGAGGAATTTGAAGGCAACACTAGAAAAGTAGAAGAGTTACGCAGATCAACATAGAGCATTCGAGGACTTTTAGTTTGGAGAGAATGTGTACTTGTGAATCAAGCCCAAGAGTAGCTTCTTGAGGATTGGATCACATGCCACACTGAAATCTTAGTATTCTGGGCCTTTCGAGATCCTTGAGAGGATTGGTCTAGTGGCCTATAGACTTGCACTTCCTTCGATAGTGAATGTCCATGATGTTTTCCATGTTTCATTGTTTAAAAGGTAAGTCTATGATGTTGATTGTGTGATTGACTGGTCTATATTGCAGGTGGAACTAGAGGGAGAGTTCTAGCCAGAACCATAATCCATATTGAAGCGGGAACAACTCATGCTATGGAACAATGAAATTGAGTAGGTTAAAGTTCAATGGAAGCACTTTGGGCATGATGAAGTTACATGGGAGATGGATAATAATATACAACATTTATATCCTTTGTTATTTTTTGGTTCAAGCAAACGCGTTTTGTTGTTGTAAATACCGCAATGAACTATGTTAATAAAGCTCCAATAAGCGATATGATTGGCATGTTTGTCATGTTGGTCATGGTTTGCAGTAGTTTTTCATTGTAAATACTATAGTTAGTTATTTTATAAAGATCCATGGGAATTATGTTTTGTTTTCAATGGTTTTCTGGTCGTAGGTTTTAGAGAACATCAAGGATGATGTTCCCCCAAGGGGAAGGGGTTTATAATAGCCCCTGGTTTATTTTCCATGTAAATAAAATAAGACCAATGTCATGGGACATGTATTCCAAGATAAATGTTGGGAAAAACATAGTGATGGGTATCACTTGTGATTAATTTATGGCTATGGAAATTGGCAAACACAAAGTGGCACTAATTTGCATTTTATTTGTGAAATAAATTAAAATAGGAGAAAAGGAAGACAAAGAGACACAGATTTGCATGAGAGGGAAATTGAAGGAAAACTGAAGGAAACTAAAGAAAATAGATGCCTCAATGATAAAAAGGCTTTCGAGGATTAGTTTCTAGGATTTTTGACAGTTTTGGGTTCATCTCTCTTCCATTCTCTCATTCTCTACTACCCTTGCACACTAGAGAAATCTTGGAGCGTTCTTGGAGCACTCCATATTCAGTTGGATTAGAGAAAGAAGGAAAAGGAAAGAAGGAAAGTGTAAGGGAACAATTGGATCAACAACTACAACTATATTTATTTGTAGGTAACAGGTTGTATGTGTGATTTCCTTGCTAATTTTTGGACGCATGGTATATGCATGTAATTTTCTGGTTATGTGCTACCATTGGCATGGATATTTTCTTGGAAAGTCAATGGTTTTAGCCTTTCCTTCCCATTTCTTGGATAACCATGATGTTTTCGGTCTTTCTGCTATTGTTTTTCTGATTAGTGCTCATGTTCCCAATGGTCATCGGTTGGAACAAACACTCTCGAAGCCTTGGAACAACTTGGGTTAAGTTACTAGTCCTAAAGCCTAGGTTGGGACAAACAATCTGTAGCCTTAGCGGGTTGAGTTACTAGTCCCTCGAGCTGGGTTGGAAAAACACTTTGGAGCCCTAAAAGGGTGTGGGTTGAGTTACTAGTTCCTAGATCCCTAGACAATTTGGGTAGAGACTGATCTAGTGTTAGTGATGTCCGACAGTAGAGGTGGAATCATGTGGTTGAGGGTTGAGGTGGTTTTTCCTCTAGAGGCCCTGGTTGGTTTTATCTTATTTTATTCCATGATATCCCATATTCATTCTTAGAATATGGTGTGCAGGTGATTGGCTGAAAAAGATATTTGGTTCAACCCAATATATGGTCGAGTGGTACATGGAAGTCCCTAGCTTGGTTTGCATTTTGATATGTTAATACGAAACATTTTTGTATTGTGATCTATGAGCTTTTGTAGCGATTATGTCGATGATAATATGGATAAGTTTTCATGATTCCTATGCTCGTTATTTTCTAGTTATATGTTGGTTATATGATGTGTACCATTTGTGGCTCTTCTCATGAATTGGTTAGTTAGTGTTTGGTTGATGAATTCATGGAATACATTACTATTAAATTTGCAACTAGGGCCAAACTCCTGTGGGTCAGCTTATTTATGGCAACTGATATTTTTATTGGATCCCTCTCGTCGAGAGGTGTGGGATTGATATAAAGATCATCTGATTTCGATAAGTATTTATGGAGTTATGAATTTATTTGTGTTATAAGACTAATTGTCAAGTTGGCCAACATCTTATGTAGGCTCGGAAGCCCAATAGTCATGTCCATTCATCATCCACGTTTTTAGTATAAATAGAAGGAGACTTTAAGCCATTCTTCACACTTACTCTCTTGTGATCTCTCTTCATCCTGTTTTGGGTTTAATGGAGAAAAGATCCAAAAGATGATGCCCTAATAAGCCACATGATACACTATTCTTTGAGGAGGTTATACGCTAGTCATATAACACATGGAGAGCATTCATATGCTGAAGCTCCATATGCAGTCAAGGGATAAACCTCAGCAGTGGAACATAGTCACATATAAATGGAACGTAGACATGGCATTATGGTGAATGCAGACATTATTATAACGCAATCATGCTGCTATGAATAGCCATGCATATATATGCTGTTGAATAAACATAGCTATGGTAATGAATACACGTTGGATAGTCATGGCAATGAATACACACTGGGCAGTCAAGGTTATATACACGCTGGGCATATACATTGTTCATTATGGAGCATATATGCTACCCAATGTTATATATATACACACTGTTCACATGAAGCATAACTCAGGCCATGAGTTGAGTAGCCACAGTACTATGAGGAGTAGCCGCAGCAATATGATGAAACCTTATACATTGGTCTAGGATGCCACAGTCACGTAGGAAGTATATATGCACTTCATGGTATAGTCACGCAGGAAGTATATACACACTTCATGATACAGTCACGCAGGTGGATTCTAGATATACAGTCACGCAAGTCGAATCATACGCAGCAAAATTCATGAATATATAAATGCACAGAATTCATGGATATATATACACGCAAGTGGAATCATATGCAACAACTTCATGATAAAGGGTCTATACACACCTTGAAGAATCACACACGTTGTTCATACACTATCATGGTAACTACATGATACACTGTTTCATGGAGAAACCCTATACGCTATAATAGAGACCTGTAAACACTATAATGGAAAATTGTTAACACATGGAGACCTGTTAACGTAGAAAGAAGGATAGTTTAAGAATTTTGCTGAATAGGATCTATAGTCTAGCTGATTTGCTAGGCTGCAATCCATAGCAAACAGCTAAGGCTGATATCAACAGAAGCAAATTGTTGCAGTATGATGAATCAACGAGAAGGTAGAGGTAGCAACATGATGGGCAACCCTATGAGATCATGTGCATGGGCAACACAATGATACATGGAGTAGAGGTAGTAGCATGATGATGATGCACATTATTTTGAGCAGCATAATGATGGATAAGGTCATGAACATGGGCAGCATGATGATAATCATGATTAGTGCAACATGGTGCAGTATGCATTGGTGCAACAAGAGGACAAGATGCAACACAATTTACGGTGAAGGAGTCACCTTGGAGAATCAGTTGAAGTAGAATGTCTTCAACTAATCTCATCGTTATAGGAGATGATCTATGCTTAGATCTAGATAAGTCAAAGTGTTGACTTATGTTGTAAATGTACTATCTCTCTCTCTCTTTCTCTGCTGAACTTTGAAGAACATAAAAGAAGAATTGATCAAGGGTTTCCCCACACATTATGGGCTTTGTCCCTGGCTAGCACCACATCTTTTGTCCTCTTGTCTTGGCTTGTATTCTGTGATTTATATTTATGTTCTATCTGCAGTTTATCTTAATGCTGATGTGATTGCTAACTGTGAAAATTTAAATAAATTGCTCTAGCATAGAACATACCTAAAATTAACATGGAATTAGAGCTAAGGTCAAGACAATGCCCAAGCAAGAATGAAAGAGCAATCACCAAAGATAGTTGGGACAAGATAGAAGGATCAACGGGTTCCTCATAATTCACATAGGGTGAAGTCAAAGCTTAGCATATTATCAGAATGGCGCAGTGGAGCTTCTATTGGCCTACCTAAAGATCACTTCATTGGGAATTTCAAATCTAAAGGCGGAAGGAAAGACAGATGTCTTGGTTATAAGTTTGGCCCTTATGCGAAGGAGTGTCCAAATGGCAGATATGCAGCTCATCAAGGACATGGCTGACTCTTCAAGGAAGCAAGGAACCCCAGGAATGGAAGTCGAAGTTTTTAAAGTGGCATTCGTTGATGGAAAGGTATGTGTTTGAAAATATAATTTTCAAAGATGCTTTTGAGTTCAGGATTGTATTAAGTTACAGGAAGTCCACTAGGGACCATGTCCATTGACACATAGCACCGGAGGTCTGTAGGTCAGATGGTGACAGAGATACCTAAATTCAAAAAGAGCATGAAAGTACATGTTTGAGATGTATCGAAGGAAAATATTTCAAGGGGACCATTCCCCTCATGTAGTAGGTCCACAAGTGTGGAACAACCTGAGGGGTTTGAGATTGATAATTAGGAATCTCACATATGCAGGTGGAAGAAAGCCCTCTATGGCTTGAAGCAAAACACCCTGGGCATAGTATGAGAGGATTGATAGCTGTCTGATGAAGCTAAGATTCACTAGGAGTGAAACCAATCCAAACCATCCAAAGGTTGTGGATGATAGACCTCTCATACCAAGCACCCTCTGAAGACAACCTATTTCAAATAGGTGCAGACCCTCTCACTTGTAGAAGTAAGAGGGAGTTGGATTCCAGATGTGGAATTGCAAACCTGTGACTACCTCAAGGATCTCAACTTTCAAAAGTTATATGGTAGTGATGTTGGACCAAATTTGGGAAATGCCTCTGAGCCTCATGAACTCATTTGCGTTGATGTTCTTAGTGAAATTTCATCCGGACATATGTTTTGCAGTTAGCATGGTGAGATCATATTTGGTTGCGCCTGACTAGATTGATGCCAAGAATCTTCTAAGATATCTTCGAGGCACAATCTCTCATACACTACCAGAAATATGAAACTGCATGATTATTCAAACGCTGACTTGGGCAGGCAATGTGGAGGATCATTGGAGCACTTCTTAGTGTTGTTCCTCTTTGGATTCTGCTTCTAAGCAGGAAGCAGAAGTAGGTTGTTATAAGCACCATTGAGATCGGATACATATCTACGAGTATGATCTCGTATGAAGCTACCTGGTTGGGGAAGCTCTTCAGTGAGCTGTTTGTACAGATGATGAATACCACTTAGATTCTCTGTAACAACTAGAGGTGGGATTCAATTATTGAGGAATCTCGTATTCAACGATTGCTCCAGTGGATAGACATCAGATACTACCTTATCTGTGATATGGCAAGTCGATGAGCAAGGAGGTTCCATCACATTAATATGATGCACAGGTCATTACACTTTGTCAAAGCCATGGGGGAAAGATCAAATCTATGATTTTCCCGAACGACCTAGAGTCGTCAAGAAACCCTTGTACAAGGGTCCTGCATAGTGCATACATTGAGCTCTGGGAGCTCTAGGGGCTTGCAGCTCTTACTGGAGCAACGTACGACCACAGGGTGACTCACCCTCCCCTAGTGGTGCACACTATGACAAGATGATTTGCTCTCTTGTGAGACAAGATGATTCGCTTTCTTTTGAAACAGGATGATTTGCTCTCCTGTGTAGCAGGATGATTAGTTCTCCTGTGAGTCTTAGATTGATGTGTTATCCATGGCGATTGTAGCAGGATTGATGTGTTCTCCTGTGATGCCTAGATTGATGTGTTCTCCATGGCGATTGTAGTAGGATTGATGTGTTCTCCTGTGAGGCCTGGATTTATGTGTTCTCCATGGTGATTGTAGCAGGATTGATGTGTTCTCCTATGAGGACGGGATTGATTAAGTTCTCCTGTCGATGCATCCTACCCATGCAGTCTGGGATACATTGGAAGCACCTCACATCTAATCAATGAGTAGGGAAATGAAGTTAGGGACCATAGTAGTACCGATGAACACATCATTGTATCTACCATACTCCCTACACTAGGATGACCTCCATTGATTTGGGATCAATGATACTAGTTTGGACCAGTGGTACATACTTTGAGACTGACTTTGTGTTAGTGCAGTGCTGGTCTAGGACCAGTGAGAGTGGTACATACTATGACACTAACTTCGGGTCGGCTGAGACTGGTCTAGGACTAGTGGTACACTTTCTTAGTCTGCGATACTGGTCTAGGACTAGTGGTAGGAGTTGTACCATACTATGACACTGACTTAGGTTGAGACTAGTTTGGGACCAGTGGTACACACTCTGAGACTGACTTCGTGTCAGTGCAGCACTGGTCTGGGACCAGTGAGAGTGGTACATACAATGACACTAACTTTGGGTTGGCTGAGACTGGTCTGGGACTAGTGATACACTCTTTGAGACTGGGATACTAGTCTGGGACCAGTGGTAGGAGTGGTACCCATTATGACGCTGACTTTGGGTCGGATGGGACTAGTCTGGGACCAGTGGTACGCACTCTGAGACTGACTTTGGGTCAGTGGAGAATGGTATGAGACATTCTCGATCAATTCTTCTTCTTTATGGTTCAGCAGAGCTAAGTAGAGCAGAGCAGAGCCAGCAGAGCCAATAGAGCTGAGCAGAGCTAGCATAGCTGAGCTAAGCTGAGCAGAGCTGGGTAGAGTAGTGCAGGGCACTAATGGCAGAGATAGTATAGTCAGACTCATGGATCAGCAGATGGAGTTCTCCCTAGTTGAGAGGGAGTGTTAAATTGGAAACTAGGGCCAAACTCCAAGTGGGTCAGCTTATTTATGGCAGCTGATATTTTTATTGGATCCCTCTCATCGAGAGGTGTAGGATTGATCTAAAGATCATCCGATTCCAATAAGTATTTATGGAGTTATGAATTTATTTGTATTATAAGACTAATTGTCAAGTCAACCAACATCTTATGTAGGCTCGGAAGCCCAATAGTCATGTCCATTCATCATCCACATTTTTAGTATAAATAGAAGGAGACTTTAAGTCATTCTTCACACTTACTCTCTTGTGATCTCTCTTCATCCTGTTTTGGGTTTGATGGAGAAAAGATCCAAAAGATGATGCCCTAATTAAGCCACGTGATACGCTGTTCTTTGAGGAGGTTATAAGCTGGTCATATAACACATGGAGAGCACTCATACGTTGAAGCTCCACATGCAGTCAAGAAATAAACGTCAGTAGTGAAATGCAGTCCCATATAAATGGAATGTAGAGATGGCATTATGCTGAATGCAAAAATTAGTATAATGCAGTCATGTTTCTATGAACAGCCATGCATATATACACTGTTGAATAAATGCAATTATGGTAATGAATACACGCTGGACAGTCATAGCAATGAATACATGCTGGGAAGTCAAGGTTATATACATGCTGGGCATATATGTTGTTCATTATGGAGCATATACACTGCCCAATGTTATATATATACACGCTATTCACATGAAGCATAACTTGAGTATTCGCCTTGAGTTGAGTAGCCGCAGTACTATGAGGGGTAGCCACAGCAATATGATGAAACCCTATACGTTGGTCTAGGATTCCATAGTCACGCAGGAATTATATATGCACTTCATGGTACAGTCACATAGGAAGTATATATGCACTTCATGATACAGCCACGCAGGTGGAATCATACGCAACAACTTCATGATAAATAGTCTATACACACCTTGAAGAATCACACACATTGTTCATACGCTGTCATGGTAACTACATGATACACTGGTTCATGGAGAAACCCTATACGCTATAATAGAGACCTGTAAATGTTGTAATGGAAAAATGTTAACACATGGAGACCTGTTAACATAGAAAGAAGGATAATTTAAGAATTATGCCGAATAGGATCTATAGCCTAGTTGCTTTGCTAGGCTGCAAGCCGTAGCAAGCAGCTAAGGCTGATATCAACATAAGAAAATTGTTGCAGCATGATGAAGCAACGAGAAGGCAGAGGCAACAACATGATGGGCAGCACTATGAGATCATGTGCATGGGCTACACAATGACACATGGAGCAGAGGCAGCAACATGATGATGATGCACATTAGTTTGAGAAACACAATGATGGATAAGATCATGAACATGGGCAACATGATGATAATCATGATTAGTGCAGAATGGTGCAGTATGTAGTGGTGCACCGAGAGGACCAGATGCATCATGATGATCGGTGAAGGAGTCACCTTGGAGAATCAGTTGAAGCAGAATGTCTTCAACTGATCTCATCGTTATAGGAGATGATCTATGCTCAGATCTAGATAAGTCAATGTGTTGAATTCTATTGTAAATGTACTATCTCTCTCTCTCTCTTTCTCTGCTGAAATTTGAAGAACATAAAAGAATAATTGATTAAGGGTTTCCCCACACATTATGGGGTTTGTTCCTGGCTAGTGCCACATCTTGTTTCCTCTTGTCTTGGCTTGTCTTCTGCAATTTATATTTATGTTCTATCGGTAGTTTATCTTAATGATGATGTGATTGCTAACTGTGAAAATTTAAATAAATTGCTCTAGCATAGAACATACCTAAAATTAACAACTACAAGAAAAAAGCACATTGGTGATGGGAGAAAAATGTCACCATAAGCTCATTGGTGATAGTCAAAAGAGCATTCATCACCAAAAACAAAATGTCACCAAAGGTGGCGTCGCCAAAAGTATAGATGTTGTAGTGACATACAGAGTCTATCACCAATAATGATTTATAATGATGGATAGTGACCATCACCATTTCATATGAGCAATGGTGATGGGCCATAGCCTCTGTCACCAAAAATTGAACGTCACCAAAGGTGGTGTCACCAAAAGTATAGGTGTTGTAGTGACATTCAAAGTTTGTCACCAATAATGATTTATAATGATGGATAGCGACTGTCACCATTGCATATGAGCAATGGTGACAGACCATACCCTCAGTCACCAAAAACTGAACGTCACCAAAGGTGGCGTCGCCAAAAGTATAGGTGTTATGGTGACATTCAAGGTCCATCACGAATATTGATTATAATGACGGATAGTGACCATCACCATTTCATATGAACAATAATGATTTATTGTGATGGATCTTTAATGGCCATCACTATTGGTGCATATACATGGTGACATTCATTGACCGTCACCAAAAGCTGCATTGCTAGAAGTATAGGTCTTGTGGTGACATTCAATGTCCATCACGAATAATGACTATAATAACAAACAACGACCATCACCATTTCATATCAACAACAATGATTTATGGTTATGGACCTTTGAGGGTTGTCACTATTGATGCATATATATGGTGGCGTTCGTTGACCGTCACCATTTCATATTTTTGGTGAGGTCGAAAAATGTCACCAAAGCTCATTGGTGTTGGTCAAAAGAGTCTCTGTCACCAAAAATTGATCATCGCCATTCGATATGGATGTTAGCTCATGATGGAATCAAGCCACCAACCTCCTGCTTGTAAAGCAGGTGCTTTTCCATTGAGGTAACACCCTTTAAAGAATTATATTTTTTAAAATTAGACCTTGGAACTTCATAAATTGTAAATTCTACAACTTTCAATAAATTAAAGTCTCAGCAATATTTTGCTAAACAAGCAAAGCAAGATCGAAGATGTAGGTCCCTACCTAATGGTTATTGAAGTTATGAAAATTAGTTGGAGGGAAAATAGTTATGTATAAGAGGATCAATATGTTCAGTTGAATACTCAATTAGAAGTGAAACTTTGAAGACATTTGTAACCTATAAATAACCTATAACTATCAAATGCACCAAATATTTCAAAGGAAATGTCAGAAGTGGATATCATATCGAAGAAGAGGAGGCAGGGACTTGGAACCCTTGTACACCTTGGCATGCCTTAGCACTTGGCACATATTAGCTTGTTTGACATGTCTTCGTACTATTTAACACATCTTAACATGCCCTAGCATTCCCTAACATACCTTGGCAGTCATGAACCCACAACTAGCATTGCATTTTTCCATGACTTGGGAACCTTACATTCACTAGAACACCTTGGCACTCCCTAGTTTTCATGCCTTTGTTATCCTCCATAATATCCCAGGCTGATGAAGAGATCGATGGAGGTAACCACAGACCAAGAATTTAGTTTGGTATCTGGCCCTACCAAACCAGAGAGGGCTCCTTCTATGAAATCACAACCAAGAGATGACTGGAATGTAAAGGATTTTAGGCTAGATAGCTAGGGTCAGGTGGGTTTTTGGGAAATTTAGGGACTTGGAACTCTATCCACCAGTGTCTTGTCTGGCAGGGACTTTGTCAAGGAGGCAAGTACTTGGAACTCTGTCTAGGATAAAGCACCTAACATGCATGACAGAAGCTCCCTAGAATAGAGTACCTCCTACCTAGAAGAGTGTCTCCTACTCAAAATATAGAACCCTTCTCTACTAGGCACTTTTCTTAAAGATAAATCTGTGCATAAAATAGTGCTAAGAAAAACACCTAAATTAAGAATCTACGTCAAACTATAAAATTATAATAAATATGGCTCTATATAAGTTTAGGAAACACTAGACAAGCATGCTTTCATACAACAACAATAAGATGCCTAAAATCGATGTGATTCTTTCATCGTTGCTATACCCTCACAGTAAAACTGGAATCTATAGCATGTACCCCAAGGCTGTATGCATTTGTTGAAGGTGTAGATTGAAAGGATTTTCTGAGATGAAGTACTATTGAAGGAGAAACTACTTCAAAAAAAATAGATGACTTCTATTGTGAATTCAACCCATTTGCACAAAGACCAAGGCTGCTACTGGGTACACTTCTCCACTAAACGGAAACTAAAATTTATTGTAGTGATGCTGGAGGAAAAACACCTTTAGTGCAACATGGATAAAACTCTAATAGATATTGTCACTATGGCCTAGGTTGTTGATGATCTCATCAATATAGATAACAACTTCAATAATCAAAAAACCAAAAGGTGAGATGCATAGATCATTTCAAATGACAGATTTGGGCATACTTTATTATTGTTTAGGAGTGTTAGGATAGAAAATGCAAGGTAACTTGTTGTGTCTTTATATCACAGGCTAAGGATGCGAAGAAATACATAAAATATTAAATAGCATGGTATAAGTCGATTGCAGGTTATTTTGAAACAGGAAGGGAATTCGCCTTGTGTGGGTTCTAATCTAGTGGGTATAACTTTAAATAATAAACTTATAGTTATGGGGTTGGAATTGTCTCACAATTCATGAAAAGTCCCAAATTTGTTCACTAGAAAGAAGTAGAGTGAGTCATTAGGTTCATGGAAGGGATCACCCTATTCACAGGAAGATAACTTGAAATTAGTTAGGCATATTATTTCTCATCTTTTTGTAGGTGTGTGCTTTAAAAAGATAACCACATCCAAAGACTCAATAACAACTTTGGTAAAGTTTATAGATGTGAAGAACTTCTGAGAAAACCCATCACTTAATGACAATTGAGCAAGGAACATGTTGAAGGATTCAATATTTCACTTAGTCATAAAAAGGAAGTTCAGGTATCTAGCATATTGCCAACAAATTGACTCCGACCATAATGTGAAAGGCAAGTTAACTATGAAACCTCTTACCCACTTTGTAGTATTGTTCCCTCTTGAATTCCAACAGGTACTTGGCTGCTTTGATCCACAAAACTCATGCCAGGTAAACTTTGCATGATACAATTGTGACGTGCAAGCTTGATACACACTCTAGTTCCCTCTAAAAGAGGGTAAGTGAAAATATTAGGAAAATCTTAACTGTAATTTGATCATATAATATTGAGGTATTGCATGGAATAAGCAATATATTATCAATGAACTAATGAAGAACTCAAAACAAACAAATTTCTTATTACTACAATAGCGCCTCTTGTGATTCTTGGATAAAGCACCTAACCTGCATGGCAAAAGCTTCCTAGAATAGATTACCTCCTACCTAGAAGTGTGTCCCCTGCTCAAAATATAGAACCCTTCTCTACTGTGAAATTTTCTTAAAAGATAAATCTATGCATAAAACATAACTAAGAAAAACACCTAAATTAAGAAAAGTGAGCATCTAAGTCAAACTTTAAAAGAATACTAATATAGTTGTATACAATATTGAGGTATTGCATGGAATAAACAATATACTATCAATGCATTAATGAAGAACTCAAAATAAATGAATTTATTATTGCTACAATAGTGCCTCTTGGGATTCTCGAATAAAGCACCTAACCTGCATGGAAAAAGCTTCCTAGAATATACTACCTCCTACCTAGAAGGGTGTTCCATGCTCAAAATATAGAACCTTTCTCTACTGTACACTTGTCTTAAAGATAAATCTATGCATAAAACATAACTAAGAAAAACACCTAAATTAAGAAATGTGAGCATCTAAGAAAACTATAAAATCATACTAAATATGCCTAAAATCGATGCACTTCTTTCATCGCTGCTACAACCTCATAGGAAAACTATAATCTACAACATGTATCCCAAGGTTTCATGCATCTACTGAAGTTGCATACCAAAAGTATCTACTAAGATGAAGTATTATTGAAGGAGAAACAACTTAAAAAAAATAGATAGAGTCTAATGTGCATTCAACCCATCTACACACAGGCAAAGGTTTCTATTGGGTACAATTCTCCCCTAAATGGAAACTACAGTGTATTTTTTCTCTACTGAAGGAGAAACACTAGAGAAACGCAGATAAAACTATAACATATATTTTCATTGTGGTATCGGTTGTAGTTCTCATCAATATAGGTAAAAACTTCGATAATTGAAAAACCAAAAGGTGAGCTACATATATCATTTGAAATGATAGATTTGGGTGTACTTTATTATTTTTTAGGAGTGTTAGTATAGAAAATGAAAGGTGGCTTGTTGCATCTTTATGTCACAGACCAAGGATGCGAATAAATACATAAAACATTAAATAGCATGGTATAAGTTGATTGCAGGTTCTTTCAAAACAAGAATGGAGTTCTCCTTGTGCAGATTCTAATCTATTGGGTATAGATTTAAATAAGAAATTTATAGTTATGGGGTTGTAATTGTCTGACGATTCATGGCAAGTCCCAAAGTTTTTCACTAGAAATAAGTAGAGCAAGTCATCAAGTTTATGAATGGGAACACCCTATTCACATATAGATAACTTCAAATTAGCCAGGCGTATTATTTCTCCTCTTCTTGTACATGTGTGCTTTGAAAATATAACCACCTTTGAAGACTCAAGAAAAACTCTAGTAATGTTTATAGGTGTGCATCACTTCTGAGAAAACCCATCACTTAAAGACAATTGAGTGAGGAATATGTTGAAGGATTCAATATTGCACCCAGTCATAAAAAGGAAGTTGGGGTATCCAGGATCTTTCCAACAAACCGACTCCAACCATAATGTGAAATCCAAGTTAATTGTGAAACCTCTTTCCCACTTTGTAGTATTGTTGCCTCTTGAATTCCAACAAGTATCTTGCTGCTTAGATCCAAAAAAATTCTCCCAGGTAAACTTTGCATGATACAATTGTGATGTGAAAGCTTGACACACACTCTAGTTTCCCTCTAAAATAGGGTAAGTCAAAATATTATGATAGGCTTAATTGTAATTTGATCATACACTGTTGAGGTATTGTATGGAATAAACAATATACTATCAATGCACTAACGAAGAACTCAAAATAAGCGAATTTCTTGTTGCTACAATAGCGCCACTCTTGGGATTCTCCAAGGAGCCACTAATTTATACACATTTGGAATATTTACTTGGTCTGTAGAAAGATTAAGCAATGGTAGTCATCACTCTTTTCCCTCCTATGGAAGGTCTATACAGAGTGAGGAATAAATTAGTTTAAAAGTGAGGTATATGCCTGAAAAATAGGAGTCTGACTCTTCAACTCTTACTTATTAGCAAGGAAATATTCAACTGTAAATGCTTGAACTTCTACGATGTAAATTTCTAGATAAATGGTTAGCGTAAATCCATCCATTGTCCACGTATCCCAAAAAACCATGTATGTCTAGAGTTTGGTTGTGTATAAGAGAGGGGAGATCACATAAATAATCCATTATCAAAAGAAAAAGTTAAAGCACAACATTCTTTGGGGATTTTTTTTTAAATTTATTACATACTTTAGAAAGTTTGAAAGGACATAACTGAAGCTTCCCTCTCCTTCCACACTTCATTAAATATGCCCCTTTTCCAATGCAGATGTGGCCTACAAAATCATAATCATAAAATAGAATATGAAAAGTAAGTTTAATGAATTAAAGTAGCTTTGTTATACCTTGAGCAAATGGACTATGAGAAATTGGAATCGTTCTCTACAAAAGATGATATAGCAATATCTAATTACATTTTTAATTGAAACAAAGGTAAATGGGATTCATGCTCTGCAATATATGATATAATGAGATCTAATGATATTTTCAACTCAAAAAAGGTAAGTTTAGTAAGCTCAAGCTCAAAAATGATGGCATCCAACTTCTAAGTGACAGTTACTGTATAGATGGCTAGAGGCTATAACATAAAGATATTTGTTATATGTGAAGATAAAAAAATGAAAGGAATGTGAAATTTTTACCATCAACTATAAGTTCCTTTCAAGGACTAGATCAAACCATAACGTTGTTATCAAGATTATCAACTCACCCATTCTAGTACGCTTTTAGTAGTTTCATGATAAAACTCAAACTCAATAAACTTCAAACAACATAAATTAACCAACAATATGTCTAAGGTTGGTTACCTAAGGATTATGTCATACTAAATTACCTTTTTCATCTAACATTGAAAATGAATGTGAAAGAAATGAAGACAAAATAGTGATTATGATGGATGCATGTGATGAAATAAAATAAAATAAAATAAAACCTTTCTTCTTGCTACTGATGAGCCTTCTAGGGGATTCTTGGATGAAGTTGATCTTGATCTGCTTTCTGAAATAAAAGAAACACTTTATAGATAATCTGATTTGATGGACAACAACCCTAATGCTTATGAAAATGAATATGGAAAGCAATAAGCATGAATGAACCTAGTCTTGAAGAAGGTGTCTCAAATTCTAATATGGATAGTATTTTAAATTTCTATAGCTAGTAGAGGGTTTTCCCAGTTGGGTTCCCTAGAAAATTTTATTTTTTTTGCTATAGTGTGACTGTGCTTTATTTCTATTCTATTCCACTACAAATTGGTAGAGATATTTTTTGTCTTCATGCAACAATTAGTTTCATATTTATTCATTCAAGCAGTAGTATAATTTCAAGGAAATTCTACATGAGGGACAATTAATCTATATTTTCACTTATATCCTTTGCAAGTAAAATTCAAAACTAAATTTTCATCCAAAGTGTTTAGGTTACGAGCAAGTGGTATCACAACATATCTCAACATTGCAATGCATAAATCATACCATTCAATAAGGTTGAGACTTGAGATACAAAAATCTTTCCAAGTTATGCAAGAAATAAAATTGCTGATTTTTAGTTCTAAATCTATCCAACCAGAACAAAATTATGCCATTTTCAACGCTCTCTAGTCAAAGTTATTCCTAACCTCATTCAACTCAATTAAGAATATGTCAATCTCATTGAGATTTATTCTTCATTTCATGCTTCTAAGTTATATTTTTATGCAACCTAATATATCATTTATGTTAATTGATTATTCATTAAAAGTTATTTAGTTCGTCCAACGCATCTACCTAATTTTCTAATCAGTTTCTAGTAAGACTATTTGCAGCAAAAAATAAAAGACTGTTTTAGTACCTAGTGTTATAAAACTCTAATTTGGAAAAGGTATTTTGGGTTGGTTCCCTAAAAATATTTACAAAATTTTCAATCCGAAAGCCATTTCAGGGAGAATTTTAGTCAGGGAGAAATTTAGTACTATTTTTGGAAAATTTGAATGCAACTAAAAGAAATCATTCTGGTTTGCTCAAAAGATTCCAGTAGCAAATATGAGTGAATTCACAGAACTTAAGATTTGGAAATAATTAAATTTCACCTCTCTTTTCCAGGACCATATATGAGTGAATTCACAAAACCTGAGATTTGGATTCTGGAAACACTTAAATTTCACCTCATTTATTAGGATTGGAAGTTCCCTTAGATACAAACATTTAGCATTAAGGATCTACTTTTCTTGTTTAATGACAATGCTTAGTTTATAAATAGTGATACAAGAATCCTTGTATACATTCCTGACACAGTTCTTTGGTCACAACTAATGAAACTGAACTCCATCAACACATAATAGACAAGGTAGAATGTAAGAGAGCATCTACTTTTCAACATATACCCTGACAAAAATAAACATCTATACATTCATATAAAGTTGTCACCACACCAAAGAAGGAATTAAAAACCAAGATAAAAATAGGAACAAGCTTGGATTGTTATGGTTACTCTAACAAAATGTTAAATAGGATCAATATGTTAATATGGAAAATAGTGTAGTTGATTATGATTTATTGAGCCCAAGGGGTTAGCCCAACCAAATGTCATTAATGTTATTGGGTATTTCGCTAGTTTTGTGCTGGCAGGTTCCCTGTTTGAGATCCCTTGGGTGAGGTGCACTAGTCAATGCCAATGGGTTTACCAGGGATGCCATCCATGAATATGTGGAAACATCCATTGGGATTCCCCAAATAGTTTTTCATGGAAAGAATAAAAATAGGATTTCCTAAAGAGAAATTTTGAGATGCATACAGTGTACACCCAATAAAATCAACTCCATAGAGACAAACCATAAAATAAGGAAAAATACATATGCTTTTACCTATGTTCACTCGTTTTCCCTCCTTCCTTGTGAAAAGTCAAAATATTTTACTCTTAAACTTAAAAGAAACGATGAAAAAAATAGTGAATTTTGAACCAATCCCCCTTGTGTGGAAGAAGACTAAAAGTGGGGTGGAAATGCATCGAGGTTAGAAATGAAACATACCTAGGTACCATTAATGGATTGAAGAGGTAAGACTTTAAGTCACAACTCTCTTCAATCTCATTTTCCCTCCCACCCTTTGAAAAGTGAAAATATGCTACTCGTAAACTTAAAAGCAAGGATGAAAAAAATAGTGAATTTTGAACCAGAGATCTGAGGTGTGTGTACGCCCTTTGAAAAGTGAAAATATGATACTCATAAACTTAAAAGCAAGGATGAAAAAAATAGTGAATTTTGAATCAGAGATCTGAGGTGTGTGTATTCCTCCCTATGTGGAAGAAGATTGAAAGTGGGGTGTAAATGCAGTGAGGTTAGAAATGAAACATACCTGGGTGCCATTAATGGATTGAAGATCCAATGATGGGGGATCTGAGGTATGTGTACTCCTCCCTGTGTGGAAGAAGACTAAAAGTGGGGTGGAAATGCAACGAGGTTAGAAATGAAACATACCTGGGTACTATTAATGGATTGAAAATCCAATGGTGGGGTTTGATATCAGTCTGCTACTGGTAAAACCTTAATTCACAACACTCTTCAATCTCGTTTTCCCTCTTGCTTTGTGAAAAGTGAAAATATGCTACTATTAGACTTAAAATAAAGGATGAAAAAATAGTAAATTTTGAGCCAGTCCTCCTTGTGTGGAAGAAGACTAAAAGTGGGGTGGAAATGCAGCGAAGTTAGAAATGAAGCATAACTGGGCACCATTAATGGATTGAAGATCCAATGATGGGGTTCGATATTAGTTTGCTACTGGTAAAACCTTAATTCACAGCTCTCTTCAATCATGCTTTCTCTCCCACCTTGTGGAAAGTAAAATATGCTACTCATAAACTTAAAAGCAAGGATGTAAAAAATAGTGAATTTTGAACTAGAGATCTGAGGTGTGTGTACTCCTCTGTGTATGGAAGAAGACTAAAAGTGGGGTGTAAATGTAGCAAGGTTAGAAATGGAATATAACTGGGTGCCATTAATGGATTGAAGATCTAATGGTGGGGTTCAATATCAATCTGCTACTGGTAAAACCCTAATTCACGACTCTCTTCAATCTCGTTTTCCATCCCACCCTGTGAAAAGTGAAAATATGTTACTAGTTTTCCCTCCCTCCACCTTATGAAAAGTGAAATTTTAATTCACAATTCTCTTCAATCTCGTTTTCCCTTCCGACCTATGAAAAGTGAAAATATCTATTAGTTTTCCCTCTGCCCAATGAAAAGTGAAAATATACTACTTGTTTTATAAAGTAAATGAAGATTGGAATTAGGAGGGCTTTGTTACATCAAAATTAAGGTTGAATATTTTCAAAAATGTTAAAATTTCCCTCCCTAAAAAACAATCAATACAATATTTATAGAGTATGGAGTAGGTGTGTAGGTGTACTATAAGTATGTAAACAATTCTAAATATGGGTCTAGTTAAAGAATAATAGTAATAATAATAATAAAAGTCAAAATTTTGGGTATGAGTGCAAAAATCTAAATGTTGTCTCAATTAATAATAAAATTAATAAAATTCAATTTGTTATATTTTGATTTTTTTATTAACTTGTGAATAGGTTTTGTTACAATACCATGAGCCAATACCATGGCTTATCAATACCTCAAGCCCAAAATCCATAACTTATTTCACAACCAAAATATTTTATAACAATATGACAAGCTTCTTAACCATGGATATTCACCCCCAACTTTACAATGGATATTATTAACTTGTAAAAAATTGGTTTTGTTATAATCCAATGGGGCAATACTATGGCTTATCAATACCACATGCTCTAAAAACATAACTTATTTCACAATCAAAATATTTTATAACAATATGAAAGTATTCTTAACCATGGATATTCATTCTCACTTTACCATGGATATTATTAACTTGGAAATAGACTTTGTTAAAATACCATGGGTCAATACCATGACTTATCAATATCACATGCCCAAAAACATAACTTATTTCAAAATCAAAATATTTTATAAGAATGACAGGATTCTTAATCATGGATATTCACCCAGCTTTGTCATTGATATTATGAACTTGTGAATAGGCTTTGTTACAATAGCATGGGCTAATACCATGGCTTATCAATACCACATGCCAAAAAATCACATCTTATTTCACAATCTAAATATTTTATAACAATATGACAAGATTCTTAACCATTGATATTCACCCCCAATTTACCATGGATATTATTAACTTGTAAATAGGATTTGTTACAGTACCATGGGCCAATATCATGCCTTATCAATACCACATGCCCAAAAACCATAACTTATTTCACAATAAAAATATTTTAACTAATTTAATTTTATAAAAAAAATTATTTGAAGATAATAGGAAAAGGCTTGTAATTAGTTTTGAGATATATATAAACCCTCTATCCACACGACTACTAAAATTATTCAAATATAAATTAAATTAAGGTTTTAATAAAATTAAAAATGAAAATACTTTTGTGTTTAAAGATGTGAAATATATATAATACAAATATTAGAAAGAATGAAGATAGATCTATCTTAACCAAGGATCCAAGTGATGATAGAAAGCAAAGTGAAGGGAAGAGAGGGGGAGGGAGATAGTGACAAAGAGAGAGAGAGAGAGAGAGAGAGAGAGAGAGAGAGAGAGAGAGAGAGAGAGAGAGAGTGATGGGGGGAGACAGAGAGAAGGAGGTAGGAAGAGAGAGAGGGTAGAGAGAGAAGAAGAGAGTGGGGCAGAGAGATATGGAGTTGGAGGGGGAGAGAGAGGGAGGAAAGAACTAAGGCATAGGGAGATAGAGGTGGAGAGAGATGGAGGAAAGAACTAAGGCATAGGGAGATAGAGGTGGAGAGAGAGAGGGAGTGACAAGGGATAGATGGATAAAGAGAGAGGGAGAGAAGAGAGGAGGGGAGAGAAAGAATAGGTGGGGATAAAGATAGGGAGTGAAGGGAAAGAGAGAGAGAGGGAGGCACAAAGATAGAGGGGGGAGAGAGAGAGTGATGATGATCTGAAAATCACTCGTGTGTGACCTCAGTTAGAGAATTATTGTATGAACGTATTACATAATCATGTGCTGGTGTGTGTCTATGTTATTTTAGGCAATGGATCGATCAGATTGAAAAATACACAGACACTGGAAAATGGAAAACAATAAGGAAAAACACAGTAAGCAAATTCAAGAACACAACAACTAATAAGGCGTTCACCCTATTCTCCAGGGCTAGATCTTTGGTCCAGCTTTTAGTGGTGGCCTTCTTTTTATTGTGTCTTTCAAGCAGAGATTTACAATGAGGAGCTCAATTTGAGTCTCCTGAAATAGATAAGGTTTGGTAGGGTGGTTCTTGGATTCCCCAAGTGTTATAGACAATTTTGTGCCTTACAGCAACAAGCATGAATTGTCAATAATCCAAGGGATCCAAAGTTCCCTAAACATGATGTTCCTACCCCTAGAGGAACAAGGTCAGCAAACCAACAGCTCTCAGATCAGTTCTCCACCTGAAAACACTCAAAAACAAGCAATCCTGAAATCAAAGCAGGTGCTCCACTAGGTTTCTGCGTTGAAACTCAGTTGCTCCATGGTGTACCTGCGTTGCAAAGCAAGTGGAACAAAGGCCACCTGCGCTGAGCGAGATGGGACAAGTGGCACACTGAGTCATTGCTCTGGAATCTTCCAAAAATGACACTTGGATCAGGTATTTCGCCTTGTGATGAGTCAGAGGCTCTGTTTCTCCAAGTGGAAGCAAGGTTCTCCAAGTGGACTCAAGAACTGAAGATCAACTAAAGATTAACTGAAGAGAGAGAGGACACAAGGCAGCTACACATCAGTTGCAAGCTGACTCATCCTTTCTCGATTCATCTATATATTGAGCTCTCTCCTATGAGCTCAAGAGGCTGGAATTTGGTGCAAAGTAATGATATGTTGTTGGTTTCACTATAGAGCTATTGGGTGATTGTTTGAGAGAGGTGAAGAGGAGAAATTCTTTCTGCTGGGAGGTGTTGCTGGATTGGAGCCTTCAATAGTTGTAATACTCTCAGAACCTTTACTTCTTCATTAATAAAAGCTATTGAGGTTCTTCTATGTGCTCTTGTTTCAATAATATATTGTGATAATTGCATGTTTGGTTTACACTAATCCTTGAACCAGTTATGATTGCATGCTTCTTGTAGTTTCCTTCTTTGTTATTTTGCAGGATCTCATTGTAGCTGGGCCAGCAAAAGAGCAAGGAGCTGGGAGCAAGCAGCCAAAGAGAAGAGTTTGGATTCGACATTAAGCGCAAGGAAACGGTTAGTGCATTTCTCCATTCTCTTTTGCTTTCATAAAGAAGTAAACCTTAAGTAGTTTGTTTTACAGTTGTTGCTAAGGTACTATCACCCTTAGAGTGGGATAGGGTCATCCGAGTCGGATACTTTTCCTTACAACACCAAGCCATTAGAGTTCACAGACTCTTTTCCTTACCAATTCCTAACCTCTCTAGTCTTTAATGGGAGGAGCCTAATGTGGTGCTCAATTCCTGATAGATCCTCTCAGGGATTGCTTGAACCTCTCAAGCTTTCTGTCTGCTCGATGCTACCTAAGGTCATCTCGGCTCTTTGTTTTCTGCTTCTTGCTTCACAATCTCTTTCGCCTTTTCTTTCATTATTTTTCTTCTCCTTTCTTAGTCTTCGTATTCTATTCTGTGTCTGTTCATGGCTTAAAGCCAATCTGTCCTTAACTATTCATTTCCTCTTCCACCCCTTTGGTTCACCTGCTACGATGTGCTTGGAGTTCCCTACCTCTGTGTCACTGCCAACGTCTCACAGGGAGTGGCCACTTGTCCTCTGACGAACTGCGCCAGCTCTTCCTTAACAGTTCGGGTCTTTAGTTACAATGTGGAATGACTCATCTACCGACTTAGCAATCAAATCAGACGTCAAACTTCTCTATGCCATGGCTTAATCCCCTGTCAAATCTGGTTCCTGCATCAGGTGCAATCTCCACCATCAGATCTTGGGCCCCCAGATCCTATGACGTTCACTCTTTTCTCGCGGTTGACTTGCTCGACCGTTAGCATGTCATCTGAGGTGGTTTTCTCTCTCATCCACTGGACACGCGTCGTGCAATGTATGGAATCACTCGTTTTTCACCAAATCCACTTACCGCCTGAGGATGCCTCTGATATACTACCAGTTTTGGAGCACGGGTCCAGCCTTTCGCCTTAGCGCTTACCCTATGGTTTCCTGGCTTCCCATGTGAGTGAGCACTTGGGGCTTCTCATTTTTGAGGTGTTTTTCCCAACGATGTGTGATTAGTGCATCAGAAATGCCCTCTGTTTCTCGATCCGGGCTTCCTAACTGCTAGTTTTGCCTCCTGCGCAGTCTCCATGGGCTTCGGTCAGCACGCTTTGACCGATGTCCTCTTCGTTCCTTGTTGGCTGCAAAATGCCACTGTCTAGAGGTCTTCCTAATCGCTCTGTGTTCATAAATTTGAAGTCGGTCCTGATTTGATACAGTCATGGTACTTCGATGATTTTCATGGATCTAATTCGGATCATGACCTTCCCACTGAAAAAGCTTTTGGACCACCAAAAGTTGGTTTTCAAGCATCAACTAAGTGAGGGTACAATTGTCTCACTTGTCCAATATCTATCCACTTTTCACTACTTGGCTTTGAACACTTGAGCCCAATTCTGAGGTACTCAACATCTCCCCTGCACGTCGTCCTCACCTTCCTGTCCAAAACTGTGTCTTCCTGCAATTCATTAAGATATTCAGGTAGCAGGTCATTAATAGAAGGCAATTGACTCTACCCTTCGGGATCTTCAATTAGTGAAGGGTCAAAAAATCTCAAGCAATCTACATTTACGACTGAGTAGATGTGCATGTAAGCTGGTAGATCAAGGCAAAAAGCATTCTCACCAATCTTCTCAAGTATCCTGAAAGGTCCATACCTAATAGGCTTTAGCTTTTTACCTTCACCTTGCATCCTGTCCTTGCTGATGTACAACCAGACTTAGTCACCAACTTGGAAACTATGCTCCATCCAATGCTTGTCATGCCTTGCCTTGTATTTGGCTTGGCTCTTTTCCAGTTGTTCTTGTACTACTTGGTGGATATTTTGGATTTGTTCAATGAACCTAGTTGCCTTGTCCACATCACTGTGTCCCTCAACTGTAGTGTCTTTACCAAAGACAAAATCCAAAGGAGACCTTGGGGTGAAACCAAAACAGGTCTGAAAAGGAGATCTTTGTGTAAAAGAATGTTTTGCTCTATTGTAAGCATGCTGCACATAACAAAAATGTTCATCCCAAAGCTTAGGATGTTTGCTGCAATATCCTCTGAGTAACTGGATCACTGTCCTATTAACTACTTCTGTCTCGCCATCAGTTTGTGGATGAAAAGTTGTGCTTTTCTTCAGTTTGGTGTCCATCAGTTCCCACATATTTGAACAGAACTTCCCCACAAATCGGGTGTCTCGATCAGATACAATGGAAGTGGGTAATCCAAAATGAACCCATACATGTTCAAAAAATAGTTTTGCAGTTTGTTCAGCTGTTATCTGTTTATTACAAGGTATCAAAATACACATTTTGCTGAACCTATCCACAACAACATACAGATAATCATGACCTTTCCTAGATTTAGGCAGTCCTCCAACAAAATCCATGGAAACACTTTCCCAAGTGTGAGAAGGAATTGGTAATGGAGTGTACAAGCCTAGTTTTCTGTTGTTGGGCTTGCTTTTAGCACACATAGTACACCCTCTTACATATCTAGAAACTGTCTCATTCATTTTTGGCCAATAACAAAATCTTTGTAGTTGTGCAACTATTTTACTTACCCCAAAGTGACTTGATATTAGAGAAGTGTGTGCTTCTTGAATTATCTTTACTCTCTCAGTTTGTCGATTGCATAACTTCCCACAATGGTATAAGAGTCGGTCCTTTACATGATAGTCCAATTCATCTACTCTTTTGCCTTGACTTAAAGTTGCATATACATCTTTGAAGTCTATATCTTGAGCATATTGTTCAATGTAGCTTTCATGTAGCGCGAAATTATGCTTAAGTATAATAGATGCATTTATAATGGGTCTAGATAACTTGTCTGCAACTTTATTATCTATGCCCTTTTTATATCTGATGACTAAATGAAACTGTAGTAGAAAACCCATCCATCTATAGTGTCTTGAGTGCTGCAACTTAGTTTGGGAGTGTAGATATTGAAGTCGTTAATGATCAATATGTATTACTGTCTCTTTTCCCATTAAGTAATGTTTCCACTTTTTCACACTCTGTACTAATGCATACAATTCTTTATCATATGTAGGATAGTTAACTACTGCAGAATTAAATTTCTCATAATGATAACATATGGGTTTACCATGCTGTGTCAACACTGCTCCCATGGCATAGTCACTGGAATCTGTTTGGATTTCAAATGGTCTTTGAAGATCAGGCAGTGCTAGTATAGGTGTTGTACTAATATTTTCTTTGAAGGTGTTGAAGGTTTTCTGTTGTTTTCCTCCCCATTGAAACACCTTGTTCAATCCTGTTAAAGCATGTAAGGGATCTACAACTAAGGAAAAGTTAGAAATGAACTTTCTCCAATATTGTGCTACTCCTAAGAAGCTTCTAACTTCTGTAGCAGATTTGGGTTTATGCCAGTTCATAATGACTGCCACTTTAGAGGGATCTATCTTCAATTCACCACCCCCTACTATATGACCCAAATAATTCAGATATGTTTTGCCAAATTCACATTTTGAGAGTTTAACATAAAGTTTTTCTCTTTTCAAAACATCTGGTGTCTGCTTAACATGGTTTAAGTGTTCTTCCCATGTTATGCTAAATATCAGAATGTCATCCAGATACACAATAACAAAATCATCAAGAAAAGGTCTAAGTACATCATTCATTAATCTCATGAAAGTAGCAGGAGCATTAGTTAAGCCAAAAGGCATAACCAGCCATTCATACAATCCCTGCTTTGTCTTGAAAGTAGTCTTCCATGTATCTTTTTCTACAACTTTGACCTGATGGTATCCACTATGCAAGTCTAACTTGGAAAAATAAATAACTTCTTTCAATTGATCCAAAAGATCATCTATGCAAGGAAGGGGATAATGATTTTTGATTGTTATCTTATTTAGTGCTCGGTAATCCATGCACATTCTCCACGAGCCATATTTATTTCTCACCAAAACAATTGGTGACCCACATGGTGATTTGCTAGGTCTGATGAACCCTTTCTCAAGCAACTCCTGCACCTGCTTCTTGATTTTAGCATTCTCTAAAGCAGACAACCTTTTATACCTGTGGCTATAATAGTTGTTTCATCTCCTGAGTCTGACCCCAAATCTTTCTGAACAGCTGCAACAATCTTCTTCTTCTTTCCCTCAAACTTCTTAGGTCTCAGCTCTGGATGCAGAATCAAACAGTGCTCATCATCATGCCCATCCTTTTTACAGTGAGTGCATGAAGCTTTGTGCTTCTGTGCAGTGTTAGCCTTCCTTGCTTTCCATTTCTGCTTTCTTTTCTCCTTATTCTTGCTTGCAGTGGGTTGGGATGATCCCCCACTTCTGGACTTCCATTCTTTCCTCTAGCTTCTAGATGAGTAGCTTGTATAGATACCTCATCTATACTAGTGGGATTAAACATAAGGATAGTGTACCTCATGCAGCTGTGTAGACCACCAATGTACTTCAACAGAGTCTCAGGTGAGTCTAATGAGATTCCTAGAATCAATGCTCTCTTTCTAAATTATTGAGTGTACCCTCGCACACTTTTCCCTTTCAACTACCGAAGAGTTTGCCAACTCATCATGGCTTGTTGCATGTAGGCAAATGGATAGAACTGATTTTTGATTCCAGACACAAATTCACTCCAGACAGAGATAGTCTTACCATGTCTTTTCATGTCAGCTTGGGTTCTACCTTCCCACCAAACCAAGGCAGTCCCTCCAAGAGATACGCTTGCTAGCTAAATCTTGCTCTTGTCTGAGTCGATACTCTACACTCTGCAATACACATCAATTTTCCTAATCCAATTGTCCAGATTTTCTACATTCAACTCTCCATCATATATAGGTAGATCAAATTCAACATCTAGTTTAATCAAAGATGCCTTCTTGTTATGTACAGGGCTATTAGGAGGTGTGAGGAAGCTTTCTTCTTTCCCCTTGCCTTTTGAGTGGTCATGGAAATGAGAATCATCTTCTCCTTTGTCTTGTTTAGAGCTTGATGAATCTTCATCCTTATGTTTTCTAAAGTCTTTATACATTTCTTCTACCATGGACTTTATGGCTAGGAAACTATCTATGAATTAAGGGTAGGTCCCATAGAACCTTCCTCTAACATTGTCTTCTGAGGATACACCCTCCCAATTTTAGGATTAGTTTTGACCAACTTCCCTTCTCCTAATTTCAGCTTTGATCTAGTCAGCATTCAACAGCTAAACCAACACAAGCTTGTCTAACCTTAACAACCTAGAGCTCTGATACCACTTGATCTGAAAATCACTTGTGTGTGACCTCAGTTAGAGAATTGTTATATGAAGTTATTACAGATTCATGTGATGGTGTGTGTCTATGTTATTTTAGGCAATGGATCGATCAGATTGCAAAATACATAGACACTGGAAAATGGAAAACGGTAAGGAAAAACACAATAAGCAAATGTAAGAACAAAACAATTAATAAGGAGTTCACCCTATTCTCCAGGGATACATCTTCGGTCCAGCTTTCAGTGGTGGCCTTCTTTTTATTGTGTCTTTGAAGCAGATATTTACAATGAGGAACTCAATTTGAGTCTCCTAAAACAGATAAGATTTGGTAGGGTGGTTCTTGGATTCCCCAAGCCACTAGAGTGCATAGACTCTTTTCCTTACCAAGTCCTGACCTCTTTGGTCTTTAATGGGAGGAGCCTAATGTGGTGCTCAATTCCCAATAGATCCTCTCAGGGTTTCTTGAACCTCTTATGCTTTCTATCTATTAGATGCTACCTAAGGACAGCTTCGCTTTCTGTTTTCTACTTCTTGCTTCACTGTCTCTTTCGCCTTTTCTTTCACTATTTTTCTTCTCCTCTCTCGATCTCTGTATTATATTCTGTGTCTGTTCATGGCTTAAATCTAATCTGTCTTGGACTATTTGTTTCCTCTTCCACCCCTTCGGTTCACCTACTGTTGTTTGCTTGGAGTTCCCTGCCTCTACATGCCAATGTCTCACAGGGAGTGGCCACTTGTCCTCTCACGAACTGCGCCATCTCTTCCTTAACTGTTCAGGTATTTAGTTACACTATGGAATGACTCATCTGTTGACTCAACAATCAAATTGGACATCAAACTTCTCTATGCTGTGGCTTAATCCCCTGTCAAATCCAGTTCCTCCATCAGGCACAATCTCCACCGTCAAATCTAGGGCCCCCAGATCCTACAACATTCGCTCCTTTTGCACGGTTGACTTTCTCGACCATTAGCGCGCGATGAGAAGCAGTTTTATCTCTCATCTGCTGGACACACATTACGCAATGTATGGAATCGCTTGTTTTTCGCCAAATCCACTTACTACTTGAGGATGCCTCTGATATACTGCCTGTTTTGGAGCGCGGATCCTGCCTTTCACCTTAGCACTTACCCTATGGTTTCCTAGCTTCCCATGCAATGGAGCACTTAGGGTTTCTGCTTTTCGAGGGGTTTTTCCCAGTGAGATGCAATTAGCGCATTAGAAATTCCCTCTGTTTCCCGATCGGGCTTCCTAACTGCCAGTTTTGCCTCCTGCGTGGTCTCCATGGGCCTCGATTAGCGTGCTTTGACTGAGGTCCTCGTCGTTCCTTACTGGCTACAAACTGCCACTATCTAGAGGTCTTCTTGATCACTCTGTGTTCATAAATTCGAAGTCGGTCCTGATTTGATGTAGTCATGGTACTTTGATAATTTTCATTAATCCAATTCAGATCAGATGGAGGGATACGGAGGGAGTGGAGAGAGAAAGGGAGAGAGGGGGAGTGATAAGGGAGAAATTGAGAGAGGAGAGATAGAGGGAAGAGAGATAGATGGAGGGGAAGAGGGAGGGAGAGAGAGATAGATATGGCAAGAGAGTGTGTATGTTTGGCTGGTAAGATAGAGAGAGGGAATAAGAAAGAGACACATAGATACAAATATAGATATTATATAGTATTATATAACCAGCCTAGATCCATCTTAACCTAGATCTACCAAGTGCCAAAAGGAGGTTTGCACATCGAGAGATTGGATCCCTCTCAACGCTTGATAGATCCAGGTTAAGATGGATCTAGGTAGGCTTAATAAGTTTGTAGTTGTATTTGATAAACTAACACCTTTTTTATGGTAGTGTTTCAAAACAATTTTTCCATATTTGGTGTATTTATCATAATAATAATAATCTAATTTTAATCTTACCTTTTTTATGCAATTATTTTGTTGTTAGTTTATAGAGATAGACATGTTATACTTTTGGAATTTGAAAAGGAAATGCGTGCTCTTAACTTGGCTGTATTGAAAACATTTAAGTGTAAGAAAGAAACATGCCCTCTTAACTTGGTTGTATTAAAAACATAAGTGTTCTTGTATACTAGGTGGGGGAAAACAAGAGAGAGTATATGGTAAGTGGATTAAATAGTTAAAAACAAATGTTAGCTAAGGAGAAAGTTTCAAAAATCTAACAAATATGCTAAGGTTGGGACATTACTATTTTGGGACATCTAAAGTTGAAGGTATATTTTATGGAGGTGTAGTCTAAGCCCTTGGGTGTAGGGCACATATGATGGGTATCTTGGACTTTTGGTGTGTGTTAGTCATGTCAACTAGTGGTGGAGTGTCCAACCAATGAGTAGGCAAAGTTTTTCATTTACAAGGTTGGAATCAATTAAGTATTCTCCCTCTCTACCCAACTCTAAGATGACGAGTGTGTATAATGGACTTATTATTGTAACAAATTCCAAATATTTGATTATCTTTAAGTTCAAGGGCTTGAAGGGGTTGCCTCAACCTACAAATCTTTAAAGGAACTATGTTTTTTTCAATTAAACCCTTATGGTTAAGGAGCTGCAAAAGAGGAAGGCCTTATGGCTATTTTTAAGGGGTTGTAATGACCCTCGTCTTGTGGTAAATATGTAGATATGGTGCTAATGATCCTTATGTTAGTAAATTCACGTATATAATGTAAATATTTTCCTATCACCTTGAATTGTGTAAATATGATAAATATTTATGGTTACCCTGATGTACATGCTAAAGTTCCACTTGCATGATTATGGGAAACACTTCTCAGTTATCCTTGTGTACATGGCTAAGATCATAATTAATCTATGCGATAAAATCACCTAGTAATATTTTCACACTGAACACTATACAATAAACTTAACCCTAATATCTTAGTGAAGAACAAGTAACTAGCTAGACACTAGAAGGGTTTTTGGATTGACTATTATTGAAACTTATTGAAGTTAGGTTTTCCAATGTGTGGTGAGTGTTAGTGAGTGTTAGGGAAACACAAAGGAGAACTAGGTCAAAATGCATGGAAATGAATGAATAAGAGTGTCACAGGGAGTGTCAATGAGTTCCAAGTTTGGTAAGAGGGGAGTGACATGGTATGCTAAGTAGCGCTAAGTCATTCTAGCGTGCCAGAGCAACATGCATCAAATATGTGCTAGGTGACAAGGTATGCCACATAGTGCTAGGAAGTGTTAGGGAGCATTAGGGAAACACAAGGGATCACTAGGTGAAAATAATGCATGCAAATGAATGATTAAGAGTTTGTGATAGGAAGTGTCAGTGATTTCAGGGTGTGCTAAGGAGGGAGTGACAAGATATGCTAGGAAGTGCTAAGCCATTCTAGAGGTCAGGGAAACATGACAAGATGTGGTAGGTGCTAAGGTGTGCCAATGCATTCCAGGGAGAGTTATGGAGTGTCAGGGGAAAACAAGGGAGAACTAGTATCAAATGCATGGAAATAAATGAATAAGAGTGTGTGATAGGTATTGTTAGTGAATTCTAGGTGTGCTAAGGAGGGAGTGACAAGGTATGCTAGGTAGTTCCAAGGAATGATAGAGTGTTAGGGAGGCATGCCAAGATGTGTCAAGTACTAGGGTGTGCTAATGCGTGTCAGGGAGTGCCATGAGAACACAAGGGAGAACTAGTTCAAATTGCATGGAAATGAATAGATAAGAGTGTGTGATAGAGTGTCAACAAGTTCCAATTGTGTTAAGGAGGGAGTGACAAGGGTATATGCTAGGCAGTGCCAAGGCATGCTAGAGTGTCAAGGCATGTTAGGGAGTGGTAGGGTCTGTTAGGGAGTGGAAAATCATGCCAAGGAATGCAGGGGATGATAATGTGTGCCATGTAGTGCCAATGGATTGTTATACGTGCTAGATGTTATGGCATGTGAAGATGTAAACTATGTTTCTTAGTTGTTTTATGGGCACTATTGGATGTGAGCCTTAACTTGGTAACTTGTTAAGTGGGATGAGTTAATATTGGACATGAGAAGCCTAAGATGATTTATAGTCCATGAGGGGAACAAGGCATAGTCTAGTTCTAGCATATGTAACTTGGTAAAGTTGTTGTAGTCGAGGCAAGACTTGGTTGGGTTCCTAAGTCTAAAAGAAAATAAGGGTAGTTATGAGGGAATGATAATTAAGGAGTGCCATGGCATGCAAAGGAATGAAAAGGCATGCTGACATATGCTAGATAGTGTCAATTCATGCCAAGGAGTGTTTGGGTGTGTTAGGGAATCATAAGGGAGAACTAGGTCAAAGTGCATGGATATGAATGAATAAGAGATTATGCCAGGGAGTGTCAGTGAATTCTATGTGTCCCATATACGAATTGTGTTAGGAGAATTTCATGTTAGGACTTGTAGGAGGAAAGCCTATGATTGTGATAAGAGGATGGAAAAAGCAGTTTGAGACAAAGGGAGACTTTGATATAGGCACAACATTATTTTTTCAGTGACTTGGTTGGATTCCCAAGTCACAAAAAAATTAAGGTTATTTATGAGGGCATGAAAACTAGGGAGTGCCAAGGTGTGCAGGGAATTTCAAGAAGTGCTAACACATGTTATAAATTCCCAATGAATGTTAGGCATGTCAAGACATGCCAAGTGCTAAGGCATGCCAATGTGTGCTAGGTTCTAGGATGTGGCACCAACGCATGCTAGGGATTGCCAAGGAAACACAAGGGAGGACTCATTTCAATTACATGTAAATGAATGAATGTGCGTGTGTGACAGGGAGTGTTAACAAGTTATAGGTATGCTAAGGAGGGAGTGACAACGTATGATAAGTAGTGCCAATAGATGATAGAGTGCTAGGAAATCCTACTAAGATGTAACAAGTGCCATGGTGTGCCAATGTGTGCCAAGGAGTGTTGGGGAAGCACAAGGGAGCACTAGGTCATAATGCATGGAAATGAAGGAATAAGAGTCTGTGGCATAGATTGTTAGTGAGTTCCAAGTGTGTTAAGGAGGATTTACAAGGCATGCTTTGAAATGCTAAGGAATGCTAGAGTTCTAGGGTGACATGCGGCCAAGATGTGCCAACACGTGTAAGGAAGTGTTAGCTGGGAGTGCCAGGGAAACACAAGGGAGAACGATGTCAAAATGAATGGAAATGAACAAATAAGAGTTTGTGATTAGAATTTTCAGTGAGTTCTGGGTGTGCTAAGGACAAATTGACAAGGTATGCTAGGTAGTGTTAAGGCATGCTAGAGGCTGGGGTGACATGCCAAGATGTCATAGGTGCTAGGGTGTAACAATGCGTGCCAGGGAGTGATAAGGAGTGCTAGGGAAACACAAGGGAGAACTAGGTAAAAATGCATGGAAATGAATGAATAAGAGTTTGTGACCAAGAGTTTCGGTGATGTCTAGGTGTACTAAGGAGAGAGTGACAAGGTATACTATGTAGTGCCAAGGAATGCTAGAGTGTTAAAGTGGTAGTCCAAGATGTGTCAGGTGCTAGGGTGAGCTAGGGAGTGTTAGGGGTGTCAAGGAAACATAAGGAAGAACTAGTTCAAAATGCATGGAGATTAATGAATAAGAGTGTGTGAGAGGGAGTTTCAATGAGTTGTAGTTGTGTTAAGGAGGGAGTGACAAGGTTATATGCTAGGCAATGCCAGGGTATGCTAAACTACCAAGGCATGTCTCGAAGTGCCATGGTGTGCTAGGGAGTGTCAAAGCATGCTAAGGAATGTAGGGGATGTTAACGCATGCTACATAGTTCCAAGGCATTCTAAGACATGTCATGTGTTATGGCATGTCAAGATGTAAATTGTGTTGCTTAATTGTTTTAGACCAAGGTTGGATTTGATGAGCCTTATCTTGGTAACTTGTTAAGTGGGATGAGTGAGATTATACATGAGTACCCTAAGATGAGTTACAAGTAGTTCTTAGGTGAACAAGTCATATGATGAATTTCCTTGACACATGAGAATCCGGGTTTAGCCTTAGAATTTTTTATGTGAACACACTCAAGTGCCACAACACATCTACTATGTAGAATGAAATCTGCCATGAAAGAAAAAGTAATGGATTGAATGCACATAGTTTAGGGTCTACACATATTCATATGTTAATGCTTAATATTGTGATATACAATAGTAATTTATATGTTTGGTGTAAGAGTCCTCTGGAGATTTCTATCCAACAACAACATCTTTGTGGTAAAAAGTGTACTATCAGAGGTTTCTCCATCAAAAATAAAAACCAAAAGGGACCTTACTATGCACACAGGTGAAGAATTAAGGATATTTTTATCTATGAGTGCTAATGTGGAGGTATCATACAAAATTACACAAGAAATGAACCTTTTTGTTCAACCAATCAAGATCTAAAAAGAAAAATGTGTGATTATATATACATGTGTGATAGTATTTGTAGAAATTCCGACCTAACCCACAAATTTGTTGATATTTTGCTGGAGTTGACCTATAAATGTTCCTAAATTTAATAAACATGTAAAATAGGACTAAATTTTCAATACAAAATATAAATTGATAGGAACATGGCCAAATTGTGAAAGTGTAAAAATTGGTATGGTTTAAAGGGACCGATCCCTTTGAAAAGTATTAAATGTGGTAATGAACATTGAGCCTCATTCTAGAACCCCTTTGGGAATCCATCTTAGGAATTGGTGTAGGATGAAATGCTTCAAAATCATTTTTGTAGCAGTGATGTCAACACTTGTATATTGACATGGGGTTGGAGTTGGCCTGTCAAGGCTCATTGGTCTACTTTGGAACTTCTCTAGGGTGATGCCTTAGATTATTTGGAGTATGAGGGCATGATTTGATATTTAGTTTGCATTGAAGAAGATTTGGAGGCTAGATACTGCAGAAAAAACCCTTGTTCTGAATAGGGAAACACATGCCACTAAAGAAAGTAACAGCAAGTACATAGATTTGAAACTCAAATCACATCATTATTTATTACTCTTTGAAACAAGAAACAACTAAAAATTTCAAACACTACTATTCAGTTTTCCTTTAGTCTATAAGGTACAATGAATATGGAAACATGTACAACAATGTCTTAACTTTCTTAACTCCTAATCCTAATGCACCTTCCTTGCATGGATAGATAAGACAATTAAAGTATGCCGCTAGTAAATATGATATGGGATATGCAAACATGCTTCCTTAGCTAAGGCTAAGAATTAATAATTAGGGAAGTTCTCCTTTTAATTGTGCATGTAAAAACTAAATAAAGCAAAGAGTTTTGCTACTCCAGGTGCCAGAAATGAATCCACTGCCTAAGCTAAGTGATTTGCCTAGAACACGATATTAAGGCTTCATAAACTTTGTTGATTCCTTCAAGAGAGGTGTATGACAAACATAAATAAACTATCATGCACTATCCTCCAAATTCATTCACCTTTAACATAAATATTGTGCCAAGAAAAAGACAAGAGACCAATATCCAACAGAATTCACCGACTAGCCAGATATCCTTATGCTCTAACAACGAGATAATATGGGAATGTCAACTAGGGTGGAATATTTCACCACCAAAATTGACAAGAGATAGAAGGGGTCAAAAACTATTAGACCTAGTGCTTGAGAACAAATGAATTAACCCACACTTGGTGATCCAAAATGATTCAATCCTTCCTTATTTATAGATTTTCCAGAGGGGTTTCATATTCCTAAGTGATTGAGTAAACCTTACTCCAAACCCCAAATTTGGGCTTTTTAGGCCGAGTTTCGCCAAAAATTGCCCAACAATGGGTATTTTGGGGGTTTTTTTCCCTTTATGGAGGACTATAGTCTACGGGGATGGATAGGATATTACGTCTCATTCATCCTCAATTTCTGGAGGATGTTACATGGCACCTAATAAAAGAAAAAGTGCTTTAGTTTAGGAGGTAATAACTAAATGCTTATTTCTTTCCACATAGGACATACATCTTGTAAAAACGATCATGGGGTACAAATACTACAAAAGGCCTAAATCTTACTAGCGTTGTCATAGTCCAAGAATAAAATCACTTTCAGGTGAAACAAGTTCAATACCATATACTAAAAGCACAAATGACAAATTCAAAAACAATATACTTATTCAATGAAAGAATGACAAATCATATTAGTGAACTTTAAATTTATTAGCTCTTCAATTGTAGTGTCAATCAAAATTTCTCATGTTGGATCATAATTAAGTACTCAATCTTGTTTTGGGTCCAATTTGGGGAAAAGGGGGAGCTCTTGGTGACAATGGGATGATCAGGCTTTTCAAAATGGAGCTTTGCTATACTTTTCAACATACAAGCCATTCATTATAGTGGAGGAAATATAGAGAAGCCTTTAATAAGGACCTTTCCAAGATCAATTTGGAGGAAAATCCATTTTCAAAGCTTAAACATAGTTCTAGATTCAAACAAGAGTTGTCATTTCTCAAAACAATTATTAATTCCCAAGAAAGTGGAGCCAAGCTAACATGTTGACCATCTATTCTTCTATTGGAGAAGGAAGCATTTATGAAAAGTCCTTGGCCCTTTGATCAAGTATTTGATGTAAATATCTTGATTAGAAATTTAATAAGAGATGCAATTTATATTAAGGAAAAGGGAAAACTAGGAAGGCTAGTTAATAATTATCTCTAAAAAACTCTCAATAGAATCCTAACATATTTGAAATGGAAAAGGATAACTCCATGGTTATTTTTTGCTTTAATAACTTTGCTAATTTCCATGATTGAATCATGTATTCATGCCTTGAAAGAAGCTCACAATTTTTTTTGATATTGGTTGAAGGAAAGAAAATGTGCAAAGTTACACTCACATGGAGGTATGGAAAAAAAGTATGTGGAGCTTGTTGTCCCAGACTCCAAACAAAGAATGGAAAAAAGGTGAAAAAAGCAATTCAAAAGGTATGTGTAGCCTTTTTCATGCAGAGGTAGGTGTTAAATCCACACTCTACAGTGAAGGCTTTGCAGCGCAAGTCACACAAAGGTTTGCATGTAGAACTTTGGATTAAAAGGAGTGGAGCTTGATGCTACATGTCCACTATTACCCCAATTTATGTATGAGTTATAGGAGATAAAAATAATGAGATACAGGAGATACAAAGTAGATACTATTGTTATTCAAATTTAATAAAAAGTATTATTATGTCTTCCTCGACATAAAAGAAAAATATTCCATAAAATATTTTCTCCATGAACTTGATTTAAAATGAATCTCTTCCATTGACGTGCCCAACCGCAAATAGAAACAATGCTGATGGGCCAATTTCAGTTTATAAAATTCAAATTTAGTTTCAATTGTAAGATCTCCTATTTTCAGTTTAGATTTTAGTTACAAGTAGTGAAATAGGACTCGCCGATCAATTGTGATTAATCATGAGTTGAAATATGCTCACTCTCCAAATGATCCGATCTAAATATTTGCGAGTAAAACTCACGTTGACCATGTTTAACTCATGGTCAATGCATGTTTGACTTGAGACTTGCCGATTAAAGCAGATTCCTGTGATTTATTCCAATTTATTCAATTTTCAGCCTTGACTTGATGAGCACGAGTTTTTCAAGTTTAGGTGTGCCGCATTACTAAAAACTAAATGTCAATCATTACAAAATTTATTTCTCATTTCTAAGGCCCAAAAATCATACATCAAGACCTTTAGTAATCAATCACTACTCACTATTACACAATCCAGACTCAATATTGAGGAACCACCAAGTGAGCCTAAGGCCAGACTCCACATCAAGCAATCGCCAATGTTTTCTCTATCCACACTCCATATCAGGCAGTTGCCAATGTTTGCTCTATCCACACTCCATATCGACCCTCGAGCAGTCACGCGTCACCTTCAACATGTGTTACCTTTAGTCTTAGCCCTTCGCTATTCAACAATTGAGGTACATTAGCAGTTGGCTTAAATAATAGGTATATTACTATATTAAATTTTCAATTTCATTTTCAGTGGCAAGTTTCAAGTTTCACTGTTCAGCAATCGAATGTTCGGTGTATTCCTTTGGTTATGAATTTTCATCCCTATAAATGGGGCTTAAATAGATTTTAAAATTGAACTAAAAAATGGTTTCATACCAACCATCGACCAAGACATCAAGGATTCCTTCCTTGGTCGATGTCTTTGTGGAGTACTGAAGAAGGTATGTTATTATCGTTTATTTTGTCATCTTTTCTTTAAAACTCATAACCTCTTTGCATCATGAACTAGGTAGATAATAAGAAATTATGACAAAATATATGGGATTTGTATGCAACGAAAAACAAATAAAAATTGCCCTTTTCTTATGCAAGAAAAGGAGAAAACGGAAGATTGACGTCCCAAAGGAAAAGACATGACAAAGTTAATTGTTGTCCTTTTGGCAGGGAACTGCATGCAAACAAGGCAATCCAAATTGGAGCGTATCAGCCAGGAAAGGGAAAATGAGATATAAAATCGGCACAAGAGAAAAAGGGGATAACTGAGAATTAACAGTCTGGCAAATCCCTCAGAATCTTTGATCTTGAGGGATCGCTATCTTAATGATTTTTGCATCATTGATATCTCTGCTCGGCTGTTATAAGAAGGGGCAGCAAAACTAGCCCGGGGGACGAATTGTTGTTATTTTTATGTAATTCTCCTTTGTATTTGAAACTTTGATCATCGACTCTCATTGAAAAGTGATCCACTGTAACTCTATTTTGATGTTTTAATATAAATTTGGTTGCCGTTCCATCTTTGATTCTAGAGTAATCTCAAGCAGTGTGTCCCTAGAGGCTAAGGGCCCGGCCTTGGTGGAACACTTGCTCTTGTACTATTATTTCTAATTCATGTGTGGTTTTCATTATTCGCTCTGTTCAGTATATGATGTGTTTTGCTATTTTACATCACGGTTCTTTTATATTCTATTTATTCTCAACTAAGTAATGTTGTTCTCTATAACAAGAATGTTGTGTTGCTCATTTTGACTTTGTAACGCATTGATGTTCCTTTAACCATTGATATAACATTGTTGTTTCTTACAGAATACTATTGTTGTTCAATTATCGAGTAACCGTGCTGTAACATTCATAAGTTGGTATTAATGTATTTATCTATGGTTTACACTTAATCACGATTGTTGTTCAACTGGCGTTGTTGCTCCATTACAAATTACAATTGGTATTCTTTATAATTGAGATTCATACTTGTTGTATCGAAGTTAGATTACTGTTTCTTCTAGATATTAAGCGTGTCATTTGTGATATTTGTTCTGGTTCACTATACATTTATATTTAACTCTAATTGCTGTTCCATATTCCATATCTATTTGTTGTTGTTCCATTTTTGTTGTTGTTCGATTTATCTCTAGAGCAAAGATTGTTATCTAATTCTTGTAGGATACATTTGCTGCATTTATTTCCATAGACTAAGGTTTTGCTATTCAATCTTGTTCATAAGACTAGTTGCTGTTCCATTTCCTGTCATTTGTATAATCATTGCTTTGGTGTTGTTATCACTGAAAATGCTGTAGTCAAAAATTTTTAGCCTGGCTTATAGAGTCGGTGTTTTCGCAGCGCCTGAATTATTTTTAGCAATTTCGCAGCGCTACCTGTTTGAGTGATTTCGTAGCGTGCTACGAAACTGGGGATTTGTTCGAGTTTTCAGTGGAGGCCCAAATCATAGCATGCCTATTGTACATTGGCTACAATTGCTGTGGATGAGGTTGATGTGCTTAAAGGTCTAATGCTGACTAAAGGATATAACTCTGGTGTTGTTGCATACAATGCTCTGATCTATGGATTTCGCAAAACAGGGAAGGCACAACAAGCAACATTGCTGTTAAAAGAAATGAAGTTCCCAAGCAATTATTAGAGCAGAATTCTAATGCTCGGCCACCTAGTCCCAGTCTACAGATCTTTCTGAGGACGATGATAATTGTCAAGATATGTTGAGTATGGCAGATGTCTATCTTATCCCATTTCTTTATCTAGCAGTCCCATTGCAATATTTCCGAGGAATTGAAATCAGTCCAGTGCATTCTCATCTGTAGAGTTATTGCAGACAAATGCTGGCCTTTCCCTTTTATCGCCCTATTCAAACTGTCATGAACTTACTAGTGAGTTTTATTTTCAAAATCTTGGCTGAAAGGGCACCCCTTCACTCCTAACATTGACAGTTCTGCAACATAAGAAGGTGATTTGATTTCTTAGAATCTGAAGTGGCAGCTTTGTGATTTAGTTTGAAGACCCAAAAGTTTTGATTGACTTTGTATGTCTAATTTGCATGCAAAGAAAACCTAAAAGGGGTAAATAAAGCTGCTGTTGTTGAAAGAAAATGGTGGTCATGCAGATAAGAGACAGATGGTAATTCACAGCAGATGAAAGCCCTATCTGGTGGCGGACATGCCAATAATGCTGAGAATTCCTTGAGGTCCAGCAGTCCATTACATTGCATGCGCCACATAGTCGAGAGATATTTCAAAAAAAAGGCTACAAGAGTTTGGTGGCCTTGATGCTGTTTGAGATGTTATTTTCAAATCATCCATGGCTGAAAGCGTAGGGCTGTTGCAAAAATGCATAAAGTTGAAGAATTGGAGATCTTTGTAGCTGTAATATTTTTGGATTATTGTTTGATCTACACTTATTTTACAAAACACTGCGGTCTGTATTTCCAAGATCACCTTTTTGATGGCAGTCACATTTTCAAAGTGAACCATTGTGCTTGCATAAGAGTGATTGGATATCCTTCGCAATTTTCAAGAATGCATCATCTCTTTCAATTCAAACATAGGGAAAATAACTCTCGGAGAAAGGAGACATACAATCAAAGATATTAACAGTACAAGAGCGGTTGCATGCTTTATCGCTTTTATATGCATGAAAAAGCTACTTCAAAAGGTTGGAAATCATTCATGTGTGTTTTGTTAAGATCTTAGAAATATACGATGGAAGGATCAGCTTATTGATTCCAGTTAAAGGGAAGGTTAAGGAGCGCATTTCCTGGAATTGATGTAGAACTTTCAAATTATCCCTCCACCATTATTGAAGTGCGTGTTCAGCAAATTGTGCCAGTGTTAAAAACAGGCAGCATTGTGTTTATTTCTGCAGGGGATCACGTTACTCTTAGACCAGGATACACATCACCTCCTTCACACGTGCTTTTAAAATGTCTGATATAAATGAAAATGTCTTGAGTATTATCGAGCACGTTGGTTCATTATTAATGCACATATTGAAGACATGAAAGTGCTCTTTTCAAATGCGGTGATTAATGCCAAGTGTCAAGTAGTTTAATATGCTACAAGGCCGCCATTATTAGTGGCACAAGAGCTGGTATTAGGTTAACTGGTGTCGTTAAAAGGGTGAGTGCGCATTAAATAGAAATAAAAGAAGGATGGCGCAAATGGTAGAGTTCGAAATAGATGAATTTCCTTTGTCAAGGTGGATGGTATTATTTAGATATTGTCTTCTACAAACGTGGTAACGTGCCGGTTACATGCTCCAGCTGGCGACCAAGAAACTTCTCAAGCTGTAAGCCAGGCTTCATCAGAATTTGAGCTCAAAGTTTACATGCTAGGTGATGCCATGTCCTTTTTGAAGAACATTTCCTTGGATAATATCGCTGAAGATGTTGGTGATTTCCAGCCACAGAAGTTTTGGAGTTTAAAGAATTACCAAAGCACAAGTTAAATTCAGAGGGAGATTGTAAATATTCCAAGAACCATGGCTCTCAGAAGACTTGCGCTACATTATATTACATTTATCACACTTTTGATAAGTATGCTATTAGTTTTGCACTCTGTAGCGGAAGTGTTAGGGGGACGATGTGTATTTTGTGGATCAGGGTGCTCACATTGCATTAGATAATGGAATTGTGCGAGTCACCATATCAAAACCAGCGGGGATAATTACAGGCATAGGTTATGGAGGGCTTGACAATTTGCTCGAAATTCTCAACAAAGAAACGAACAAAGGATACTGGGATCTCAATTGGAACGAGCTAGGAGGGTAGGATACGTTTGATGTGCCAAGTGCGATATTTTTTAAAGTGGTCGAGGCTAACAAGGATAAGGTCGAAGTCTCTTTCCTTAGGCCATACAATCCTTCAAGCAGTTGGAAGATGGGACTCAAATGTTGTAGATGTTTTGTTCTCTTCTTATAAAAACAGGCCTTTGGAAAATTGGATCTGTCAACTTATTTGTCTTGTACCCATCCAAATAGCCCGGGCTGAAAACAATGGATTACATCCTTTGCTTGATGGGTTTCAGATACCTCCCCATCACACTTATGCAGATAGCATATCTCTAGCAAACTTGCTCTGTTTTGGCTTATATGACGCTGTGTTGAGTCAGTGGGATGGTAAAATCATGGTGGTCATCTGTAGTTACGCTTTTTAATTTTTCAATGGTGGACAAGGGCGTGTATAGGTCTGGATTCCCCAATATTATTAACTTCTCATTTCTGGAGCCAAAATTCTTCAGCGCTCAATAATATTATCTGACAGGGGATGGATAAGAAGAGTAAAATTGCTCTAAGTAGTCAAGCTGTGTATCAATGTGCTTCCGAGATTATAAGTTGGAGCCAAAATTCTTCACTTATATAATATTGAGCCATGTCTGGTTATATGGATCATGATCAGCTGGAGAAGCGCAGTACTATTCAGGCCTAAACTCACTGTGGCTAGTGCTCATGCACACCATTATGACTATGCTCGGATGCGCAAGGTTTGTGACAAGCAAAAAAAAGTTGTGTTGTTGGCAGACATGACAAACATAAATGGACTTGTTGCAGCTGGTGTAGTTCCATTTCCTTTTAAGTTTGCAGATGTAGTGACTACTACTACACACAGGTCACTCCGTGGTCATCATGGTGCAATGATATTTTATGGAAAGGGCATCAAAGAAATCAACAAGCAGGGGCAAGAAGGTTAAGTATGACTATGAGGAAAGGATTAACGCAGCTGTGTTCCCTGGTTTTCAAGGTGGTCCTCACAATCATATCATAACTGGCTTAGCTGTTGCTCTTAAATAGGCAATTACCTCAGAGTATAAAGCATATCAAGGCCAGATTCAGTCCAGAGGTAACGGCCTATTTCACAGGTTTGTCAATACCACAAGTTCAGCATGCAATTAAAGTTGTTGATGAAGTAAGAAGGATGGAGTGACCTCTTGATCTGTTACAAGTTTCATTGGATGCCACTGTTAGGAAAAAATGCAGCCATGAGCACAGTGTTAGCAGAAACCAGTGAAGAAGACTGTGTTTTCTAAATCACACAGCAGTTTCGTAGCGCGCTACGAAACTGCTGTAGGTGATGATTTTAAAGTGCAGCGCAGCTAGTGTGATACTGTGAGTGGGAGTTGAGGAAGAGAAGCACCTGTCTATTAATATTACTTACAGCACATCTAAAACATGGCAGCATTCCATGCCTGGGGTGATTAAAAGATTTGAGAACATGCTGCTATACTTTGGGAGAATGTGGGAGACAAAGACCGTGAAAACAGAGCATTCCTCTTGATCAATTAATAAGCATACCCGTAACTAGGATCCAAAGCTAGTTCGTTCTGTGTACTTTCCTTCAAAGATACTTCAACCTAAACAGCCAAAGGACATGTGTCAAAAGCCAGAAAAGCATCATGCAACAAGGAGCAAAGATTTAGGATTTTGATTAAATGAAAACCATTTGTGATTTCCGTTTAGCTATTATGTAATTAATAGATTAGTTATGCAATAGATAGGGATAATGAATAGCCATCTTCGAGGCTCCCCTCATGCTGGAGGAGGAAGCTCGAGGTGATTGAGTTTGCTTGCCTATATATGGATCAGGATGAGGATGTATAAAGGGGTTGGATATTCTATAGAAAAACAGAGTTGTTTTGGGCCATTGTAAGACCTTTTTGACAGTAATAGTAAAACAGTGTTATTCTCTTCTCAAGATTCTCGATGGATTGTCATGTTCAAATATAATGATGGTGTTTTATACTTTATGTTCTTTTATAGTCTTGTTGTAATGCAATCACTCAGAATTCATAATCATATGCTCTGACTTCCTGTGTATTCAGCAAGCTATGTTTTGGTGGAGTATGTTTGACATGTAATGCAAAGAGCCTTGATTTCCATGAGATCACTATGTTTTCCTTGTTTACTTAATATATGAGACTCCATAGCCCAATGAGAACCAGTTTAATATGTTTCCAACCAGCTTTGCTTTCATGAATAAATAAAGAGTTAGCCATCTATTGTTTGAAGGATTTTATCAAGAGTTTGTGAGAGAGCCCTCTCTGATCAAAGAGGCTAATCTTTGGTCTAAAGATAGGTTGAAATAGTTACATGAAATCTTGCTTGGTTGCAGCCCTCAGTAGTGATTTTGTGATAACATTTTGGTGCGTCTGCCGGGAGCTTAAGATTGAATTTCTGAAGGTAGCAGGAGTTCAAATGATTTTTAAGGCTGCAAAACTACCTTGGCGACTCCATTGTTGAAGAATTCAAAGTTATATATTCATGGTGATTCCACTGGAGTTATGAAAGACCCAGAAGCGGCTCATCTTTGTTCAAGGTATGCATGCATTGATTTCTCAGGAATTCATGGTTTCCCAAATCATTTTCCCAAGGATGCATACCTTCTAAGGAATGGTCCAAAATTCAACGGTGAAGATTTAAGTTTAACCTTGAATCATATATCAGATTTTTGTGAATTTACACAGCTTCTTAGAGTTAAACATGAGGATGTTTGCATTATGTTATTCTATGATTCACTTCAAGGGAAGTGCAAACAGTGGATTGAATGCTTGCCTGCGGAATCCATTAAGTCATTTCAAGACCTTTGGCTCATGTTTTTGGAGGAATGGACAGATAGGACAGAGGTGGTGACAGAATCTCCCTCAGTTGAAGGTTTTAAACAATGGAATAGTGATCATAGTACAGAAGAAACAAATGAATCTTTTTCTTTGTCCTTATCTTCATATCTGAAATCCTTTGACTGCAAGTCAGAGGATAAGATGAAATTTTTTGATGAAATTGCCAAAGATATTGAGAAAGAAATTGAAGGTTTAGAAGGAAAAATTCAGGCATACAGTTTTCCTGATCATGATTATTATTCTCATAAATTTTTTATGGCTGAACGCATGGAGACTATGTTGGTTCCTCTCTCTTTCACGATTGAGGAACTGAATACTGTGGTTGAAGATCAGTTTGCACAGCTGGAAAGTTTCAAGGAAGGACAAGCTGATCATGTGTTTTGGGACCCTATAGCTGATTACATGGAAGAGTTTTACTCTCCAGTGTTTCAGTTTTCATATGAAGATCAGAGACTATTTCAGTGGCAATGGTCTTTACACTATCACATTGGATCTGAAATCTGATACAGTCAGATAAGATTTCAGTGGCAGCGGTCATCACACTATCACATTGACCCTGAACTCCAGGACAGTCAAAGAAATCAAATATCAGATGAGGCTAATGATTGGCTGCATTGGAAGTTTCATATTGATTGAGCTGAAGAAGATGAAATGGTTAGGGTAGGTAGGTAGGTAAATTGCAAATAAGCTCAAGGTTGACTGAGCATTTATTTTTCATAGGTGTAGCTTTCATTCTCCTACAATCATGCTTGTCAAGCAAATTTCAGTTTGTCAAAATAGATAAGGCACTGGAGCTGCATGTTCTTAGTGCACCACAAGGGCACACTATCCCAAGTGGAGCCACTGTTATCACTGAAAATGCTGTAGTCAAAAATTTTTAGCCTGGCTTATAGAGTCGGTGTTTTCGCAGCGCCTGAATTATTTTTAGCAATTTCGCAGCGCTACCTGTTTGAGTGGTTTCGTAGCGTGCTACGAAACTGGGGATTTGTTCGAGTTTTCAGTGGAGGCCCAAATCATAGCATGCCTATTGTACACTGGCTACAATTGCTGTGGATGAGGTTGATGTGCTTAAAGGTCTAATGCTGACTAAAGGATATAACTCTGGTGTTGTTGCATACAATGCTCTGATCTATGGATTTCGCAAAACAGGGAAGGCACAACAAGCAACATTGCTGTTAAAAGAAATGAAGTTCCCAAGCAATTATTAGAGCAGAATTCTAATGCTCGGCCACCTAGTCCCAGTCTACAGATCTTTCTGAGGACGATGATAATTGTCAAGATATGTTGAGTATGGCAGATGTCTATCTTATCCCATTTCTTTATCTAGCAGTCCCATTGCAATATTTCCGAGGAATTGAAATCAGTCCAGTGCATTCTCATCTGTAGAGTTATTGCAGACAAATGCTGGCCTTTCCCTTTTATCTCCCTATTCAAACTGTCATGAACTTACTAGTGAGTTTTATTTTCAAAATCTTGGCTGAAAGGGCACCCCTTCACTCCTAACATTGACAGTTCTGCAACATAAGAAGGTGATTTGATTTCTTAGAATCTGAAGTGGCAGCTTTGTGATTTAGTTTGAAGACCCAAAAGTTTTGATTGACTTTGTATGTCTAATTTGCATGCAAAGAAAACCTAAAAGGGGTAAATAAAGCTGCTGTTGTTGAAAGAAAATGGTGGTCATGCAGATAAGAGATAGATGGTAATTCACAGCAGATGAAAGCCCTATCTGGTGGCGGACATGCCAATAATGTTGAGAATTCCTTGAGGTCCAGCAGTCCATTACATTGCATGCGCCACATAGTCGAGAGATATTTCAAAAAAAAGGCTACAAGAGTTTGGTGGCCTTGATGCTGTTTGAGATGTTATTTTCAAATCATCCATGGCTGAAAGCGTAGGGCTGTTGCAAAAATGCATAAAGTTGAAGAATTGGAGATCTTTGTAGCTGTAATATTTTTGGATTATTGTTTGATCTGCACTTATTTTACAAAACACTGCGGTCTGTATTTCCAAGATCACCTTTTTGATGGCAGTCACATTTTCAAAGTGAACCATTGTGCTTGCGTAAGAGTGATTGGATATCCTTGGCAATTTTCAAGAATGCATCATCTCTTTCAATTCAAACATAGGGAAAATAACTCTCGGAGAAAGGAGACATACAATCAAAGATATTAACAGTACAAGAGCGGTTGCATGCTTTATCGCTTTTATATGCATGAAAAAGCTACTTCAAAAGGTTGGAAATCATTCATGTGTGTTTTGTTAAGATCTTAGAAATATACGATGGAAGGATCAGCTTATTGATTCCAGTTAAAGGGAAGGTTAAGGAGCGCATTTCCTGGAATTGATGTAGAACTTTCAAATTATCCCTCCACCATTATTGAAGTGCGTGTTCAGCAAATTGTGCCAGTGTTACAAACAGGCAGCATTGTGTTTATTTCTGCAGGGGATCACGTTACTCTTAGACCGGGATACACAGCACCTCCTTCACACGGGCTTTTAAAATGTCTGATATAAATGAAAATGTCTTGAGTATTATCGAGCACGTTGGTTCATTATTAATGCACATATTGAAGACATGAAAGTGCTCTTTTCAAATGCGGTGATTAATGCCAAGTGTCAAGTAGTTTAATATGCTACAAGGCCGCCATTATTAGTGGCACAAGAGCTGGTATTAGGTTAACTGGTGTCGTTAAAAGGGTGAGTGCGCATTAAATAGAAATAAAAGAAGGATGGCGCAAATGGCAGAGTTCGAAATAGATGAATTTCCTTTGTCAAGGTGGATGGTATTATTTAGATATTGTCTTCTACAAACGTGGTAACGTGCCGGTTACATGCTCCAGCTGGCGACCAAGAAACTTCTCAAGCTGTAAGCCAGGCTTCATCAGAATTTGAGCTCAAAGTTTACATGCTAGGTGATGCCATGTCCTTTTTGAAGAACATTTCCTTGGATAATATCGCTGAAGATGTTGGTGATTTCCAGCCACAGAAGTTTTGGAGTTTAAAGAATTACCAAAGCACAAGTTAAATTCAGAGGGAGATTGTAAATATTCCAAGAACCATGGCTCTCAGAAGACTTGCGCTACATTATATTACATTTATCACACTTTTGATAAGTATGCTATTAGTTCTGCACTCTGTAGCGGAAGTGTTAGGGGGGCGATGTGTATTTTGTGGATCAGGGTGCTCACATTGCATTAGATAATGGAATTGTGCGAGTCACCATATCAAAACCAGCGGGGATAATTACAGGCATAGGTTATGGAGGGCTTGACAATTTGCTCGAAATTCTCAACAAAGAAACGAACAGAGGATACTGGGATCTCAATTGGAACGAGCTAGGAGGGTAGGATACGTTTGATGTGCCAAGTGCGATATTTTTTAAAGTGGTCGAGGCTAACAAGGATAAGGTCGAAGTCTCTTTCCTCAGGCCATACAATCCTTCAAGCAGTTGGAAGATGGGACTCAAATGTTGTAGATGTTTTGTTCTCTTGTTATAAAAACAGGCCTTTGGAAAATTGGATCTGTCAACTTATTTGTCTTGTACCCACCCAAATAGCCCGGGCTGAAAACAATGGATTACATCCTTTGCTTGATGGGTTTCAGATACCTCCCCATCACACTTATGCAGATAGCATATCTCTAGCAAACTTGCTCTGTTTTGGCTTATATGACGCTGTGTTGAGTCAGTGGGATGGTAAAATCATGGTGGTCATCTGTAGTTACGCTTTTTAATTTTTCAATGGTGGACAAGGGCGTGTATAGGTCTGGATTCCCCAATATTATTAACTTCTCATTTCTGGAGCCAAAATTCTTCAGCGCTCAATAATATTATCTGACAGGGGATGGATAAGAAGAGTAAAATTGCTCTAAGTAGTCAAGCTGTGTATCAATGTGTTTCCGAGATTATAAGTTGGAGCCAAAATTCTTCACTTATATAATATTGAGCCATGTCTGGTTATATGGATCATGATCAGCTGGAGAAGCGCAGTACTATTCAGGCCTAAACTCACTGTGGCTAGTGCTCATGCACACCATTATGACTATGCTCGAATGCGCAAGGTTTGTGACAAGCAAAAAAAAGTTGTGTTGTTGGCAGACATGACAAACATAAATGGACTTGTTGCAGCTGGTGTAGTTCCATTTCCTTTTAAGTTTGCAGATGTAGTGACTACTACTACACACAGGTCACTCCGTGGTCATCATGGTGCAATGATATTTTATGGAAAGGGCATCAAAGAAATCAACAAGCAGGGGCAAGAAGGTTAAGTATGACTATGAGGAAAGGATTAACGCAGCTGTGTTCCCTGGTTTTCAAGGTGGTCCTCACAATCATATCATAACTGGCTTAGCTGTTGCTCTTAAATAGGCAATTACCTCAGAGTATAAAGCATATCAAGGCCAGATTCAGTCCAGAGGTAACGGCCTATTTCACAGGTTTGTCAATACCACAAGTTCAACATGCAATTAAAGTTGTTGATGAAGTAAGAGGGATGGAGTGACCTCTTGATCTGTTACAAGTTTCATTGGATGCCACTGTTAGGAAAAAATGCAGCCATGAGCACAGTGTTAGCAGAAACCAGTGAAGAAGACTGTGTTTTCTAAATCACACAGCAGTTTCGTAGCGCGCTACGAAACTGCTGTAGGTGATGAGTTTAAAGTGCAGCGCAGCTAGTGTGATACTGTGAGTGGGAGTTGAGGAAGAGAAGCACCTGTCTATTAATATTACTTACAGCACATCTAAAACATGGCAGCATTCCATGCCTGGGGTGATTAAAAGATTTGAGAACATGCAGCTATACTTTGGGAGAATGTGGGAGACAAAGACCGTGAAAACAGAGCATTCCTCTTGATCAATTAATAAGCATACCCGTAACTAGGATCCAAAGCTAGTTCGTTCTGTGTACTTTCCTTCAAAGATACTTCAACCTAAACAGCCAAAGGACATGTGTCAAAAGCCAGAAAAGCATCATGCAACAAGGAGCAAAGATTTAGGATTTTGATTAAATGAAAACCATTTGTGATTTCCGTTTAGCTATTATGTAATTAATAGATTAGTTATGCAATAGATAGGGATAATGAATAGCCATCTTCGAGGCTCCCCTCATGCTGGAGGAGGAAGCTCGAGGTGATTGAGTTTTCTTGCCTATATATGGATCAGGATGAGGATGTATAAAGGGGTTGGATATTCTATAGAAAAACAGAGTTGTTTTGGGCCATTGTAAGACCTTTTTGACAGTAATAGTAAAACAGTGTTATTCTCTTCTCAAGATTCTCAATGGATTATCATGTTCAAATATAATGATGGTGTTTTATACTTTATGTTCTTTTATAGTCTTGTTGTAATGCAATCACTCAGAATTCATAATCATATGCTCTGACTTCCTGTGTATTCAGCAAGCTATGTTTTGGTGGAGTATGTTTGACATGTAATGCAAAGAGCCTTGATTTCCATGAGATCACTATGTTTTCCTTGTTTACTTAATATATGAGACTCCATAGCCCAATGAGAACCAGTTTAATATGTTTCCAACCAGCTTTTCTTTCATGAATAAATAAAGAGTTAGCCATCTATTGTTTGAAGGATTTTATCAAGAGTTTGTGAGAGAGCCCTCTCTGATCAAAGAGGCTAATCTTTGGTCTAAAGATAGGTTGAAATAGTTACATGAAATCTTGCTTGGTTGCAGCCCTCAGTAGTGATTTTGTGATAACAGGTGTGCAGAACGATCTGAGACTGTAGTGAACATTGACATTTGTTGTTTAGTTCCCAAATTGGCTATCTTTTCCTAGATTGTCTTTAATTACATTAGTTTACAGAGGGATGAGTTACCATCACTGTACCTTTGACTGATAAATTGCTATAGTTTTTTGAGTGCATGATTTGAGTTTAAAGTTCTTTTCTATAAGTAGATCTTATTTCAAGCATCTGTTTACTCTTGTATTTAGAGCACTATACTACTAGCATTACTTTGACAAATGACCACCTCAAACTAAGTACACTCTTTGAAATAAAAAATTGTTCCTGGATTGACAAGTTAATGTACGGTAAATAGAGGTGAAAAAGACCCTTTTTATTGCTCGACATTTTGGCGCTGTTGCTGGGGAAGAGTGTAGCCATTTGTTTCTTTTCCAGAGTGATGTAAGAACCTGCTAGGAGAGAATTGGGTTTTAAAAATAGAAGGTAAGAACCTGCGTACAGAGCATGTAATATCCCTGCTCCCTTGCCCGCTTTCCTACAGATTTGTTGCTGTTTTTGGGTAGAAATTAGCATTTGATTTGTGTGTATGACTAAGTAGAAGAAGAGCCAGAACCGATGTACCTACTCAATCAGCTCCGTCAACGACAGTTGTGACAATCAGGTATGTTCCCTGATCCATCTTCTTCTTTTCAGCCTCCATAATATCATGCTCAACAATATAATACAATGTGGCAAAATCAACCTCCCTTCTCGAATTGGTCACAACAACTATTTCCTTCATCATCACCATGGCCAAACCAAACAAGTCAATCGAGTTGGCCAAATTTTCCCTATACTCCACCATATTGGCAAAACAATGTGTATCCAGCACAATGGTCCCCTCCTACCTCACAAAGTCAAGCTTGGTAGACAAACTGGCAAAGAACGATGAATCAGCCAGTAGGAACCATTCTGCTTCCTCAACCTACACTGCTAGCATTACAACAAAACCCTCAATCTAATTTAAGACCGCAACTCCTAGCCTAGCCCAACCCTAATCCAAATAATAGGTCGGTCCAATCTATCCAAATAATTGAAACACCAGAACTAGAAACCGATCTAAGGGAGTGTAATTATCTTTAATTAAGATTTAGGCACATTATAGAAGCAGAGGGAAATAAAACAGCCTAAGTTGAAAATCAGTTACCTATAGAACAACTGCCACAAGAAGAGGATGTGACCAAACAACAAACTCATGATCAAGCAACCACATGTTCTCCCCCATTCCGAGAATGATTAATTATACCATGACCTATACAACATCCTGATTTTGACATTCTGGGAGAACCGAAAAATCTGTACATAAAAATTCCACTCCTCCAAGCCATCCAAGACATCCCAATATATAAAAAGACCATAAAAGAGCTATGTATAAAAAGCCAAGGAGGAAAATAAAAAATAACCCAAAAGTCCAAGTAGTTGGTACCTTATCTAATCTATTATGAGGAAAAGAAACACCCGTTAAATATGAAGACCCAAGAAATCCAATAGTAACAGTACAAATCAATGGACAAACCTTCTCAAATGCCTTAGTTGATCTAAGAGCTGCAATTAATATCTTAACAACCACCACTTGTCAAAAACTGGGCATTACATCAGTAGAACCGACTTCCACTTTATTAGAACTGGCTGACCGATCCGTGGTTAGGCCAGAGGGCACATTGCATGATGTCATGATATCCGTTGATTCCTGGAAGTATCCTGCTGATTTTCTGATAATAAACCCTAAAAAACGACTTGATGGACATCCATTGATTTTAAGGAGAACTTGGCTTGCTACTATTGATGCTTATATTGGCTGCCGACAAGGCAGTATGACAATAACTAGGGGGGCTAATATCAAGAATCTAGCTTTATATCCTTTAGCCCAGCCAAATGTCACAATAATAAAAACTAACAAACATCCTGTATCATACCTCATCGAAAATATTAGATCTCCATTAACCATAGAAGATTCCCTTGATTTCAAAAATCAAACATAAGATGATGCCATTAACAATTTCATTAGCCAAGCTGAATGCAGATCCCACATACAATGTCACATGATAAAAACAGCATTTGATAATGAATTGGAAGAAGATCCTCTTAAAGATACTCATGATCAAATAATACCTACTACCTCTGTCTCAAATAGCAAAACTGTAGAAATTGAGCCAGGAAAGACTTTAAACATTTATGCCAACCTGATTTCCGAACAAGAAGAGAAGTTGATCCAACTAATGAGGAAATACAAAGAAGCATTTGCATGGGACTACCCTGACATGAAAGAAATTGATCCCCAGTTATGTACACACCACATTTACATAGAGAAGGATGTAAGACTCGTTCGCCAACCATAAAGGATACTTAACCCTCATCTAAAAGATATTGTAAAAGCTGAACTTCAAAAACTTTTAGATGTGAACTTGCTCTACCCTATCTCCATTAGCAGATGGGTCTCTCCACTTGTTGTGGTGCCAAAGAAGAATGGAAAGTGGAGGATTTGTGTAGATTATAGAGAGCTAAACGAAGCAACACAGAAAGACCACTTTCCCCTTCCATTCATTGACCAAGTATTAGACACTTTGGCAGGAAAGAAATTCTTTTCTTTCTTAGATGGCTTCAGTGGATACAATCAGATTCAGATTGCCCCTGAAGACTAAGACAAAACTACTTTTACTTGTCCTTAGGGAACATTTGCCTACAGAGTTCTACCTTTTGGCATATGCAATGCCCCTGCCACATTTCAGAGGGCTATCCTTAGCAGCTTTTCAGACTTAATAAATTAAGGGCTTGAAGTATACATGGATGATTTTACACCATACGGGGATGATTGTGACCCAGCATTGGACACATTGGAAAAAGTGTTGCAGTGCTACATTGCCACTAGGCTCTGTTTGAGCCATGAAAAATGCTACATGATGATGACTGAAGGACTTATTTTAGGCCATTATATCTCAGCAATTGGAATACAGGTAGACTCAGCCAAAATCCAAACAATTTTGCTAATTTCCACTCCTACCACTCAAACAGAGGTACGTAATTTTCTTGGATTTTTTGGTTATTATAGAAGATTTATAGAACACTTTTATCATATTGTTGCACCCCTATATGCACTAACAGGTAATGTTGACTTTCTTTGGACAGAAAAATGTGACTGTGCTTTCCAGGATCTGAAAAAGCTTATGTCAACAGCCCCAGTCCTTAGAGGTCCAAATTAGGACTTGCCATTTCAAATTTCATCAGACGCTTTAGATACAACTATTGGAGCATTCCTTGGGTAGGAAAAAGATAAAAAACCATATGTAATTTATTATATTAGCAAGAATTTATCCGCTGCTGAACTGAACTATACTCTTACTGAAAAGGAATTTTTGGCTGTAATACATGTTGTCGATAAATTCAAGCATTATATTACTGGATATACTGTTATCTTGTATACAGATCACTTTGCCATAAAATACTTAGAAAATAAACCAATCACAAATGGTAGAGTAACCAGATGGCTGATTTTATTGCAGGAATTTGATATCAAAATAAAGGACCGACCTGGAAAAGAAAATCCTGTAGCTGATTTTCTCTCACGAATGCCAAAACTAGTGGACGCAGCAGCAATTGAAGATCAATTTCCATATGAACATTTGTTTGCTATCATCGTTAAAACACCCTGGTATGCTGATGTTGCAAATTATTTAGCAGTAGGAAAATTACTGAAACATTTGACTCCCAATGAATGAAAACATATTTTCCAGCGAAGTACTTGATTTTCTTGGATTGGGGGCTACCTGTTCCATACAGGGGTAGATATGCACATCATGAGATGCATTCGTGAAGATGAAATTTTTGACATTTTGAAAGCTTGTCACGATGGACCATGTGGCGAACATTTCACCGATCGAAGAATTGGTCACAAGGTGCTACAAACATGGTATTATTTACCCATGATCTTCAAAGATGCAAAGAAGTTCGTTCAAGCTTGTGACAACTACCAGAGAGTAGGACACCCTGGATAGTCCGAAGAAATGGCCCTCAACCTACATCTAGTTATTGAACCATTTGAGCGATGGGCCCTCGATTTTTTTGGTCCAATTAACCCATCATCGAACCAGAAAACATATATTTTGGTAGCAACAAAATATGTCACCAAATGGGTTGAAGCAGAGGCATTGCCGAGAGCTACAAAATATTTCGTAATACAGTTCCTATTCCATATATTTGTGCGATATGGGCTTCCAAGAGATATAATTATAGATGGTGGACCACAGTTTTCTTGTAACAAGATTTCTGCAACACTAGAAAACTATCATATCCAGCATAAAATTACTACTCCATACCACCCACAAGCAAATGGTTAAGTAGAAAGTAGCAATAAAATAATAGAAGTAGTCCTAACAAAAACCATTGCGTCACATAGACGCGATTGGGCTACAAGATTTCCAGAAGCCTTGTGGGCTTACAGAACAACATGGAGAAGCACTACTGGATATTCACCATACCAACTAGTATTTGGAAAGGAACCCATCTTTCCGATAGAATTCGAATACAAACACTCGAACAACACAAGAACTCGGTCTAGATCTAAACGAGGCACAGATTAACAGATTACAACAGATTCATAAGCTAGATGAAATCAGGCTCTCTGCAATTCAACACACTACATTAATCCAACAACAATGAGCTAAATGGCATGACATTCTCATAAAAAACAAATTCTTCTGCGAAGGAGATTTGGCACTCCTATACGACTCCAGGTTTCAATATTTTCTTGGGAAGATTCAGACTTGTTGGCTGGGGCCATATGAAATCCAGAAGGTACATGATAATGGCGCTCTTACTCTAACCACCATTGACGGATCTGGACATACCCTTAAGGCAAAAGGCCACTGAGTTCAACTATACCACAAACTACTTACTCGGGAATCCTTCTGCCAGCAACTCCGCGAAGACTTCGACATGAAGATTTTAGTGGACGAAGAGAAATATTCCTCACCTCTGGTTCGTTAAGTGATTCAATTGTTTTTACATTCTATATATAATTCTTTTCTTTTGATAGCGTAAAACTGTTCTGTACATTTTTTATTTTTATTTTTGTATTTGCACTTTGTTGTTCCTTTTGAGAAACAATAGCATTTTCACCGACTTGCTGTTCCCTTTTCAAGGAACAACACCTCTGCATTTTGCTGTTCCTTTTCAAAGGAACAACAGTTTCACCATTTTTCTATTCCTTTTCTGAAAGAACAACATCTGTGTACACTTTCGTTTTTCTACTGTTCCTTTTTTTGAAGGAACGACACTTTCATTTTTGCTATTCCTTTTCTAAAGGAACAACACTTTTTGTTTCTGTTGTTATTTTTTTTTCGAAGGAACAACACTTGCATTTGCTGTCCCTTTTTCTGAAGGAACAACACTTTTGTTTTCTGCTATTCCTTTTCTGAAGGAACAACACTTTTGTTTTTTTGTTGTTCCTCTTCCGAAGGAACAACACTTTCGTTTTTTGCTGTATCTTTTTCCGAAGGAACAACACTTTCATTTTTTGCTATTCCTTTTTCCGAAGGAACAACTCTTTCGTTTTTCTGTTCCTTTTCTGAAGGAACAACACCTTTGTTTTTGCTGTTCCTTTTCTTAGAGGAACAACACCTTTGTTTTTGTTGTTCCTTTTTCCGAAGGAACAACATTCTCATTTTTTTGTTCCTCTTTCCGAAGGAACAACACTTTTGTTTTCTGCTGTTCCTTTTTTCGAAGGAACAACACTTTTGTTTTCTGCTATTCCTTTTCCAAAGGAACAACACTTTCGTTTTTGCTGTTCATTTTTCTGAAGGAACAACACTTTCGTTTTATTGTTCCTTTTCTGAAGGAACAACACTTTTGTTTTTTTTGTTCCCTTTTCCGAAGGAACAACGCTCTCATTTTTCTGTTCCTTTTCCGAAGGAACAACACTTTTGTTTTTCTGTTGTTCCTTTTTCCGAAGGAACAACACTTTCATTTTTGCTGTTCCTTTTCCAAAGGAACAACACTTTTGTTTTCTGCTATTCATTTTTCTGAAGGAACAGCACTTGCATTTTATGCTATTCCTTTTCTGAAGGAAAAACACTTGCGTTCTTTGTTGTTCCTTTTTGAAAGGACAACATTTTCATATTCCTTTCACTTACCCTAGTTCTCCTTGCTGTTCCAATTAAAGGACAGTTGTTGTTCCTCTCAATATACAATAGTTTCGAGTCTTTTTTTCTATGATTTGGAGCATGACTATACACTTACGCAATGGATACAAAACAAGAGCATACTAAAATCAACAAATTACATAAAATTTCTATTTTTTTTCGCAAGAAGTTGCTTTGAATTGATAGGAGAAAAGAGGAAAGGACACAACTATTCATCACTTTGCTGTCATTATTCTGCTAATACTGATATGATTGGTTATCTTTATCATGGTGGTTATTTTTAAATTCCCATAATCTTCTTTGATCATTATTAAGTAATAAAGACAAAGGGTATATTTTTTTTTCTATTGAGATGTTAAGACTTCTTCCACCATTCCTACTCTCAAAGAGTTTTGAACCACCCTTTTTGTATAAACAGGAAAGTACTTCATAAAAGAGAAAAAAAAAGAAAGAATTTTTTTTTATATGATTTGCTAATATGGGTTGTCAAATGAAGGATAGGGGGTCTCATCAAGAGCCAGCCTACAATGATCATAAGGAAGAAAGTGAAGTGGCATTCCCACTATGGCCACCACACCAGGGATATGATCTAAGAGACACATCAGAGAAAATAATAATGAGTCCTTGGAACAGGAGGTCTCATCACAAGCCGACCTGCCCACCTTTCACTCCTTCTTGGTGAATGGCATTATGGTTTATTTGGTTACCAAGCCAGCATAATGACCTCCATTTTGACATTGCACAACACTTCCTAAGCATACATAAAGGATCATGGTTCCATGGGTGAAAAAAACAACTCTATCAAAGTTATGGACACCTGTGGGAAATAGAGCTCTGTTGATGGTATTGAAGTCACATTCCTTATACACCAATAGCAATTATCAAGACCCTTCTTTGTCTTATACCTTTGTAATAGGTCAAATAAGATTATGTATATAACTTCCCCAAACCTTTAAACACATGAAAATCTATTACAACCAATCATGATGTAAAAAATTGATAATGACTGCATCAGACTTTCTGTGCACGTCAGCTATCCTATCCTCCCAGCCTCGCATCATATCACGACATTCTCTTATTTATTAAGCGACTCTATTATACACCTCCATTTCGGAAACCTGCTCCTTTTGTAAACATGGCATCTCGGTATACACTGTTCCTTTATGACTCTGTACCATGGCAGTTCAGCACGCCTCTCCCTCATTTGACGGGCGAGGATGGCCTATCACATTGTAGGGGGGAAGCAGGTGACCTCATAATTTTCTAGTATACGTGTCAGACCATTATTCAGAGAATTTTCACTTGGGAATATTAAGGCATAACGGCATATTTTTTTCTAATTTTCATGGCTTGTTGTTCCTAAGATATTTCTGTATTATGCTCTGCAACAATTAGTAAGTGACTCAGATTTTGAATGAGCTTGCTGTTTTGTTATTTTCTCTGTATTTTCTAACAGTTTGAATAGCCTGTTGTTCCATTCCCATCTTTGCATTTTTATAGTGTGCTAAAGCATGGGAGGAAGATCAATTCGGAGAGAACCACAGGTATTGACAGTTTCTGATGCTTCACAGGAAATCATAACAAGGGCAGGATGGATAGTTTATCTCAATCGTTTACAAGAATCGAACGAGACTGTAGCAATAGAATTCTTGCAGAACTTGCAAGAACATCACTCCATGGTAAGAGGCAGACACATAACAGTCACCGATGACATAATTGCAAAGGTCTCGGTACTGCTAGCCACTAGACCTGCGTGGACTCTAAAGAAGGAGAGACTGCGAAAAATCATAAAAATATTCCAAGATGAAGGCCACAACCTGACTGTAAGAGGAAACGAAGTTCTACCAGAAACATTAGGAGAATCGTGGGTAGAATTGGAAAAAGTCATCCAGAGCTACATCATCTATGAAGGCAAGAAAGACGTGATAAGACCACGCCACCTTAAACTTTTAGCCGTATTAAAACAGAAATGCTTTGTGAATTTGCCTGCATTTTTAAATTCTTTACTACATGATGTTGCCCGAAGCTTGAAAAATCACGATACGTAGAATCAGTAGTAGGTCACCATGGGCTGATGCAACTAATAGTTAGCCACAGTCTTACTCAGCAATAGAGCAGTTGGGAAGAACTAATTGTCACGATAAACGGGGGACTGGCTCTGCCAGCCCCAAAACGATAACATGCTACCAGTACACCGAATAGACCATTCAAATGAAGGAAATCAGTTAGATTGGCATGGATCAGAGGGAGGCTGGAAAATTCCCAAGGGAATACCAACCAACCAGTGGAGATAGATGATTCAGGGGATGAGCAACCCCCGCAATTGGAAGGAGAGGAGAAACAGGAGAAATTGAAGAACCAAGATCTCCTCTTAGGATAATTCAACCATTAAGTAGTCTAGATAAGGGAAGTGCTGCAAAAATAATTTATAACGAAGTTGAAGAAAGCCAAGAGCCAAAATCCCCCCAGACATTAGGCACTCTCATCATTCCAGATAAAGGAAGTATTGTTAAGGCCATTCCTATTAAATCCATTTCCCCTCGACAGCCTCGGAATACCCTTCTAGATATCCCAGAAGGTTGTTGGCATATATTTGACCAAATGGCCCAGAACCAGCCAAACACCCAAACCTCTACATTGCAATACCCCATTGTGGATACTGTAGCTAATGCACCTATGAAAGCAATTCCTCTCCAGCATATCCCTACATTCCATGGCCTTACATCAGAAGATCCATATGCATTCTTATTTGAATTTGATGTGCTATGGAGAGGATATGACTATACCATCGATCCCCAGAAACTGAAATTTCTCCCCTCTACATTAAAAGGGGCTGCTTTAAGATGGTTTATGGGATTGGGTGGTGGTGTTATAAACAATTGGGATAAAATGAAAGATGCTTTTCTAAAGAAATATTAGGACTATTGCAGGTCTAGAGAATTAAAAGATGAAATATTTCAGATGGTAGCTAGACCAAATGAAGCATTAGAGGAGTATGTTGAACATTTCTAGTATAATCTTCAAAGATCTCCTTATGCATCATTAACCTTACCGGATAATGTATTAAAAAAACCATTAATTAGGGGAATGAAGGAACAGTGGATTGAAACACTAAATATTATGGGAAAAGGAGATATTTATCAGGAAAATTTTGCTAACATTATTGATTTATGTATCAGGAGCTTGAGAGGTAGCACAAGAGTAAAACCAGCGAAACATGATAGGTTTACAAGCGACAACAAGATCTCTGCAGAGGGAGTAACTTGCGCAAAAATTGGGAATTTATTAGAAAACTTTAAAACTGACATATTGGGGACACTGACAACAAAACTTGATATTATGCAGGCCAAACAAAAGCAAGCAGAGGCAAAACAGAATTTGGCAATCTTCTATCCCAGATGTATTAAGAAACACAGCCACAAGGAGTGTCCATTAGATGCAGTCCAAGTTCGCGCCATTTGTACAAAAGACCACTCTACAGAGAGTTGTCCCTCACTTCCTAGATTGAAAGCAGTATACAAGGAAGCAGAAGAAGAACCGAAGGAGCATTCTGCTCATGACAAAGATGCATCCGAAGAATTTTGCGATGAGGAAGAAGAAGAAGAGAATCATTTTGTTCATGATGAAAGTATATTTGGAGAGAAAAGTGATGAAGATACAGAATAGGAACAATCCACTCCCAGCCAGACTACATCGGAAGAATTTCATGAAGGAGAAGGGGTGGAAGAAGAAGCCATCCAATAAATAATAGAACAATCTAGGGTTTTTACTCTTGAACAACCCGATCAGGACAATGAAGAAGCATCCCAATAAGAGAACTAGGAAATTGGCCAAGATGATAGTCTAGGACTGAGTAAATAGATAACTGTTCTTTCTAGGAAAACAGAAGAAATTAAAATATTATGAAAAGAATAGCAAAGACTGCTAAATGTGATAGCATGACTTCAACAACAAATCAGGGTTTTGAAAATGGGAAAGAGAGCAAAAGGGACATCGGGGGTAAGACATGCAACCACTCTGGTGAAACCCCTCAAGAAAAATATTAAGAGGACTCAAGTCCAGCTTACCATTCAAAATGAAAAGGAACAGCATTCAACTGTTGCCCATGTTGAAGTACAAAAAGATGATATATCGGCTCATGACAAAGAAGTTCAGACAGAGGCACAGTATTATGAAGGAATTCAAACCATAAACATGAGATGATGCAATAAGAAGATTCAAGTAAACCTTCTTCTTACAACTACCATGTGGGACAGTGATCTGAGGACAGTAACTCTGCGAAAGGACTTGGTGCAAACCCAACAAATAGTAGAGAAATTGATAGAACAGACTGTCTCTCGAGAAAAGTATGAAAAATTACAACAACAGCTGAGGAATGTCAACTTATCTGAAAGCCAAGCCTTTGAAGGATGGTGAAAGGAAGAAGAAAGGGTCAAAAAGGTAACTCATAGACTAGATGTAGTTGTCAAACAAATGGATACCTTATTCTCTTTGTATACTGACATCCTAACATGTAGAGCACCTGCTAGGAATTATGCCTTGTTTTTAATGGAATGATATTTGCAATTGAAAATTAAATCTCTCAAAGTAGGAGCCCCGATAGAAATAAATACTATTGATGTTTTCATAAATTGTTGTAAACACTATGGGGTGAAGGTTCAAAGATTATTATGTGAATTCTATCTACATAACCTTGTGTTAGATCAAGAAATAGAGCACAACCCCGACCCTTTCGTTGGGGATATCTAACTGTAGGCATTCATCTCTTTTGGTGTTAATCAAATCAAATGGCTTAAAGCCTATAATGCCTTTCAATGACAAGAAAATGGATTAGACTTATGGGTGTGAGCTGATCCTAGAGACCCATGGCAGTTGTGGAATAAACATAGGAACCTCATGAGGACTCCGAGCGTGATTGAGGCATTAGGACCCATTCATATAGAAATCAATCAGCAAGGGATAGAATATTTCTTTACCATTAAGGACCTTGCCATTGCAGGTGCCAAATTTCGATATCACACTTCTAATCCGAACAATCAACTCAGGGAACCGTTTAACTATGAAAGCTTTAAGCTAGCTGCTGATCGCTTGGGTATTTATGGTGACCTTATTTTGAGAGAAGGACCATCTTGGTTAGGTTGTAGGTTTCGCAATCCAGTTATTTGGCACCCTGCACCTGGATACCAAGCCTTGTATGAAATGCCTGAGGGTCAGATAGGACATCTTTTTGAACACCTAGCTAGGCATCATGGTTGTAGACCACCTCATGAGGTCTCGTCTCCAGCCTACTCTCTCACTGCCTTGCATGTCAACTACAATGTTTTCATAAGCGCATTAAAAAGGGTAAGCAGGGGGATGTGTGGAGTACTGAAGAAGGTATGTTATTATCGTCTATTTTGTCATCTTTTCTTTAAAACTCATAACCTCTTTGCATCATGAACTAGGTAGATAATAAGAAATTATGAAAAAATCTATGGGATTTGTATGCAACACAAAACAACTAAAAATTTCCCTTTTCTTATGCAGGAAAAGGAGAAAACGGAAGATTTCCATCCCAAAGGAAAAGACAGGACAAAGTTAATTGTTGTCCCTTTGGCAGGGAACTGCATGCAAACAAGGCGATCCAAATTGGAGCGTATCGGCCAGGAAAGGGAAAAGGAGATATAAAATCGGCGCAAGAGAACAAGGGGATAACTGAGAATTAACGGGGATCACTATCTTAACGATTTTTGCATCATTGATATCTCCGCTTAGCTGTTATAAGAAGGGGTAGCACAGCTAGCTCAGGGGACGACTTGTTGCTATTTTTATGTAATTCTCCTTTGTATTTGAAACTTTGGTCATAGACTCTCGTTGAAGAGTGATCCATTGTAACTCTGTTTGATTGTTTTAATATAAATTTGGTTGCCATTCCATCTTTGATTCTGGAGTAATCTCAAGCGGTGTGTCCCTGGAGGCTAAGGGCCCAGCCCTAGTGGAACACTTGCTCTTGTACCATTATTTCTAATTCATGTGTGGTTTTCATTATTTTCTCTATTCGGTAATCTGATGAGTTTTTCTATTTTACATCACGATTCTATTATATTTTGTTTATGATCAACTAAGTAATGTTGTTCTCTGTAATAGGAATGTTGTATTGCTCATTTTGACTTTGTAATGCATTCTTGTTCCTTTAACCATTGATATAAAATTGTTGTTTCTTACAGAATACTATTGCTATTCAATTATCGAGTAATCGTGATGTAACATTAATAAGTTGGTATTACTATATTTATCTATGTTTTACACTTAATCACGATTGTTGTTCAACTGGCATTATTGTTCCATTACGAATTACAATTGTTATTCTTTATAACTGAGATTCATACTTGTTGTATCGAAGTTAGATTACTGTTTCTTCTAGATATCAAGCGTGCCTGTGTGATATTTGTTCTGGTTCACTGTACATTTATATTTAACTCTAATTGTTGTTCCATATTCCATCTCTGTTCGTTGCTGTTCCATTTCTGTTGCTGTTCGATTTATCTTTAAAGAAAAGATTGTTATCTAATTCTTGTAGGATACGATTGCTACATTTATTTTCGTAGACTAAGGTTTTGTTGTTCAATCTTGTTCATAAGACTAGTTGTTTTTCCATTTCCTGTCATTTGTATTATCATTGCTTTGGTGTGCAGAATGATTTGAGACTGTAGTGAACATTAACATTTGTTGTCTAGTTCCCAGATTGATGATCTTTTCCTGGATCATCGACTCTCGTTGAAGAGTGATCCACTGTAACTCTGTTTTGATGTTTTAATATAAATCTGGTTGTCGTTCCATCTTTGATTCTGGAGTAATCTCAAGCGGCGTGTCCCTGGAGGCTAAGGGCCCAGCCCTGGTGGAACACTTGCTCTTGTACCATTATTTCTAATTCATGTGTGGTTTTCATTATTCGCTCTATTCGGTAATCTGATTCAAGTTTTGCTATTTTACATCATGGTTTCGTTATATTTTGTTTATGCTCAACTAAGTAATGTTTTTCTCTGTAACAGGAATGTTGTGTTGTTCATTTTGACTTTGTAATGCATTGTTGTTCCTTTAACCATTGATATAACATCGTTGTTTCTTACAGAATACTATTGTTATTCAATTATTGAGTAACTGTGTTGTAACATTCATAAGTTGGTATTACTTTATTTATCTACGGTTTACACTTAATCACGATTGTTGTTCAACTGGCAAGGATAATTTTAGGGGCGAATGTTCGCCATTTGGCGAAATTAAGGGGTTTTAAATTTTTAGTGGGCGAATATTTTGTATCATAGTACATTTTTACAAATCACCTCAAATAGCCCACCTTATTTTAAGGGAGAGGGTAAAAAATGTAAATTTAGCCCTTGAAATTAGGACTTACAACCTTCCATTCGCCCATTTTCAAGAATAGGTTTTATTTAAGTGAATCCATTCGCCCATTTTCAAGAATAGGTTTTATTTAAGTGAATCCTATGGGCCAAATACCATATTTATAAAAGAGGTATGGTAAATTAATAAAAATATAAATAAATGAGAGGTATGGTAAATAAATAAAACATTTTTTATATTTACTCCATAAGTCACCTTATATACATGTAAGGGTGTAAACAAATAAAAATATAAGTAAAGTGGAGGTATGGTAAATAAATAAAACGTCTTTTTATACTTACTCAAAAGGTATGGTAAATAAATAAAAATATAAATAAACTAGACGTATCGTAAATAAATAAAACCTCTTTTTATATTTAGTCCATAACCCTTGTTTCTATTTATGAAGGCTCAAGAAAGAGGTTTTATTTAAGTGAATCCTATGGGCCAAATACCATATTTGTAAAAGAGGTATGGTAAATTAATAAAAATATAAATAAACGAGAGGTATGGTAAACAAATAAAACATTTTTTTATATTTACTCCATAAGTCACCTTATATTTACGAACACTCAAAAAATGGGTTATATTTAGGTGAAACCTATGGCCAAAATACTATGGGACAAATACCATGGACTAGATTGTTATTAATACCATGCAAAAAACCATTATTAACCCTAATATTAGAATTAATAAAAATAAAAATGGCACATGGTATTGACCCATGGTATTCACCTGGAATGTAGCCTATTTAAATGGGGGAATTAAACCAGCATGTAGCCTATGCTAAGATTCACTAGGACTTTACAAAGTTTTATTATTTAGTGAAAGACTCGCCAAGATCTTACAAGATTTTATAATTGAGTAAAATATTCGCCATGCCTGGTGAGAGATTCGCCAAAAAATTATATATACATATTATATTATTGACAAAATCGCCTTCCATTTTTCCTATATACCATGGAGATTCGCCCATTTATTATATTTATAAATTTAGGGGGGGTTCTTAAAATTTTCCCTGTCAACTGGCATTGCTATTCCATTACGAATTACAATTGCTATTCTTTATAACTCAGATTCATACTTGTTGTATCAAAGTCAGATTACTGTTTCTTCTAGATATCAAGTGTGCCATGTGTGATATTTGTTCTGGTTCACTGTATATTTATATTTAACTCTAATTGATATTCCATATTCCATCTTTGTTCGTTGCCATTCCATTTCTGTTGCTCTTCGATTTATATTTAGAGAAAAGATTGTTATCTAATTCTTGTAGGATACGATTGCTGCATTTATTTTCATAGACTAAGGTTTTGTTGTTCAATTTTGTTCATAAGACTAGTTGTTGTTCCATTTCTTGTCATTTGTATTATCATTGCTTTGGTGTGCAGAACGATCTGAGACTGTAGTGAACATTGACATTTGTTGTCTAGTTCCCAGATTGACCATCTTTTCCTGGATTGCCTTTAATTACATCAGTTTATAGAGGGATGAGTTACCATTACTGTACCTTTGACTGATAAATTTCTATAGTTTTTTGAGTGCATGATTTGAGTTTTAAAGCTCTTTTCTATAAGTAGATCTTATTTCAAGCATCTGTTTACTCTTGTATTTAGAGCACTATACTACTAGCATTACTCTGACAAATGACCGCCTCAAACTGAGTACACTCTTTGAAATAACAAATCGTTCCTGGATTGACAAGTTAATGTAGGGTAAATAGAGGTGAAAAAGACCCTTTTTACTGCTCAACAATCTTTCTGACTTCAGAGGCTTTAACCATGCATTCACAACTTTGGGTATTTTTGTTCTTCCAGAATCTATTATTGATGTATTGGTTTAGTTGTCTTATCCTACACAAACTTTTAAATTCAAGATTAAAATGCAATATATGTTGATAATATTTCCTTTAGGTAGCATTTCCTCATATATACCTAATTGTGTTTCGAGGTCATAATGATATATTAGGCTGAAATGTGCTTGTGTTGCTGGATAGACTCCTCTTTGATCCTTAACAAAACCTCATATCCTTTAAAACCAACCCTCTTTTTTGCAAAGTTATATATGGCATTTTTAATTTTAATTTTTTGTTGTATTTTATAGGAGCCAAATTAAATAGAAGGCACAACTCCAAATCTAAATAGAAGCTGCAATTTGAACACAAGTCCAACACAACAACAATTTTGAGGGAGAAGGACTTTGCTTGGGCTTACTGTGACAAGATTCTTGGAGACCCTAAGATCCTTTGTAAATTTTTCAAAACAAAATGTAGTGGAGGAACTTATAGGCTAAAGTACCACCTTGCACAAATACCTGTCCATGATACAGGTCTCTGCAAAAACGTTGATGAAAATGTCAAACACCAAGCAACCTTGGCCATTGATATGTTGAGTCAGCATAATGCAAAGAAAGAAAAAAAAAGAAGAAATAAGAACTCTTGGAGTTGACACTTATAGATTAAAGTACTACCTTGCACAAATACCTGTCCATGATACAGGTTTCTGCAAAGACGTTGACGAAAATGTCAAACACAAAGCAACCTTGGCCATTGATATGTTGAGTCAGCATAATGCAAAGAAAGAAAAGAAAAAAGAAGAAATAGGAACTCTTGGAGTTGACACTTTTTCTTCCACTACCCCATTGTCATAACCCTCCGTTGAATCCTCAATGCAGTTCCTAAGTTTCCCACACATGCCTCCAAGTCCAAGTCAAACTCAAAGCCAAATGAATTCTCCTTCATTCAACATTGGAGGTGGAAACATAAACAATTTTTTTCTCCCCGAACAAAACCCGATTCCCAACCTACCTTGGATACCATTGGTTGGAATAAAAATATCCATAGTCAGGCAAGGAAGGTCTTTTCTAACTTTTGGTACTATTCTAAGATACCTTTCCACTGTGCCATAAGTCCTTATTAGCAAGCTATGATTGATGCAGTTGTTGTTGCAAGTCCAGGGTTCAAAGCTCCTTCATTAGAGAGCATTAGAACAAATTTGCTATTAGAAAGTGTTGAATATGCCATGCTTGTGCTATCTGAGTTTCATTCATCATGGGTAGAAACAGGGTGCATGATCATGAGTGATGGATGGACAGATCATAGAAATATAACTTTAATAAATCTCCTTGTATCTTGTCTAGTAGGTACAATGTTTCTCAAATCAGTGTATGCCTCAGACAAGGTTAAGAGTGCACACCTTATTTTTGAAATGATGGAGGAAGTCGTTCAAGAAGTGGGAGAAGAACATGTTGTACAAATTGTCACCGACAATGCAACTCATTATATGGCTGCTGGTATACTTTTTGAGATTAGGCACCCCACTATTTTTTGGACCTATTGTGTTGTCCATTGTATAGATTTGATGCTTGAGGACATTGGTAAGCTTCATTGGATACATGAGGTTGTGGAGAAGGAAAAATCCATAACCAAATACTTGTAAAATCACATTATTTTCCTAATCACCATGAGAAAATACACCGAAGGTAAAGAAATTGTTCGACCTGCAGTGACTAGATTTGCAAAAAATTTCATATCTTTGCAATTTGTGGTTGAGCAAATGATAAATTTGAAAAGGATGTCCTTGGGACCTAAGTGGATGGAATCTAAACATTCCAAGACCCTTGAAGGCATTGAAGTTGTTTCACTTGTGTTTAATGATGATTTCTGGAAAGATGCCGAAGAGATTATTACTGTGACGGAGTCCCTTGTTAGAGTTCTCAGGTACTTAAAGTCTTTTAACTTTTTCATGTTTTAAATTTCATTTGAAGGTTTTTTTTTATTTTCAATGTTTCGTATTAATTTAAATTTGAAAGCTTGAACTTTTAGGATGGTTGATGGTGACAAACCCGCTATAGGTTACATTTATGAGGCAATGGATTTGGAAAAGGAGGCCATCAAAAGAAGATATGGGGATGAGGAGGAAAAGTATATGTCTCTTTGGGACATTATTGATGCACACTGGGATAGGAAATTGCATTCCCCCTTACATGCTGCAAGGTACTTCTTAAACCCATATTATTTTTATGATAAGAGAAAATTTAATGAGGATGGGGAGGTTCACAGAGGACTTATGACATGCATGGAAAGGTGCTTCCCTGATCTAGAATTTCAAAGTCGTGTCTTTTCCCAACTATAAGATTATAGAGCACAACCTAAATTATTTTCCTATACCAGTGTTATACGAGAAAGGTCTAAGGTGTTGCCAAGTACCCTTTGAGGCTTGATGGCTTTATCAGTTCATTAAATTTGTTTAAACTTTATTTTTTATGTTAAATGTTTTATTAAATTTTGTTGTCTTTTTAAGTTTTTACTATATAGTATTTTGTACATCTACTCACGAACCATTGCCACTTGCTAGGTCTTTGGTGGAAAAACTTTTGTAGTGATACGCTAGATTTGAAGAGATTCGCCAATTAAATCTTAAACCAAGCATGCAGTGCTTCAGGTTGTGAGTGCAACTAGAACATGTTTGAGAAAATACATCCTAAGAAGCACAACCGATTGACACAAAAGCGCTTAAATGACCTTGTATTTTTCCATTACAATCTAGAATTTTGCAACAAGAAAATACTAGGTGAGGGCTTGAATTTGAAGGTTTCATAATCTGATTTGGAATTTAAAGTTTAAACTTTAAAGTTAAAGTCAAACTTATTCGCATTTCAATTTCTCATGATAATGATAGGTTTGGATCGTTCACCAATAGACCTTGAAGAGATAGATTAACAAAATACAAATGCAGCATATTGGGTCCAATTGGAGGAGGCTCCTCTTTTAAGCCTACATGACTTGAAGAACTTTGAGAGTCAAGCAAGCAGAGGAGTGGGAAGAATCACTTCTAGTTCTCACTCTTAAGAGTCTTAGACTCTTAGTTACTGATTTTTTCTAATTAGTATGCAATTGTTTGTAAACTTTTAGAAGTAGTTGCTTCTAGTTCTATGTAGTTACTAGTTAGGAGTCATGACTCAGTACTTTGGATCATGTTTGGACTCATAACATATATGAGATTCTTATTCATTCATGATTTTTTGGACATCTATTGATATTATGAATTGTTTGGACATGGCTTTACTGAATATCAATGAAAAAAGTTTTTTTTTTTTTTAATTCAATATATGTGTATATTTTCATTTATTGAATTCACTGAATTTTTCCTGTTTTTTTTTTTTTCCAATTTTTCCCCATTCTAATTAAAATTCTTAGCTCTTTTGCCTTACCGATTTATTGTCTATTCCAAGTCTAGTAACATTGGTTAGAAGTTTCATTCTTCACTTATGAGTGCTAAGGTGTGCTAGAGAGTGCCAATGCCTGGTAAGGAGTGTTAGGGAGTGCTAGCACAACACAAGGGAGAACTAGGTAAAAATGCGTGGAAGTGAATGAATATGAGGGTGTGTTGGGGAGTGTCAATCAGTGCTAGTTGTCATGCCAAGGAGGGAGTGACAAGGTATGCTAAGAATGGCTAAGGCATGCCAGGGAATATTAGGGAATGCCAAGATGTGCTAGAGTGTGCTAGGTAGTTTCGGGGTTTCCTAACATGTGCCAAATAGTGCCAAGTCATTTCGGGTGCTAAGACATGCTAGGATGTGCAGGGTGCCATAGTATGCTAATATGCATGGAGTTTCAAAGAAACAAAAGGAATAACCAAGCTAAAATGAAAGGAAATAAACACATAAGAGGGTTAATAAGTTGGGACTTTATCGTTTTCAAAAGGGGCATGCTAGGCACACTAATAATATGTTCAAATACATACCAAGTGCCAATGTGTGCCAAGTGCTAATTTTTGTCAATGCAATATTATGCCAAGGAGTTCCAAGGCATTCTAGGGACTACAAGGAATGCCCACACATGATAGGGGAGTGCTATGCTATGCTATGGAATGCCAGCATGTGCTTTGGCATCCTACTCATGGCAAGATGTTCTAGGTACAAAGATGTTCCAGGTACAAAGATGTTCCATGACATGCGACGTGCCAAGGAATGTTAGTGTATTGTTCCAAAGCATGTTAAGTTGTGCCATGAGTGTTGACGAGTGCTAGGTCTCTCTCATTAATAAAATTGACAGAGCTTGATTACGTATTAAATAATATAGTTCCTACACACACTAGTGGAACTCTATTTAAAGGAAATTTGCTAGATAATAAACCTAATAGAGATGAATCATGTGTTGACTCATAGGAATACTATATTCTTGTGACTTGAGGGAAATGATACACACTAATTACTTCTTAACAAATTTATTGGCTATTATAACAACTATGACCTTGGACACATAATGAAAAAGACTCCACAACAATGGTCTTAAATCATTATATTTTGACAAAAAATATAATAATATGTACATAACGTCATCAAAAACTCATTGGAATGATCAATTATGACAAAAAAAATTTGACTGTTACCAAAAGTAACCAAAAATAGCATTGGTGAGGGTCAATAAAAGATCGTCACTTGAATTGTCACCAAAGTGAGAATTAATGATGGGTCTTTAACGAACCTCACCAAAAGTGTCACCAAAGAGAGAATTAGTGATGGGAAATTAACAACCCTCACCAAAAGTGTCATTGAAAATGGCTTTGGTGAGAAGCCTTCAAGTACCATTACTATATACACTTACAACAATGATTTTTTAAAGACCGTCAACGTGTGCGACATTGGTGATGGATCTTAAAGGTCCATCGCAAGCATGAAGTGCCATAAAAAACTAATTGGAATAATAAATGATGATGAAAATTTATTGACCGTCACCACAAGTAACCAAAAACATCATTGGTGACGGTCAATAAAATATTGTCACTAGAATTGTCACCAAAGAGAGAATTAGTGATGGGCCTTTAACGACCCTCACCAAAAGTGTCACCAAAGAGAAAATTAGTGACAGGCCTTTAACAACCCTCACGAAAAGTGTCATTGTAAATGGATTTGGTGACAAACCATAAAGTACCATCACTATATACACTTACAACAATGATTTTTTAAAGACTGTCACCATATGCGACATTGGTGATGGACCTTAAAGGTTTGTCACAAGCATGACCATCACCAATGACCTTTTTTCTTGTAGTGATAATAAATGTTGTTGCAACTATGTGGAGAGCACATATATCCTTCTTGGTGATTCTTAGATGAATATAAAACTAATATGATCAGATATGCATTCACGACCTATGACTTACATGTTTTTCATGTGTTTGACAAAATGTCTAGTGTGTTCTAGGAATTCTAGGTTAAGATTTTGATTTGAAATTGAATTTTTAGTTTCGTTTTCATGTTAATTATGATCTTGGAAAGCCTTAGGCAATTTTGGGTAGTGGTTTGGAGAATGACCTAAAAAAGTGGCACAAATCTTGGGACCACATGCTTAGAACTGAATATTTTAGGTCATAACTGCTGGAAGATAAGCGTATGAGTGCGACTATAGCCTCATAAATGCGTGCATGCATTTTTGTGGGCCCAAGGTAGAGAAAAAGGGTTCCAACTCAATGTTTGGTCACCTAGTGTGGTATTTTAGCCTTTGAGTGACCTGTATTCCTTGTGGGATGTCAATAAAGTTGTTGATTTGCCTACCCCACTTCCTTAACTAGAACTAGGGGGTCAATTTAGGTCATAGTGACACTCATCTCATATTTACCCTAGTGGGCTTATGAAATTAGGTGAATGTGGGAGGAGGAATTACGTTAGCAGATTAGACTATGCGGGAATGCACTTGATTGTTCAAGCCATACAATGGTTTACACATGCATAAGAAATGGCCTTGATTTCTCTAAAGAGAAATATATATAATAGTTTCCCACATCTCTTCATTGTATGCTCAAATGATCACCAGATCGCACTAGGTCAAAAAATCCATCATATGTCTATACACATCACATTTGATTGAATACAAATTGCAATACAAGAAAGCAATTTCCAGTTCTAGATCAAAGCATTTTTTATGCCATAACATTAACTTACCATTTTGGATATACCTCAAATCAAATAATAATTATAATTTCCAACTTAGATCAACCACAATCCTTGCTTCCATACATTGTAGATTGAGTTTTATTATTTTTGCTCATCACACTAGAATTTAACCACCATTTTGTGATGTAGGAGCATTCAACCCAAGGAAAATCATTGTATTTTAGTAGACATAAGGGGTCATGTGTTTTAAGGAAGTTGGTTTCCTAAGTCCCAAATTAATGTAATATTTAGGCTTTTAAGTGATTAGAATAGGAATTAATTAGATGTGTGAGGATATTTGTAAATGCTCTCGAATAAATGAGAACATGAGTGGCTAATAATGACAAATGAGTTAGAAGTCAGTTATAACTCAAAAGGCAGTTTCATGATTCGAGGAACTAGAGAGAGTTCTTAGGAACTAATTGAAGTTAGAAGTGGACATAGAGGACATTTAGGATTTAGTTCAATAGATCTAGGATTTGAACCAGAGTTAGTTCAAAAGAACCCTTCTGGTATAAATGTAAGCCTACCGGCAAAGTAAAGAGAGGAGGCCACTGACACTGAGGATTAGGCTTGTGAGAGACAGAGAGTCTCGAATGTAATCATTTGTTTATACTTAGGTTTATTCCTAACTATGTAATTGTGGGAAATGAGTATTTATGAATGAATTATATGTGAATTAATAGGTTTTGTAACAAGGGTTGCAGGAAGAATTCTGAAGGACACGCAGAGGAGTAGAATGATTCAGAGGAATCATAAAGGGATCTTTGAATCTAGTTGAAGATCAGAGTGAAGCTCTGGAGAAGCTATGAAGCGAGAATTTGTAGAGGAGTTAAGCTCAGAGAAAGTTTAGCAGCAGAAGAGCAGAAGTCAAAACCTTGAAGAAATAACCCAAAACCATAGAGAAACGTTGAAGAAACAACCAAAAACATAAAGAAAAGGACGAGGGAAGAAGCGAGTTGTTGAAGTTTAAGTACCGTTGGATCTTACAGATCAACAACATAGGAAATAAGGAACAAGAACCATCGATCTCATAGATCGACGGTCATCGAATGCTGAAGGAGTGCGGAGGATAATCAGTAAAGAATAGTATTCAAAGGTAGGAAAGTGGATTTCGGGTGGAAGGAAGGGTCGTAAGCATTTTTTACTGATTGGATCTGACTCCATTCATAACATGACATGTAGTAGAGAAGTGGGGAAGGGAAACCACTTCATCAGGCGGTTAAACCCCATGCTTGTGGTCTATCCGAAATCGAGGTGAACCGTTAGATCTACTAAGTGTAGATCAACGGAAGAAGATTAATATGCAAGTTGTTTGATCAAAGAAGAGAGGAGGAGAATGAAACATGCAGGGTAAGCGGAACTGATGGGGTTATATGGCGCAGTTAACATGTTTTGAGTTCTAGAGGTTAATTGCATATTGGAGGAGAAGGGGAACCACATGTTAAAGTGTCTCACAGACTATAGCAATTGCAATAAGCGAAAAGGTAAACCTCGGTAAATGTGCCAAGGCCATACCAAGGCGGAAAAGGTACAATGTGTGTATATTTCCTTTGTAAATGGTTTATTAAGAAAATAGTGCCGATAGAAGGTTTATGCATTAAAATATATGTAACCAAGGTTTAAAGAGGAAAAGGTTATATATGTGTGGCTAAAGGGTTAGTGAAGGTTTTATAAAGGTTATGAAGGGTTTTAAAAGTCCTAATAGGAAGTCATAGATGAAAGGCTTTAATAAAGTCTTATGTGAAGGGTTGAGGGTTGATTGAGGTCCCGATAAGTGGATATTGCCTAAGGGTTAGACTATGTTGGTTAGTCTATAAATTATTACCATTGATGGTTGAAGATTTGACTCCTTGGTGAGTTAAATGCCTGGGACAAAAGTGTTTATGCATTTTACATGCATATTGTGGGTGTAAGTCGGGGGTATCCCGACATCATTTTGTATAAGAGCACAATTGTGATTGAAATAGTTGGTGTTAAAACAGAACAAAGAAATTTTGTGTGAACATTTCTTTGAAAGAATTGATAATAGAGTTATGTGTTAAGATGTTTATGAAGGACAAGAGGGATCAAATTCTAATTTGACAGACAATGAGCACACAGAGGTGATGTGTAGCAGAACTTGTAGATGTAAGAGACAAAGGAAATCCATTCACGGTACAGGTGGAATGGTGAAACAAGATCATGCAGAGATCTTGAAGGTGAGGTGAAATGCTCTATTTTGATTTGATTGGAGAATGTGTGTTTTTACACTAATGCACAGGTAGCAACATAAGGAAAACACCATGATGTTGTTCCTTGAGGAAAGTGAAGATTCACTCAAATGTGAACCTGAAGAATCCAATTGAAGGTTGGACAAAGAGGATAAGAGTATTCTTAGAGGGAAACTGAGAAGCAAGCTTTTGAAAGCTTGGGAATCATCTTTGGCTTGAGTAACATTGATATGCAGGTGACAGCATAAGGAAGTGAGAATATTGCAACAATCTAGAGCAAATAATTCTCAATTGGTTCCAAAGGAAAGAACCAGAGAGATGCTAAAATACTGAGATCAGAAGAAGAGAGAACCTTAGTGAGGCATATGTAGCAAGGAGGAGACTTGTTACCATAGAGATTGTTGCAGATCACATAGGCGATTCCATAGAGGATGTGGGTATAATTGCTAAGGGATGAAAGAAACTGGTAATAATTTCTAAGTGAAAGAAGAGGTGGTTAGAACCAAGTATTTCATTGTGATTGAAATACAAGAGGACAGTGTGTTCTTAGAATATGTAGATGAGTTGAAGCCTAGAAGGAACGGATAGAAGTGCTCAAAGGAGGTTCTAGAGATAGAGAACTGAGGGCTTGCCAAAAGACCAAGTACAGAGGAAAGCTTGGTGAGGTAAGTTGCAAAAAGGAGGACTTGTTGTTGCAGAGGATTTAATGTAGCTCATAGTGAGTGAGTGAGGACCTCATGAAGATAGAGAAAAAAGAAGATGGTTATTGATAGTCATAGTAGAGGTTTTGAGGAAGACCACAACAGAAGAAATATGAAGAAAGAGGATGAGTGAAGAGGAAATTGACAAAGAGATTGTAGAGTTAAAAGAAAAACTCGATGCATTAAGGAGAATACTTGAGGAAAACCAAAGGCTAGGTTGGGTCTTGAGGAAGAAGCCAGTGAAGAGGCATAAGTTGCAGAGAAGGCTACAATAGAGGCAAGTAAGGTGGCTGATGGAAAAACTCAAGGAATTTGAGTTGGAAATGGAAGAGTCCATTTGTGAACCAGAACAGGGAGAAATTCTAGGAGAAATTGAAGACTACACTAAAGCTAAAAAATGGAGATCAAGTGAAGATCTCATGGACTATTGGGATAGTTCAAAACAACATGAGGAGATGTTGACTAAAGAAGAAGACTTGAAGACTGAAAATTCAAGTGAGGCCAAAGGGTCGCATGGTTTTAAATCTGACAATTTGTGTATGTTTGTAGGTGAAACATGTAAAGAAGGACAATTTGTTGATATTTTCATAAAGGAAGAAGAAGAGAAGCAGAATCTGAATTTTGTTCTGGAAGAAAATGAGATAGATAGATCTTATATATAGTTGGAGAAAGATATCAAGCAACCAAGTGAAGGGATTGAGGAGATTGAAAAGGAGACCATCGAAGAATTTCTAAGTCATAAAGAGAACTTGGAACAACAAGGAGATATGATGGTTGAAACATCAAGTGGGACCACAAGGTCTTATGTTTTTAAAATTGATAGTTTGTGTATGATGGTAGGTATTGCAGGAGAAAAGAAACCTTTTGAAGATATATTCAGAGTAGATGAAGATATAGAAGTAAAAGGTGACAAATAAAACTTCTTAGAAGAAGAAGAATTTGACTGCATACAGAAGGAAAAGTCTATGGATGAGTTTATAGAAGCTGTCATAGAGATGAAGAATCAAGATCTTATTCTGATGAAGAATGAAGGAATATTGTGTTAGAAAGTTAATCAAATGAGTTTGATTAATGTTATTGATGAAAAACAAAAGCAGGAGAATATTAATGAAGATGATGAGACAAGGATAAATCCGGGAGAAGAGTTACAGAGGGACAATAAGGCAGAATGTACTGAAGAAGAAGGACATCTATTGAAAGATGTTAAGGAAGAAGAAGTCTATGCAAAAAACTTAACAAAGGGGAAAAGGAAATCTGATGATTTATTAATAACAAAGGAAGGTATGGAAAAGTGTTTGAAATTTCCAAATTCTACTCCAATTGAAATTATTGAGTTATATAGAAAATTATACTTTCAAAGAAGGGAGTTGGAAAAATAGAGGATAGATGTTTAAGATAGATTTCTGAAAAAGGAAGACAAAGGAATTTTCATGAATGACAATCATAAGAAAAAGGAGATGGTAATGAAAGTTCAACAAATTGACACTGCAAAAGAAGGAGTTCACTACAGTGAACAAGGATAGAAAGACATCATTAGAACAGATGGTGTGGAGGAGAGACTAGTTGATAGTCTCATGAATTCTTTTGAGAATTCAAAACAACATACTCTTGTGTTGACAGAGGAGAAAGAAATAGAGTAGAAAACTAAATTGTTGCCAAAGGAAGATAACTCACAGAAGCCTTATGTTTTTTATTTTAACAAGTGTTTTGTGAGTGCAGGTTTTGTTGCAGATGCTGAAGGAAATTTGGCATAGATGAGCAGCCAAATAAAGATGAAAGAAGAATATTTTGTGGAATAATTCAATGCATGGAACAGAGATACTCAATTGCTGGAGAGAATGTTGGAAAGTCATGATTTAGTGGAGACAAAAATAATTATGAAAGAGGGTAAGGATGAAAGGCAGGCAGCAAGAATAATAGAACAAGTAAGAATGAGAGGAAGAGTAAGAGTATGTGATAGCATTCGACAACTCCAAGAAGAAGAACAACAGATTGAAGAGTTGGTGGACAACAAAAATTTGAAACAAAGAGAAAGAGGCAAAAGCAAGTGGCAAAGTATAGACCAGTCCAAGGATGTACTGGAGATGGAGATTGAAAAATTATGGTAGCTAATGATAAAACAGGCGATAGGGAGGAAAATGATAGCAGCAGGAAATATGATCGTTCAGAATTTGAACCTGATTGACAAGGAGAGGAAGATGAAATAGAAAATAGCAGACATGCCGAAGCAACAAAGGTGAAAAGCTTTCAGACAGTTACAAATTAAAGTTTGGGACCTGTTGAAGCCCCAAAAACCGAGTCTACAATAAGGGGGATACCCACCCGGTCCGGACCTTGGTTAGCAGCTCCTTTTCCGTTTGGTATAGTGGGCCTGACTGGGGATATGGGACCAGTTTCCCAATTTATGTGTGTGTATGTGTTGAGATTTGATATTTCCTTTCTAAAGGTTCCTAAGTGAAATGATTTTACTTTAACTCGAATCTAATAATATGCAATTGTATTCTAATAAAAAGAAATATTTAATTCTACACTAACACAGGGTGTAATCTTTCCGTTATGCGATCTAAAATGATTTCAAATAACAATTGGTAATAAAGATCATTCAACTATTATAAGAAGACAATTAAATAGAGATAAACCACTTCGTATAATAAGTTAGACGAAATAGCTGTGAAAAACATACTGCATAATAAGCTACTCATACATTAAGCATAAATAAATAGCTATCACCATACAGAAGTGCCAAATGATAACTCAAGCATTCGCGCATGAATATATAAACAACTAAACATAAATATCACTATAACACAAAGGCAGAAAGAGTTAAGAGATAGAAGTACCATTTATAACTAGTTCTACTCATGAGCTTCAAGCGATAATGATTTATCTCTTCTTAATCCAACATCCACTAAGAGTACAGAAGTGCAACATCAGTAGCAGATATTAAATGCAGATATCAATAAATCCTACTCCATTCATTCATCAAAACCTCCTTGGAGGGTGCAAAAGTGCATGTTTTGAGGACAAGTTTTTGACAAATTTCAGGACCCTTCTCTTAATGCATGAGAAGGGTTTAAATACTACTAACTAAATCTAAAAATAACTTATTAAAAAAATGTAGGATACAGTTTAAATGACCATCCTCATTTCAAGAAAAAATAAAGAAAAATTAATACTAACATTGAATCTAAAATTACAACTAACAACTAACTATTTTTGTATCTATTCCTTGAAATCGCAAGCATCCAGCATTTGTTTGAGAAGAGTTGGCTGGCCGACATCCGACTTTAGTTGTCCTGTGAAAACAACATCGGCAAGAGCTGGTGCCATCTTCTCGGCAGAGTTGATGATACATTTGAGAGTCATGCAGTGGCTATGTGGTTTTACCAAATGTGCCCAGCAAGAATCCCAATTCAACTTAGTTAATCTTTTGATCAATTCTGCCTTTTCTTGAGCCTTCTGTCTCCAGCCTGTCTGTAGTTGCTGAGCATATATACATACCATTTTGAAGATATTTATGACAAATACCACTGGTTTTAGGATTCGAGTTTTACTTTTTTACCTCTAGCGTTACTTTCTTACAAATTTCTGGGCTTACAGGTGATTGAGCAATTAGAGGCTTTCCCTTTCAAGAGGTTTTTCTCAGCTATGCGTGATTAGCACTAGGCACTAATCTCGCATCAGAAACTACCTCCATTTCTTGATCCAGGCTTTCCTGGTGTGACCTTTTGCCTCTTGGACGCTTTTTGTTAGCGGATATAAAGCTTAAATTTTGTGAAAATAATGATTCCGTAAGTTGCTGACACTGAGTCTTAAATTGTTTGTTTTTTATGTCAGCGTTGTCCAGTACCCATTTAACCATGTCCGTGTATGGAAGAATTTGGGCCTCACCGCTATTCAGTGTAAGAATGAGCAAGCTAGCTCTGCAATAGACACCTCAGAAGACCTGTGTGAGCTTGCAGTAACTGCAACCTCCATTATTTTGGGATTCTCTTCCTCAAGTAGACTATACATGCCTTCCCAAGTAGTAATACTAGCGTCTCTATTACAGGCGGTGTCTGTATACAAGGGCATCATTTCTTGATCTTCAGAACTCGGAGCTTTTCCTTTCTTTCCCATAGTATCGTGAATACTGCTTTGTATAATTCTCTGCTCTTTGTTCCTATAGTTTACAAATAAGGTGAGAATCATGATAAGGAAAAGGTGACGGGAAATCTTTAAATGTCGAAGACATATAAAATATACCACCTTACGTGAAATGGCTCTTCAATAAGCACGAAACCCTATTTCATTAATGATTGGCAACTAAATCATTAATTAGCATTAAAGCGCATAACCAGGTCTCGGTTTATGGAAAATACTTTTTTGGACAACGAGCTCGAAAGATTTGCGATGAAGTGATTTTGTGATTTGCTTCGCAATATCGCAGATCACAACATCACAATATCGCTTTATGGCTCGATCGCGAAATTGCAATATCGCTTTATCGCTCGATCGCAAAATCACAATTTTGCTTTATCGCAATATCGCAATATTGCAATATAGAAATATCGCTGGAGCGTAGTAATTGACAATCATCCGTTAATGTGTTTTCCTCGAAATGTGATTTGCGATATGTGCCATCGCATATCAGCAGTTTGAGGTTTTTCAGCGTAAGTGCTATTTGATGCATGCGATGCGATGAAGTTTCGCATTGCGATCTCGCAACCTTAGAATTGTGTTTGTTAGGAGGTATCCATTATCCTTTTTGTGATGCGATATTTCTTAAGGAGTGATTTTACTCTACCTTATCATAAAAATTAGGCTTTTTAGATTTTTCAAGGGTATTCCCCTAAGTTTATGATGGTAAGTTTTATTGAAAGAAAGGAAATTCAAGCACTAATTGATTTGTTAAATTTTTGACTAAGGGCGTCCACTTATTTAGTATTAGTAATAACACTAAATAAGAAGGGGGTTGTTGTTGGCCACAACAATTGGTGATTCACTTGGAAGAACCAGTTATCTCTGCTTTTCTTTTGAATTTTCTAGAGTTCCAAAACAAAAAAATTTCCAAAAAATCAAACTTTACTATAGAAATACAAAGTACATTATGCTTTTACTTATCAATGATATTTCGTTTCTTCTATTTTTAATTTTGATTATTTACTTCCTAAAGATAGTCCTTGTATCTATATCAGCCACTACTTGGTTTATAAAGATAAAAACAAAGCCTTCTCTCTAAATCAGTTTTAAATATGCTCATTTATCGTAGGTAGAGCCTCTGTTGCCAGCAGACATTTATAGCCTCGACAGGCTTACCTGTTACCCTGCAATGATCCTATATCCCACTTAGAGAAATATACAATTTTCAAAGAGAAATACATATTCACACTTATTGCTTTCATTTTTCTTTTTACCCTTAAAGAACAATGTCTTGGTTTGGTAGCCAATTTATGACAGTACCATTCACTTGATTTACAGCTTTTCTAAACAAGCTGTCTCGTGATGAGACCCCTTGTCTTTTGATTGCACAATCTTTGAGTCATTGTCCTGTTGTGGTATGCAGTATTGGCAAAGTCAGCAAGCTATAATATCTATGATCATGATAAGTCAGCTCGTGATGAGACCTCTTACGCTTTAAGTTAAAGTGTATCATTGGATTATTCCTTGAACGTTGTAATTTCCTAGGCGGGGAGGAAGTCATTGTTTCCTTAGGATAGCTCTGGACCACAATGGTAGAGTTTTTTGGAAAGAGCTTTTCTACAGAGAATCTTTGTTTTGTTATTGATACCTTTCATTGGACTGATATAAAACAATTTCCCACTGAAGGTCACTTTTCATCAAAATTTACAAGGTTGAAACTAGTATCATTTCTAGGCCTGGAGCCTTTAACTGTATCTTTCAGTGATAATGATCAATTTTCTAAAAGAATCCTATTTATACAAGTGAAAAACAAGATCTAACAGAGAATTTGTGTCTTTTTCGTGAATTCCAAATGTAACCATTTACAACTGGTTTTATTATGAAAAAAAATAAAAAAAATAAAAAAACTAATCTACAAGATAGAAGAATGATCTCCTATGGAAAATATTTTTTGAGGATCTGTCCATTAACAGGTAAATATTCTCTTTTTCTTGTTAAATCCTGTAACAAAAAAGTAGATGGACCTATGACTTCTGCGATTTGAAAAGGGCCAAGCCACATTCGTTGAAATTTCGTATGTTTCCCATTTTCCTCATGAGCATTGTCCCATTTTAGAACTAGATCTCCCATCTAAAAGTCCTTTCTGGATATTATGTTTGAATCAAAAGAAGCTTTTACTAATGCTTGGTGATGAGCATGAGTCATTTTGGCCTATTCTCATTTTTCTTCTAACTTAATTATTTCCAGTTGCCTTAGTTGTAAGGAAGAAGTTGGTGCTTCATCAATATATTGAACTATAGCCAAAGAGGGAATTGCTAAATGAGTTGGAAGAGCCACTTCTTTCCCATAAACTAAATTAAAGGGAGAAGTGCCAATGGAAGCTTTCTGCGTTATTCGATCTTCCCATACAACATATATTAAAGAGTTGTGCCAATTTTTGTGATTTTGATCAATGGTTCGCTTAATGATTCTGATTAGGTTTTTATTTGTAGATTCAGCTAACCCATTCCCTTGTGGGTAATAATTGGCAGAGTATTTAAGCTTGAAACCCCTTTTGAGTGAAAATTTAGTCATCGCATTACCAGAAAAATATGATGCATTATCAAACATTAAAGCAGAAGGCAACCCAAACCTGGTGATTATGAACTGATCTATGAACTTAATGATGTGTTTGGCATTAGTCATCTTGAGAGGGACTGCTTATACAAATTTAGTGAAGTAATCTATTGTTGTAAGGATATATCTATGCTGTTAAGAGGAGTGAGGAATGATCTCACCTATTATTTCCAATCCCCATTGATCAAAAGGCTGCTCAATGTTGACTGGTTGCAGCGATAATGATGGTTTCTTTTGTCTCCCAGCAGTGGTTTGACAAAATTGACATTTCCTTGCATAGTTGTGTGAGTCTTTGAATAATGTGGGCCAGTAATAGCCTGTGCGTAAGATTTTATGTGCAGTAGCATCTCCAGCATAGTGTCCGCCTGCAGGACCATCGTGGAGTTCCTACAAGACATTTTCAGCTTCAGATTTCTCAAGACATCTAAGGAGAACAGAATCATAATTTATTCTAAAAAGAACATCATTCATGAGCTGATAGTGTTTAGATTTCAACCATAGATATCTTTTCTTGGTATGAGCAAGGTTTGAAGGAGCATATCCATTCTTTAGATAAAATATGATATCAACGTATAATGATTCAACATCGTTTAGGCTTACCTCATACATCTGTATCTCTGTAGATGGCATTTCGGAAATAAGCGATGCTCCAGCCAGAATTTTGCAAAAGCCTTGACCTTTTACAATACTTTCTGGTTTGATTTCTACATCCTATTCCTATAAGGCAGTAACCCAATTGGCTCTTTTCTCACCCACATCTTTCTGTACTAAGAGATTTCTTACCACTGGAAATGGTACTATGATTTTTGTATGGGTCTTAAGTAGAAGGGTCTGAAATATTTAATTGATTTGAAAATAGCATAAGCTTGTTTCTCTACATCTGAATAATTTAACTCAACCCCCTGTAAATTTGAACTGAAAAAAGCAATTGGAGCTTTTGCCTTGTCTTGATTTTCTTGAGTGAGTATCGCAGTGTATGATCTATTAGAGGCAAATGCATATAAAATAAAAGGATAGGAAAAGTTTGCAGTTGCTAAAGATGGAGTGTTAACAATTGCTTATTTGATTAGATTGAATGCCTCATATTTGCCTTGGCTCCATTTGAAGTTTGAGTTCTTTTTAATCATTGCTTGTAAAGGGAACACGATTCTTGAAAAATGTGGAACAAATCTCTTTACAAAATTAATCTAGCCAAGGAAAGATTGCATAGCTTTCTTGTTGTGAGGTAGGGGTATTTCAGAAATCTCCTTGATTCTATCAGGATCAATATGAATTCCAGATTTTGACACTATGAATCCAAGAAGTTTTCCTTCACTTAATGCAAAAAAGGATTTTTTCGGGTTAAGTGAAATTCGATACCTTTGACAACATTGGAAGATTTGTTTTAAATCTCTAAGATGATTGCGTCGTTTCTTGGAATATACAGTTATATCATCCAAGTAGATTACCACTGATTTGTTAACTAATCCCTTGAATGCGATGTCCATGGCTCGCTGAAGTGTGGCACCAGTGTTGATCAGACCAAAAGGCATCTTTTGATATGCGTAAGTGCCCCATTTGGTTCTGAATGTGGTTTTTAATTGATCATCAAGATGAACCAACACTTGGTTGTATCCTGAGAATCCATCCAAGAAGGACATTAATTCTAATCTTGCGACTGCCTGCAGTATTTGCTCCATGGGAGGTAAAGGAAAATTATCCTTTTGACAGGCTTTGTTAAGGTTTCAAAAGTCAATGAAAATTCTAATGTCTCCATTTTTCTTTCTAACGGGAACCATATTGGAAACCCATTTGGAATGTCGAATGGAAAAAATGATTTTGGCTTTCAATAATTTATTGAGTTCAAATTTGATCTGGTTTTCTAGATTGGGATGGATCTTTCTCAGCTTTTGCTGGATAGGTTTTTCATCGTTTAGCATTAGGATAGTATGTTGGATGATAGAAGTGTCATAAATTTTGAGTTCATTGTAGTTCCAAGAAAATACACATTTGTATTGTCTCAAGAGATGAATATACGCTAATTTTTCTTCAGGAGCTAGGCCAAGGCCTAGGTTGATATTCTGCGGTTTGGCATTAGTTCATAGATTTACTAATTCATAGTTCAAAGTTGAACTTTGCAGTTTTGAATTGGTAGATATTTTAAATCGATCTTTCGAATCATAAATGTCTTCTAACTTGACTACTGATTTTGGCATAGCATTATTAGTGCTATCATGTTGCAACTTTCTGTCATGTTGGTCCTCATCAATTATCTGATTGGTGTAAGATCCTTCAGATGTGAGAAAGCTCACAATATCAGGATCGTCGTTAAAAATCCTCGAATTGGTAATGTTATCAGGAATTGAGGGTCTAAAGATTAATTCGATTGAAAATCAATCAGGGCTATAGTCTTCTGAAGGAATGAGCTTGGAAGCTACGTTAGCTAGGAGGTCTGCACTAGCATTCTGGAGTCTGGGAATTGATGAAATATTAAATGCTATAAATTGTTCAGTCAGATCTTGAACTAAAGATTGGTAATGCTTTAAATGACTTGATAAAAAATGTATAGTATTGCGTACCTATCTTATTACAATTTCAGAATCTCTGAAAACTTGAAGATATTTGATGTCTAATTCGATTGCTTTGTATAATCCTTGGACTAAAGCCTCGTATTCTGCGGTATTATTGGTGCAATCGAATTCAAGTCTACAAGTTAGCATAGTTTTGTTTCCCTCTGGATTGATTAACACGCATCCTGCTCCTGCACCTTCGTTAGACTTAGAACCGTCAAAAAATAACTTCCAAAATAAAAATTTATTTACAAGACTATCTATAAAATTGATACATTTAGAACTATCTGTTTGAGAGAAATTTTCTACTTGAGATAAAACAAAATGTTCTAAGTAAGGTGAAGTATGAGAATTAAAATTTCCTAAGAAAGAATCTACTGAGTAGTTGCCAATGATGTTATTGTTGTATGCTACTAGTTCATTCTCTCCTTCCAGTTCCATTACTATGTATTTCTGATGTCTTTCTCACTCAACTTTTATCTGATTTAGTTTACCATTGTAAGGGAACCACATGTGCGACCAGTCAGTTGCAAAGTATTCATGAAGTTTTTCTGACCAATCTCTGCTAAGAATTAAGCCATAAAACTCCGGAATATCATCAACTAAAATGTCAATAACTTGACATACCTTTGGATTGGATGACAGCCTTATGGTAACCTGATTTAATTCGTCGATCACTTCAACTTGTGATTGATCTAGTTGAACTATGCGCACAATAGATTTTTTCGGTTGAATGTTCAACTTTGCACAAATTGATTTTGGTAGAATATTAGATGAAGCTCCAGAATTCACTAAGCAATTATGCAAATTTTTATTGAAAATTTCATAAGTAAGAAGAAATGGGGGAGTATGAGATCTCGACCTTCCTCCAATTAAAGCGATGTTGTTTGGATCAACTTTATTAATCACGTTAGTTGGAGGTCGTCCCATTTCATGGGAAGCTTGAGAGATTACAGTGGCGGGCAAAGGTGCAACTGATACAACATGTAATTCTTTCAAAAGTACCTTTTGCTGATGTTTTAACTTGCTCAATTCATAAAAAGTGATGTTAGCCCTAGTATTTTTCATGTCTTCTATGATATTATACTCCATTTCATCTAAAACGGTCAGTGTTTTTGATGGAGTTGATCAATCTGTTTGGACTGGGCTAGTTTGAGTCGCTTTAGGTGTCGATTTCTTGGCTGCAACTTTATCCTTAGTTATTGAGCTTGCACTCTTTGTCTTAGGAGTAGGTTGAGGAGGATCAAGTTGATTTCTACTTCGAGTACTAACCGGGGATGCCTCTTGATCCTCTTCATCTAGGAGGATGAAGTCCCACATACCTTGTACCTCTACAACTTCTTCTTCATCGATATGTTCTTCAGTAGCAATTTCCTCTTCTTCTTCTAATTCAGCACTTGTGATAGCATTTGGCAGCTTTGAATTGCTTGAAGGGTTTCTTCTATAAGGCTTGTATGACTTTTTAGAAGAAGTTTCTGCCACTTGTTTCTTAATGTCAACCATTTCGTTAGACATGGTTTTCAAAACTTTTTGTAATCCTTCTAAATCGAACAGATCTTTCGATTGTTTTTTCTTGGGGTCTTCCTCCAAAGTAACCTTCTTATATTTTCGTTCTTCTATCACATTTTTCTTTCTAGAGCTATGATATGTTTCTCTACTACTATTGCTTCTTTAATATTGTTAGCTAAAGTTGTTTTGTTAGCCCTTGTCATGCGGAAAGAGTCGTTAGTGCGGACACAACCGACCTCCCTAGAAGCCTAAGACTTTCTAGTGACAAACAAGACAAATAAGAGCAATCCTTCTCTAAATATGCATTTACAATATGAGAATTCAAGTGTTTAGATCCTACCTGTAACCCAACACTGTTGTAGTAGTCTAGCTTCGTTGATCTGGATGAGCTCCTCCTTCTCTTCGAAACCTGCATTCACTAACAATCAAACGATTAAATAGCACCTGAATATCACATAAAATAAAACATATTTAACATATAGACCAAGGAGTATATGAAACAACTCATAAATGACAAATTGTTGAGAAGAATGGACTTATTTGTATTAAAAGGTAACAAAAGGAACCATTACAACCTGAGCCTTGGTGTTGTGCAGGTCCCTCCCAGGGTCCACAAGAGTTCTCCTTTACTCTGATCAGCTCACCCACTTCCAAATGAAACAAGCAAAGATGGTAATCTCTCCTCACAAGCTTCTACAAGGAAGTCCTAATTCCAGCAGCATCTACCCTTAGGAATGTTCAGCTTTCAACCTCCCCTCCCTTTGGCCCAATGCCTGTATTTATAGTGCTCTAGAGGAAGTTAATTAGTTCCACCATGAATGGGATAAGCCCCTCTTTCAATGGGATAGCTCCCCTCTTCATGGGATAAGTTCCTCTTTCTTTGGGTACATGAACCATCTGGAGGCACTTCATACACGTCAAACAATCTTCTAGAATGCTCTAGAAATGACCACAAGTAACTTTTTAAAGATGAAACTCACGCCTTTTGACCTTTACAGGGGTATGCACCCACCCCTTTACATACAGAGCGTACAAGTACGCAGGTATTGTGAACTTGGGTTGCGTACACGCAGGTAAGGCTAAGAGAAACTGCGTACCAGAGATAATTGACTTTAAATGACTTTTCTCTCTTTCTTGGAGTTTGACATGAAGAGCAGAGGCCTGAGCCTTGCCAAGGAGGATAGTATGATAGTGGATGGAGCCATACTAACTGCAAATAGTCATGGTGACATTTTTTAGTGTAACAGATTTCCCCCTAAAGTGCGAAGCCTGTAGTAGATTAGGGTTTTATATGATCTAGGAAGGGTGAAGTACTTTATCATTTCAAGGAGTATCTTGCGGAGAGCCCGGTCAGAACCTGCAAATATTCAACACAAAATACATATATAAGATGATATCATTGCTGAGGTAGGCATTCCCATACTCAGATTGAAAACTTTAACTAACAATCTAACTACTGCTCTCATACAAGAATGATTTTGCAGTACATCACAATCATAGACTTTTGTAGACACAGTATGGACGCAGCCATCTATTTATGATTAGTCCACTATATAATGAATACAAAACTCCTCGCAGCCTGGATGGTGGAAACTAGATCCAGGGTCTTCATCTCTACTTCCTGAATTGGTATGATTATGTCCATGCGAATAAATGAGTTGATGTCGAACATGGTAGAAACCACTTGATTACCAGTCGATGATGTAAACTGTTAAAAAGTGTGAGAGAGACCACCAGTGATGTCAATGGTTCTCAAAGTACCCAGTACAATCCATGAAATGTGAATGAATGGGTTGATGTTGAACACATCACGGAATCCTTTGATCGAAAGTCAATGATGTAAACTGTCGTCAAAGGCGAGAAACCTGCCATTGATGCATGCAGACTTCAAGGTACTGACGATTTCTAAGTCATCTTTCTAGATAATGTGCTGATGTCGATAGAAAGCGACCCGTTGCAGGCAAGCCCACAACACGAAATCATTGTTCAAGTTGAAGAAATGTTGCTGTAAGGACTGACTCAGGGATGGTCAAATGGATGACAAGTATTTTGCATATGAATGGTTTATTTGCAGAGACCTCTTGAACACATAACGACACGACAGATGGCTTGGCGACGATTGACCCAAAGTTAATACCCAGAAATGGTTGAAGACTTTCAAAGTGGTTTTATCAGCTTTAAGGCAAAGGATTTCCCAACCTAGGTGAATGAAAAGTGTCGTGTTCAAGAGCGGTGATAAGGTTCTTCTGTAACAAAGGATAACAAATAGGTTCATTCTTCTCTCTTTTCCCCCACCATTTCTGGCAAGTACCTCTTTATTTTTTACAAGCTTGAGGAGGATAACATATGCTTGATTATAAGCTCATCCTTCGGATGAGTCCAACTTAGTTTAGATTCGGACCCTAAGAAGGAGTGGTCCGTTCTTGTTTGTAATCGAATAGGTCCTTTACTGTGAAATTTTAACGAGTCCAGTATAGGAGAAACTCGGCGTTTTTCAATTTTAGAGAGTCTGAAAAAACTAAAGAAGACTCCAAGGTGAACTTTTTCGTAAATTTGTGTCTCTCAAGCCCGAAAAAGTATAAAATAATACCTGAGAGAACCGCTTGATCTTGCGACCAAGGAGTACTTTCATGATTAATGCCTTTGACCTGAAAAGTAAAAAGCGATCAGAGGCATGTCGTTTTATTTCCAGTATCGAATTTGAAACGACAAAAATCCGGCAATCTTTTCTTGTTTTTACGGTCAGAAAAGGGCTATAAGAGGACCGTATTTTAATTCCATTTTAACGAGTGCAAAATAAACGCTCGGCAATCTTTTCATGTTTTAGGAGTCAGAAAAGGGCTTAAAAGATGACTCTGATGTCTTGGTTCGTGAAAAATGATGATTTTACCCTAAAGTCCTTTTGTCCTGCACAAAAACAACACATTACTCATACCTGTTTAAGATGGGCAAAAATACATTGAAAAATATACTTTCATGGTGAAAAATAAACAAACTTAGCATTCATTTATCCAAAAAACCTATAAAAAGACTTTTTACCATGTCATTTTTACCATTTTACTGTTGAGGGTGAGAAAAGGGCTTTTGACAAGAAACTTCCCATGGACTTTGCGGAGAATCCGACCATCAGAATCGAGCGCTGTCTCTTTCAGGTATTTTAGAACATCCTCCTATTCAATTTCATCCATTTAGAATTCCATTTTAAGTCTTAGTTTGATTTTTTGGAGGGTTTGGGGTTTTAGGGTCCGCTTTTCGGGGTAGGCAGGTGCCCCATGGGTGACCTGCGTACCCCGACATTTTCGTATATGGGAAAATGGTCGGAGTACGCAGTCCACCTTCAGAACAGCTGCGTACCCACGCTCTGTTTTCTGAACGTGGGGTGCGTACTCCGCGCAAAGCGGATTTTCAAAACCCAAACTCAAAACCTAACCATCAAAATTTGATTTAATGAATTCTAATCAATGTTTTTTGGTGTGTAGATTGCCCACCATGCTAGATTGGCGTGAAAGAGAACACGAAGATGTCGATTTGGCCACAATAGGTCATCAACCTTCCATTGATGCTTTAAAGGCATGCGGTCTCTACAAGTACTGAGCCATATGTTGGGTCCCTATAATACTAGTGATTACCCCATTACTATTGTAGTTATACCCCTTATTTATATTGATGTACCCATGTAGTGCCCATATTGTTACTATTGTGCCACATAGAAGCCCACTATTGTTATTGTTGTGCCCTACAATATTATTGTTATGTAGGCTTTGATTGTATTGGGACCACTTAGACTCCTATATATAGAAAGGAGGTATTTTCATTTGTATCATCCAAGAATTGTTCATTTATGTAATGTAAAGGAGGTTGCCCCCTCGAAGAGGCTGAATTCTAAGGCGTGGATCTCTCTTTTCTATCTTTTTGTGAGCTGGTTTCATAACATTTGGTATCAGAGCTTTGGATTCTAGGGTTTCGCTGCTCCAAACAGGTCATCGTGGCATTTTCGCTATAAATTTTTTTCTGTGACGTTTCAGAAGTCACAAAAAAAACCCATTTGAGAAGACATCGCGCTGAACCTTGGGTCCGAATTTCAGAGCTTTTCGCGCGATATTTTCGGAGATATGATCTCAGGAAGTTGGTCTTTTTGAGACTCCTGAATTACACTCAAAACAGGTGACCTGGGGAAAATCGTCATAACTTTCTTTCTGAGCATCGGATTGAAGTTTTGTAAGAAGGTACAAAAAGAGGACGGACTGTAGTTTCTTTTGGGTGTTTTTCAAATCCAAAGATTGAAACAGTGACTCGTGGCACGTCGTACAACTTCGCTCTACTGAACCAGTCTAAAAGCAAGTCACTGTGGGAGATTTCACATAACTCTTCCTTGGAGAATCCAATTTGGCTCAGACTTGTGGCATTGGAAAGAGGACGCAGAAGGCTACTACAGGTAGCAATTTCAGAATTGGATGATCCGAAATTACAGAGATACATCAGATTCAATATCAGGCTTCTATAAAGTGAAAAAAGGTGTGTAGTTTTTTTTTTATTTTTGTGTAAGCTTGGTTTAACGAAATTCAAAGGGCATAGTAAAGCATTATTATCGGTAACTGATGCCCCGAGGAAAGAAAATGCAAACACCTAGTAAGGAACCTGAAAGCTCTAGCATGACTCATGAAGAAGAGGAAGAAATGCTACATGATATATCAAAATTACAAGAACAAGTGCAACAAATGTCACGCTCACAAAAGCTAACAGAAGCTAAGATAAGTGGCGTGGAATCTAAGGTAAATGGTGTGGAATCTAAGATAAAGGGCATGGAAGCTAAGATGGAGGATTCGATGGCAAATTTGAAGATAGATTTGAATACAAACATGGAAGAATTGAAGAAGTTGCTACAAGAAAGGGTCACTAATGGTGAAAAGGTAGTAAAGGAAACTCATGATGAGAACAAAAGAAATGTTAATCATGATTCCATAGACTCTAATGTTGGATCGAAGACTCACCATGTTCCAAAAATCGATATGAGGAAGTTTGATGGCAAGGATCCCGCCACATGGATATTACAGATGGAGCAATTCTTCGATCTCAATAATGTGCAAAACACACAAAAGGTACGTATGGCAACTTTATATTTGGAACCAAATCAGTTTGTATGGTATCAATGGCTTTGTTCTCGTAAACAATTTATCACTTGGGCAATTTTTACGGAAGAATTGATAGCACATTATGAGGATACAAAAAGCAACACTTTTTTTAGCCAATTGATAAGTCTCAAACAAAAGGGTTCAATAATGGAGCACATTGAGGAGTTCCAAAAATTGAACATAAGGGTAAAAGATATTCCAGAGGAGCATAGGATTGATGTGTTCATAGGGTCTTTAAAGGATAATATCCAACATGATGTGCGCCTTTGGGAACCTGATTCATTAGAGAAGGCATTCAGGTTAGCAAGAAAAATGGAAAGCAAAATTATGGCAACTAGGAAGCATACCATTCACAACTATAAAGAAGGAAGTGTTGTTGCCCATAGTCTTCCACAACCTACAAGGTTGACACCACAACAATTGGAAGAAAAAAGAGCAAAAGGGCTTTGTTACAATTGTGATAGCAAATACACAAAAGGTCATAAGTGTGCTGAGAAGAAATTATTCTACATAGATTGTGAAGAGGAAGAAGAAAAGGAGCAAGAAAGGTCAAAAGAAGAGGATATATTCCAGGAACAAAGCCTAGATGAAGAACAAATAAATCCGACCATATCTTGTAATGCATTGGCGGGAATTACCACTCCTCAAACCATCAAGATAGAAGGACAAATCAAGAAGAAAAAGGTAATAGTGTTGATTGATTCAGGAAGCACCCACAATTTTATTCATTGTAGGGTAGCAAAAGAATTGAATTGCTTCCTATATCCAGCACCAGAGTGTCAAGTGATGATTGCAAATGGAGGAACAATAAATTGTTCTGGAAAGTGCCATAATATCAAGCTATCCATGGGAGAATATGTATTGACTAGCCCAATGCTTTCCATTCCAATGGGAGGTGCTGATGTTGTACTAGGAGTCCAATGGCTACAATCCTTGGGTACAATAGCTTTTAATTTTCAAGAACTTTTCATGAAATTTTCTGTGGAAGGAAAGGAAGTTGAATTAAGGGGTATTGCAGGGAAACCAGGAAAGATAATCAGCTCTAATGGAATGACAAAGCTTCTAAAAAAGGAGCAAAGAGGTGTAATTGCACAATTATGTTCGCTAGATGTTTCCACATTGGAATCATCTATTTCTCCAGATCTCCAAAAAGTCCTGGACAATCATTCCAAGGTATTTGAGACTCCCAAAGGTCTCCCACCTATGCGTGATCATGATCATGCTATTCATCTGATTCCAGGAAGTGTTCCTCCAAACATCAGGCCGTACAGATATCCATATGTCCAAAAAAGTGAAATTGAACGTATGGTTGCAGAAATGCTAGAGGCTGGTATAATTCAACCGAGTCAAAGTTCTTTCTCAGCTCCAGTAGTATTGGTGCACAAGAAGGATGGATCATGGCGCATGTGTCCAGATTATAGGGAGCTCAACAAGCTCACTATTAAAGATAAGTTCCCCATTCCTGTTATTGATGAATTACTGGATGAATTGCATGGATCAATTTACTTCACCAAGTTGGATCTTCGTTCGGGATATCATCAAATCAGAATGAAGATTGAAGACATTCCGAAAACAGCATTTAGAACTCATGAGGGTCATTATGAATTTTTGGTCATGCCTTTTGGCCTTACCAATGCACCTTCAACATTTCAAGGTTTGATGAATTCAATTTTCAAACCATTCCTTAGAAAATTTGTGTTAGTATTTTTTGATGATATACTAATCTACAGCAAGTCTTGGAAGGATCATGTTGAACATGTTGACAGGGTGCTACAACTATTGGAGGAGAAACAATTATATGCAAAAAGATCCAAATGTTTCTTTGGAGTCCAGGAGGTGGAATATTTGGGTCATATTGTATCTCATGAAGGAGTTAAGGTAGACCCTAGCAAAATTAAAGCCATTAAGGAATGGAAAATCCCCACATCCATAAAGCATCTGCGAGGATTTCTTGGGTTGACAGGGTATTATCGCAAGTTTGTTAAGAATTATGGGAGAATAGCAGCACCTCTAACAACATTATTGAAGAAAGATTCATTTTCATGGACTTCGGAAGCAACAAAGGCCTTTGAACATCTTAAAGAGGCAATGTGCCAAGCACCGGTCTTAGCTACACCGGACTTCACAAAAACCTTTATTGTGGAATGTGATGCTTCAGGAAATGGAATTGGTGCTGTTCTAATGCAAGATGAAAGACCCATTGCTTTTGAAAGTCGTCCAATCAAGGGAAAGTTTTTAAGAAAAGCTATTTATGAGAAGGAAATGTTGGCAATACTCCATGCACTTAAGAAATGGCGACCCTACCTAATGGGAAGACACTTCAAGGTAAAAACGGATCATGATAGCCTTAAATACTTTTTAGAACAAAGATTATCCTCTGAAGAGCAACAAAAGTGGGTCACAAAGATGTTGGGTTATGACTTTGAAATCATCTACAAAAAAGGGAAGCAAAATGTGGTGGCAGATGCACTCTCAAGAAAGGATGAGGATGTGGAAGCATTGTTGTGTGCCATTTCTATTATCCAACCAGATTGGATAAACGAAGCAAGGGAGGAATGGAAGAATGACGAAGAAGTGTGGGCACTTATTCGAAAGCTACAACAAGATTCCAGTACTTCTGATACATTTAGCTGGAAAAATGATTCGTTATGGTACAAAGATCGCTTATACCTCTGTAAGAATTCCCAGCTAAAACAAAAGATTCTTATGGAATTGCACACTTCTCCCTTAGGAGGGCACTCAGGATTTTTAAAAACTTACCACAGGGTTAAGAAGGAATTTTTTTGGGATGGCCTTAAATCAGATATTCAAAAGTTTGTGGCGGAATGTTTGGTTTGCCAGCAAAATAAAGTTGAAACAATTAAGACACCGGGTCTATTACAACCTTTATCCATTCCAAGCCAACGTTGGGAGGAGGTTTCAATGGATTTTATCACAGGTTTACCCAAGTCTGAGGGAAAGAGTGTCATCATGGTGGTAGTTGACAGACTTACCAAGTATGCACACTTTTGTGCATTATCACATCCATTTAAAGCCAGTACAGTTTCTACTGCATTTATGGAAACAGTTCAAAAGCTACATGGAAACCCAAAGATTATTGTAAGTGACAGAGATCCCATTTTCACTGGAAATTTTTGGACAGAATTATTTTCTTGTCTTGGTACTCAGTTAGCTCATAGCTCATCTTATCATCCTCAATCTGATGGGCAAACTGAGATAGTAAACAAATGTTTGGAAGGATATCTTCGTTGCTTTGTATCTGATAAACAGACACAATGGGTCAAATGGTTGCCTCTGGCTGAATGGTGGTATAACACTTCCTTCCATACAGCAACAAAAATGACCCCATTTATGGCACTTTATGGGTATCAACCACCATCCATCACATCATATTTAAGAGAAAATTCTAAGGTTCAGGCAGTGGAACATCACATCGAACATCAACAACAAGTCCTCCAACTCTTAAAGGATAACCTCGTGTTGGCACAGAATAGAATGAAACAACAGGCAGATCAACATCGCAGTGAAAGAAGTTTTGATGTAGGTGATTGGGTATTCCTACGGCTACAACCATATAAGCAAATGTCCCTCAAGCAAGCTAAGAAGGATAATAAATTATCACCAAAGTATTATGGTCCGTACAAGGTGTTGCAAAAGATTGGTACTATGGCATACAAATTGGAGCTTCCTGCAGCTTCTCGATTGCACCCAGTTTTCCATGTTTCATGTTTAAAGAAGGTTATAGGTGACAAGCTCCCAGTTCAAACAATATTGCCAGAACTTGACGAAGAAGGAAAAATTATATTGGAACCGGAAGCAGTCACAGAAACAAGAACTCGACAGCTACGAAATCGATCAATTTCAGAGTATCTTATCAAGTGGAAGAACTTATCCGCTGAAGATTCCACATGGGAGGATGAGAATTTTATGCAGAAGTATCCAGAACTACTCAAGCGTTGAGGACAACACTTTTTTGAAGGAGAGGGGCATGTTGGGTCCCTATAATACTAGTGATTACCCCATTACTATTGTAGTTATACCCCTTATTTATATTGTTGTACCCATGTAGTGCCCATATTGTTACTATTGTGCCACATAGAATCCCACTATTGTTATTTTTGTGCCCTACAATATTATTGTTATGTAGGCTTTGATTGTATTGGGACCACTTAGACTCCTATATATAGAAAGGAGGTATTTTCATTTGTATCATCCAAGAATTGTTCATTTATGTAATGTAAAGGAGGTTGCCCCCTCAAAGAGGCTGAATTCTAAGGCGTGGATCTCTCTTTTCTATCTTTTTGTGAGCTGGTTTCATAACACCATACCTGGCATGAGGGCCCAAGTGCCATTCTTAGAGTGGCTGGTTGAAAGGTGGAACATTCAGGATCAATGTTTCTACATCGGAGAACACCAGCTCGAGATAGAGCCCTCCGACATATATTTTCTCACTGGCTTGCCTAACAGGGGCGAGAAACTGTCTCTATTCGGGACTAGGCCGGGTGGCCAATCCCTTGCTAGTCTCCGGCTAGAGTGGTGCAACAATCAAAACCAGGAGAAGGGGATAGAAATCAAATACATATCCCGACCTGAACTTATGGTAATTGCCTTTACAGTTACCAGACTTTGCGGTGCTGCCGCTTTGCACATAGCCACTGGTTCCCAAATGCGGATGGCTATAGATTGCTTCCGAGGCACCATTTTCAACTGGTGCGATGCTGTGTTGGCCAATATGAAAGGCCAACTAACTAGGGCAAAGAACGGACAATTAAAGACCTTTGGATATGGGCCTTTAGTTGTGAGCTTTGCCCTAGAGAGAGTTCCAATGCTGATCCCCCAGCATCTTACTGTTCCAGTTGGGCCTCCTCGGGAGCCTAAGTTGACGCGGTGGGTTTCGGTAATGGCCCAGCATCCTGATGAGGGAGTAGGAGTTGTCTGATTTCCTGCGGGTTACTTTCACTGGTTGGAGAGCCAGGTCTTTGTGACTCAGGATTTTCCTTATGCCGGAATGGATTTTCGCAATGATCCGGACATGGTTCTTCCACAGGGAGAACAATGGGACGACAGAGGTACTTCATTTTTCACAAGTTTTTAAATTCTCTATTTTTTTTTTGTTTTTTATATATCTTCTCAAAACTGACAGCAAAAAGTTTCAAAATGCAGATGTAGGCCCACGGCGTCCGGCCAATCTCCGGGCTTTTGAAAGGAGACATCCAGCTGCACCGGCACTGGCCCCACAGGACGCGGCTACAGAGACACTAGCTGAGTTGGAGCAGGATCTAGAGCGTCTGACGACGGGTATACCAGAGACTACTATAGATGATATTCCTATCAGACTTCAGCGCTACGTAGTCGCAATCCCAAGACCGTTTAGGAGGTTTTTGTGTAGAGTAGCCCATGCAGTGGTGTCGTATAGAGAGCACCACCAGTGATTGGATGGTCATTTGTAGACACATGTGACATTTTGGTTTTTTGTGCTTATCATTTTTGCCGATCATAAGGTGTTTTTCAACCTATGATCGAAGACGATGTATATTTTTTGACACACTCCTATCTATATATATCATTATTACCAGCTTATTTTGTTAAACATGTGTGATGAAATGTTTATAAATTTACATTTATGATTGTTACAAATGTCTATTTAACATTCGAGACGCCATTGCATCTGCTAATGTATTTAAAGACCTTGGAATATGCTGATATTCAATGTAATCAAATTCACGTTCCAAGAGACGCACCCTGAAAAACAATCTTAATAACACTGGATTTCTAATGGCATAGACTCTATTAAGCTGTAATACAATGAGTTCAGAATCTAACCTCACTATCAAACTCCGAATCCCAAATGAAATAGATTCAGATAATAATTCAATCACTGCACTGTATTCTGCAATGTTGTTTGTTGTTTGACCGAGGCTCACCCCATGCATAGAAACTAACTCGTCAGAGGGCGAATAGATAACCCAAGCTGCGGAAGAGATATTCTGTGTACTACGACAAGCACCATCAGCAAATCCAATGTACGTTTGGAGAGGCGTCGACATCTGCAATATCAAGAGTAAAACCAAGATAAGCCAGAATAACGACGAAAAACACACTCTCTAAACTAAGCACACTTGTCTAAACCAAGCACACTGTCTAAACTAAGCAAACATACCAGCTAGAAAGAAAAACCTAACCTAACTAAAATCTCCATACCCATCATTTAAGCATAATACCTCTTTAGGTAAAGTCCATTTCTGGGTTTACCCAAAGAGTCCCCGTCAAAGTCTACTAGCTCATAGGCCCCTTTTGCTAGCTTGCGCTTGACATTGTAGGGCCCATGCCACATAGGAACGAATTTTCCAGCACCTAACTTATCATTAGCTTGATCATATAACAACACTAGGTCTCCTTCCGAAAAATTTCGAGGGGTCACATTCCGATCATACTGAGCTTTCATTCATTTCGCGTGAGTCTCGATTGCTAAAGCAGCTTCACGTCGAGTCTCATCTAATTTAGCTAAGTATAACAGACGCGTCTCCTCTTCGGAAGTAGCTGGGAGTAATTCGATGGCCATTTTCAGTGACGGGATTTCACATTCAATGGGCAGCACGGCTTCCAAACCATAAACTAGTTGGAAAGGAGTGAACCCTGTTGATGTTTTCACTGAGGTTCGGTATGCCCAAAGTGCTGAAAATAACATGTTGTGCCAATTCGACCGATGAATACCAATGATCCGTCGGATCATGATAACTAGAACTTTGTTGATAGACTCAACCAGACCATTCGCTTGGGGATAATAAGGAGTAGAACTATCATGACGTAAACCAAGCTGGCCTGTAAGTTCTGTCATCATAATGTTTCGAAAATGGCGCCCATGGTCAGTGATTATCGCTTGTGGGACACCAAACCTAGCAATAATGTGATTGAATACGAAAATTGTTGTTGTCTTGCCGTCTGCCTCGAATGTAGGCATCGCCTCGGCCCACTTAGTAAAATAATCAACCGCAAGGATGATATACGCATGCCCCCCGGCCGAGTGAGGGTTACAAGTAATAAAGTCGATACCCCATTTGGCGAAAGGACCAACGACAATTATAGGGTGGAGAGGAGCAGGTGGCGCGCGCATCTTACGATCAAACACTTGGCAGTTGTGGCATTTTCGGACCGCAATAATACAGTCTTTAAACAAGGATGGCCAAAAATAGCCAGCGCGCAATATCTTTTGGGCTGTGGCATACCCAGACATATGACCGCCACACGCTCCAGAGTGACAGTCATTCAAAACCCTCTCAGCTTCCTCATGAGTTAAGCAACGTCGAAAAATCAAATCCGCCCCATGACGATAAAGAGTATCTCCAATGATTTTGTATTGTTGGGACTGGAATCGAATTCTCCGACACTCCGACTTTGAGATTTCGGGCCGAAAGGATTGGGTCTGAAGATAGACGATTATATCCCCATACCACAGATCCAAAGTGCTGATAAGAAACAAAGATTCGTCCGCAATGGGCTCCTCTGGCACTGTTTCTGTGTCAGCACGCGGGAAATCACACATTAACTCTGCAAAGACTAAGGATTTCTTAGACTTGGATTTCTCAAACTCCAAATCGAACTCCTGCAGGATAACGATCCATTTAGAGTACTTTCCCCCTAGCAATTGTTTAGTCAGAATATAGATCATAGGGTTGCAATCCGAAATCACTGTAGTTTTACGGAGAAGAATGTAGTGGCGAAAACGCTGGACAGCTTGAACGGCTACCAGTGCCAACTTTTCCACATGCGAGTACTTTAGCTCGGTTGGATTCAACGTCCGACTGAGGTAATATATCACATGTTCCGTTCCGAATTCGTCTTCCTGAACTAAGACCATTCCAATGGTGGAGTGGGAGGCGGCGAGATACAAAATGTAATCCTGGTTGTAGTTGGGAGGATGCAGCAACGGTGCATGGGTCAATGCGTGCTTAAGTGCATCAAAAGACTTCTGAGCTATCTCATCCCAAGAGAATTGAGCATTTTGTTTCAACAACCGGGTGAAACCCTTTGTGACCTCAGTGTAGTTAGGAATGAATCGACGTAAAAAGTTTGCTTTCCCATGCAAACTTTGGAGTTGGCGCAAACTCGAAGGAGGAGGCAATTTGATGATAGCTTCGACCTTTGAGGGATCGACGCGGATACTGGCTTTTGAAATGACAAATCCTAGCAATCGTCCCACTTCTATACAAAAGACACATTTGTGTGGGTTCAACCGAATTCGGTAATGCCGACACCTCATAAAAATAGCGCGTAAGTGGACAAGGTGATCAGCTCGATGTAAAGAATGAGCAGGTAAATCATCGAGATACAGTTGCACAATGTGTTTGATGTCGTGAAACGCGTAAGACATTGCCCGTTGGAAAGTGGCTCCGGCATTCTTAAGTCCAAAAGGTAATTTGCAGTAAGAAAATGTCCCACAGGGACAAATGAAAGCCGTTTTTGGTTGATCGGCAGGTAGAATATTGATTTGGTTGTAACCGGAAAAACCGTCCATAAAGGAAAATATTTCACTACCGGCACAATCATCAATTATTTGATCGATATAGGGCGTAGGATAGTTGTCTTTTGGACAAGCACGATTTATATCCCTATAGTCGATGCATATTCTTATTGTTCCTTGTTTCTTGTTAACCAGAACAATATTCGATACCCAATCCGTTAACGGGATCGGATAAATGAAACCTGCTTTCAACAGCTTCTCGACTTCTGCTTTAATCGCAGCCGCTTTCCTAGGGTGTATCTGACGCAGATGTTGCCGAACGGGTTTAGCGTCTGGGTAGGTCTTAATCTCTTGAACAACAATGGAGGGATCAATTCCTGGCATTTCCTCATAGGACCAGGCAAACACGTCGCGGAACTCTTGAAATAGGACCTTGTATGTTTGAATTTCGTCATCGGTACACGAGGCACCTATATGAATGTTCTCAATAATTCCGGTTTTGACTGAAATGTCAATGGAAATAGTTTGGGAAATGTTTCCCAAATTCAACTCTGAATCAGGATGTTTCATGGGATTCTGAGCGTCCTTGACATATTTAGCTGTAAAAATTGATGAAAAATCATTTTCAAAGTCATCACCCTCAGGTAAAAACGAAGATCTATGATGAAGATCTTCCCATGGTAGATCGTCTACACTTAGGATTTCGCGAAGTTTTTCGTCAGATGACACAACTTCAGGAAACGTTATCCGTTCTGAGGTTGATGTGAAAAGTGATTCCTCACGGACCACATTCATTTGGTCGATTTGGGTTGAACACGAGTCGGTAAAAGACTGCACGGCTTCATAAGCAATTTCATATGGACTCAAAGGCATGGCATCACCGAATGAGTCTATCTCAGATTCAGATGGGACAATCCAAGGATCATCGTAAATAATAGTGTTTGAAGTAATCATATGAATGAAAGCAAATGAAGGGTCTGCGTTGATTGGAGGGAAAGGAAAAGTTCCCAGTAAACCAGAATCTTTAACTAATCCTACACCAACATCCTTGTAAGGGATAGTCGTTTTACCGACATGTTGGATACTCTCTGAAGAGGCTGGGTCGGATGAAAAGTAAGCCAGCTGGTCTATCGTCACGATCTTACCATTGTGTGGAAACTTTATAGCTTTAAAGACCGATGACACGACCGTTGTCATAGCATAAGACCAACTGCGACCCAAAAGAAGGTTGTAGTCTAGAGGGGCATCAACCACCTCCACATCCAGACTAACGGTTTTTCCTTCAACCCCTATAGGCAAATCCTGTAGAATGCCAAACGGATGGAACCCACGGCCATCAAAGGCCTTAAGAATCGTTGGGGATTGGTTCAGTGAAGGAGAACCAAGCGATCTCCAACACTGAATCGACATAATACACGTAGAAGCTCCTTCATCAATTACAGTCCGATGAATAGGCCTATTTTTGACTATCACTGGAATCTAGAAAGCCATCTGATGAGGGAGACGCTGTGTACTATTTTCTAGATCAAAGATTATCAGGTTCGGGTCCTGAATATCAACAGCTCCTATAGCCGACAAAAGTAATTTTCGTTGTGCTGGACATGATTGCAGCACTTCCAAAGCCGACATTGCCGAGGGTGAAACAGCTAAATCCTCAACAATGTTATAATTATGAGCTGCTCTCGCATGTGGATTGAAAGCAGACTTTCGAAGTATACCCTTGGCGGGCGGTTTTATTACCAAGTCCGGGTTAGGTTTCTTGATCTGTAGTGGATTGGAACCGGGAGCTGAGGTTGATGGATTAGAATGAGAAGATTCTGCTTCTTTGCCATCAACAGGACTCTTACTACCATAATCTTGTGATCGAGTCGCAATCCGTACATGAGACATCATTAATATGGGTTCTTCACTGGCATTCGAGGAAGAACCTATCATTTTACTCTCCTGCTTTGGAAATGGATCTTTCAAAACAACAGGAGTTGGGGAACCTTTAACGATTTTCACAACCTCTGCCCGATGAGGGCAATTTCTTGTGAAATGATCTTCTTCACAAATTAAACAAGGATAGCGAGGTTTGCGCTTTTCGTCGTTAGATTCTGACTTCTCTTTTTTCTCCTTTGGAGCCTTGTCTGCTTTATCCTTTTTCTTGCCTTTCTTCTTACCACCATTTTTTGATTTAGCTGTAGATGACTTTATAGCGTGAACGTCGGCGGTAATTTCAGGAGAAGACTCTCCTGTCGGGGAGTCTGGTAAGGTTATTATTGGAGAAGAATTCTTTGAGGATTTCTTCTTACTTTTAGTATTCACCGTACCAATCATGCCATCAGCAGCATGAGACCCCGAAGGAGCAGCAGCGATTTGATTCGACTTAGGAAGATCTGGGATCTTCTCGTGCAACGTACCCGACTGAGTGTAAACTAAGTCAAGGTACTGGGCTTGAGCAATGACTTGCTCCTTAGTAACTACTCCGGCCTTAGCTACGTCTTCAGTAATCTTCGGTAATAATGATTTAACAAACCATTTAGCTAAGATTTGGTCCGGGATAAAAACTTTCACTAAACGTCTTCGACGTCTCCATTCATGAATATGATCGGAAATATAAGTGGACGTCGATTGTTTTAATGAAGTTAATAACTCAGTACCATTATCGTATCTGACCGGCAACTGAAAATGAGTTAGGAACTAGGTAGCTAACTGGCTAAAATTATAAAAAGAGGACCGTGGTAACTCAATGTAACACTTGGCCGCGAGACCAATGAGCGTACGCTGGAAAAGACGTAAGCGGATCGAATCATCCGAGATGGAATTTGAGGCACGCCAAAGGTGGTAAGTCATCACATGATTTGATGGATCCTCTCCAGACTTACCTTCGAACTTGGGTATATCACTGGGCAACTTATTTGGCATTGGCGGCCAGAACGGAAGATATTGTATTGGATCGTTCGTTAGGCGCGACAAGTCGGGTAAATCCAAAGTTATGATAAACGGTAATTGCCGGTTAGGATCTCTAAAACTCTGGGTCACAATACCAGTTCCAGGAGGAGGATATCCAGGATAACTACGAATAGGAATTGCATTCGGGATATTATATCCTCTTGGAAAACCAGGATTAACCGGACCGTACTGGGGTTGTTGAGGTTGTTGATAAGTGTACCCAGGATACGGTTGATACTGGTAAACTGGTTGTTGGACAGCAGGACCGAATTGGTACTGTCCCTGGTACTGTTGATAAGTGAATTGTGGTTGACTTGTTACAACAGTACTTAAACCAGGCTGCCCTACAGGCATCTGGACTGTGGTTTGAATCGTAGATCTAGACAACGGTAAAGATGTCTGAGGAGTGGTTGCAGAGACAGTAGAAACCGGAGTTGTCGATACTCCAGAAGTAAGTGCAGTAGATGTTTCGGTAGTTGCAGAAGTCGTTTGAGATGGAGTACTAGGTGCAATTGGCGGCTGAGTAACTACCGAAGTTACAGAAGTTTGAATATTTGACTGGACAGGTTGCGGTTGCTGGGGTGAACCAGAAACTACGGGTTGTCCAGTTTGAGGTAACAACTGTATACTTGGCTGCAACACCTGTTGACCTTGTGATGGATCCCACACTATCATTCCAGGGTATTGACCCGTAACAGGTTGAGGATACTGAGATCCGTAACCAGGTTGAGGGTAAGATTGATAATTGACAGGTACATTTCCTATACTTTGAACATAAGCTTGACCTTGAGGTGGTAGATAACCTTGAGTCGAGTACTGACCTTGGGGTTGATACCCTTGAGGCACGTACTGATACTGGGGTTGACCTTGACTCGAGTACTGACCTTGGGGTTGATACCCTTGAGGCACGTACTGATACTGGGGTTGACCTTGGGGTACATATTGAGGCTGGGGTTGACCTTGAGGAATGTATTGTACCACAGGTATATACTGTCCTTGAGGTTGCCCCCCAGACGCAATTTGTGTACCTTGAGGTTGCCCCCCAGGCGTTACTTGAGGTTGCCCCCCAGGCGGTAACTGCGCACCTTGAGGTTGAGAACTAGGAGTTGAACCTGACATCATATAAATGTCTCCTACGCCCAACGGCTTATTACCATTGTTTCCAGTTAATAACCCATGTTCAATGGGTTGAGGAGATGCCCCCGCAAAAGTACCAGTAAGTGACTGATACCCAGTGGGAACAGAAGGACCGCCGTACAAAAATGATTCAGGTGATTGAGTGAACATGGACGACTGACCAGACATATTTACAGGAGTATAAATACCTCCAGGTGGAAAAGGAGTACGAGGTGGAGAAAAAATTGACCCTGAGTTGTCTAAATAATTGGTTAACAAAAGATACCAAGTAGTACTTCTAGGAGGACTGTAAAAAATGGATTCACGCTCCCTTAGATCAATAGTAGGTTGATGTTCAGGGATAAGGACGCCTATATCTTCTTTTGGAGCAAGTTCTTCAATAGCAATCAAACCAAAAGGAAGATTTTCGGTGATGACTCTTTCTACCCTAGGTGAATCTGGAGCACTAGAAGTTGGAGTAACAGGTTCAGATATTTCAGGTTCCTCACCTATATCACTAGTAGATGAAAAACTACCAGCAAGCTCGGAAACTGTAACAGCTTCAAGATTGTAACCTGTTTCTAGACTTTGGTAAACCAGATGGACTACCAAGGAAGACTCTCCTTCTTCAGGTGACCCTAATTTACTGCCTTCAGGAGTTACAAGGACTTTCAAACCTTCGTAATGACTCGGAACCTCTTCGGGAGGTTGGCCTCGAAGTCTACGAGACCTCCTCAACAAATCGGCCACGGTGACAACTTCAGGAGACTTGCCCCGAGATCCAGGGGACTGTCTCGGTAATTCAACCACAGTTAAAGACTTTTAACTACTGCACACGCAAACAAAGTAAAATCTCAAAGAAAACTGACTAAAGTCTCTAAAGAACCAAACAAATTTGAATCACACGCCTAAAGAATCTAGGGCGTCAAACCAAACACAAACAGTAGCCTTCCGGACCAAAAATGCTAGTTGGAGATGAAACCCAACATCGCCGGATTCAGTACAGAAGTGGCGGGTGGAACAGTTACCCCGGCAACCTGCTTAATGAATAGACCGGCACAAGTTCCTCCACTTTAACCATCTCGAGTGAAGTGAACCCCCCGGAAAATCCAAGTGAGTCTAGCTGACGTCTGTTCCAGGTACAGTGGGATCTTCCCTCCACCGTCACCTCGGTAGAATCCTAAAGATAATGGTCACTAAGGTTACCAACAGCAACAAATATACCTGGGGGAACAGTCTACGACCCGATAGCACGCAAGGGCAGAGTAACAAGCTCAATCCCCTTGCCGGCTCCTTGACAATAATCCAAGGTTTACCGACAAGTGACCCCAGGCTCCTCGACAATAATCCGAGGTTTACCGTTTGTAGTACGTGCGTATCTGGTGTCTTTCCCAATGAAGGAGGATTGATCCCCTCACTGGTTCGGACACGGTCTCGTGCTTCTCCTTTAAGAGGAGCTTTCCCAGAGCATAAGTGAAACAGTTGGATTTATTCTATCACAAGATAAGCTACTTGTTTGGTTTTGTTGTCTTGGAGAGTTTATTACTCTCCTACTCCAAGACACTAGCCTGATCTATATTGGTGTTTCAGAGCCCTAGTAAATAAAAAGTTACTAAGTTGATTTTACTTTAAGCGTTAATTTTATGGCTTTCTTTAAGACAAAAGGTAGTGGAGATGAAACTGGTGGTGTGTAGACTCGACTCGCAACCACTAAAAAGATGCACCTAAGATGATTTACACTACTTTTCTTTTTCAATGAATCTCCTAACTAAGAGAGTTGGAAAATACAAATTTTATAGAAAACAACTTTCTTGGCAAAGACAATCAAAGAAACAATCTCTTTATCTTTTCAAAACATACAACTCATGACCACTAATTACTTCACGAAATTTCCTTTCTCTCCCAAAAGACTACAAATGCTACCAAAGAAAACTTTTTTCCAAAAGAATTTTTGTGTTTTTTCTATATTAATAAAGCATGTAAAACTATTTATCAAATCAAATTTAACAAATCTAAGACAATCAAATCAAATTCACTCAAAAGCAAATTAAAAGGAAATTTACCTAAAAGCAAAAAATAATGAGGACAAAAGCCTACAAGGATAATTCCCGGATGTTTTACTCAGTCAAAATGCAACTAAGGATCAGTTCATGCAGAACCATAAACTAATCAAAAAACAAAATCGAAATCTTTTTGTTCTTTTTTCTCAAGAATGAAATTCAAAGCTTTAACCAACAAACTTTTCGAGATTCGCAAAGAGAAGACACAAAGGTAGGTCTCTCACAAGGGTGAATTCTATGACAGGCCCGACTCCTAAGAGGGTTGAACAAAACCAGGGAGATCCAAAGTTTGACAAACTCTAATGCCAAAGTCACTACAGGACCAGTTAAAAATCAAACCCTAAGGCAAAATCCCTATGAATTTCACTAAAACCCTCAACACTGACAGAACAAGCTTAGGTGAAGATTTATGGCAGGAGACTAATGGATCTGGGCGGAAAAAACAAATTAAAAATAAAACTAAAAGGCAAAAAGGAGAAAATGAAATTTTCTTAGTTTTGACAGGGGTACGCAGGCGACCTGTTTACACAGGTGCGGGTATGCTCTGTGCACAAAGCGACAGTGCGTACATGTACACACTGTGCTCCACTTAGAGGCTGCGTACTTCTAGCAAAACAAAGAAAAACTAAAATCTAATTTAACCCTAAGCTAGCCCACCCAAACACACAGTCAGACAGCCAAAAACCGGAAAACAAATAACTTTTCTCAGATCAAAAGTTCATACAAAGGAAAAAACATTCACATTAATGGATTCCCCAGTGGAGTCGCCATTTTTTCATGCGGAAAGAGTTGTTAGTGCGGACACAACTGACCTCCCTAGAAGCCTAAGACTTTCTAGTGACAAACAAGACAAATAAGAGCAATCCTTCTCTAAATATGCATTTACAATATGAGAAATCAAGTGTTTAGATCCTACCTGTAACCCAACGCTATTGTAGTAGTCTAGCTTCGTTGATCCGGATGAGCTCCTCCTTCTCTTCGAAACCTGCATTCACTAACAATCAAACGATTAAATAGCAACTGAATATCACATAAAATAAAACATATTTAACATATAGACCAAGGAGTATATGAAACAACTCATAAATGACAAATTGTTGAGAAGAATGGACTTATTTGTATTAAAAGGTAGCAAAAGGAACCATTACAACCTGAGCCTTGGTGTTGTGCAGGTCCCTCCTAGGGTCCACAAGAGTTCTCCTTTACTCTGATCAGCTCACCCACTTCCAAATGAAACAAGCAAAGATAGTAATCTCTCCTCACAATCTTCTACAAGGAAGTCCTAATTCCAGCAGCATCTACCCTTAGGAATGTTCAGCTTTCAACCTCCCCTCCCTTTGGCCCAATGCCTGTATTTATAGTGCTCTAGAGGAAGTTAATTAGTTCCACCATGAATGGGATAAGCCCCTCTTTCAATGGGATAGCTCCCCTCTTCATGGGATAAGTTCCTCTTTCTTTGGGTACATGAACCATCTGGAGGCGCTTCATACACGTCAAACAAACTTCTAGAATGCTCTAGAAATGACCACAAGTAAATTTTTAAAGATGAAACTCGCGCCTTTTGACCTTTACAGGGGTACGCACCCACCCCTTTACATACAGAGCGTACAAGTACGCAGGTATTGTGAACTTGGGTTGCGTACACGCAGGTAAGGCTAAGAGAAACTGCGTACCAGAGATAATTGACTTTAAATGACTTTTCTCTCTTTCTTGGAGTTTGACATGAAGAGTAGAGGCCTGAGACTTGCCAAGGAGGATAGTATGACAGTGGATGGAGCCATACTAACTGCAAATATTCATGGTGACATTTTTTAGTGTAACAGCCCTATAAACGAAGATTGCTATGTTTGACGGTAAAGCAGAAATGTACCACTCACTTCACACTTCTTCGCTAGGCTTGGAAACAGTAGGAATTTTATTTAACAGTTTATTAAAACATGAATTAAAATCTTTGATAGGTTCCTTTGACTCTGCCCTAAGGTTAGACAGGTCATTGATCAATGTCGTCGTAGACCTGTCATCACTGAACTTAGTCAAGAATTGTTCCTGGAAGATATCCCAACTAGTGATAGATCCAGATGGTAATGAGAAATACCATGATCTGGCTACTCCTTGCAGAGTGTAAGGGAAAAGTCAGATGACAGCATCTTAATTGGTAACACCATTGAGATTTATGGATAACATAAAGTTATTTATACTTTCTTCTGCTAGCATGCCTGCTTTAGGATTAAACTTAGGTAGCCATTTTTTAGGATGGGCCAGTAACTGACTTAAGGGTGCAGGCATTAAAACTGCCCCTGGGTTATTCCATGGAGATTGGGCCATCGCTAAAATACTAACAGACTAAAGTGCAAGAGATGCTCCCTGCGATTGAGAAGATGAGGATATTACGACTCCAGATGATTGAGAGAAAGGTGTGGAAGTTGCTGTGGACTGGTGGACAATAATCTGAAGGGGAGGAGTGGATGGTTGACTTCATGGTGGAGAGATGGAGATGGATGATGATGATGAAAGAGTCTCGCTATCAGACCCTTTAGGAGATTTCCTTGCTCTCTTTCTAGTAGGTAGAGGTAACTCGGGTGGCTGAACACCAAACTTTTCGCTCTTTTATCTGGTAAGAGGATGAGCGGGGTTATACTGGGAAGTCATGCTACCTTGAGATTTATCAGATCTTTGAGGTGATATCAAAAATTGTTGAAGTTTATGGATCAAAGATTCAACTTCAGGAGGTTCAATAGTGTATTATTCTGAAATGTCAAGGTTTGTAGCAGCGACTGTTGTTATTTTGACTTCTGGCTCTAGATTTAAAGATTCTAAGTGTGATGGAGAAGTCGGGGGAGATGGTGAGGGTGATTTACTCTTAGAATGGTATTTAGATTTAGACTTACTTGACATTCACAGTTCAGGGCCCTCCTTCTAGTGCCAAATATGTTGAAGCCCTGAAAATCAGGTCTACAAGAAGGGGGATACCCACCCAGTCCGGACCTTGGTTAGCAGCTCCTTTTTCGTTTGGTATAGTGGGTCCGACTGGGGATATGGGACTAGTTTCCCAATTTATGTCTGTGTGTTGAGATTTGATATTTCCTTTCTAAAAGTTCCTAAGTGAAATGCTTTTACTTTAACTCTAATCTAATAATATGCAATTGTATTCTAATAAACAGAAATATCTAATTCTACACTAACCCAGGGTGTAATCTTTCCGTTATGTGATCTAAAATGATTTCAAATAACAACTGGTAATAAAGATCATTCAAATGTTATAAGAAGAGAATTCAATAGAAATAAACCACTTCGTATAAAAAGTTAGACGAAACAGTTGTGAAAAACATTGTTGGGTCCCTATAATACTAGTGATTACCCCATTACTATTGTAGTTATACCCCTTATTTATATTGTTGTGCCCCTATTACCCCCATATTGTTATTGCTGTGCCCCATAGAATCCCTCTATTGTTATTTTTGTGGCTTTATATTATTATTGTTAGGTCGACTGGATTATATTGTGACTCCTTAGACTCCTATATATAGAAAGGAGGTTTTGTCATTTGAATCATCCAATAATTGTTCATTTATGTAATGTAAAGGAGGTTTCCCCCTCGAAGAGGCTAGATTTTAAGGCGTTGATCTATCTTTTCTATCTTTTCTTGAGCTGGTTTCATAACATTTGGTATTAGAGCTTTGGATTCTAGGGTTTCGCTGCTCCAAATAGGTCATCGTGGCATTTTCGCTATAATTTTTTTTTTGTGATGTTTCGGAAGTTGCAAAAAAACCCATTTGAGAAGAAATCATGTTGAACCTTGGGTCCGAATTTCAGAGCTTTTTGCACGATATTTGTGGAGATATGATCTGAGGAAGTTGGACTTTTTGCAGACTCCTGAATTACATTCAAAACAGGTGACCTGGGGAAAATCGTCGTAACTTTCTCTCTGGGTATCAGATTGAAATTTCGTAAGAAGGTACAAAAAGAAGACGGATTGTAGCTTCTTGTATATCATTTTTAGAACCAAAGATCGAAAATTGTACACGTGGCACTTCATACAAGTTCGCTCTTCTGGAAAGGTCTATAATCAGGTCATCTTGGGAGATTGTGCATAACTCTTTCTTGAAGAATCCAATTTGGATCAGACTGGTGGCACTGGAAAGAGGATAGAGAGAGCTACTACACTTCACAAATTCAGAACTAGATGATTGGAAAGTACAGAGATACATCAAAGGCAATATCGAGCTCCTACAAAGTGAAAAAAGGTGTGTAGATTTTCTTAAATTTTTGCTTAAGCTTGGTTTGAAAATTTATTTTGAAGGAATTGAAAGGGAATAGTAGAGCATTATTATCAGTAACTGATGCCCCGAGGAAAGAAAATGCAAACACCTAGTAAGGAACCTGAAAGCTCTAGCATGACTCATGAAGAAGAGGAAGAAATGCTACATGATATATGGCAACAAATGTCACGGTCACAAAAGTTAACAGAAGCTAAGATAAATGGCGTGGAAGCTAGGATGAATGGCATGGAAGCTAAGATGGATAATTTGAATATAGATTTGAACACAAATTTGAAGACAGGCATGGCAGATTTGAAGACAAATTTGACAAATTTTCTACAAGAAATACTTACTAATGGTGAAAAGGTAGTAAAGGAAACTCATGATGAGAACAAAAGAAATGTTAATCATGATTCCATAGACGCTAATGTTGGATCGAAGAATCACCATATTCCAAAAATCGATATGAGGAAGTTTGATGGCAAGGATCCCGCCACATGGATATTACAGATGGAGCAATTTTTCGATCTCAATAATGTGCAAAACGAACAAAAGGTACGTATGGCAACTGTATATTTGGAACCAAATCAGTTTGTATGGTATCAATGGCTTTGTTCTCGTAAACAATTTATCACTTGGGCAATTTTTACGGAAGAATTGATAGCACATTATGAGGATACAAAAAGCAACACTTTTTTTAGCCAATTGATAAGTCTCAAACAAAAGGGTTCAATAATGGAGCACATTGAGGAGTTCCAAAAATTGAACATAAGGGTAAAAGATATTCCAGAGGAGCATAGGATTGATGTGTTCATAGGGTCTTTAAAGGATAATATCCAACATGATGTTCGCCTTTGGGAACCTGATTCATTAGAGAAGGCATTCAGGTTAGCAAGAAAAATGGAAAGCAAAATTATGGCAACTAGGAAGCATACCACTCACAACTATAAAGACGGAAGTGTTGTTGCCCCTAGTCTTCCACAACCTACAAGGTTGACACCACAACAATTGGAAGAAAAAAGAGCAAAAGGGCTTTGTTACAGTTGTGATAGCAAATACACAAAAGGTCATAAGTGTGCTGAGAAGAAATTATTCTACATAGATTGTGAAGAGGAAGAAGAAAAGGAGCAAGAAAGGTCAAAAGAAGAGGATATACTCCAGGAACAAAGCCTAGATGAAGAACAAATAAATCCGACCATATCTTGTAATGCATTGGCGGGAATTACCACTCCTCAAACCATCAAGATAGAAGGACAAATCAAGAAGAAAAAGGTAATAGTGTTGATTGATTCAGGAAGCACCCACAATTTTATTCATTGTAGGGTAGCAAAAGAATTGAATTGCTTCCTATATCCAGCACCAGAGTGTCAAGTGATGATTGCAAATGGAGGAACAATAAATTGCTCTGGAAAGTGCCATAATATCAAGCTATCCATGGGAGAATATGTATTGACTAGCCCAATGCTTTCCATTCCAATGGGAGGTGCTGATGTTGTACTAGGAGTCCAATGGCTACAATCCTTGGGTACAATAGCTTTTAATTTTCAAGAACTTTTCATCAAATTTTCTACGGAAGGAAAGGAAGTTGAATTAAGGGGTATTGCAGGGAAACCAGGAAAGATAATCAGCTCTAATGGCATGACAAAGCTTCTAAAAAAGGAGCAAAGAGGTGTAATTGCACAATTATGTTCGCTAGATGTTTCCACATTGGAATCATCTATTTCTCCAGATCTCCAAAAAGTCCTGGACAATCATTCCAAGGTATTTGAGACTCCCAAAGGTCTCCCACCTATGCGTGATCATGATCATGCTATTCATCTGATTCCAGGAAGTGTTCCTCCAAACATCAGGCCGTACAGATATCCCTATGTCCAAAAAAGTGAAATTGAACGTATGGTTGCAGAAATGCTAGAGGCTGGTATAATTCAACCGAGTCAAAGTTCTTTCTCAGCTCCAGTAGTATTGGTGCACAAGAAGGATGGATCATGGCGCATGTGTCCGGATTATAGGGAGCTCAACAAGCTCACTATTAAAGATAAGTTCCCCATTCCTGTCATTGATGAATTACTGGATGAATTGCATGGATCAATTTACTTCACCAAGTTGGATCTTCGTTCGGGATATCATCAAATCAGAATGAAGATTGAAGACATTTCGAAAACATCATTTAGAACTCATGAGGGTCATTATGAATTTTTGGTCATGCCTTTTGGCCTTACCAATGCACCTTCAACATTTCAAGGTTTGATGAATTCAATTTTCAAACCATTCCTTAGAAAATTTGTGTTAGTATTTTTTGATGATATACTAATCTACAGCAAGTCTTGGAAGGATCATGTTGAACATGTTGACAGGGTGCTACAACTATTGGAGGAGAAACAATTATATGCAAAAAGATCCAAATGTTTCTTTGGAGTCCAGGAGGTGGAATATTTGGGTCATATTGTATCTCATGAAGGAGTTAAGGTAGACCCTAGCAAAATTAAAGCCATTAAGGAATGGAAAATCCCCACATCCATAAAGCATCTGCGAGGATTTCTTGGGTTGACAGGGTATTATCGCAAGTTTGTTAAGAATTATGGGAGAATAGCAGCACCTCTAACAACATTATTGAAGAAAGATTCATTTTCATGGACTCCGGAAGCAACAAAGGCCTTTGAACATCTTAAAGAGGCAATGTGCCAAGCACCGGTCTTAGCTACACCGGACTTCACAAAAACCTTTATTGTGGAATGTGATGCTTCAGGAAATGGAATTGGTGTTGTTCTAATGCAAGATGAAAGACCCATTGCTTTTGAAAGTCGTCCAATCAAGGGAAAGTTTTTAAGCAAAGCTATTTATGAGAAGGAAATGTTGGCAATACTCCATGCACTTAAGAAATGGCGACCCTACCTAATGGGAAGACACTTCAAGGTAAAAACGGATCATGATAGCCTTAAATACTTTTTAGAACAAAGATTATCCTCTGAAGAGCAACAAAAGTGGGTCACAAAGATGTTGGGTTATGACTTTGAAATCATCTACAAAAAAGGGAAGCAAAATGTGGTGGCAGATGCACTCTCAAGAAAGGATGAGGATGTGGAAGCATTGTTGTGTGCCATTTCTATTATCCAACCAGATTGGATAAACGAAGCAAGGGAGGAATGGAAGAATGACGAAGAAGTGTGGGCACTTATTCGAAAGCTACAACAAGATTCCAGTACTTCTGATACATTTAGCTGGAAAAATGATTCGTTATGGTACAAAGATCGCTTATACCTCTGTAAGAATTCCCAGCTAAAACAAAAGATTCTTATGGAATTGCACACTTCTCCCTTAGGAGGGCACTCAGGATTTTTAAAAACTTACCACAGGGTTAAGAAGGAATTTTTTTGGGATGGCCTTAAATCAGATATTCAAAAGTTTGTGGCGGAATGTTTGGTTTGCCAACAAAATAAAGTTGAAACAATTAAGACACCGGGTCTATTACAACCTTTATCCATTCCAAGCCAACGTTGGGAGGAGGTTTCAATGGATTTTATCACAGGTTTACCCAAGTCTGAGGGAAAGAGTGTCATCATGGTGGTAGTTGACAGACTTACCAAGTATGCACACTTTTGTGCATTATCACATCCATTTAAAGCCAGTACAGTTTCTACTGCATTTATGGAAACAGTTCAAAAGCTACATGGAAACCCAAAGATTATTGTAAGTGACAGAGATCCCATTTTCACTGGAAATTTTTGGACATAATTATTTTCTTGTCTTGGTACTCAGTTAGCTCATAGCTCATCTTATCATCCTCAATCTGATGGGCAAACTGAGATAGTAAACAAATGTTTGGAAGGATATCTTCGTTGCTTTGTATCTGATAAACAGACACAATGGGTCAAATGGTTGCCTCTGGCTGAATGGTGGTATAACACTTCCTTCCATACAGCAACAAAAATGACCCCATTTATGGCACTTTATGGGTATCAACCACCATCCATCACATCATATTTAAGAGAAAATTCTAAGGTTCAGGCAGTGGAACATCACATCGAACATCAACAACAAGTCCTCCAACTCTTAAAGGATAACCTCGTGTTGGCACAAAATAGAATGAAACAACAGGCAGATCAACATCGCAGTGAAAGAAGTTTTGATGTAGGTGATTGGGTATTCCTACGGCTACAACCATATAAGCAAATGTCCCTAAAGCAAGCTAAGAAGGATAATAAATTATCACCAAAGTATTATGGTCCATACAAGGTGTTGCAAAAGATTGGTACTATGGCATACAAATTGGAGCTTCCTGCAGCTTCTCGATTGCACCCAGTTTTCCATGTTTCATGTTTAAAGAAGGTTATAGGCGACAAGCTCCCAAATCAAACAATATTGCCAGAACTTGACGAGGAAGGAAAAATTATATTGGAACCGGAAGCAGTCACAGAAACAAGAACTCGACAGCTACGAAATCGATCAATTTCAGAGTATCTTATCAAGTGGAAGAACTTATCCGCTGAAGATTCCACATGGGAGGATGAGAATTTTATGCAGAAGTATCCAGAACTACTCAAGCGTTGAGGACAACACTTTTTTGAAGGAGAGGGGCATGTTGGGTCCCTATAATACTAGTGATTACCCCATTACTATTGTAGTTATACCCCTTATTTATATTGTTGTGCCCCTATTACCCCCATATTGTTATTTCTGTGCCCCATAGAATCCCTCTATTGTTATTTTTGTGGCTTTATATTATTATTGTTAGGTCGGCTGGATTATATTGTGACTCCTTAGACTCCTATATATAGAAAGGAGGTTTTGTCATTTGAATCATCCAATAATTGTTCATTTATGTAATGTAAAGGAGGTTTCCCCCTCGAAGAGGCTGAATTCTAAGGCATTGATCTATCTCTTCTATCTTTTCTTGAGCTGGTTTCATAACAAACATACTGCATAATAAGCTACTCATACATTAAGCATAAATAAATAGCTATCACTGTACAGAAGTGCCAAATTATAACTCAAGCATTCATGCATCAATATATAAATAACTGAACACAAATATCACTTTAACACAAAGGTAGAAAGAGTTAAGAGATAGAAGTACCATTTATAACTAGTTCTACTCATGAGCTTCAAGCGATAATGATTTATCTCTTCTTAATCCAACATCCAATAAGAGTGCAGAAGTGCAACATCAGTAGTAGATATTAAATGCAGATGTCAATAAATCCTGTTCCATTCATCCATCAAAACCTCCTCGGAGGGTGCAAAAGTGCATGTTCTGAGGACAAGTTTTTGACAAATTTCAGGACCCTTCTCTAAATGCATGAGAAGGTTTTAAATACTACTAACTAAATATAAAAATAACTTATTACAAAAATGTAGGATATGGTTTAAATGACTGTCCTCATTTCAGGAAAAAATAAAGCAAAATTAATACTAACATTGAATCTAAAATTAAAACTAACAACTAACTATTTCTATATATGTTCCTTGAAATTGCAAGCGTCCAGTATTTGTTTGAGAAGAGTTAGCTGGCCGACTTCCGACTTTAACTATCCTACAAAAATGGCATCGACAAGAGTTGGCGCCATCTTCTCGGCAGAATTGATGATACATTTGAGAGTCATGCACTAGTTGTGTGGTTTTACCAAATGTGCCTAGTAAGAATCCCAATTCAACTTAGTTAATCTTTTGATTGATTTTTCCTTTTCTTGAGCCTTTTATCTCTAGCCTGTCTGCAGTTGCTGAGCATATATACATACCATTTGAAGATATTTATGACAAATACCATTGGTTTTAGGACTCGAGTTTTACTTTTTTACCTCTAGCGTTACTTTCTTACGAATTTATAGGCTTACAGGTGACTGAGAAATTAGAGGCTTTCCCTTTCAAGAGGTTTTGCTAAGCGATGCACGATTAGCGCTAGGCACTAATTGCACATCGGAAACTGCCTTTGTTTCTTGATTCGGGCTTCCTTGGTGCGATTTTTTGCCTCTTGCACGCTTTTGTTTAGTGGATATAAAGCTTAAATTTTGTGAAAATAATGATTTCGTAAGTTGCTGACACTGAGTCTTAAATTGTCTATTTTTATGTCGGCGCTATCCAGTACCCACTTAACCATGTCGATGTATGGAATAATTTTGGGCCTCGTCGCTATTCGGTGTAAGAATGAGCAAGCTAGCTCTGCAATAAACACCTCAAAAGACCCGTGTGAGCCTGCAGTAACTGTAACCTCCATTATTTTGGGATTATCTTCCTCAAGTAGACTATACATGCCTTCCCAAGTAGTAATACTAGCGTCTCTATTACAGGCGGTGTCTGTATACAAGGGAATCATTTCTTGATCTTCAGAACTCGGAGCTTTGCCTTTCTTTCCCATAGTATCCTGAATACTGCTTTGTATAATTCTCTGCTTTTTGTTCCTGCAGTTTACAAATAAGGTGAGAATCATGATAAGGAAAAGGTGACAAGAAAGCTTTAAATGCCGAAGACATATAAAATATACCACCTTACGTGAAATGGCTCTTTTCTAAGCACGAAACCCTATTTCATTAATGATTGGCAACTAACTCATTAATTAGCATTAAAGCGCATAACCAGGTCTCGGTTTACAGAAAATAATTTTTTGAACAATGAGCCCGAAAGATTTGCGATGAAGCGATTTTGGTATTTGCTTCGCAATATCACAGATCGCAACATCGCAATATCTCTTTATCGCTCGATCGCAAAATTGCAATATCTCTTTATCGCTCGATTGCAAAATCGCAATATCGCTTTATCACTTTATCACAATATCGCTATATCGCAATATCGCAATATTGCAATATCGCTGGAGCGTAGTATATGAAAATCATCCATTAATGTATTTTCCGTGAAATGCGATTTGCGATATGTGCCATCACATATCGGCAGTTTGAGGTTTTTCAGCATAAGTTCTACTTGATGCATGTAATGCGATGAAGTTTCACATTGCGATCTCGTAACCTTAGAATTGTGTTTGTTAGGAGGTATCCATTATCCTTTTTGCGATGCGATATTTCTTAAGGAGTGATTTTACTCTACCTTATCATAAAACTTAGGCCTTTTATATTTTTCAAGGGTATTCTCCTAAGTTTATGATGGTAAGTTTTATTGAAAAACGGGAAATTCAAGCACTAATTGATTTTTTAAATTTTGGACTAAGGGTCTCCACTTATTTAGTATTAGTAATAACACTAAATAAGAAGGGGGTTGTTGCTGGCCACAATAGGACCCTGTAGGTTTTCTATCAACACATGACACATGATTAGGAGATCATGAATATTTTCTACTTTGGGAGTCTGATGCAGGAGCATTCAACCCAAGGAAAATCATTGTATTTTAGTAGACAAAAGGGGGTCATGTGTTTTAAGGAAGTTGGTTTCCTAAGTCCCAAATTAATGTAATATTTATGCTTTTAAGTGATTAGAATAGGAATTAATTAGATGTGTGGGGATATTTGTAAATGCTCTTGAATAAAGGAGAACATGAGTGGCTAATAATGACAAATGATTTAGAAGTCAATTATAACTCTAAATGTAGTTTCATGATTCGAGGAACTAGAGAAAGTCCTTAGGAATTAATTGAAGTTAGAAGTGGACACAGAGGACATTTAGGAGTTAGTTCAATAGATCTAGGATTTGAACCAGAATTAGTTCAATAGAACCTTTCTGGTATAAATGTAAGACTACGGGTAGAGTAGAGGGAGGAGGCCACTGATACTGAAGATTAGGCCTATGGGAGATAGAGAGTCTCGAATGTAATATTTTTTTTATACTTATATATATAGAGGTTTATTCCTAACTATGTAATTGTGGGAAATGAGTATTTATGAATGAATTATATGTGAATTTGTAGGTTCTATAATAGGGGTTGCAGGCAGAATTATGAAGGACACACAAATGAGTAGAATGATTTAGAGGAATAATAAAGGGATCTTTGAATCCAGTTGAAGTTCAGAGTGAAGCTCTGGAGAAGCTGCGAAGAGAGAATTTTCAGAGGAGTTAAGCTCAGAGAAAGTTGAGGAGCGGAAGAGAAGAAGTCAAAACCTTGAAGAAATAACCCAAAACAATACAGAAACGTTGAAGAAACAATGAAAAGCATAAATAAAAGGATGAGGGAAGAAGTGAATCGTTGAAGTTTAAATACCATTGGATCTTACAGATCAATGGCGTAGGAAACAAGGAACGAGAACCATCAATCTCATAGATCAACGGTGTTGTGGGGAAAAGTATCCGACTCGGATGACCCTATCCCTACTCTAAAGGTGACAGTCTTTAGCAACAACTGAAAGTAAAGCTTTGATATTTTCCTTTATGAAAGTACAGAGAGAAGGAAGAAAAGATTAACCAACCTGGTGTCTTTCGCTTAGTCGATCCTTATCCTCTCTCTTTGTCTCTTGTTCCCAGCTCCTTGCTCTCTTTGCCGGTCCAGCTACACACAGATCCTGCACAAAACAAGAGAGGAAACTACAAGATACATGTACTCATAACTGATGCATGGATTAGAGTGAATCAAATATACAAGTAAATACAATACATCAATGCAATACAAGTATATAGGAGAACATGCAAAACTTTATTGATAGAAGTAACAGGGTTCTGAGAAGGTTACAACCATTGATGGCTCCAATCCAGCAGCACCTCCCCAGCAGCAAGAACTCTCCTCTTCACCTCTAGTAAAGCAATCACCCAATAGCTCTAACTGTAAACCAACAGCACCTCCTTGCTTTACACAAAATTCCAGCCTCCCTAGACCTCATAGAAGAGCTCTATATATAGGAGAGAAGAAGAGAGGATGAGTCAGCTTGAGGCTGGCATAGAGCTGACTAGTGTCCTCTCCCTCTTCAGTTAATCTTCAGTTCTTGAGTCCACTTGGAGATCCTTGCTTACACATGGTGATCAAGTACCTCTTACTCATCACAGGGCGAATCTCATGAACCAAGTGTCAGTTTGGAAGCTTCCTGGGCAGTTGACACCTTGCAGAATGACTGTGCCACTTGGCCAATCTCACCCAGCGCAGGTAGCCTTCATTAGATTTGACTTCCAGCGCAGGTACAAGGAGGAGCAGTTGCATTCCAGCGCAGATGCTTAGTGTAGCAGCTGACATGATCCAAAATTAGCCTGTTTTGAAGTGTTTTCAGGTGGAGAACTGATTGGAAGTGCTGTGGTTTGATGACCTTGTTCTTTTCGGGGTAAGAACAACATGTTTAGGGACTGAGGATCCCTGTAATTATTGACATTTCATGCTCCATGTCGCGAGGCACAAAAATGTCTATAACAGTTGCCCCCTAAAGTATGAGGCCGTTTATCGGGTGAAATGCTTTATCTAGAGGGTCCGAAGTTCATTCCAGTGCTGAGGAGTGCCCTGTAATACAATACAATACAATACATTATTTTTCATTCTGTTTTCATGATCTAGCTGAGGCGGGCATTCCCATGCTCAGCTTTATAAATACATTTTGGTACATAGAACAGACGATCGTCTGATGGTAGACTGATAATTTTCTGCTGAAATTATCATCCTTTGAGTAGGATGATCATCTGCTGCAATGATGTACATGACAAATGCTTTTATATTTTCTGAATATGTATCGCAGCCCGGATGGATGAAACTAGATCCGGGGTCTTCAAACTCGTTCGATCTTCACTCTAAGTACAAGTCGATCCATGTGAGAATTTCGCTGAAGTCGAACATGGAAAGACATCGCTTGATTACCGGTCAATGATGAAAACCGTTAACAAGCGCGAGAGGAATCACCGATAATGATAATGACCCTCAAGGTACTGCAGTACAATTCACGTGGCGTGAATAAAGGACTTGGCGTCGAACGCCACGCAAAATCTTCTGGTCGAAGGTCATTGATGTATACCTGTCGCCGGAAGTGAGAAACTTGCCATTGAGGCATGCAAGCTTCAAAGTACTGATGGGGGTGTTCCTAGATCAACTTCTTGGATAATGAGCTGAAGTCGACAAGAAGCGATCCGTCAAAGGAGGGCCTTAATGAATCCCACATCAATGACACGGAATGGAGCTAATGATTTTAGTGGAGGTGAAAACAAACTGTGATATATGATTCAGGGTGGCGATCATGAATGGATGAAGGATAATGTATGGCAGTGGATGGGACACGGTTGACACTTTCAGAATGACCCCTCTTGAACATATAACGACACTGATGCGATGGATCGGTAGCATTACCCCAAATGTGGATGGTTTGACGAGGACCATGGTGATGAGACCGGTGAATGAAACAACCCAACCCGATGTGGTACGGAGGAAAAGTGTCATGTTCAAGAGTGACTTGCTACCATTAAACTTTGATGTTCTCCCAATTTTTCCCCAGTCATTTCTGACCAGTACCTCTTTATTTTTGTCAAGCTTGAGGAGGATAACATATGCTTGTTCTATAACCTGCCCTTCGGGCAAGCCCATCGCTATGATTTAACGAGCTTAGCGATAGGGAAACTCGTTCTCGTCTAAAGACAAGTTTGTCGCTATTTAATCATTTTAACGAGTCTAACGACAAAGAAAACTCGGTCCTTTTCATTTTTAGAGAGTCTGAAAAGGTACAGAAAGTTAACTCCATAATTCCTTTTTCGTCATCTAATCCCTTAAGTCCGAAAAAGTATAAAACAATACCGAAGGGATGAGTGTTCGGTACTTTTAACGAGCCGAACAAGACAAGCGCTCGATCTTTTTGTGTAATAATCCCTCAGGTCCAAAAAGATTAAAGTCTAAATGAGGGATAGCGTTCCGATCATTTAATGAGCTGGAAGGCCAAAACTCGGCAAACTTTTCATATTTTACGAGTCAGTGAAAAGAGCTCAAAGAAGACTCGTCTTTTGAGGAACGAGTGATAAACAGGGATAGCAACTGATTCCAGGTACAAATTGGAATTTTCCAATCATGGTAGTGTCACAAGGATGGCTAGGTGAAATCACTCTTTGCAGCTGTTCCTCAAAATGGGTAAACACACATATGGGGGTGAACGACCGGCCAAATGAAATGGAGGTGATGGATGAAAACACGACCAAGGCTTTTAAGGCTGATAAATTTACGATCGCAATGGTTATTTACCGAGATAGGTTCATTTTTTAATGAGCTTGAACTCTGGTGGAAACTTTTGCTCACACTTTTCTATTTTTTAACGAGCATAAATTCCGTGGTAAAACTGCTCGATTCATGGTCAAATTTGATTTTTTACTTTTACTAGCTTTTCTCTTTTCAAATGTAGTACTTCACCATCAATTGCTGCAACAAATTTTGTTAGAAATGGACAACATTTGCATGAAAATGAGATTATGACCCTAATATTTAACTTTAAACTGTGTAAAAAGTCATAAAAAGGTGTTTTTACCTCTCATTTACCATTTCATTTGCATTTTGCTTGTTGGAGCTCTGGAGGTGCCTCTTCTTCCCTGATTTTCACCAGCTGATTCCGGGAGATTCTGTGGACGATTTTCGGCGCCGTTTGGACCAGGTAGGAGCTAAACCTTAGCCCTTCACTTTCATGGTTTCCTTTTTCAGTTTCATGTATGTTTTTCAGGGTTTCTGAGCCCCAGGGGTTTCATCAGGGCGCCCTGGCATCAGCGCAGGTTCCCCTTTCGAAACTTGCGCTGTATTTCAGGCAGCCTTATGGCAGACTGATTCTCAGCGCAAGGGGAATACTCTCTGCCTGCGCTGGACCTAGAAAAGCTGACCTTGCATGAGTTTTTTGATGATTTTTCGCCAGATTTTCATCAAAATCAGGAACTTACTCTTTCTCTTGTTTGATTGTAGGGAACTTTGAACAAAATGTCCCTTACATGGCGAGAACGAGAACATGAAGCAGAAGACATGGTTGCGCTCCATGACCCAGTCACGGTGAACGCGCTTCGGAACTGTGGCCTGCTGAAGTTCTTCCGTATCTCTAGCATGAGAGCACAGATTTCTTTACTGCAGTATATGCTTGATGCTTGGGATCCTGTCAACCAAGTATTCCAGATTAGGGGGAAAACCATCCCCTTGACCATAGAGGACATGTACTTCTTGACTGGGTTGTCAAGGCGGGGTGCCCCCATTTCTTTGTCAGGTACGGCTCGAGGGACTATTTCCACCAGAGACTATATCCGTCAGTATTGCCGGGAAGGTTCACAGCCGAGCAAAGACGGCAAGATCAATATCCGTGACATCACTGACAGGTCTCTTAGGTCCATTCTGTTTACTATTGGTAGGATGGCCGGTAGCGCAGCTTTACATGTTGCCAACAGATCTTATATGCAGCACGCTTTGGAGTGTCTCCAACCGAAAGTGTTTAACTGGTGTGATGCAGTACTTGTTCAGATGAAAAGTCAATTGACCAAGGTAAAGGACGGGAAGCTGAAGAACTTTGGGTTTGGTTCTATTCTGACTGCCTTTTCCTTGGAGAAAATCCCACTGATGCAGCCTCAGTACATCATACTTGACTTGCCTTCTCCGACAGAGCCACGCATGCAGAGGTGGGTTGACCACATGTCCCGACATGCTGGTCAACCTCAGATTACTTTTACTGAGGCCTTCTTTAGGTGGTTCGAGCGTCAGGAGATGGTGTTTTCTGAGTATCCATATGTGGGTATGGACTACCGAGGTGATCTGGACTTGGTGCTACCGGATGGCGAGCAATGGGGTGCTATTGGTAAAATCTCTGACCATGTTACTGTTTATTGTTTTTACTCATGATGTTATTGTGCAAAACTGATCAAACTCTTGGGTGCACGCAGATGTTGGTCCTGTTCGTTCAGCAGCTCGTCCACGATCGCCAGTTGCTGCCCCAGCAGTAGAGCCTGCTAGGCGAGTTGTCATTCGCGACCTTGGTGATACTGAGATACTTGCAGCTGTGCAGGAGCAGGTTGAGAGCCTTACTCGTGGTCTTCCGGATGTACAGATTGACGAGTTACCTTTATAGTTGCAGCGACACACTATTGGCGTGCCTAGACGATGGACTCGTCTCTTGCGCATGATTGCACAGACCGTGACGTACTTTCATGAGCACCACTAGGCTAGGGTGCCCCCTAGCATCTTTTGAGTTTTAGGTCATACGACCAATTTTGTTTTGATTACAGCACATCATGTACAAACTATAAACAGCTTTATATATTTTGATTTTCGCGGTTTATTATGGTTTATTTGTGATCCACTTGCATTAGCACTGATGCATCTCTTTTTATATATGTCGTAAATGTCTATCTAATACATAGTTTGCTAATGAATCTGTTAATGTGTTCAAGTTTCTGGAAATATGTTGGTATTGAATTGAATCAAACTCTCTTTCCAAAATCTTAACCCTTAGAAACATTCGATAAATAGCTGGATTGCGGACTAAATATATACCAGTGAGTTGTAGTATCACAAGCTGTGAGTCTAGCCTAATAATTAGTCGGCGTATACCATGAGCGATGGTATCAGAGAGGAGTTCAATCAACGCACTATACTCAGCGATGTTGTTCGTTGACTGTCCAATACACACACCTCTGAAACTCACTAACTCGTCGCTTGGATCAAAAATGGCCCAGGCTGCGGAGGACAAATTCCGCGTACTACGACTCGCTCCGTCGGCATATCCCACATATGTCTCAGAATAATTCGACATCTGCAACAAACGAGAAGAGTGGATTACTAAACCGAAACAAACACTTTAGCGAAAACAAAATACAACAAAAGCACTCAGGTTACTATTCAGGCATAGTAACGCTTGAGGTACAACCCGTTGCGGGGTTGCGCCAGTGGTATCCCGTCATAATCCATTAACTCGTAGGCTCCTTTTGCTAACACCCTTTTAACAATATAGGGACCCATCCATAAGGACTTAAATTTTCCTGCTCCTAATTTGTCGGATTCTTGGTCGTAAAGCAAAACCAAGTCACCCTCAGAGAAGATACGAGGTTTGACATTCTTGTCGAACTGTGCTTTGACTCGTTTCTTATGGGCTTCGTTCGCCAAAGCGGCGTCACGACGGTTTTCATCCAACTGGATCAATTCCAAGAAACGAGCCTCTTCTTCTGAGGTTCCGGGGAGGAGGTCAATTGCGAGTTTAAGAGACGAAATTTCGCACTGGATCGGTAAGACTGCCTCCAGGCCATACACCAATTGGAATTGTGTGAACCCAGTGGCGTTCTTTACCGAGGTTCGGTAAGCCCACAATGCTGAGTACAGGAGTAGGTGCCATCTTCTTTTGTGAACCCCGATCATCCTTTGCAACATACGCTTCAGGACTTTGTTGATTGCCTCAACTTGTCCGTTGGCTTGTGGATAATATGGGGTAGAGTTGTCGTGCGATAGCCCTAGTTTGGCAGCTAACTCAACCATCATGTGATTGCGAAAATGCGATCCATGATCTGTCACTATAGCCTGCGGAACGCCGAACCTGGCGACTACATGATTAAAAAAGAAAAGGGCAACTGTTTCACCAGTGTTATCCAATGTAGGCATCGCCTCGGCCCATTTGGTAAAATAGTCAACAGCGACTATAATATACCCATGCCCCCCGGTCGAGGTGGGGTTACATTGCATGAAATCGATGCCCCACTTGGCGAAGGGCCCAACAGCAACTATAGGCTGCAAAGGTGCGGGCGGTCTCCTGGTTTTGCTATCAAAGATCTGACACGCATGGCAACTTCTGACAGCTATTATGCAATCTTTAAACATAGTTGGCCAGAAGTATCCTGCTCGTAAGATTCTTTGTGCTGTTGCATATCCAGATTGATGCCCCCCGCACGCACCTGAATGACAATCATTCAGGGCTTTCTCGGCCTCCTCATGGGTAAGGCACCTCCTCAGAACCGTATCGACACCACGACGGTAAAGTGTATCACCGACGATCATGTAGTCTTTAGATTGGTATCGTATACGCTTCCGTTCCGAGTGTGAGGTATTAGGCCTAAATTTTTGGGTTTGGAGATAAACAATGATGTCTCCATACCACTCATCGCTTACTGATATCAGAAACAAATGTTCATCCACGATTGACTCTTCTGATGTTTCATCGTTGGACGACGATGGGAGATCACATAATAATTCCGCGAAAACTAGAGCTTTCTTCGATTTGGATTTTACAAAATCCAAATCAAACTCTTGAAGGATGGCTATCCATTTTGAATATTTGCCCCCAAGCAACTGTCGCGACAGTATATACGTCATGGGGTTGCAATCTGACAGAATGGTAGTTTTCCTAAAGAGGACATAATGTCGAAACCTTTGAATCGCTTGAACAGCAGCAAGCGCTAGTTTTTCAACATAGGAATATTTACTTTCTGTGTCATTTAAGTTTTTACTTAAATAATAAATAGGATGTTCAATTCCATCGACTTCTTGCACTAAGACCATCGCAATGGTCGTATCTGCTGCAGCTAGATACAGGTTAAAATCTCTTTGATAGTCCGGGGCGTACATTAATGATGCTCTTACTAGAGAATCTTTCAGAGCGTCAAAGGAAGCTTGCGCAACCTGGTCCCAGACAAAAGGCACATCCTTTTTCAAAAGACGAGTATAACCTTTGGCAAGTTCTGCGTAATTTGGAATGAACCTCCTCAGAAAGTTTGCTTTCCCTTGGAGTTTCTGAATCTGAAGCAAATTTGAAGGTGGAGGCAAATTAATGATTGCCTGAACCTTGCAGGGGTCGAGACGAATCCCATCCTTAGAAACAACAAAGCCAAGTAAACGACCAGAACCGACGCAAAACACACACTTGTGCGGATTGAGTCTTATCTTGTAATGTCGGCAACGTAGAAATATTGCTCTCAAATGCCGCGGATGATCAGTCCGCTTCCGCGAATGAGCTGGAAGATCGTCGAGGTAAGGTTGAACGATGTTCTTGATGTCATGGAAGGCATAATTCATTGCCTCTGAAACGTCGCCCCTGCGTTATTTAAACCAAAGGGTAATTTTCGATAAGCGAATGTGCCCCACGGACAAATAAATGCAGTCTTAGACTGGTCCTGTGGGCGGATATTTATTTGATTATACCCGGAAAATCCATCCATAAAGGAAAAGATTTCACATCCGGCGCATTCATCAATTATCTGGTCGATGAAGGGTGTAGGGTAGTTGTCCTTTGGACAAGCTTGGTTTACATCCCTATAGTCGACGCACACTCTTATCGTCCCTTGTTTTTTCATAACAGGGACAATATTCGATACCCAATTGGTTAGAGGAACCGGGTAGATGAATCCAGCATGGAGAAGTTTTTCAACTTCTGCCTTAATGGCAGCGGCTTTCTTTGGATGAACCTGGCGAAGCCGTTGTCTTACTGGTTTGACATCAGGATACATTTTAATCTCATGTTCAACTATGCTCGAGTCAATGCCTGGCATTTCATCATATGACCATGCAAAGACATCTCTAAATTCGCGAAAGAGAGCACTATATATTTCCAGTTCTGAAGGGGAACAACTTTTGCCGACATGAATATTCTCTACAACATCAGATTTTGTCGAGATGTTTACGGCTACGGTCTCTTCAATATTGGATAGGTTTCTCTCTGAATCCACCGTATTTACAGTATTTGTTAGGAATTCAAACACTGAAGGGTGATATAGGTCGTGATGAGTTTCTTCTTCACATTCTGGAAGAAGGGAACGATGGTGGTGATCATTCCATGGTGCCCCCTCAATCATTAATGATTGTAAGATTCCTTCGTCAGTCCCATGAACTTTTGACCATGGGTCTAATGGGGTACCATATTCTTCGGACCTATCTACCCAAACGCTTGACGAGCGTTGATTTGGGCTCGCCTTCCATGCCTGAAACATTGATTGCTACAATATTTCAATAGGGCTAGGTGGCAAAACCACTTGATAATCCATGACGACTTTGTCTTCTGCGACCTTTGACAAAGATACCATGTTGCATGTTGCTACAAACGGGATATTCCCTTCATGGAAAGGAGGTGGCAACGTGAAAGTTCCCATCATTGTGGGATCTTTTAGCAAGCCTACTCCGATATCTTGTATTGAGTGGTCGCTCCCATGGATCAGGGGAATGCTTCCAGTAACTTGTGAACCATTAGGGAGGAAATTCTGTTGGTCGACGATCGTAATTCCTCCTTCAAACGGGAATGCGATCTTCCTAAAATATGTCGACACTACAGCTGCCATGGCATATATCCATGGTCTTCCCAGTAGGATGTTATAGTCAAGATTGCCATCAATGACCTCAACATCAATTTCCACTGTTTTTCCTCCTAGTTCAACCTTAAAGTTATTTAGGATTCCGTACGGAGTGTACGACCTACCGTCAAATGCTTTCAATGTCGTCGAAGATCGCGACAAGGTTGGAGATCCAAGAGTTTTCCAGCAACTCATCGACATGATACATGTCGATGCTCCCTCATCAATAATTGTTCTATGAACAGTTTTGTTGAGTGCTTTCACTTGAATAAGGAAAGCTAGTTGTGCTGGTAACTGAGGATCATATCCTTTGTGATCAAAGGATACAAGATTGGAATCTTTAGGATCCACTCCACCAATTGCTGATAACAATGCCTGCCTTTGGGATGGACAATTTTGTAGTACCTCAAGAGTCGACATAGCAGATGGAGATTGGGCCAAATCCTCCACTATATTATAGTGTTGCGCCGCTCTGGCGCGAGGGTTAAATGTCGACTTGTGTACTACTCCCTTAGGTGGCTTTATTGTTAATTCATGCGTGAGGGGGGGTACAACTTCTGCCGAAGTTGTTGTCGAACTACTGGGTTGATCTCTCCCTTTGTCGTTCGACACCGGCGGATTCCCATAATCTTTATTCCTAGTTGAGATCAAAGCATCATTTTGCTTAGAAACCGACAACATAAGCACTTGAGACGGGGAAGCATTTCCACTATCAACCATATTCTGACCTGGGGCGGGAAATGGATCAGTCAACACAGCTGAAGTTTGGGAACTTTTAAAGAACCTCTTTAACTCAGCTTTGAACGGACAGTTCTTTGTTGAATGATTTTCATCACATATTTGACATGGATAAAATTGTTTCCCTTGCCCAGGAGGGTTTGAAGAAGTTTTTTGAGGGGATGACCCACCTTGTTTCTTCTTTTTCCCTTTGTTTTGTTTCTTCTTGCTTCCTGGTTGATTGGAGTTTTTGTCTTTATCCGTAGATACAGCATTTACCTCCGAAGCAAGAATCTCTTGATTTGCTTTTTGATTCGAAGTCTTACGGGCTTTCTTATTCGAATCCCTTGTCGACTTAGCGTTTGCAGTTCCAATCACGCCATCACCGGCATGAGAGTCACTATTCGATCCGGGAGGAGGAGGGATTGAAAATTCCGGTCTGGGGGCGTCAGGTATCTTATCATAGAGCGTGCCCAACTGAGTATATACTAAGTCCAAATATTGAGCACGAGCAATAACTTGCTCCTCTGTTACGACGCCTCCCTTGGCCACATCTTCTGTTATAGCTGGCAGAAGCGACTTTATAAACCACTCAGCTAATAGCTGATCTGGAACATAGGTTTTTACCATTCTGCGCCGACGGCACCACTCATGTATATGATCTGATATATGTGTGGCCGTTGTCTGCTTAAAATTGGTCAAGATCTCTGTTCCAGTTTCGTACCTTATAGGTAACTGAAAGTGTGTTAAGAAAGTCGTGGCTAGGGAACTAAAATTGTCGAACGAGGCTCTAGGTAATTCAATATACCATTTGGCCGCCGGACCAGTCAATGTCCTCTGGAAAAGACGAAGCCTTATCGAATCATCATTCAAGGTATTCGATGAACACCACAGATGGAATGTCATCACATGATTCGACGGGTCTTCGCCAGGATTTCCATTGAATTTAGGAATGTCCGAAGGAAGTTTGTGAGGAATCGCTGGCCACCAATGGGCATAGGCGATTGGATCGTTCGTTAATCGATGTAAATCTGGTAATTCTAGGGTCGCCACGAATGGCAACTGCTGATTCAGGTTTGGCGAGGCGTACCCAGGGTACGATGGAATCGCCTGAGCAGTAGGTCTTTGCATACCAGCATAATGCAACTGATGTTGATATGACTGATACGGCTGGTGGGCTTGGCCACCGTAAAGTGGTTGATTTAACCCGTTCTGAATATAGGGTTGCCCACTATTCGCAAAGATCTGTTGTTCAGATCCCTGGTACACCTGTTGAAACTGAGGTTGTTGGTATTGCACCATCCATGGTTGTGAAGCCATGTTTTGCTGTGCGACACTAACCGACGGACCAAGATGCGGGGTTATGGTTCCCGTTTGTATCTGTGTCGTCCCGGCAGTTGGCGATTGTGGTTGTGTTGCAGGGTCAATGGGCTGTTGCATTACAACTTGAGGTTGACATCCAACAGGCATCGATTGAACTTGCGACACGGTTACAATTGCTGGCGTCGTCGGGATACTAGACATAGGTACACATTGTTGCATGGAATATACAACTCTTGGTTGTTGGGGTAACATAGGTACCCAACCACTCGTCGTTACTTCAGTCAAACCTGAATGTTGTTGAAAACTGCCGTATGGGTATCCCCCCGGAAGGGGAAGTGAAAGGGCATATTGCCCCCCATACGGTAACAATCCGGAGCTCAAGGGTATAGATGGCCTTTGAGGACTGGATGGCCCAAACTGATTCCCAAAGGAATCAATTTGTCTAGTTTCAACATAAGAATTACCGGGTATTATACCGGAAGAACAAACTGGAACAGACCAAGTTGTCATAATAGTCCCTGGGTGGACTCCTTCTAGCTGATGAGAGCTAGTCGGGACGGCTGGTATGCCGGCAAACATCGTTGGGTTGGCAGCAGGAGCTTCTGCTGTCGCTGTGTCATTTGGCACAGTTCTAGATGTCGACGGTTGTTCAGACATTTTAAGTCTATCCAATAAACTGCCTATCGATTCTACAGGAACTTCCTGTGGCGATGGACAAACTTCTGATGCAGAAGGAAAAAGAGTGGTACCTACTCCAAAATGAGTTGGAGTATTTGCTTGCTGGTCCTCTACGATTTCCTCTATTGCAATCAGACCAGGAGGAAGAGGAAGACCGTCAGGTCCGTAAAAGATTTCTGGTGCCGAAGAAGGGGTTGCTTCGACAGCGACAGTTGTTTGAACAACAAGACTCTGTGGACCGGTTTCAGATGGAACTGGTTCAGTTATGCAAGTACTTGTCTTCAGACTAGGATCAGTACAACTGTCCTTCTGTTGCTGTTGAACTTCTTCAATAGAGGCAGGGATTCCAGAAATATTGGGAGTGACCAGAATCTCAGATGTTGTTGGAACTTCCGTTCTAACTTTAAAAGGAGATTTTGACCTGGTCCAGCGAGTTCGCTTCGTCCGTACTACTCTCGTTTCCGGAGACAAAGGCGGTTGACTTGCAAGTCTCCCCGAACGACGGAGTTTTAATTGACTTTCCTCCACGGTTGCGGATTACTTGATCAACTAAAATACAAAAGGGGAATTATGTTTTCGTATTGAATGAATTTTATTAGACGCTTTTAGACACAACTTTGCTTTTTCATGTTTTAAGAGTCGAGAAAAAGCTAAAGATGACTCTAGTCGCCTTCGATGTATTAACGAGCCCGAAGTGACAGATGCTCGGTTGGACCTTTTCAGTTATAGAGTTTGAAAAGGGCCAAAAGAAACTACTCTGGAGATCTAGGCAGAGGGTGTGCCAAACCTTTCGCGAAACCACAGAATACGTTTTATGGTACGGGTGGTCGATCTTCGTGAATGCTGTGTTCACTGCATCGCGATCAGTAGGGCGGTCGACACGGCTTCCTAAGGATAAAGGATAATTGCCTATAGGGGTCTCCCAATATACGCGACGGTACGCGGGAGCTCAAGTCCGTATTAGTGCTATCGTCCCTCAGGAGGAATCACCCACCTTCGTAGAGATCGACAGTCACTACGTTTAACGACGCCGGAACACGTCTCTACCTAGACCTCTATTGTGAGCGTTATGTTACAATGCGTTTTTAGATTCATTCAATATATTTTAAGTTGATCTTGTTTATCAGTTTGTCTTTCAGGATCACCACGAGATGTATTGGTACAAATTCCTAAATGCAGCTAAAATGATAAGCAAGCTTTTACAATCTTTTTAGCTTTGAAAATCCTAACTACTGAGGGGAGAGAAAAACAATATCTTTCCACACAGAGCACAAAGCACAAACTAATGCACTTTCTCCTAGATCAGACACGCAAACTTATCAAAAATGCAAATGCAAGATGCATGTATTTCTTTTCTTTTCCCTTAATGTTGATGTAGACAAAAGGAAATTGTTGTATAATTTTCGAATTCAATTTGAAGCGTAAACAAACAAGTTTCGTCTAAAATGAAAAGACACCTTACAGGTACTTGTTTCAACACTAAAAATATATGAATGCAAACCATAATATGAAAAACAAACAAACTCAAACAGCCATGAACAGTAATAAAACTAGCTCTTAAGATCACAAAGACACTTTTACAGTTCAGGATCTAAGAGGTCACAGCTATACTGGTTCGCTTTTCACAATGGGAAACTGTAACTGAAACAAGAAATACTGAAAGAACATTCACAGTTTCATCACACAACTGAGGTGGAATAATGTCAAGGAGAAGGGTTTACAGCAAATACAATGACCAGCAAGCAATCAGCAAAAAATCAGTGAAAACAGGGCCAAGACACAATGGGAAAACTGAGCAAGACAAAGGCTAACTGGACCAGCGCAGGCTCTGGTCTGTCAGTTTGACTCTCAGCGCAGTTCCCGAAGGGAGTACCTGCGCTGTAATGCAGACTGCCTGTGGACAGCCTGCTCTGGGACACGAGAGTTACGTCTACAAAGTTTTCCGGGTCATAAAAAGCTCAAAAATGCACTGTTTTTGCTGAAATAAAAAGCTATAGGTCAAGTACAGGCTAAGGAATGATCAAGAGGATGAAGATCTATCACAAAGAGTAAAGAGTCTTTTGTAAATAAGCTCTTTAAATCTTGAATTTGCTCAGCAAATGAGCAAGAGTAGCAGACCCTCTACTTCGCTTTTGATATAGTCAAAAGCTTTTCGATTTGGTACTCTTTTCTTCAAGAAATGAATAGAAAAATACTACAAACACCAACAAGATACTAGGCTCCCCAGCGGAGTCGCCATTTTGTTGTGGGGAAAAGTATCCGACTCGGATGACCCTATCCCTACTCTAAAGGTGACAGTCTTTAGCAACAACTGAAAGTAAAGCTTTGATATTTTCCTTTATGAAAGTACAGAGAGAAGGAAGAAAAGATTAACCAACCTGGTGTCTTTCGCTTAGTCGATCCTTATCCTCTCTCTTTGTCTCTTGTTCCCAGCTCCTTGCTCTCTTTGCCGGTCCAGCTACACACAGATCCTGCACAAAACAAGAGAGGAAACTACAAGATACATGTACTCATAACTGATGCATGGATTAGAGTGAATCAAATATACAAGTAAATACAATACATCAATGCAATACAAGTATATAGGAGAACATGCAAAACTTTATTGATAGAAGTAACAGGGTTCTGAGAAGGTTACAACCATTGATGGCTCCAATCCAGCAGCACCTCCCCAGCAGCAAGAACTCTCCTCTTCACCTCTAGTAAAACAATCACCCAATAGCTCTAACTGTAAACCAACAGCACCTCCTTGCTTTACACAAAATTCCAGCCTCCCTAGACCTCATAGAAGAGCTCTATATATAGGAGAGAAGAAGAGAGGATGAGTCAGCTTGAGGCTGGCATAGAGCTGACTAGTGTCCTCTCCCTCTTAAGTTAATCTTCAGTTCTTGAGTCCACTTGGAGATCCTTGCTTACACATGGTGATCAAGTACCTCTTACTCATCACAGGGCGAATCTCATGAACCAAGTGTCAGTTTGGAAGCTTCCTGGGCAGTTGACACCTTGCAGAATGACTGTGCCACTTGGCCAATCTCGCCCAGCGCAGGTAGCCTTCATTAGATTTGACTTCCAGCGCAGGTACAAGGAGGAGCAGTTGCATTCCAGCGCAGATGCTCAGTGTAGCAGCTGACATGATCCAAAATTAGCCTGTTTTGAAGTGTTTTCAGGTGGAGAACTGATTGGAAGTGCTGTGGTTTGATGACCTTGTTCTTTTCGGGGTAAGAACAACATGTTTAGGGACTGAGGATCCCTGTAATTATTGACATTTCATGCTCCATGTCGCGAGGCACAAAAATGTCTATAACAAACGGTCATCGAATGCTGAAGGAGTGCAGAGGATAATTGGTGAAGAATAGTATTCAAAGGCAGGAAAGTGGATTTCAGGCAGAAGGAAGGGCCATAAGCGATTTTTAGCAACTGGCTCCAATTCTATTCATAATGCGACATGTAGCAGAGAAGTGGGGAAGGGAAACTGCTTCATGTGGTGGTTAAACCACATGCTTGTGGTCTATCTGAAATCAGGGTGAACCGTCAGATCTACTAAGTGTAGATCAACGGTGGAAGATTAATATGCAAGTTGTTTGATCGGAGAAGGGAGGAGGAGAATGCAACATGCGGGGTAAGCGAAACCGATGGGGTTATATCGTGCAATTAATATGTTTTGAGTTCCAGAGATTAATCACATACTGAAGGAGATGGGGAACCAAATGTTAATGTGGCCCACAGACTAAAGTGATTGCGATAAGCAAAAGGTAAACCTCGGTAAATGTGCCAAGGCCATACCAAGGAGGAAAAGGTACGGTGCGTGTATATTTCCTTTCTAAATGGTTTATTAAGAAAATAGTGCCGATAGAAGGTTTACACATTAAAATATATGTAACCAAGGTTTAAAGAGGAAAATGTTATATATGTGCAGCTAAAGGGCTAGCGAAGGTTTTATAAAGGTTATGAAGGGTTTCAAAAGTCCCGATAGGAAGTCATAGATGAAAGGCTTTAATAAAGTCTTATGTGAAGGGTTAAGGGTTGATTGAGGTCCCGATAAGTGGATATTGCTTAAGGGTTAGACTATGTTGGTTAGTATATAAATTATTACCATTGATGGTTGAAGATTTGACTCCTTGGTGAGTTAAATACCTGGGAAAAGTGTGTTTATGCATTTTACATGCATACTGTGGGTGTAAGTCGGGGCTAACTTGATATCATTTTATTATCAAATTCCTGAGCCACAACAAAAATCAAATGAAAGAGCACTACATAGATCACTTCATCCATGCTTCAATCTCAATATGCATTGGCATATATCTATATATATAGATATATATCTATACACCATTCATTATACCAAATGAAGCCAACTAACACTTTACCATGAGAAATTACTATGGCTAGTTTGATGTTGAGATCACCAAAAAAACATTGGATTGTCCTGTGGTATTTTATTTTATGACCACATGAATACATGTGTCTTGTTGAGGAAAAAACATCCTGCAATTATCCCTTATACAAGTAGAGTATACATTGTAAAAATTAGAATTTTCACCTAGATTAAGTCCGCCACTATCAAATATCATAAACCAATAATTATTATGTTAGATAAAACCATAACAAAGCATATGGAAGATGAAAAACATTGCATGACAAAAACCCCTAGCTAGCAACATTGCCTTGCTCATCAACTATCACATCAGGGGACAAACACACAAGAACATACATGCCACTCCTACATCAGAATTCCATTTACATCAATGGTAACAAACAACTACTGCCAACAATCGTCCGCTTTGGAATTGATGGAAACACAACAACCACGTCACTTGCTATTGTTATTATCCCTCTTTGACATCAATTGAAAAGGGTAGGCAAAACTCTATGATTACTATGCTGACCATGGCTCATTGATGTTAATTTTAGGGCTATATTATTTTTTGTTGTAGATAATTGCATTTTTTTAATTTTAAAAAACATTCAAAATACATTCACCCCACATCATCATATGATAATAATAAATTATATAGAGATAACATTAACAATGCAACGAAATAGTAAGAAACATCATAACAACATCATACACAATAGAGAAATTGGGATTTTGGTTGGAGATTGGGGTAAAACCCCACAATGGTGAAAAACCAGAATCAATTCTTATTCTTCTATTAGATATTCATCAAATTTTCAACTACGATACAATGTACAATAATAATGAGAGATAAGTATATCGATTGCATTGGGCTTCCTAGGGCCAACCCTTGATCATATAGAATCCTCATAAAATAGAATTAGATAAGCTTTTCAATCCAGTCCTCTACAAGACCTCTGATAGATCTTTATATCACCGTCACAAGTATGGTATGTACTTTCCTCAAATAGAATGCAAGTAACTTCCATAAGAATAATTTTCACTATAATTGTATCATTGTCAAGTATCATTTCCATGCTTCACTATCATAAGAACAAGAGATACTGCCCAAACATCACTATTATAATAATAAGAATTCCTACCCAATCATTACTATCATAACCATTGCCTAATATATAAATCACTTTCATAAAGGATACTTCCATGTAAGGACATTATCATATATTTCACAGTGATAGGATTATTGCCATACATTAGTGTTATGAGGACTAATATAACTACAATACAAATGTCATTTCCATACAAGTGCTACTTTCATACAAATCTCAGTACCATATATCTACTAGGGATAGATAACTAACCCACTTGGCTCTTCCAAAGAACATAGATCCAAGGCTTTCAAGGTAGCTCATGACTATGCTTTGTCACACAAAAGTCACATCTCTAAGGGTACATACATAATGAATTTATCTCTCTAAAATAACATTCACTATGGTACACAATTTACTGTTGTTCGATGCTAATGGAATATCTGTATCACCATAAAATAACTAGCAATACATTAATATAAAAAAAAAACTCAAACAATAAACTATTTCTATCATTTTTGGGCATGGTTCTAAATATTTTCCTCAGAAGATACTTGACCCTGGTTAGGCACCTGTCGTATAGTACAACAATCCTAAAATTTAGCCTAAAAAATCCTCAACAACTAGGATATATATCTAGGGTACTAAGAAATTCATCATACTCTTCGATAGGCCTATCGACCCTCCCAAAACAAATTTTCTTCCCACTACAAAAATCAGAACCAATCACAACTAGTACACAAATATTTCCTTCAAAACTTGTTCAAATTTAGCCCTTCAAGTCCACTAACTTGTCTATTGCTTCATAAGGAATTTCAACCCATATTTATCTGCCAAAACCTTGTTATAATAGCACTATCCATCAATACTTCTAGGGCTTGACCCTTCCTGAAATGACACGTAGAAAGTGTGACCTCGTCATAGAGGTAATAAGGTACTTTATAAGGAGCTCTACCATCCCTTTTTCTACACAACAAAACATAACTTGACACTAAGATTTTTGGCCTCCTATAAAGTTAGGAAAAACCTTTTTCTAGGGCAGAAACATCACAGAGAAAATCAGTCTCCCTCTCTATGTAGTTCATCCTTTACCATAGACAAATTTGTCCTTCATCGTATCTCAATACAAATAAAACTCTTCCCTTGGGTCCCTAAGGAAATTCGACTCCTTTCGAAGGCAAAGATGAATTTTCATGTGTGTTTTTAAATGAGATCTAAGGTCTCTCTCTCTCTATATAAATCAGTGGAGGAGCCACAGGGTGTTTCAATGCCAACACAACCTTTCATTTTGGAGAGGCCAACTTGAAGGGAAGACCCTTTCAGTTTGCACACAATAATATTTAAAGATATTTGCCCAATTTATTACCCAAATAAATTTTTCACATCAAAGAGGAGTGACAAGAACACATTAATAATAGTACTTTTCTTTTAACAAATTAAATTATTCCTTGGGGAAATATGGTCTTATTTTGGGGTATAAGGGCTTCTTTCGGGGTAATTTTATTTGTCTTAGGGAAATTCATCCTGAAGTTGCCCCAATTTTCAACAACTGAGGAAACACTTAACTACTACAATCAAATTCCATACATCTGCAAAACCAACCATTAGATATTTTCGTAGCATTATGCTTTTCTTTCTATATGTAATTTTTTTTTGAAAGGATAAAAAAAAAGAAGGAAAGGAAAAAAATTGGCCTTTCCAAAAGTTTATATTATTATGTCATGAACTAACATTTTCGATGTTCTACTTGCACTCATAAAATATATGAAAGTAGGTTTGTCCCATCGACATGATAAATCTTAAAGAGTGCACAAGTCCATGGCATAATCAATAGAAACATATATGATCATCATTAAAAGATGGGAGGAGGGTCCTCTCAGCATATCAAAATTAAATAGGTTTCAGAGGCTAGGAGTTCCAATGGGCATGTAATGATGAAGTCTCTCAGAAACCAATCAATAAAAACCAATTTGATTCCAAAGTTTGAGTAAGTTGTGGTATGTCTTATTCCTTCAATGTGTTTACTATTTCATGATATTTTTTTCTTTTGATGGAATAGGTGTATGTAGCAGTGGGGTCATTTAAATCAGGATTATGGATTTAGCCATATGATTGTATGTTATAAATGGTACCCCTATTTCAATTTAAACCCTTAATTGGTGCTCCACTCTTTCCAAAAACTCATTCACATTCTCGACTTATTTCACTAATTTCATTCTCATCTTTTAGAGCTTGAATTCCATTTGGCTCAATTTTTAATCCTATCCCTTCTAAATTGCTTCTGCCATCTCATAAATTTTGAGGTCTTTCAACCCTCATTGACATGGTCATTCTAGTTGCAAATGATGAATTTATGAACTATAAAATTCATTACATCCATCATGATCATGCTCTGACTAGTCGTTTAAATTTTTTTCATTAATACTTCGAGATGTCTTAAACACTGATTCTTTTAGCCAAGGACCACCTCAAGGGAACAACAAACACCCAAAATTTTTCTATATCTCACTCTTATGTCTCCAAGGTTCCTATTCAATGAAACACTTGCCTAATTATTCTTGAGTCCCCTTGCTCCATACAAGAGGATGATCTTCCTAGTGCAAGGATTACTCAACATACCATTACCAATTGATAAACAATGATAATACAAGGCTAAACCAATTGGTCTTTACACTCAAGGTGCATACATATGCCTGCTACCAATTTGAAACAAAATGAATCATAATTAAAACCTTCACTTCCATTTCATGGGATACTCTCCTCCTGAAGGAATTGACTCTTGATGACTGCTTCTCAAATAATATGTTGCTCTTCTTCATCCCTTTTGTGACATGCAAGAAGCTGCTCCTACCAATCCAAGACTACCATCTAGCATGATATATATTATTACACATGGCTGTACTAATAAATCTCTTCTATGCATGGTTGCAGTAAGGGATACTCTACCAACTTTACAATACTTAAAAAAAAACATGTAAAAAATGATTCACATGATTTCACTCATCACTACAACATATGTATCTGAAAAAATGTAGTGAAAGAAAAATGGAAAATAACATGCAACCCTTCAAATACTTAACTCCATGTACAACTCCCCCTGAGCTCATTTACCCCCAAACTTCTTCTTGATCCTATTGACTTGATATGAACATATGCACACACACTGCTCATATACCATGAGATGTTGTATTATGCCCCCCCCAAGAATATGCTAGTGTTTATTTTCTCTTTCTTCTATACTTCTCCTCGTGTCTACTATAGATAGGATCTGTTTCATTTACCTAGAGTCTGAAGAAGAGATTTTCTTCAATATATTATTATGTATTTACTTTTCTTCAGTACATATACTTTTCCTGGAGTTTTTATTCAATTTATAATTAACTTTATAATTTCTTCTTCTATAATCATGAATCCACTTGAATTGAATATGACGTCATGTCCTCTATCAACTATTCAACCAACACTCAGGATGTTGTGTTTCATCCCTTCAATGAATCAAACATTGACTACATATGTAGTGTTGCTTTCAAGGTCAACTTTACCCTTTCCTATCACTTTGGCTAATGAATTGCATCCTAGAACAACATTTCCACTTATAGTGTTATTTAGAGAGAATTTTTTTCTCTTACCACCAATCATATGATTAGTTTATCCATTGTCTATGTAGTATTATTTGTGCTCATCTTTAGCATATAGAACAAGACTACACGTCTCTTGCTTCTTTTCCTTTATCTTCCATATTTTAGTATGTTGAAATTTGTTAAATGAATCTTCTTTTGATTTCTCATTCAATTGCCTATCTTGAGTAACTTCTTGTTCTTGTTTGGATTGTCTTAAACAACTCATTGAATTTCTCCTACACTCCTTTTCCATGTGTTCAAACTAATTGCATGCACAACATCTTATGTTACTAGAGAAAGGGGAAAAAGAATCATGTTTTCTAAAAACATTGCACATATATGATCTCTTCCTCATATTCCTTTCATATGGTCTATAATCTATGCTTTTATGTCCAAATAAATTACAAGTAAAACAATAGCCATGAAAGAAAATTGTATACCTGGAAACATATGATCTTCTTGTGGGGAATTTTCTTCCTTGATTGCTTGTTGGAGAACCTTGATTGTAAGGTCTGAAAAATCAGCTTCTATAGTTAGTTGCAATGTGTCCAAAGTTGTGGCAGATAAATAACTCAATATCATCCTATAAAGGAGAAAACTTTAATTGTTGTTCCTCCTTTGGAATCTTGTATTTCTACTATACTCATCCCTAGGAGAAAATTATCTTTTTGAAAAGGTCACTCTTCTTAGCTGCTAGTTCTGCTGTTAGCTTCCTTTATTGTTGATCACATTGATTTCCTTTTGTTTCTTGTTATTTATTTTTTCCTTACCACTGTTTTTGGATGCCACCTTATTCTCTTCCATACAGGGTGCTAATGAGAGTTTGGAGATTTTTGTGGTGAGGATTTAGATTATTAGGTCTCAGAGCAACCACAGTATTCATTTTTGTCTTTGATGTTTCAAGTCAATATCATGACCCATCATTAGGAAAAAACTTGCCATGAAGAGAAGGAGAGGGAGGGAATAAATAGGGTTAATAGGAAAGAGAAATGAGAGAGCTAACCAACTTTTCAATAGGAGAAAACCAGAAATTAAAGATTATTTGGGAATATACTTTGTTACATTATTTATATTTATAGTTTTAATTTTAATATCTTAGTAATAATTAACATAATTAATGAGCAATTATAGCCAATTTTGTATTACTCTAAAGTCAATAAAAAGGAAAACTAAATAATATAAGGTTTTATTAATTTAGATAAAGTTTATTAATTTTTTTATTGAAATTCTATATATATATATATATATATATATATATATATATAGGTATATTAAGGGTTATTTTGGAAATATTTTTAAATTAACTAATGAAGCAAAGGTAATGAATGTATATACATTATTTTATATTTTAATTGATTTCAATTATGTTCTAAATAAAGTTATATTAAATTGATTTTCAGTTTATCTTGAGTTTTTTTTTTTTTAATATAAAAATTAACTGAAGGATAATGATAATATATGAAATTATATATAATTGATTTTTAATTAATTTGAATGTATTTTATTTAACCTATAATACCTTTAATATATATTTCACTTATTAGTTTTAATTATAGTATTAATAGTAATAATGCACTTATTGCTATTAATAATATAATTAATACAACTAATAATAAAATAATAAGATAAGGTTTGGAGTGAAAATGGATTACAAAGCTAGGGTTTATCTACATGACAATGAGATTTGGGGTGCGACGACCATCTTCCATCCCTTGGATGGATCATTTGGTAGAAAGGATGCTAATCCTCCAGGTCGATGGGGGTTTCTGTTCCCTGGTTGGAGCTTAAATGAGAAACCAATGTGCTGGGATCACACAGGCCTGCTTGACCACTTATTTTTCAGTAATCTCACTTAGCACATAGATGCCAGATCAAAAGGGCAATGATAGTTGTGTGGGATATGGACAACTAGGACTGTGGTTGCCTCTGGGCACAAAGCACATATTTGCTGACGGATTGAAGAATCGGCCCCAGGGTGTGGCCTGCCTCTGACTGAGGGTTTTTCTATGGGGCATGGAACAAACAGGGGAGTGTTTCGGCAGATGGGATGTTGGGAACACAATGACAGGGTGGAGGCTAGTCCTTTCGGCTGGTTCTTCCTTGAACCCTTTGCAACCGTTAGCTACCAATATTGCACAACTTTTCAGCGATTCACGAACACCTGTACACCTGTGCCTTGGCTGATCTTGCTTTATGGATAGTTTAGGGAGGCACAAATATTGTTCTCCACCATCTTGCGATCTCCATGGTCTTCTGCAATGATTAGACTACTTGCCTCTGCGTGGTCTAGTGAACACAGAAGGGAGTCTGGCTATGAGCAACAGGTTTGCAGATTCCTGATGGAGTTCACAGAGAACCCATTGCAATGGGGGGCATCTAAACCTACACGGATTTGCAACCTCTAGTCAGAAACAAAACCCCTAGTAATTTCTCAATGATTTCAGATTTTTATTAAAACCCCTTCGGGGATGTCTATTTTGGTTTGGGTTCTCACAACAGATTGTGTATTACATTTGAAGAGACTCATCTCCCAACATATTGGATATCCTGTCGGAATACAATATATGATATTTGGGGGTAGAGCACTCTAGGACACCAGACCCCTCATGGACTACAATATTTTATCTGAATCTACTATAATACTCAATCTCAGTCTCAGAGGTGGTGCAATAGTCTACAGTAAAACGAAACATACAAGAGATGGCATAGGGAGCAGTTCCACAAAAAACATAGAAACACAACAAAAACACAACAGAAGCACAAAAATGGAGGAATTTCTTTCAAGAATGTTTGTCGAACCATAAAAAGGGTCTTTTTCACCTCTATTTACCTCACATTAACTTATCAATCCAGGAACGATTTGTTATCTCAAAGAGTGTACTCAGTTTGAGGTAGTCATTTGTCAGAGTAATGCTAGTAGTATAGTGCTCAAGAAAATACAAGAGTAAATAGATGCTTAAAATAAGATCTACTTACAGTAAGACTCAAATCATGCATTCAGAAGACTAAGTAAATTATCAGTCAATGGTACAGTAACAATAATGTTGGCATTATGATTCTGGTTTGGCGCTATGGCACAGGTATTGTACTTGATGGCAACTCACTCAAGTGGCAGATCTCTGATCAGGCTCTCAAAATCATAGAAAATGAGATACCCACAGGTGATCCTAAGAGAAGCTGCAGACCCATGGGTGCGCTGACCAAGAAGTGCGTACATACCCATAGGTGCTCCGTTCAGAAGGTGCGGACCCCAGTTCACTCTCTCCAATGCAGAGAAGCACACACACATGGGAATTCTTAAGTTCGGCCCTTGGTATTTAGCCCGTCGTTCATGACCCTATGGTTTTGGTCCGTGGTATAATATCTAAATTATTGAACCCTGGTTTGGATCCCTTGTATTGGTTGTCGATGGTTTTGTCCCATGGTTTGAATAAGGGATTGCCTATAAAAAGGAAAGGAGATCACTTGGCTAGTCACTTGTGAAATTTGAATATCTTAAGATCTGAAATTTTGGGTAATCGGTTTAAAAAGCTAGATCTAAATAAAGGTGAAATCTGTAAAGTGTAAGGCAGATTTGTTGATAGGTCATGATCTCTTGGGCACATGATCAGATCTGTGGATCTGACAATCTATGGTACATTGGAGGATTGTTAATTTGGCTTTATTTGGAGGTCCGCAGGCGATCCACAGCTCAGGTGCGGAGGTACGTAGCGCAGCAGAAGGCACAGGTGTGGAGGTACGCAGCGCGACAGAAGGTGTAGGTGCATGGGTACGCAGAGAAACAGAAGGATCAGGTACGGATCTGCGCAAAGGTACGCAGTTCTGCAGAAGGGCTAAGTGCGGAGGTACGCAGAGCACAAGAAGGATCAGGTGCGGATATGTGAAGTCTAGGCACAAAAGAACTGCAGATATCCGCAGGCTGCTATTGGTGAAGTTGTGGACGCCTTTTTAAATAATTATTGGCTGCCTTTTATCTATTACTACAGAGTTCTAGGTTTATATTACTGGTATTACTTTTCTGTTTACAGCATTCTGAGAAGTTGGGTGATTCATTGGTTGATTAAGGAGATTGGTTTATTCACATGTACTTGATGATTATTTGATCTTCTTGGATCCAGTCTGAAAATTAATGGAACGTGGTCCTTAAAGAAGTAGAAGAGCTAAGGGGGTTGTAGCTCCCTTCCAGGAGAGACTGGAAAACGAGAGAGGGTTGTAGCTCTCTGCAGGTTGCAGCCTGCGTACTGGTAAAGGACTGCACCAGTACAAAATCATTGTAAAAGAAGTTTCTAATTGAAAGAAGATAGAGACATATTGCAGCAGGTGGTTTTCACCCACATTAGGTTTCCACCTTATATTCGGTGTTCTTTGGTGTGATTATTTGTTTTTCTTGTTCCTTCTCATTATTATATGGTACTGACATACAAACTAATGACCAACATCTGAAGAATAAATTAAAGTATAAATCTGGAAGATATATTGAAAAGAATTTGATAATACTGATTCACCCCCCCCTCTCAGTATTATTTCCAACAATTGGTATCAGAGCCGGTCCTTCTGAAGAAGCTTGATTGCTTGGAGGAAGATCCATCATCATGAGCAACTACGAGAGAGAAGCATCTATCAGGAAACCGATTTTTGATGGGACAGACTTCATATATTGGAAGGTAAGAGTTACTTCCTATCTTCAATCACTTGGTACAGAAGTCTGGGATATCATAGATACAGGGTACACTTTTCCTTCAGCAACTCCTACAGATCCGGCTGAGAAGAAGAAATATGAAACAAATGCAAAAGCAGTCAATACCCTATTAAGATGCCTATCTCAATCAGAATTTGTCAAGGTAATGCAGTATAAATCCACAAAAGAATATGGGACAAGATTGTTCTGAGCTATTAAGGAGATGAACAGGTAAAACGAGCAAAACTTCAAACCCTCAGGATCTCAGAATGCACAATGATGAAAGTGTGGCCAACTATTTCCTTCGTGTAGATGAGATTGTTAATTGTATGAAAAATTTGGGTGAAGAAATAAAAGAGGCTGTTGTGGTTGAAAAGGTTCTAAGATCTTTGTCCCCTAGGTTTGAATCTAAAGTTTCTGCAATAGAAGAAAAGGAGAATCTACGAAACCTTACCATGTCACAGCTACACGGGATTCTAACTGCTTATGAAATGAGGAAAGGAGGACCATCAGACAGGAGAGAAGCAGCTTTCAAGGCTTCAGGCAAAGGAGACTACTATGAGTTAGGACATGCGTCAGAAGAGGAAGAAGAATCAAATTTTGTCAAAAACCTTCAACGGGGCACTGGAAGATTCAGAGGTAAGTTACCTTTCAAATGTTTTGCTTGTGGGAGAGTCGGTCACTATGCTTCCAAATGTCCTTATAAGGATAAAACTGACAAAGGGAAGGAACCTGTTAGATGGAACAAGAAATAGAATGTAACTAAGAAAAGTTACTACACTCATGAAGATAGTGATGGTCTTTCAAATAGTAATGAAGATGAACGAGGTAATAACTATAAACGTTTAATGGATTTTGGAGATGATGATTACATGGATGCTATAGATGTGGATGGCTTTTATGAAGAGATTTCTAGACTCAAAACATGTTTAGAAGAAAAGAATGTGATCATTGATGCTCTGCAATTCCAGCTTGATGAAAAAGAAAAATTTCTTGAGAAGTTAGAATGTGAAATTTTTGGCCTTAGAAAAGAAATTGAGAAAACAAAGGCTCTTAATCTTAAATTTGTTAAAGGACCTGAAACTCTGGATGAGATTATGAATGTACAATGTTCTCCACTAATCAAGACAGGTCTGGTGTATAATGGAGAAGCATCTCAAGCATCCACCTCAAAGAGTTATCTCAATGTAGCAAGGAGGGATGAGCAAAAGCCCAATGGAGATCACCAGGTAAAACAGGGATGAATTACATCAAGAATAAACAAAAACTACCAGGTAAATCAGCGGAAATCCATCTTAAGGATGAACAAAAGCTACAACCAGCCACAGGTAAAATCTTCTCAATTTGCCTCAAGAATGGATGACAATAGAAACTACAATCATTTGGCAGGTAGATTTGATCATTGTAGAAGTTTCTTCAATGGCCAATGTTTCTCTTTCCATAACTTTGGCCACAAAGCAGCTCAATGTGTTGCCTATAAAACAATCATGACTAGAGAGCTCAAAAACAAAGAAGTATGACTGGGATCACGGAAAGGACCTATAACAAATTTTCGGCCCTTGAAAATGAAATTGAATGTTCTATTTGTAATAAATTTGGTCATGAAGATTCTGAATGCAGGAGTAGGTTTTGGCAAACAAAGGAACAAGCCTCAAGTACCAGAACATGGAGAATAAAGGAACCATAACCAGAAAGATGTGGGATAGCTTCTTATGGAGAAGGACAGGAAGGCCAATGGTACATCGAGAGCGGATGTTCGAAGCATATGATAGGTGATAAAGAAAAACTTGAATCATATAGTGCTTTAGAAAAGGGAAAGAAAGTTTCTTTTGGAAATGATACCCCTGCAGTCATAAAAGGAAGAGGCACTACTCAGTTGAAAGAAATGGTCAAAGCTGGAAATGTTTTGTATGTTGATGGCTTGAAGCATAATCTATTGAGTGTCAGTCAGATGTGTGATCAAGGAACCGAGGTAATATTTCGATCAAATGGATGTAGCGTTCGTGATCTTGATACAGGAAAAACAGTGATCAAAGGTAGAAGAACTCCAAATAACTTATACATATTTGAAGAAGGACAACGAAAATGATATTTGAGCAAGGATGATGAACATTGGTTATGGCACTGAAGGTTGGGGCATCTAAGCTTTTCACAAATAAAGAAAGCATGCAAATACCAGGTAGTTTGTGGTCTTCTGGATATCAAAATTCCAGACAACACCATTTGCAAATCATGTCAGTTTGGTAAGAAAACCAGAACTAACTTCCCTGTGAAGGAAGGATCAGCCAGCAGGCCTCTTGAACTAGTCCATACAGATGTATGTGGTCCATTTAGGACAAAGTCACCTCGAGGAGAAGAATACTTTATATTATTCATTGACGACTTCTCTAATATGGTTTGGTTAGGACTTATGAAACACAAGGACGAAGCATTCGAAAAATTCAAATCTTTCAAAGCCTTGGCTGAAAATGAATCAGATCACAAAATTAAGTGCCTCAGGTCTGACAGAGGTGGGGAGTTTACCTCAAATGAATTTTTCAATTTCTGTGAAGAACATGGAATAAGAAGGGAATTCTCTACAACTAGGACTCCTCAGCAAAATGAAGTGGTGGAAAGGATGAACAGAACGGTTCAACAAATGGCTTGTGCTATGCTTGATGAGTCTGGAACTCCCGCAACCTTCTGGGGTGAAGCTGCATTTGCTACGGTTTTTATTCTCAACAAAACAAATGTCCGAGTGAACAGCACTCAAAATCCTCATGAGCTCTGGTATGGTGAGACTCCTTCGGTAAAGCATTTCAAAATTTTTGGAAGCAAATGCTATATTAAGAATAATGATGAACAGCTTGGCAAACTTGAACCTAGAGCAGATGAAGGCATTCTCCTTGGTTATTCTCCCCACAGCAAAGCATATAAGTGTTACAATAAAAGAATTGGAAGAATTGTTGACAACATTGATATGGAGGTTGATGAGAAAGGGAACATTCCTAGGCAAGTAAATTATGAAAATATCGAAGAGGATGAATACTACCCTCCAAATCAGACTGAAGATGAAGAGGAACCTCAAGAGGCACCAGAGGAACATACAAGGATAGAAGAGAAGACTCCATCCAGGTATGTTCAAAAGAATCATCCAGAATCTCAAATCTTGGGGCAAAAGGAGGCAGGCGTACAAACAAGAAGAACAATTGCCGAAGCTTAAAGCTATTTGGCATTACTCTTCTCCACTGAACCACAAAATGTAAGAGAGGCATGCAAAGATGAATTTTGGGTCAAGGCAATGGATGAAGAACTTGAGTAGATTGAAAAGAACAACACTTGGGAGTTGGTTCCTAGACCAAAAGATAAGAATGTCATAGGGACAAAATGGATCTTCAAAAATAAGTTGAATGAAAATGGGGAAGTAATTAGAAACAAGGCCATACTTGTTTGTAAAGGGTATGCTCAATAAGAAGGAATAGACTTTGAAGAAACTTTTGCTCCCGTTGCTAGACTTGAGGCCATCCGAATGTTACTTTCTCTCTCAAGCTTTCAGAAGTTCAAAGTATTTCAAATGGACGTGAAATCAACCTTTCTTAATGGAGACTTAGAAGAAGAGGTGTACATTGAGAAACCAGATGGTTTCATTCTTGGGAATGATCCAAATCCTGTATGCAGACTACAAAAGGCTCTTTATGGTCTTAAACAGGCTCCAAGGGCTTGGTACTATCGTTTGGACAAATATCTTCATCAACAAGGCTTTTCAAAGGGATCAGCATATAGCAATCTTTATATAAAAATTGAAAATGACAAATTGCTAATACTTGTTGTGTATGTAGATGATATTATCTTTGGCAGCAATGAAGAGACTATGAGTCAAAACTTTGCCTTGGTGATGTAGAAAGAATTCGAAATTTCATTACTTGGAGAGCTGACATATTTTCTTGGTCTACAAATCCAACAAAATGAAGGTGGTATCTTTTTGTCTCAAACCAAATACCTCAAGTAAATTTTGAAGAATTATGGCATGGAAGATTCAAAACCAGTATGTACCCCTATGGTTACAGGATGCAGCCTCAGTGCAAATGATGAATCAGCATCAGTGCATCAACCAACCTATAGATCCATGATTGGAAGTCTACTTTATTTGACAAGTACCTGACCAGACATCATGCATGCAGTGGGAATAGTTGGAAGATTTCAAGCAAATCCCAAGGAAACTCATCTTCAGGCAATTAAAATAATCTTCAAGTACCTTCAAGGAACTCAAAACTATGGCTTATGGTATCCTAGAGATACAGATCTCACACTTCATGCTTATACAGATGCAGATTGGGCCAAAAGCATGGATGACAGGAAGAGCACAAGTGGTCGTGCATTCTTTATGGGTTCCAGATTAGTATCTTGGTTCAGCAAGAAATAGAGTTCGATTGCTTTATCTACAGCTGAAGCGGAATATGTGGCTGCTGCATCTTGCTGCACTCAACTCCTTTGGATGATGCAGACCTTGCAGGATCTTCAAATCACTTGTACTCCACCTATCTCCATCCTATGTGACAATACATGTGCTATCAACATTTCAAAGAACCCATTCATGCATTCAAAGACCAAGCATATACCTATCAACTATCATTTTCTTCAGGAACAAGTGCTTGAACAAAAGGTCAAGTTGGAGTATGTTCCTTCTAAGGAACAAGTTGCTGATATAATCACCAAACCACTGCCCAGGGAGACCTTTGAATACCTCAGGCAAACGTTGGGGGTAGTTGATGCATCATCTTGTTGTTGAATCTCATCTGTTTCAGAGATTGTTGGTTGTACGCGAGTTTCTTATGGGGTATATGCGTAAATTTGTTGGTTTATGGATTGGTCAAAGATCGAATGGCACAGGTTCAAGGGGAGCATATATTCTTCTAATAATGCATTGTTGGCATTATGGTAGAAGATCTTGGAGGAGAAAGTAAAGAAGGAGAACATGGATGCTGATATGAATATTGCTGCTAATATGTCTCTATCTCGTTTTTCAAGGTCATGGTTCGTTTTGAAGAAAATTTCTTGTGCAAATCTGGTCTATAGTCAGGGGGAGCATGATCAGCATAGCAGAGATTTCAACATTTTCTCAGGGGGAGCATAACCCTTTTCCCTTGATGTCAAAGGGGGAGAATGGCTTTGAGGATCTTGGGGTTGCCATCAAGTCCAAAGGGGGAGATTGTTGGCATTATGATTCTACTTTGGCGCTATGGCATAGGTATTGTACTTGATGGCAACTCACTCAAGTGGCAGATCTCTGATTAGGCTCTCAAAATCATAGAAAATGAGATACCCGCAGGTGATCCTAAGAGAAGCTGCAGACCCGCAGGTACGTCGACCAAGAAGTGAAGACATATCCGTAGGTGCTCCGTTCAGAACGTGCGGACCCCAGTTCACTCTCTCCAATGCAGAGAAGCACGCAAACGTGGGAATTCTTATGTTTTGCCCTTGGTATTTAGCCCGTCGTTCATGATCCTATGGCTTTGGTCCGTGGTATAGGATCTAAATTAGTGAACCCTGGTTTGGGTCCCTTGTATTGGATGTCGATGGTTTTCTCCCATGGTTTGAATAAGGGCTTGCCTATAAAAGGGAAAGGAGATCACTTGGCTAGTCACTTGTGAAATTTGAATATCTTAAGATCTGAAATTTTGGGTAATCGGTTTAAAAAGCTAGATCTAAATCAAGGTGAAATCTATAAAGTGTAAGGCGGATCTATTGATAGGTCGTGATCTCTTGGGCGCGTGATCAGATCTGTGGATCTGACAATCTGTGGTACATTGGAGGACTGTTAATTTGGCTTTATTTGGAGGTCCACAGGTGATCCATAGCTCAGGTTCGAAGGTACACAGTGCAACAGAAGGCACAGGTGCGGAGGTATGCAGCACGACAGAAGGTGTAGGTGCAGGGGTACGCAGAGAAATAGAAGGATCAGGTGCGGAGGTGTGCTATCTAGCAGACAGTGCAGGTGCGGATCTGGGCAGAGGTACGCAATTCAGCAGAAGGGCTAAGTGTGGAGGTACGTAGAGCACAAGAAGGATCAGGTGCGGATCTGCGCAGTCTAGGCATAGAAGAACTGCTGATATCTGCTGACTGCTATTGGTGAAGTTGTAGACCCCTTTTTAAATAATTATTGGCTGCCTTTTATCTATTACTGCAGAGTTATGGGTTTAGATTACTGGTATTACTTTTCTGTTTACAGCATTTTGAGAAGTTGGGTGATTCATTGGTTGATTAAGGAGATAGGTTGATTCACATGTACTTGATGATTATTTGATCTTCTTGGATCCAGTCTGGAAATTAATGGAACGTGGTCCTTAAAAAGTAGAAGAGCTAAGGGGGTTGTAGCTCCCTTCCAGGAGAGACTGGAAAACGAGATAGGGTTGTAGCTCTCTGTAGGTTGCAGCTTGCGTACTGGTAAAGGACTGCACCGGTACAAAATCATTGTAAAAGAAGTTTCTAATTGAAAGAAGATAGAGACATATTGCAGCAGGTGTTTTTCACCCACATTGGGTTTCCACCTTATATCTTGTGTTCTTTGGTGTGATTATTTGTTTTTCTTGTTCCTGCTCATTATTATATGGTACTGACATACAAACTAATGACCAACATATGAAGAATAAATTAAAGTATAAATCTGGAAGATATATTGAAAATAATTTGATAATACTGATTCACCCCCCCCCCTCTCAGTATTATTTCCAACAAATAACTCATCCCTTTGTAAACTGATGTAACTGAAGACAAGCAAGGAACATACCATCAACCTGGGAACTAGACAACGAATTCCAACGCTCACTATAGTTTCAGATCGTTCAATGCAAGGGAAATGTAAACAATAGGAAATGGAACAACAACTATAATTGAAACAACAACTAGTCTTGATAAATAGCGAAACCTTACTATAAGGAAATAAAGCTAGCAAGCGTATCCTATAGAAATCAGAGAGAAATCCTTACTCAAAGAATAAACCGAACAACAAATGGAAATAGAACGACAACCAATTAACAATAAAATATAGAGCAACACTTAGAGCTAATTGTGAATGTACAGCAAACCGAAATAAATATCACACACAACACACATTCATATTGAGAGAAACAGTAGTTTGACTTCGATACCACAAATATTAATCTCAGTTATAAAGGATAACGATTGCAATTCATAATGGAACAACAATGTCAGTTGAACAACAACTGTAATTAAGTATAAACCATAGATGAATACAATAATACCAACTTAAGAATATTATAGCCTAGTTACTCTGTGATTGAACAACAAGAGCATTCTGTAAAGAACAGTACTGTTACATCAATGATTTAAAGGAACGACAATGTGTTATGAAGTCAGAATGAACAATACAACATTCTTGTTATAGAGAATGATCTTGTAAATATAATAGAGCTATAATATAAAAATAACAAAACACACCAGATTACCGATCAAAGCTGATAATGAAAACCACGCACCAATTAAAGATGATGGTACAAGAGCAAGTGTTCCACCAGGGCCGGGCCCTTAGCCTCCAGGGATACACCACTTGAGATTATTCTAGGATCAAAGATGGAACAACAACTAGATTTATATTAAAGCATCCAAACAAAGTTACAGTGGATCACTTCTCAACGAGAGTCAATGATCAAAGTTTTAAATACAACGAGAAATTTGTTGGAAATACTGAGAGGGAGGGTGAATCAATATTTCTTTTTCCCACTATTGTTTTACCAGTTAAAACATATATATTCAGAACACAAGATGAATAGCAAGAATAAATGCTTTTATTAATATAAACTATTCAGTAAAATAGATACAATATATAGATGGTTACAATCAGTTTCCAAGCTCCAACTTGGACTTTGGTGAGGCTCCAACTTCTAGAGCACCAACTCTATTTCGCCAAGACACCAATCTTGGACTTAGGAACACAAACTCCCAAGGACTTCAATCCTTCCTACTTCTGAGGCATCAACCCCAAGGACTCCAATCCTACTTACTTCTATGGCACCAGCCCCAAGGACTCCTATCCTTCTTACTTCTGAGGCACTAGCCCCAAGGAATCCTATCCTTCTTGCTTCTGAGGCACCAGCCCCAAGGACTCCAATCCTTCTGCTCTCAGAACTCTTCTCTGTTGAGTTCTGTCTATTTACAGCTTCACTGTAGTCTCCAAGCTACAGTATCAATGACAACCAGTCTTCTTATGAATGAGTCTTTACAACTTTGCACACTTCCCACACATAGTCTTCAATAGCCATTTTGCTCTCTGATAATGTCTTCACACAACTTTAGTCAGTCTACTATTAGCTACACTAAACTCTGTATAAAGAAAAATTTTCTGTTCAAGCTTATGTTCTCATTGTCACAGTGAATGCTTCAGCATGACTGTTTCTTTGCTGGCTGCTTCTCCCCTTTGACTACCTACCGTTCTGTTGGTCCTTCATCCCTCTTTCTGTTTTGGTTCACCCTCTTTCTGTTCTATTGGACCCTCACATGGCCTCTATTTCCTCCAGCGTATTTCAACAACTTTCAGCAGCTGTAGTAGCCTTCACCAACGTTCACCAACAACTTCATACAATGCTTAACCACCACTGCTACTTCTCCTACCTCATATTCTAGTTCTTTGCCACACCAAAAAAAAACAGCTCCAACGACAATAGCAACAACAACAACACCAACAACAGCAACAACAGCAACAGCAATAGCAGCAACATCAATAGCAACAACAACAATAGCAGCAACAATAGCAACATCAATAGCAGCAATAGCAGCAACAGCAATAACAGCAACAACAATAGCAACAACAACAGCTCTCTGTTTTTATTGTTTTATACATTCTCATGCCTTTGTCTATTCATTTCCGCTTACTCAATGGCTCTTTGGCTTCCTCCTCGCTCACATCAGCCTCAGCTTCCTCATGTTTACGATGTGCTGAAAATATAATGTCGTCACGGAGGTATTTCAGCAACGTTGAAATATAATGTCGTCGTGGAGGTGTTCCAACAATGCCAAAATTAATGTTTCAGCAACGCCGAAACTGGTGTATCGACAACTTTTTACAAGTACCGGTGTTTTAACAACGAAGAAATTGGTGTTTTAGCAACTTTCCTCCAACTTTTTAATATGTGCCTACCGATAGTGTTAAAGCATATGTATATGGATTTTCTCCTCCGATAATGTATTCTACTCATACAATATAAACTCTACCTTTTTCACTCCGTTAGTGTATTTGCATATGAGTCTAAGTCTTTCGCCTCTGATAGCTCTATTTGCGTTAAATGCATATACATGCCTTTGCCATCATATGCATTTTTATGTCGTGGATAGTGTTACAGCACTCTATGTGCTCCACTTGGCTCCTCTTGGCTGCTCTTGGCTCCTCTTGTCTGCTCCTCTTGGCTCCTCTAGCTCTGTTTGCTTCCTCTCCGGCTCCGATGGTGGTGCTTCATGCTCTGTTAGCTCCTCTCATCTCCATCTACTCCTTTGGTGACTCTGTCTACTCCTATTTTCTCTGATGGCTCTCTGCGTCCTCTGTTTACTATTAAATGCATCCATTGCTCCTCTGATGGCTCTTGATGACTCTGATATGCCTCCTTGCTATATGGTTCCTCCTGCAGCTCCTCTTAGTCCAATGTGGCTCCTCTGGCTTGGCAGTGTCTTTCAAAGACCTCCTTGCATATATGAATGCCTCTCTTGCTCTATCTCTTCATGAATCTATTCTGCTTCCCCTTGGCTTCATGTCATCCTTTAGTATCCAGAATATTGCCATATTGACATCAATGACAACCTAGGTCAATAATCTCCCCCTTTGTTATTGATGGCAATATTCTTTTTCTCTCCCCCTTTGACATCAACGACAAAGGAGTGCTCTGGGACTCCCCCTATCAAACTGATTTTGTTCTTCATGAAAGGTAGATCTTCACGGGTCTATGATTCCCCCTGTCATAGTGCTCTTCTTCTTTTTACTCAAGGTAGAAGGATTGATGCTTTATCATCAGTTAGCACATTATTCCCTCTTCATGTTTCAGAACTGCCTTATCATGGCTTCAACTGTGCTTAAGGATGCTCTACTTTAATGCTTTCATTTAGATTTCAAACAGCCATACACCAAGTGTCCAAGTCCAGGCTTTCATGTTTCAATCCAGATTGATGTCTCCACAGGTAATATTGTTGTCCTTTCATAGTCCGAATCAAGAAAAATGCCCCTGAGATTGTCTTTCTTGCTATCTTTCTTTAGATCTGAGTTCCTTTATGCCTATGTGCTTCTTCTTAAGTCACTGCCAACTAGTATTCAATTATCATTGCATTTGGAAAAAAATGTGAGGGGTTGTGCCTTATTGTTGCTATATTTCTTAAGTGACCTGTATCAGATGAAGTTATGCTTGACTACACAACATTCTCCTTCCTATGAACCATCTTTTCCTTGTGTTCTTGTACCTATCTCTGCAGATTCAGATATCCAATCTGTCACTGTCTTTTAAATACAATTACTGATCTGCATATTTTGCAATGCTTCAGTTTGTTATATGCTACCAGCTACTCTTATTTCAAACTCCATTCCACATGTATCTGTTTGTTTGAAGACTGCCTCTACTAGTGTCCAGAATTTATCTGTTCTCACATTTAATTCCTGAGTTAATACATAAACTTCTATGATAACAACACCATGGTTGTTTGCCCTATTTCTTTAAAAACAGTCCAAAAATTGTTTACAGGATCATATTCTTCAGTGGAGTACCCCTGAGAAATGATCTTTATCAAAGAATGACTGTTAATATAGTTCAGCAAGGATTTCATCAGGACCCTTTTCACTAATAGCTTCTGCAATAGTGATCAAGACTTACAGGCTCCCCCTAACTATATGCATCATCTCCTTTTGGCAGAGTCTTCTCATAAAATGCTTGGATTGTCAAAATTTAGGCCAATGACATATGCTGTTGGCTGGAGAGCTCAAGGGAATTTCGGATTGTATTTCCTTCCTTCTCCATACTTGTGTAACTTTCTTCTTTTGCATGGTTCTAGCTTGTGTAAGAGCCCATGTTAAGTTACAATCGCGTGCCATATGACCAATGTTATGACACTTGAAGCATTCTACATTGTTCATGAATAAGAATTCATGATTTCTTCCTACAAAATTGTTTCTTGGAGGTTGTCAGAGACTACAACATCTATCTCTATGATATGCTTTACAGTCTTTTGCCATGTGACCAAAGTTTGTATAGGAATAACAATAACCAAAAAATGAAATTTGGTACCTAGGAGATGGGGATTTCCTTGATGTACTTCTGAAGCCTTTCTACATTGACATCCTTTGATGAAAACCATTGCCTCTCACCTCTTTGACATCATCTACATTTATTCTTGGAGCTGGTTTTCTTCTTGGAGCAGGATTTTTTCTATTGTAGCCTTGATTTTTCTCCTTGCCTTTGTTGGAGCTGGGAGCATCACCATTTCTTTTTGGCTTCTTCACATCTCTTTTGTTTAAAGAATTTTCATTCTTTTTTGAGGATTCACCTACATATCTGAGCCCTAATTTATCAGATGGACATCTGTGATAGCTAAGCATGTCATCCAAGGCTTGAGAGCTCTTCAAGATTTTTTTCATCCCTGCAACCTTTTTTTTGAGGAAGACAACCTCTTCTTCCAATATTTCACACTCAATATTCTTCTTAGCAAGTTTTTCCTCAGTTTCTTCCTTGATATGAGTAGCTTCATTTGCTTCTATTTTAAGGGAGATGATATCTGACTTCACTTTGGAGATTTCTTCATTCTTTGCTTGACTGCTCTCCATTTTCTTCTCAGCTCCTTGTGCCTATTTCCTGGCTTCTTGTAGTTGAGACTTAAGGGAGGATACCTCTACCTTGTACTGACCAATCTCTTCTTCAAGTATGTTCAAGCTCTTGTGCCTTTGTTCAAGTTGACTTGATAAGATATCTTCCTGCTTCTTTTCTTTATCCAATTGATTTTTCATGGATATGACTTCTTCATGATGCTTTCTTTTGCTTTGATGATATTCCTTCTTAAGCTTGGAAAGCTCTTCATCCCTTTCTCGTACTTGAAGCTTGATGAGGTCAACTTTCTTCCTTGTTTGATCTTGGTTACCAACTAGTTCTCTCTTCTTAAGTTCCTCATTTTCCTCTTTCAAATTGTTAATTTCTTCCATGGCAATCATAAGTTTAGCGAGGAGTTCTTCTACAAAATATTTTTCATTCTCTTCATCTTCTAAGTCTGTTTTAGCCTTGATGTCATCATTCTCATTTTTAGCTTCTATGATCGGTTCAAGATCTCCTTCTTGATTGATGGTCATGGTTAGTGCTCCTTTTGAGTGAAGGTCATGAAGTTTGTCCCATATATCCTTTGCTGATGAATATTTTCCTAGATTGTTCTTTACAGAATCAGGTAGCCCATTCAAGATTGCCTTCATTGCTTTTACATTGTACTTCTTGGATTCTTCATCCATCCCGCTATCAGCAATCACTGATTTCCAGATTTCAATGCCTTGAGTCTATAAGAAATTCTTCATTCTTGCTTCCCATATATTAAAGTTCCCATTGAGCCTTGGAGTCTCATCAAATTGATTGTCTTCTATTTTAGTAGTAGAAGGAGACACATCCTTAGGAGGATTGAAGACTTTCTTCCTTGACCTCGCCATTTGTGTTCTAAATGTCGAACTTCAAGCTGTTAAGCTTTGAATGAAGGTACCTGCTCTGATACCAATTTTTGAAAATACTGAGAGGGGGGGGGTGAATCAATATTTCTTTTTCCCACTATTGTTTTACCAGTTAAAACATATATATTCAGAACACAAGATGAACAACAAGAATAAATGCTTTTATTAATATAAATTGTGCAGTAAAATAGATACAATATATAGATGGTTACAATCAATTTCCAAGCTCCAACTTGGACTTTGGTGAGGCTCCAACCTCTAGAGCACCAACTCTATTTTGCCAAGACACCAATCTTGGACTTAGGAACACAAACTCCCAAGGACTTCAATCCTTCCTACTTCTGAGGCATCAACCCCAAGGACTCCAATCCTACTTACTTCTATGGCACCAGTCCCAAGGACTCCTATCCTTCTTGCTTCTGAGGCACTAGCCCCAAGGACTCATATCCTTCTTGCTTTTGAGGCACCAGCCCAAGGACTCCAATCCTTCTGCTCTCAGAACTCTTCTCTGCTGAGTTCTGTCTATTTATAGCTTCACTGTAGTCTCCAAGCTACAATGTCAATGACAACCAGTCTTCTTATGAATGAGTCTTTACAACTCTGCACACTTCCCACACATAGTCTCCAATAGCCATTTTTCTCCCTGATAATGTCTTCACACAGCTTTAGTCAGTCTACTGTTAGCTGCACTAAACTCTGTATAAAGAAAAAATTTATGTTCAAGCTTATGTTCTCATTGTCACAGTGAATGCTTCAGCATGACTGTTTCTTTGTTGGCTGCTTCTCCCCTTTGATTTCCTACCGTTCTGTTGGTCCTTCATCCCTCTTTCTGTTCTGCTGCACCCTCTTTCTATTTTGTTTGACCCTCACATGGCCTCTATTTCCTCCAGCGTACTTCAGCAGCTGCAGCAGCATTCACCAACGTTCACCAGCAACTTCATACAATGCTTAACCACCTCTGATTCTTCTCCTACCTCATATTCTAGTTCTTTGCCACACCAAAAAAAACAGCTCAAACAACAACAACAACAACAGCAACACCAGCAACAACAACAACAACAACAGCAACACCAGCAACAGTAGCAACAACAGCAACAACAATAGCAGCAACAATAGCAACAGCAATAGCAGCAACAACAACAGCAGCAATATCAGCAACAACAGCAACAACAATAGCAGCAACAACAACAACAGCAATAGCAGCAACAACAGCTCTCTGTTTTTACTGTTTTATACATTCTCATGCCTTTGTTTATTCGTTTCCACTTACTCAATGGCTCTTTGGCTTCCTCCTCGCTCACTTGAGCTTCGGCTTCCTCATGTTCATGATGTGCTGAAAATATAATGTCATCACGGAGGTGTTTCAGCAACGCCGAAATATAATGTCGTCATGGAGGTGTTTCAGCAACGCCAAAATTGGTGTTTCAGCAATGCCGAAACTGGTGTATCGACAACTTTTCACAAGTACCGGTGTTTCAGCAACGGAGAAATTGGTGTTTCAGCAACTTTCCTCCAAATTTTTAATATGTGCCTGCGGATAGTGTTAAAGCATATGTATATGGGTTTTCTCCTCCGATAATGTATTCTACTCATACAATATAAAATCTTCCTTTTTCACTCCATCAGTGTATTTGCGTATGAGTCTAAGTCTTTCACCTCCGATAGCTCTATTTGCGTTAAATGCATATACATGTCTTTGTTGCCATATGCATGCTTATGCCATGGATAGTGTTACAACACTTTTTGTGCTCCACTTGGCTCTTCTTGTCTCCTCTTGTGTGCTCCTCTTCGCTCCTCTAGCTCTGTCTGCTTCCTCTATGGCTTCGATGGTGGTGCTTCATGCTCTGTTAGCTCCTCTCGTCTCCATCTGCTCCTCTGGTGACTCTGTCTACTCCATGTTTGCTCTGATGGCTCTCTACATCCTCTATTTGCTATTGAACGCATCCATTGCTCCTCCGATGGATCTTGATGGCTCTGATATGCCTCCTCGCTATATGGTTCCTCCTGTAGCTCCTCTTAGTCCAATGTGGCTCCTTTGGCTTGGTAGTGTCTTTCAAAGACCTCCTTGCATATATGAATGCCTCTCTTGCTCTGTCTCTTCATGAATCTATTCTACTTCCCCTTGGCTTCATGTCATCCTTTAGTATCCAGAATATTTCCATATTGACAACAATGACAACCTAGGTCAACAAAATTACATAAGAGTAACAAAAACTGGTCTGTTCCCTGGGCTAGCAGTGCTACCCCTTTTTATAACAGCCAAGCGGAGATATCAATGATGCAAAAGTAGTTAAGATTACAATCCCTCAAGATCAAAGGATCTTGAGGGATTCACCAAACAGTTAATTCCAGTTATCCCCTTGTTCTCTTGCACCGATTCAATATCTCCTTTTCCTTTCCTTGGCTGATACGCTTCAATTTGGATCGCCTTGTTTGCATATGGTTTCCTGCCATAGGGGCAGCAGTTAATTCTGCCCTGTCTTTTTCCTTGGGATGACAATCTTTGGTTTTTCCCTTTTTCTGCATAAGAAAATGGCGATTATTAGTTATCTTGTGTTACATACAAATCTCATAGTTTTTTCCATATTTTCTTATTATTTACCTAGTTCATGATGCAAAGGGATTATGAGTTTTTAAAGAAAAGAAGATAAAATAATCAATGAAACATACCTTCTTTAGTACTCCACACACCCCCCTGCTTACTCTTTTTCTTGCCCTCATGAAAACATTGTAGTTAACATGTAAGGCAGTTAGAGAGTAAGCTGGAGATGGAATCTCATGTGGTGGTCTACAGCCATGATGCCTAACTAGGTGTTCAAAAAGATGGCATGTCTGACCCTCAGGCATCTCATACAGGGCTTGGTATCTAGGTGCAGGGTGCCAAATAATCGGACTCCGAAACCTCTATCCTAACCAAGATGGCCCTGCCCTCAAGATAATTTTTCCATAGAGGTTCAAGTGATTGGTAGCTAATTTAAAGTTTTCATAATTAAATGATTCCTTGAGTTGGATGTTCGGATTAGAGGTCTGATATCGAAATTTAGTAGTTGCAATGGCAAGGTCCTTAATGGTAAAGAAGAATTATATCCCTTGCCGATTGATTGCTGTATGAATGGGTCCTAATGCTTCAATCATGCCGGGAGTCCTCATGAGACTCTTGTGTTTATTCCATAACTGTAATGGATCTCTAGGCTCAGCTCTTACCCATAAGTCTAATCTGTTTTCTTTTCTTTGGAAGGCATTATAGGCTTTAAGCCATTTAATTTGATTAACTCCAAATGAAACAAATGCCTGCAGTTGGATATCCCCAATTAAAGGGCTGGGGTTCTGCTCTATCTCTTGATCTAACACGAGGTTATGTAGATAGAATTCACACAGTAGTCTTTGAACCTTTACTCCATAGTGCTTACAACAATTTATAAAATCATCAATAGCATTAATTTGTATAGGGGCTCCCGCTTTGATAGCCTTAATTTTCAATTGAAAATATTGTCCCATTAAAAACAAGGCATAATTCTTAGCAAGGCCTCTACATGCTAGGGCATCAGTGTACAAAGAGCATAAGGTATCCATCTGCTTGATAACTACATCTAACCTATGAGTTACCTTTGCAACTTTCTCTTCTTCCTTTCTCCATCCTTCAAAAGCCTGGCTTTTGGATAGATTGACGTTCCTTAGCTGTTGTTGTAATTCTTCATACTTTTCTCGAGAAACCGCTTGTTATGTGAGTTTTTCTACTACTTGTTGAGCTTGCATCAAACTCTCTCATAGGGTTACTGTCCTCGGATCACTTTCCCACGTTGTAGTGGCAAGTGGAAGATTTACTTGAATCTTTTTATTACATCACCTCGTGTGTATAGTCTGCATTCCTTCAGAGGACTGTGCCTCTATCTAAACTTCTTTGTCATAGGTCGATATATCGTCTGTTTGCACTTCAACATGGGAAACAATGGAATGTTGTTCCTTTTGCTTTTGAACGGTAGTCTGCACTTCAACAGTATTTTGAACAACAGACTTTTCTTCAACAGGGTTTCGAACGGCAGGCTGGACATGGGTCCTTCAAAACTTTTTCTTGGGGGGTCTCACTGGAGTGGTTACATGTCTTCCCCCTGAAGTCCTTTTTGATCTCTTTCTCATTTTTGAAACCCTGATTTGTTGTCGAAGTCATGCTATCACATTCAACAATATTTGTTGTTCTTTTCATAATCGTTCAATTTCTTCTATTTCTTTAGAAGGAAAAACTATCTGTTTACTTGAGCCTGGACTGTTATCTTGGAAAATTCCTCGGTTTTCTTCTTGGGGTGCTCCACTGTTTTGTTCAGGTTTCTTAGGAGTAAAAACCCTAGCTAGCTCTGTTATTTCCTGGGTGACTTCTTTTTCCACCCCTTCTTCTTCCTGGAATTCTTTCGGTGTAGTTTGGCTGGGAACAGATTGTTCCTCCTCTATATCACTTTTCTCTCCTGTCATACCTTCATCATGAATAGGATGATTCTCTTCTTCTACTTACTTGTCGCGTAATTCTTCGGGTGCATCCTTGTCCTGAGAAAAATGCTCTTTTGGTTCTTCTTCAATATGGAGGCCTAGTGGGCTGAGAAGTTGGGCATATTCACCCGTATTGGCCAGAATTTTGGCCAATTCATCCTCTTACAATGGGCTATCTTCGCATTGCTTTGTTTCTTCCTTCTCCTTCCCTGGCTGCTCGACCTCTTCCTCCATTTCTCCTTCCTCATTTCCTTCCAATCTGTTATCTCAAAATCAGACCCTGGAAGGTTGCAGACCAGGAAGACTTCAAGTAACTGTTTCAGACCAATCTTTTAGCTAAGGCTTAGCCTCCTTAGCATGAGAGGGCTCTCTCAAAGGGTTTAATATTTGTGATTGTGATTGAGATGGCTAACTCTTTTATGAAACAAATAGTAATGAGGCTGGTAAAATCTAAATTAACAAGCATCCATTGGGCTCATGGAGTCATATGTCATTTAGCATTAACAGTGAATTGGCTTTGCAATGAAATCAAGGCATTCAGACTTCAATATACATAAAGGACAGCAGACACAAAAGGGACAGTTTGTGAGTACATGAAGGAAATTAGAACACAGCATGTGATTTCTAAGTAATCAAGTACTCATCAAACTGTAAAAAACATGAAAGACAACAAGAGGAATTCATACATTGAAGTCACTATGATTCTTGAGCACCAAAAAACCAGTACTGTATTACCAAAGGACAGAGTCTTTACATAAGCTTCACAACAGGCTTTTTTACATAAACTTCCAACCCCTATTACATTTCCCATCCTTCTATATATAGAGTTCCTCCTTAAACATTAAGGGAACTAGAAAACTACTTCCTCCTCAATCATCCTCGTTCTTTGACATCTGGTCCCCTTCTAGTTTGGCAGTGATGGGTCTTCAAGGCTCCATGTTTGTCTTCAATGTCACATGTTTTCCAATGCCCTAAAACATAGGAAACTGCCCCTGTGTATCGGTCTTTAGTTTGCCTAAAAATTTTCGGATCCCAAGAAGTATATCCTTTATCTTTTAATTACCTAAAATGGAGCAGACTGGCACATCCTTGATGTGTTGTCCACCGTTTTCATGTGTGAAAGCCAAAATTCTTGCAAAATGTTTCACATATTCTGAAGTGTGGTAAATATGCTCACTTTATGACAAAAATCTAAAGTTGGATTCGAATACATATTATCTCCACCTATCTTGACCTGGTTGAATCTTAATAGCTTCAATTGATGCCTTGCATACCTTGTAGACATTCCCCTTTCAAAAATTCCCGCTCATATTCAAAACCGGTTAATTGAAATTAGGTTGTTTAGCTTCAGCAGTTTCGTAGCGCACTATGAAACTGCTGAGCTTTAGTCATCACCTTCAGTAGTTTCGTAGTGCACTACGAAACTGCTGAGTTGTTTCAAAAATCACAGTTTCAACCCAAAAATTTACTATTTGAGCACTTTACGGTTAAAACATTCTTCCAACTGTTTCAAAACTTTCCAAAACTGAATGGGATGTTTGATTCTTCAAGAAGGATTATACCAAGCAAAAACATCAAAACTTTGAGACATAGCCTTACTTGTAGTGAGATTTCTTCATGGAGATTCTTGTAGCTGGCTCAACTATATCTTTAAGTCTTCAACTTGTTTTTTCATGACTTTGATCCCAGACGTGAGGTTTATATTGACTTTTCTAATAAACTGAGCTTCCTTTATTGCAGGAGTAGTCCAGCTACGGAATTGAACACTAAAATCAACCACTTCAGGAATTTGAAAATTTTGGTCCTCCCACCGAGCTTGCATCTGGTTGAAATAAGCCTCTTTAACTGCAAATTTCCTAGCAGCCTTCTTTAGTTTAGCAATTTCAAGGTTGTCCAATCCTAATTTCTTTTTCAAGTCTTCCACATTACCTTCTTCTTGAGTGTCAACTGTTTTTCCTTTATCCTTTCTTTCATGAGGCCGTGTTTCCTCCCCTGTTTCATCTGCCCTTGGTGGTACCTCTTGTACTTGTTTGAACTTCCTCGTTATGGGTCTCCTGGGCTTGAAAACAAATTGTTCAACTTGCTCATCAAATTTGAGTTTCTTTGAGGCTTTAACTTTCTTGGCCTTCTCTTTATCTGACTCGATCAAATCAGCTTGCACTAGTGGGGATTCTTCAATGTCAATGGCTTGCAATAAGTCATTTAAATCTCTCCTTGAAATAGGACTTTCTTCAATAGCCACTGACTTACCCTTTTCTTTTGCCACCTGAGACTTAGTCCTTCTTCTTTGAACTCCTTCTCTTGTGCTTGATTCATGTGCAGTTTCTTTGACCTGAGTTTTTTCTTTATTTGACTATTGGGGTGTATCCTGAATAGTTAGTGCCTTGGTAGACTCTCCAACTTGTTTCCTTTCTTTTAACTTTGAAACCCTCTTGGCTCTTGTTTCTGTTTGAGGACTAGTTGTTGTTGAAGGTTCTTTTGTTGTTAGAGGGCTGAGACCGGTCTTGCTCTTGAAACTGGACATGAATATGAATGTGTCCCAGTCTCTACCTACCCTCTGGAGTTCATGTAGAACCATTAACTTAACCAAGCCATGGTGGAATAATGAGGTCTCACAGGCTTCCTTTCTCAGTTGTACCTTATCACACATTTTACTTAAGTTGCGAAACAAGTAAAAAGGTAGATCAATAGATGCTTTCCCTGTGAAATGCAACAACAATTTAAAATGGTATGAATACACTTTGTTATATCTCCCTTCACAGGTCAGATACTTTTGTATACAAGTAAGCAATTGAGCATATGATTCTTTAACATAACTTCTAGGAACAGACTTGCTCAAATTTGAGTTAATGAACTCCTGTTTTAGAAATTCTTTGCATGGATTCATGTCAAATTTGAAATTCTTGAACCAATTTTCTTGCCCTCTTGGTATTTCTGTAACTGTGGATATCATGTCTGGTGAGACCTGCAATTCCAACATGCCAACCTTTGAGTTTAACCCTGTGAAATTCAGTGCAAATTCCTTAGTCACTTGTGCATGTCCTCCCTGGAGCTTCTTGCAAAAATTCCAACATCCAGCTTGTTTAAATGCCTGTTCGACCTCTCTGTTCTTCAAGGTTATATCCAAACCTTCAAGCTCGTTTCTCAGACATTTGCCTGATCTATGGTCTTTCCTTTCTATGGATCCCTCCATGAAGATTCAGTGACCTGTAGGCTGGAAATGCTAGCGTTTCTCAAACTCCCAACACTGCCTCACTTGATGGCTGCCTCACTTGATAGCTGCCTCGCTTGATGACGATGTTTTCAAATTGAAATCTAGTAGATTTGTTTCTCATGCAAAGCTTACAATCATCATTAAAATCGAGGACACTTGGCCTTTCTTGGAACTTGTATTTCGTGTGTACCAATGTACCTTGTGATTGCATTGATGGAGATAAGCGGTTGGAGACGATGTATGGAGTGCATAAAGTGAAAATGAATGACGTAGCCATAGGTTAACTTGACAGATTTGATAGTTGGGAAAGATTCGCTATGGAATGCACGAATCTCCGATTTCGCAGCGCGGTCAATGTAAATTTTGAATAATGCGCTGCGAAATCACCTAAAACCTATCGCACTGTGAAAACACCTAAAGGAATTTTGCGCTGCGTAATCACCTAATGAACCTTTGCACTGCGAAACTGCTAAAAGGATTAATGTGCTACAAAAACACTTCAGAATGGTTACATGCGCTATGCAATCACCTAAAAAGGCTTTGTGGGACATAATGGTTTTTATTTTTTTTAAACCAAACTGACACATGGCTATGATACCAGTGATGAATGAGGGCGACCAATGATAGATGAGAATGCATGCTTGACTCAAGACCTCCTAAGACTCAAACTCTAAGGAAAACGAAATCAAACTTAGACTAACACTGACCTTTATCATCAAGCTAGTATGAGAAATTTTGGCATTAGAATTCTTAAGTGATAACACAATCCTTTCTCATTCTCTTCGCCTTCCAATTGCGGGGGTTGCTCATCCCCTGAATCATCTATCTCCACTGTTTGGCTAGTATCCCCTTGGGAATTTTCCAGTCTCCCTCTAATATATGCCAACCTAACTGATTTCCTCCATTTCAATGGTCTATTTGGTGTACTAGCAGCATGCTTATGTTTTGGGACCGGCATAGTCAGTGCCCCTTGTATCATGGCAATTAGCTCTTCCCAACTGCTTTGTTACTGAGCAAGACTGTGGCTAACTATTAGCCATATCATCCCATGGTGACATACTACCGATTCTACATGTTGTGATTTCCTCATACTTCGGGCGACATCATGAAGTAATGAATTTAAAAATGTAGGTAAGTTCACAGAGCATTTCTGCTTTAATACAGCTAAGAGTTTAAGGTGTCGTGGTCTTACCACATATTTCCTTCCTTCACAGGTGATGTAGCTCTGGATGATCTTCGCCAATTCTGCCCAAGGCTCGCCTAATGCTGCTAGTAGGACCCCCTTTCCTCTGACTGTTAGGTTCTGGCCTTCATCTTGGAAGATCTTCATGATATTTCGCAGTCTCTCCTTCTTTAGAGTCCACACAGGTCTAGTGGCTGCCAGTCCCGAGACCTTTGCAATTATGTCGTCAGTGATTACTATGTGTCTCCCCTTACTGTGGAGTGATATTCTTGCAAGTTATGCAAGAATTCTATTGCTACGGTCTCGTTGGATTCCTATAAACGATTAAGATAAACTAGCCATCTTGCCCTTGCCAGGATTTCCTGTGCAGTGTCAGAAACTGTCAATACTTGTGGTTCTCTCTGAATTGATCTTCCTCCCATGCTTTGGCTCACTGTAAATATGTAGAGACAACAATGGAACAACAAGCTATTCAAATTGTTAGAAATACAGAGGAAATAACAGAACAACAGGGCTCATTCAAATCCTGGGTTACTTACTAATTGCTACAGAGCATAATATGGAAATAGCTTAGGAACAACAAGCCATGCAGATTGAAAAACAATATTGTAGGAATTTACAGGGTGAGTTCCTCAGACAGAACACCAAAGGACACCGCTCACAAATAGATCACAGATCAATACACCAGTATTTTGATGTGGTTAAAACCCTCAAAGAGGGAAACAGTCCACAGCCTGAGCCAACGCAGCCACTTCAAGCAATTTATTAATAAAAGAATGAAAATTTACATATGCTTCTCTCATAGACGGATTACCCTACAAATGACCCTCCATGCGCTTTAAATAGAAATCATGGACCAATTGGGTGTTAAGCCACGGATCAAGTGTCGGTAATACCGAGGAGAGAATGAACCGTCGGATCACTACATATCGTGACCGTCGGATTGTAAGTTACAAAATGTACAAGGTAAAGAAACACAATTTACCTAACTCTATACCTAACTCTATACTAGACAAAGTTGTACTTAACTATTTTCTATGTGTCGGAATATCCTAACATCCCCCCTTAAGAACAAATTGGGATAGGATTGAAGGATTTACAAATATGACACAATAGGACAAGGAAGGAGGCACTAGAGCCTATCCCCCCTTAGTGACAACTTCCTGAACTCCAACCATAAATCGAAGTTTAGTGAACTTCGCCTCTATGAGAGCCTTTGTAAAGATGTCTGCAACTTGATCATCTGTTGAACAATATTGCACTTCAAGAACATGGTCATGAATGAGCTTTCTGATGAAGTGCATGTGTAGTTCAATGTGTTTGCTGCGCTAATGTTGGACTAGATCTTTGCATAGCTGAATGGCACTTTGATTATCACACCAAAGTGTAGTCGGATGTTGCTGTTGAAAGCCAAACTCTGATAGGATCTGACAAAGCCACAAGGCTTCCTTACTAGCTTCTACGGCACCATGATATTCTACTTCTACTGAAGAAAGAGAAATGGCACCTTGTTTCTTGCAAGCCCATGTAATAGGTCCTGAACCAAGAGTGAACACATAACCTGCAGTAGACTTTCGATCACCAGGGTCACCAACCCAATCGGAATCAGTGAAACCAACCAATAGAGGAGATGCTTCGGCACTGTAATGAATCCCAAATTGAACTGTACCTCGAACATAATGAAGTATTCTTTTAGCTGCTTTCCAATGACTTTCACGTGGGTTTTGCATAAACCGAGCAACAAGGCCAACAGCAAAGGAAAGGTCAGGATGAGTATGGGTTAGATACAAAATTTTTCCTACAAGTTGACGGTATAAGGTAGCATCAACTTCAGGAGAAGTACAAGTGACTAAAAGTTTGACTCCAGACTGAAAGGGAGAAGGGGCTGGCTTACAGTCTTCCATGTGAAAGTGGCGTAGAATATCACATGCATACTTGGACTGAGAAAGGGAAATACCTTCCTTGGATTGCAAGACTTGAAGACTGAGAAAATAATGTAAGTGTCCTAAGTCTGTCATTTTAAACTTCCTTTTAAGGCCAGACTTCACATGGTTTATAAGGTTGGGATCACTACCAATCAGGATAATATCATGAACATAAAGAACAAGAATGATAAGAGACTTGCCCACTTTCTTGGTGTAGACAGTATTGTCAGAATGACACCTAGAGAAGCCAGATTCTAAAAGAAAGTTATCCATTTTGGCATACCAAGCTCGAGGAGCTTGATTGAGACCATAAAGGGATTTCTTAAGCCGACATACAAGGCTGGAGTCTGTTTGTATAAAGCCAATAGGTTGTTCCATATAGATTTATTCATGCAAGTCCCCATGCAAGAAGGCAGATTTAACATCCATCTGATGGACTTCCAATTTGAGAGAGGCAGCAAGGGAAAGAACAAAGAGGATAGAGTTCATTTTGGCAACAGGGGATAAGGTTTTAGTATATTCAATGCCTTCAACTTGTGAAAAACCCTTAGCAACAAGACGAGCTTTATGTTTATCAACTTTCCCATCTGGTCCATACTTGGTTCTATAAACCCATTTGCATCTAACAAGTTTTTGTCCCTTTGGTAGAGGAACAAGATCCCATGTATCATTTGCCAATAATGAATGATATTATTCATTCATAGTTGCTTACCAATCTGGATGGCCTGAAGCTTCTGCAAAGGTGTCAAGATCATAATTCACTGACGCTTGAGCCAGTAAAGAAGAGGCTCTCTCAAACTGAGAACGTGTACGTCGCTGATCTGTAGGATCACCGGCAAGATCACCTACTGCATCCCGAGTAGCACGGACCCATTTTGGAAGCTGAGGAGCTGAAGGAGGATCCTGAGAAGGTGGGGGAGGATTTTCATCCTCGCTTTCATCATCTGAAGAAGAAATATTTTCAAAAGTAGAAGAGATAGGGAGAGGTGGCACATCCGCCGAACTAGGCTCGCAGGCCGATATATTTTCATCAAACTTCACATTTCTTCTAATGATAACATTTTTGGACTTAAGTTGAATAAGTCTATATCCTTTGACATCTTCAGAATATCCAACAAAAATACATTTTTCACTCTTTGGTTCTAAAGCTTTATGTTTCTCATCTGGAATATGGGCCCATGCTTCACTTCCAAAAGCACAAAAGTGACGTACATCTGGTTTGATTGAGCTCCATGCTTCTTCTGGAGTGATATTCTTTAAAAAAATAGTAGGAGTGCGATTTATTATGTAATTTGCACAGTTAATTGCTTCTGCCCAATAATTAAGACTAAGTCCTTTAGATTGAAGCATACAATTAGCCATTTCCTTTAAGGTGCAATTCTTCCTTTCAGCTACACCATTTTGTTGTGGAGTATATGGAACAATGTGTTGCATTTGAATTCCATTCTCAGTGCAAAAGTTGATGAATGTGTTTTTAACATATTCTCCACCATTATCAGTTCTTAGCTTAAGAATTTGATGTCCAGATTGTTTTTCAACAAAGGCCTTAAAGGCCAAGAACATGTTAAATACTTCACTCTTGAGTTTTAAGAAGTATACCCAAGTGCGTCTGGAGAAATCATCAATGAAAGGTAAGAAATACTTGTAGCCAGAGAATGAAGCAACTGGAAGTGGACAACATAAATCACTATGCACGAGCTGTAAAGGGGCTGAGGCGTGCCAAGAGGCACGTTTTTCAAAACTGTCCCGATGATGTTTTCCAAGTACACATCCGGAACAAACACCATCTCTACAAGATACCATGGGAAGACCTGTCACCATATTTTCTTTACATAGATTCTGAAGAGAGCGATAGTTTAAGTGACCAAATCGCTCATGCCAAAGTTTGCTCACTTCATCATTATGAGCAGCAAATACTGAGGGAAGATTTGATGACCCAAAGTTGTGAAACTTATACAACCTTGTAGAATCATCAGCAATGCCAGTAGCTAAAATCTGTCTAGGATCTCTTAGGTCCTTAATTACAACATCGTGAGGTGAAAGTGCAACGATTTTACCTTCACCTGAATGGGTTATCTGATATACAGATAGAAGGTTGTAGGATAAGGTTGGAATAGATAATACATCATTAAACTGACCATTGTCTAGATGAACAGTTCCAGTCCCTACAACACTAAGAGATCTATCATCACCAACATATATATTTTTGGTGTTACAATCATTTAAAGAAGAAAACATGGCTTTGTTTTTGGCCATGTGATAAGAAGCTCTAGAATCAATGAGCCACTCATGAGAATGAGAAGAAGAAGATACATTTAGTGCATAGCCAGACCGAGATGCTTGACAACCACATGCAGAAAGTGCCATTCCTGAAGATGAAGTTGAAGTTGAAGATTGATCCAAATGGATGTTATGCTTCTTCATTGTTGCTTCCAAGGCTTCCATTTTCTTAAAGCATTTGGATTCTAAGTGGCCATGTCGATTACAAAAGTTGCAATGTCTATCAGTCTTCTTCCCTTTGTTTTTATTTGTCTTATCATTTTGTTGAAATGATTTTTCATTTTGAGGCTGAAATTGCTTAGGACCCTTGTTTGGTTTAGGACCATTCTTTTTAGGATACAACTTCTTAGGATTCTTTGGATTTGGTTGCTGCTGGGCGGCTAATGCTTTCTTAGAAGAGTTTCCAAGATGAAGAAGACCAAGGTGTAAGATTTTTTCTTGTTCTCTTATTAAAGAATCACAAAAGGAATCAAAGGAAGGGGACTTGTAGGTCTGTCCTTGAGAAATGAAGGCTTCTCTTGTAGAATGGAAGGTGGAAACAAACACAGAATAGGTTGGTCCCAACTTAGTAAGAATGGAGTAGATAAGGCTACTATCTTCTTTCTTAACCTTAACACCTTCCAAGAGAAGTCTAAGGGTCTTGAACTTGGACAAAAAATCTTCAATGCAAGAAAAATTATTGGGGTCCAATGTAAGCAATTCATTTTCAAGTTGATGGGCTTTAAGTTCATTTTTAATTCCAAAGACTTTAGTAATTTGTTGCAGTGCTTCATCAGGAGTATCAAGTTCTGCAATATGGAATCTAAGATCTAGAGAAATAGACATCCCTATCAACCCACGTGCTTGGTCTTGCCTATTTTCCCATTTAGTTGCCTTATCTTCATCTTTCGGTTTGGTCTCTTGGCCTGTGGCTATTCTGTAAAGACCTTTACTTCTAAGTAAATCCACAATATAGGACCACCATTGGAAGTAGTTAGTGCTATCAAGAATGACTTGGCATGGACTTTCCATTTTTAACAGAAATTGAAGCTGTAGATTCTAAAACTAAGTGTACAAATGGAAAGATCTCGAAAAATTAGGCCGTTTAAAAAAAAATGGTTCTAAAAATGGCTTCCAGATGAAGAAGTTATGGCTTTTTGAAAAAAAAAATTGATGAAGTTGCCAACGAAGTGCTGGAATGTGCGGAAATGAAAAAATCCGCCCCCAAAAAATGAAGACTTGAACCCAAGACCTCTACTCTCATAAATTAGCTTTGCACCAAGTGAGCTATACAAAAAGTTTGAGAGAGAGAGAGAGAGAGAGAGAGAGAGAGAGAGAGAGGGGGGGGGGTTGATGCTTTGGGTTGTGTGTTTGCTTTGAGAAGGCTCTTTTTCCCTACAAAACAAAAAACACAAAACCCAACAGGGATATACAAAAAAATGAACCTTGCGGCTCGAAGTTAGCTTTAGCCGAAAAACTAAATATTTTCAAGAATGAGCCTTGTGGCTCAAAGTTAGCTTTAGCCGGAAACTAAATATTTTCCTCAATGTTTCTGATTTTCTGAGATCACACTAAGGCGCAGTGGAAAAGAGCATACGCATGAGAAAAATCCTTCCTTTCTGTTTCTGATTTGCCCAGATCGCACAGAGTCGCAGGGCAAAGAACATACGCAGAAATGAAAGGTATAGATCTGGTAATAAAAAAGCTAAATAAACCGAAACCGAAATAAACAGAGAGAAAATAACTGTAAACTGCAAACAAACACTGTATACCTACAGATCTTAAAAATGACGTAGCTAGGGGTACCGGAAACCTTTTCGCGTGAAACGAAAGGGGTTCCTCACTGGAACAGATGCTCCCAACACAATAGAGTAGTCCTATCAGCCCGAAAGTAGTCAGAAACAGTAGATCTAGGAAACAACAGTCGGATGCAGTTCTACCGGCTTTAGATTTGGATCACCAACAGACGCGACCCTCAAATGGCTCCAATACCATGTAGGAATTTAAAGGGTAAGTTCCTAAGACAGAACAGCAAAGGACATCGCTCACAAACAGATAACAGATCAATACACCAGTATTTTGACGTGGTTAAAACCCTCAAAAAGGGAAACAGTCCACGGCCTGAGCCAACGCAGCCACTTCAGGCAATTTATTAATAAAAGAATGAAAATTTACATATGCTTCTCTCATAGATGGATTACCCTACAAATGACCCTCCATGCGCTTTAAATAGAAATCATGGACCAATTGGGTGTTAAGCCATGGATCAAGTTTCGGTAATATCGAGGAGAGAATGAACCGTCGGATCACTACATATCGTGACCATCGGATTGAAAGTTACAAAATGTACAAGGTAAAGAAACACACTTTACCTAACTCTATACTAGACCAAGTTGTACTTAACTATTTCCTATGTGTTGGAATATCCTAACAAATATACCATTGAGCCTTGCTATTTCCAAGTAAACAGTTTTCCGAATAATAGTCTGACACGTATACCAGTAAATTATGAGGTCACCTGCCTCCCCCATGCAATGCGATAGGCCACCCTCGGCTGTCAAATGAGGGAGTGGCATGCCAACTTGCCATAGTACAAAGTCATAAAGGAATAGCGTATAGCGAAATGCCATGTTTTACAAAAGGAGCAGATTGCCGAAATCGAGGTATATAGTAGGATTGATTAACAAATAAGAGAATGCTATGATATGATGCGAGGCTGGGAGGATATGATAGTTAGCGTGCAGAAAAAGTCTGATGTGGTCATTATCAACTTTTTCTGTCATGATTGACTGTAATAGATTTTCATGTATTTAATGGTTTGGGGAAATGGTATACATAATCTCATGTGACATATTACAAAGGTATAAGACACAGAAGGGTGTTAATGATTACTATTGGTGTATAAGAAATGTGACTTCAATACCATTAATAGAGCTCCGCTGTCGAAAGGTGTCCATAACCTTGAAAAATTTGTTTGTTTCACCCATGGAACCATGATCCTTTGTGTATGCTTACGAAGTGTTGTACAATGTCAAAATGGACGCCATTATGATGGCTTGGTAACTAGTTAAACCATAATGCCATTCACCAGGAAGGAGTGAAAGGTGGGCAGGCCGGCTTGTGATGAGACCTCCTATTCCAAGGACTCTTTATTTTTTCAAGTGTGCCTCTTGGATCATATCCTTGGTGTGGTGGCCATAGTGGGAATGACACTTCACTTTCTTCCCTATGATCATGGTAGGCTGGCTCTTGATGAGACCCCCTATCTTGCATTTGACTATTCATATAACAAGTCATATAAATAGTTTTCTTCTTTTTTTCTCTTTTATAAAGTACTTTCCTATTTATACACAAAGGGTGGTTCAACACTCCTTAAGAGTAGGAATGGTGGAAGAAGTCTTAACATCTCAATAGAAAAATATACCCTTTGTTCTTATTCCTTAATAATGATGAAAGAAGATTATGGGAATTTAAAAAGAACCAGCATGATAAAGATAACCAATCATATTAGTATTAGTAGGATAATGACAACAAAAGTGATGGATAATTGTGTCCTTTCCTCTTTCCTCCCATCAATTCATAGCAATTTATTGTAAAAATAGCAATTTTATATAATTTACTGATTTCAGTATGCTCTCATTTTGTATCCATTGCATAAGTGTATAGCTGTACTTCCAAAAAGACTCGAAATTATCATATATTGAGAAGAAGGACAGTTGTCCTTTAATTGGAACAGTAAGGAGAAAAAGCATCAATAAAAGGAATACAAGAATGTTGTTATTTCAAAAAGGAACATCAAAAAGTATAAGTGTTGTTCCTTTGGAAAAGGAACAGTAGAAAATGCCATTGTCGTTCCTTCAGAGAAGGAACAACAAAAAAACGCAAGTGTTGTTCCTTTAGAAAAGGAACAACAAAAACATAAGTGTCGTTCCTTTGGAAAAGGAACAAGAAAAACCAAACGTGTTGTTCCTTTGGAAAAGGAATAGAAAAATGAAAGTGTCGTTCCTTTGGAAAAGGAACAACAAAAAATGCAAGTGTCGTTCCTTTGGAAAATGAACAGCAAAAACCAAAAGTGTTGTTCCTTTGGAAAAGGAACAACAAAAAACGCAAGTGTCGTTCCTTTGGAAAAGGAACAACAAAGTGAAAAAGGAAAAACTAATACAAAAAGTGCTATTCTTTCAGAAGAGGAATAACAAAATGAAAGTGTTGTCCCTTTGGAAAAGGAACAACAGAAAAACAAAAGTGCACACAAAAGCTGTTCCTTTGGAAAAGGAACAGCAAAAACAACAGTGTTGTCCCTTTTGAAAAAGGAACAACAGAAAAATACAAGTTGAAGGAAAGGAATCAGCAAGATAGTGAAGGTGCTGTTCCTTCTAAAAGGAACAACAAAACCAATCGAATCGCTGATTCTTGGAAAAGGAACAACAAAGTGAAAAAAATATGTACAGAGAATAATTTATGCTAACAAAGCAAAAGAATTATGTACAAAATGTAGAAACAATTAAATCACTTTAATGAACTAGAGGTGAGGAAAAGTTCTCTTCCTCCACCAAAATTTGCACGTCAGAATCTTCACGAAGTTGCTGGTAGAAGGATTCCTGAGTAAGTGGCTTGTGGTATAGTCGAACTCGGTGGCCGTTTCCCTTGAAGGTATGTCCAAATCCATCAATGGTGATTAGGGTAAGGGTGCCATTATCATGTACCTTTTGGGTTTCGTATTGCCCTAGCCAATGAGTCTGAAGCTTCCTGGGAAAATCCTAAAACCTGGAATCATATAAGAGCGCCCAATCTCCTTCGTGAAAGACTTTCTTTTTAGTGAGATTGTCATGCCATTTAGCTCACTGTTGTTGGATTAATGCAGTGTGTTGAAGGGCAGAGAGCCTGATCTCATCCAACTCATTGATCTGCTGTAATCTATTAATCTATGCCTCGTTTAGATCTAGACCAACTTCTTGTGTTGTTCACAATGTTGGGATTTCGAATTCTATGGGAAAAATGGGTTCCTTTTTGAATACCAATTGGTATGGTGAATAGCGAGTAGTGCTTGTCCATGTTCTTCTATAAGCGCACAAGGATTTTAGTAATCTTGCACCCCAATCGTGTCTATGTGACTCAATTGTTTCTGTCAAGATTGCTTCTATTATTTTATTGCTGCTTTCTACTTGACCGTTTGCCTGTGGGTGGTATGCAGTAGTAATTTTGTGCTAGATATGATAGTTTTTTAGTGTTGCGGCAATATTGTTACTAGCAAACTATGGTCCACCATCTGTAATTATGTCTCTTGGAAGCCCATATCACACAAATATATGGAACAGGAACTGTATGATGGAATCCTTTGTAGCTCTCGGCAATGCCTCTTCTTCAACCCATTTGGTGACATATTCTATTGCCACTAGAATATATGTTTTCTGGTTCGAGGATGGGTTGATTGGACCAACAAAATCGAGTGCTCATCGCTCGAATGGTTCAATAACCAGTTGTGGGTTCAGGGGCATTTCGTCAGACTAACCAGGGCGTCCTGTTCTTTGGAAACTGTCACAAGCTTGGATGAACTTCTTTGCATCTTTGAAGATCGTAGGCCAATAATACCCTATTTGGAGCACCTTATGTGCAGTTCTCCGATCGGCAAAGTGTCTGCCACATTGTCCGTCATGACAAGCTTTCAAAATGTCAAAAATTTCATCCTCGTGGACCCATATCCTATTGTGCATATCTGCTTCTGTATGGAACAGGTAGCCCCCAATCCAGGAAAATCGAGCACTTCACTGGACAATCTGTTTTCATTCATTGGGGGTCAGATGTGTCGGTAATTTGCCTACTGCTAAGTAATTCACAACATCAGCATACCAGGGTGTTTTAACAATGATAGTGAACAGATGCTCATCTGGAAATTGATCTTCAACTGTTGCTGCATCCACCAGTTTGGGCATCTGTAAGAGGAAGTCAGCTACAGGATTTTCTTTTCCAGGGCAGTCTGTTGGGTCCCTATAATACTAGTGATTACCCCATTACTATTGTAGTTATACCCCTTATTTATATTGTTGTGCCCCTATTACCCCCATATTGTTATTTCTGTGCCCCATAGAATCCCTCTATTGTTATTTTTGTGGCTTTATATTATTATTGTTAGGTCAGCTGGATTATATTGTGACTCCTTAGACTCCTGTATATAGAAAGGAGGTTTTGTCATTTGTATCATCCAAGAATTGTTCATTTATGTAATGTAAAGGAGGTTTCCACCTCGAAGAGGCTGAATTCTAAGGCATGGATCTCTCTTTTCTATCTTTTTGTGAGCTGGTTTCATAACATTTGGTATCAGAGCTTTGGATTCTAGGGTTTCGCTGCTCCAAATAGGTCATCGTGGCATTTTTGCTATAACTTTTTTTCTGTAACGTTTCAGAAGTCACAAAAAGAAGCCCATTTGAGAAGAAATCGCGCTGAACCTTGGGTCCTAATTTCAGAGCTTTTCGCGCGATATTTGCAGAGATATGATCTGAGGAAGTTGGTCTTTTTGCAGACTCCTGAATTACATTAAAAAAAGGTGACCTGGGGAAAATTGTCATAAATTTCTCTCTGGGGATCAGATTGAAATTTCATAAGAAGGTACAGAAAGAGGACGGACTGTAGTTTCTTGTATGTGTGTTTCAGATTCAAAGGTTGAAACAATGACTCGTGGCATGTCGTACAAGTTTTCTCTACTGAACTAGTCTAAAAGCAAGTCACTGTGGGAGATTTCACATAACTCTTCCTTGGAGAATCCAATTTGGGTCAGACTTGTGGCATTGGAAAGAGGACACAGAAGGCTACTACAGGTCGCAATTTCAGAACTGAATGATTTGAAATTACAGAGATACATCAGATTCAATATCAGGCTTCTATAAAGTGAAGAAAAGGTGTGTAGTTTTTTTTTTTTTTTTTTTTGTGTAAGCTTGGTTTAATGGAATTCAAAGGGCATAGTAAAGCATTATTATCGATAACTGATGCCCCGAGGAAAGAAAATGAAAACACCTAGTAAGGAACCTGAAAGCTCTAGCATGACTCATGAAGAAGAGGAAGAAATGCTACATGATATATCAAAATTACAAGAACAAGTGCAACACATGTCACGCTCACAAAAGCTAACAGAAGCTAAGATAAGTGGCATGGAATCTAAGATAAATGGTGTGGAATCTAAGATAAATGGCGTGGAAGCTAAGATGGATGATTTGAAGATAGATTTGAAGACAGACATGGAAGAATTGAAGAAGTTGCTACAAGAAAGGGTCACTAATGGTGAAAAGGTAGTAAAGGAAACTCATGATGAGAACAAAAGAAATGTTAATCATGATTCCATAGACACTAATGTTGGATCTAAGAATCACCATATTCCAAAAATCGATATGAGGAAGTTTGATGGCAAGGATCCCACCACATGGATATTACAGATGGAGCAATTCTTCGATCTCAATAATGTGCAAAACGCACAAAAGGTACATATGGCAACTGTATATTTGGAACCAAATCAGTTTGTATGGTATCAATGGCTTTGCTCTCGTAAACAATTTATCACTTGGGCAATTTTTACGGAAGAATTGATAGCACATTATGAAGATACAAAAAACAACACTTTTTTTAGCCAATTGATAAGTCTCAAACAAAAGGGTTCAGTAATGGAGCACATTGAGGAGTTCCAAAAATTGAACATAAGGGTAAAAGATATTCCAGAGGAGCATAGGATTGATGTGTTCATAGGGTCTTTAAAAGATAATATCCAACATGATGTTCGCCTTTGGGAACCTGATTCATTAGAGAAGGCATTCAGGTTAGCAAGAAAAATGGAAAGCAAAATTATGGCAACCAGGAAGCATACCACTCACAACTATAAAGACGGAAGTGTTGTTGCCCCTAGTCTTCCACAACCTATAAGGTTGACACCACAAAAATTGGAAGAAAAAAGAGCAAAAGGGCTTTGTTACAGTTGTGATAGCAAATACACTAAAGGTCATAAGTGTGCTGAGAAGAAATTATTCTACATAGATTGTGAAGAGGAAGAAGAAAAGGAGCAAGAAAGGTCAAAAGAAGAAGATATACTCCAGGAACAAAGCCTAGATGAAGAACAAATAAATCCGACCATATCTTGTAATGCATTGGCGGGAATTACCACTCCTCAAACCATCAAGATAGAAGGACAAATCAAGAAGAAAAAGGTAATAGTGTTGATTGATTCAGGAAGCACCCACAATTTTATTCATTGTATGGTAGCAAAAGAATTGAATTGCTTCCTATATCCAGCACCAGAGTGTCAAGTGATGATTGCAAATGGAGGAACAATAAATTTCTTTGGAAAGTGCCATAATATCAAGCTATCCATGGGAGAATATGTATTGACTAGCCCAATGCTTTCCATTCCAATGGGAGGTGTTGATGTTGTACTAGGAGTCCAATGGCTACAATCCTTGGGTACAATAGCTTTTAATTTTCAAGAACTTTTCATCAAATTTTCTACGGAAGGAAAGGAAGTTGAATTAAGGGGTATTGCAGGGAAACCAGGAAAGATAATCAGCTCTAATGGCATGACAAAGCTTCTAAAAAAGGAGCAAAGAGGTGTAATTGCACAATTATGTTCGCTAGATGTTTCCACATTGGAATCATCTATTTCTCCAGATCTCCAAAAAGTCCTGGACAATCATTCCAAGGTATTTGAGACTCCAAAGGTCTCCCACCTATGCGTGATCATGATCATGCTATTCATCTGATTCCAGGAAGTGTTCCTCCAAACATCAGGCCGTACAGATATCCCTATGCCCAAAAGAGTGAAATTGAACGTATGGTTGCAGAAATGCTAGAGGCTGGTATAATTCAACCGAGTCAAAGTTCTTTCTCAGCTCCAGTAGTATTGGTGCACAAGAAGGATGGATCATGGCGCATGTGTCCAGATTATAGGGAGCTCAACAAGCTCACTATTAAAGATAAGTTCCCCATTCCTGTTATTGATGAATTACTGGATGAATTGCATGGATCAATTTACTTCACCAAGTTGGATCTTCGTTCGGGATATCATCAAATCAGAATGAAGATTGAAGACATTCCGAAAACGGCATTTAGAACTCATGAGGGTCATTATGAATTTTTGGTCATGCCTTTTGGCCTTACCAATGCACCTTCAACATTTCAAGGTTTGATGAATTCAATTTTCAAACCATTCCTTAGAAAATTTGTGTTAGTATTTTTTGATGATATACTAATCTACAGCAAGTCTTGGAAGGATCATGTTGAACATGTTGACAGGGTGCTACAACTATTGGAGGAGAAACAATTATATGCAAAAAGATCCAAATGTTTCTTTGGAGTCCAGGAGGTGGAATATTTGGGTCATATTGTATCTCATGAAGGAGTTAAGGTAGACCCTAGCAAAATTAAAGCCATTAAGGAATGGAAAATCCCCACATCCATAAAGCATCTGCGAGGATTTCTTGGGTTGACAGGGTATTATCGCAAGTTTGTTAAGAATTATGGGAGAATAGCAGCACCTCTAACAACATTATTGAAGAAAGATTCATTTTCATGGACTCCGGAAGCAACAAAGGCCTTTGAACATCTTAAAGAGGCAATGTGCCAAGCACCGGTCTTAGCTACACCGGACTTCACAAAAACCTTTATTGTGGAATGTGATGCTTCAGGAAATGGAATTGGTGCTGTTTTAATGCAAGATGAAAGACCCATTGCTTTTGAAAGTCGTCCAATCAAGGGAAAGTTTTTAAGCAAAGCTATTTATGAGAAGGAAATGTTGGCAATACTCCATGCACTTAAGAAATGGCGACCCTACCTAATGGGAAGACACTTCAAGGTAAAAACGGATCATGATAGCCTTAAATACTTTTTAGAACAAAGATTATCCTCTGAAGAGCAACAAAAGTGGGTCACAAAGATGTTGGGTTATGACTTTGAAATCATCTACAAAAAAGGGAAGCAAAATGTGGTGGCAGATGCACTCTCAAGAAAGGATGAGGATGTGGAAGCATTGTTGTGTGCCATTTCTATTATCCAACCAGATTGGATAAACGAAGCAAGGGAGGAATGGAAGAATGACGAAGAAGTGTGGGCACTTATTCGAAAGCTACAACAAGATTCCAGTAGTTCTGATACATTTAGCTGGCAAAATGATTCGTTATGGTACAAAGATCGCTTATACCTCTGTAAGAATTCCCAGCTAAAACAAAAGATTCTTATGGAATTGCACACTTCTCCCTTAGGAGGGCACTCAGGATTTTTAAAAACTTACCACAGGGTTAAGAAGGAATTTTTTTGGGATGGCCTTAAATCAGATATTCAAAAGTTTGTGGCGGAATGTTTGGTTTGCCAGCAAAATAAAGTTGAAACAATTAAGACACCGGGTCTATTACAACCTTTATCCATTCCAAGCCAACGTTGGGAGGAGGTTTCAATGGATTTTATCACAGGTTTACCCAAGTCTGAGGGAAAGAGTGTCATCATGGTGGTAGTTGACAGACTTACCAAGTATGCACACTTTTGTGCATTATCACATCCATTTAAAGCCAGTACAGTTTCTACTGCATTTATGGAAACAGTTCAAAAGCTACATGGAAACCCAAAGATTATTGTAAGTGACAGAGATCCCATTTTCACTGGAAATTTTTGGACAGAATTATTTTTTTGTCTTGGTACTCAGTTAGCTCATAGCTCATCTTATCATCCTCAATCTGATGGGAAAACTGAGATAGTAAAAAAATGTTTGGAAGGATATCTTCGTTGCTTTGTATCTGATAAACAGACACAATGGGTCAAATGGTTGCCTCTGGCTGAATGGTGGTATAACACTTCCTTCCATACAGCAACAAAAATGACCCCATTTATGGCACTTTATGGGTATCAACCACCATCCATCACATCATATTTAAGAGAAAATTCTAAGGTTCAGGCAGTGGAACATCACATCGAACATCAACAACAAGTCCTCCAACTCTTAAAGGATAACCTCGTGTTGGCACAAAATAGAATGAAACAACAGGCAGATCAACATCGCAGTGAAAGAAGTTTTGATGTAGGTGATTGGGTATTCCTACGGCTACAACCATATAAGAAAATGTCCCTAAAGCAAGCTAAGAAGGATAATAAATTATCACCAAAGTATTATGGTCCGTACAAGGTGTTGCAAAAGATTGGTACTATGGCATACAAATTGGAGCTTCCTGCAGCTTCTCGATTGCACCCAGTTTTCCATGTTTCATGTTTAAAGAAGGTTATAGGTGACAAGCTCCCAATTCAAACAATATTGCCAGAACTTGACGAGGAAGGAAAAATATATTGGAACCGGAAGCAGTCACAGAAACAAGAACTCGACAGCTACGAAATCGATCAATTTCAGAGTATCTTATCAAGTGGAAGAACTTATCCGCTGAAGATTCCACATGGGAGGATGAGAATTTTATGCAGAAGTATCCAGAACTACTCAAGCGTTGAGGACAACACTTTTTTGAAGGAGAGGGGCATGTTGGGTCCCTATAATACTAGTGATTACCCCATTACTATTGTAGTTATACCCCTTATTTATATTGTTGTGCCCCTATTACCCCCATATTGTTATTTCTGTGCCCCATAGAATCTCTCTATTGTTATTTTTGTGGCTTTATATTATTATTGTTAGGTCGGCTGGATTATATTGTGACTCCTTAGACTCCTATATATAGAAAGGAGGTTTTGTCATTTGTATCATCCAAGAATTGTTCATTTATGTAATGTAAAGGAGGTTGCCCCCTCGAAGAGGCTGAATTCTAAGGCGTGGATCTCTCATTTCTATCTTTTTGTGAGCTGGTTTCATAACACGGTCCTTGATTATGATATCAAATTACTGAAATAAAATCAGCCATCTCATTATTCTACCATTTGTGATTGGTTTATTTGCTAAATACTTTATGGTAGAGTGATATGTATACAAGATAACAAGATATCCAGTAATGTAATGCCTAAACTTATTGACAACATGTATTATAGCTAGAAATTCCTTTTCAATAATGGTATAATTCAATTCAGCAGGGGATAAATTCTTGCTAATATAATAAATTTCATATGGTCTTTTATCTTCTTCCTACCAAGGACTGCTCCAATATCTGTATCTGAGGCATCTGATGAAATTTGAAATGGCAGTTCCCAATTTGGTCCTCTAAGGACTAGGGCTGTTCACACAAGACTCTTCAGATCCTGTAAAGCACGATCACATTTTTATATCCAAAGAAAGTCAACATTACCTGTCAATGCATATAGAGGTGCAACAATATGTGAAAAATGTTCTATAAATCTTCTATAGTAACCAGAAAATCCAAAAAAACGGTGTACCTCTGTTTGAGTGGTGGTAGTGGGAATTAGTAAAATGATTTGAGTTTTGGCTAGGTCTACTTGTATGCCAGCTATTGAGATATAATGGCCTATAATAAGTCCTTCAGTCATCATCATATAGCATCTTTCATGGCACAAAAAAAGCCTGGTGGCAATGCAGCGCTGCAAGACTTTTTCCAGTGTGTCCAATGCTAGATCAAAATCGTCTCCATATGGTGTAAAGTCATCCATGTATACTTTGAGTCCTTCATTTATTAAGTTTGAAAAGATGCTGAGGATAGCGCTTTGAAATGTGGCACGAGCATTGCATAAGCCAAAAGGTAGAACTCTGTCGGCAAATGTTCCCCAAGGACAAGTAAAAGTGGTTTTGTCTTGGTCTTTAGGGGCAATCTGAATCTGACTGTATCCACTGAAGCCATTTAAGAAAGAAAAGAATTTCTTTCCTACCAGAGTGTCTAATACTTGGTCAATGAATGGAAGGGGAAAGTGGTCTTTTTGTGTTTCTTTATTTAGTTCTCTATAATATACACAAATCCTCCACTTCCCATTCTTATTTGGTACCACGACAAGTGGAGAGACCCATTTACTATCGGAGATAGGATAGATGAAGCTCACATCTAAAAGTTTTTGAAGTTCAACTTTTACAATGTCTTTTAGGTGAGGATTAAGTCTCCTTTGTGGTTGGTGAACAGGTCTCACATCTTTCTCTATGTAAATGTGGTGTATACATAACTGAGGATCAATTCCTTTCATATCAGGATAGTCCCATGCAAATGCTTCTTTGTATTTCCTTAGTAGTTGGATGACCTTCTCTTCTTGTTCAGGAGTCAGGTTGGCATTAATGTTTAAAGTCTTTCTTGGGTCAATTTCTACAATTTTACTATTTGAGACAGAGGTAGTAAGTATTGTTTGATCATGTGTATCTTTAAGAGGATCTTCTTCTAATTCATTATCAAATGCTGCCTCTATCATGTGACATTGTATGCGGGATCTGGTTTTAGATTGGCTAATAAAATTGTTAATGGCATCATCTTCTGTTTGATCTTTGAAATCGAGGGCCTCTTCTACGGTTAATGGAGATATAATATTTTCAGTAAGGTATGATACATGATGCTTGTTAGTTTTTATTATTGTGACATTTGGCTGCACTGGGGGATATAAAGCTAGATTCTTGATATTTTCCCCCCTAGCTATGGTCATACTGCCTTGTCGGCAGCCAATATAAGCATCGATAGTTGCACACCAAGGTTTGCCTAAAATCAATGGATGTCCATCAAGTCAGTTTTTGGGGTTTATTATCAGAAATTTGGCTCGATACTCCAAGGAGTCAATGGATACCATGACATCATGTAGTGTGCCTTTTGGCCTAACCACAGATCAGTCAGGCAGTTCTAGTAAAGTAGAGGTCAGTTTTACTAATGTAATGCCCTATTTTTGGCAAGTGGTGGTCGTTAAGATATTAATTGCAGCTCCTAGATCAACTAAGGCATTTGAGAAGGTTTGACCATAAATTTGTATGGTTACTATTGGATTTCCTGGGTCTTCTTATTTAACGGGTGTTTCTTTTCCTGATAATAAGTCGGATAGAGTGCCAACTACTTGGACTTTGGGTTGCTTGTTATTTTCCTCCTTGGTTTCTTTATACATAGCTCTTTGATAGTCTTTGCATATATCAAAATGTCTTTAATGGCTTGGAGGAGTGGGATTTTATGTACAAGTTTTGTAGTTCTCCCAGAATGTCAAAATCAGAGTATTGTATAGGTCGAGGTATAATTAGGTGTTCTGAGAATGGAGGAGAGGATGTGGTTGCTAGATTATGAATTTTTTGTCTGGTCACTTCCTCTTCTTGTGGCGGTTGTTCCATAGGTAATTGATTTTCAACTTGAGTGTTTTATCTCCCTCTGTTTCAATGATATGCCCAAATCTTAATTGAAGATCATTACACTCCCTTAGATCGGTTCTTATGTCTAGTGTCTCAATTATTTGAATGGATTGGACCAGCCTATTATTTGGATTGGGGTTGGGTTGGGCTGGGAGTTATGGCCCTAAGTTAGGCTGGGGGTTTTGTTGTAATGCTGGAAGTGTAGGTTGAGGGAGTGTGATGGTTCCTACTGGATGATTCATTGGTCTTTGCCAGTTTGTCTGCCAGGCTTGACTCTGTGAATTAGGAGGAGCCCATTGTGCTGGATATGCATTGTTTTCCCAATATGGTGGGGTATAGGGAAAATATTGCCAATTGGGTTGGTTTGCTTGATTTGGCCATGGAGATGATGAAGGAAATGATTGTTGTGACCAATTCGGGAAGGGAGGTTTATTTTTCCACATTGTATTATATTGTTGAGCATGATATTGTGGAGGTTGAAAAGAAGAAGCTGGTTCTGAAAACATACATGTTTGTCGCGGCTGCCATTGACAGCGCTGATTAAGTAGATACACCGATTCTGGCTCTTCTTCTGCTTCTTTGTATATTGCTTTCAATATAGGAAGTGAGGGGCAGCTCTCTTTGGAGTGGTCATTTGTACAAATGGCACAAACTTGGACTGCATCTAATGGACACTCCTTATGGCTGTGTTTCTTTCTACATCTGGGACAGAATATTGCCAAATTTTGTTCTGCTTCTGCTTGCTTTTGTTTGGCCTACATAATATCAAGTTGTGTTGTCAGTGTCCCCAATATGTCAGTTTTAAAATTTTCTAATAAATTTCCAATTTTTGCATGAGTTACTCCTTCTGCCGAAGTTCTATTATCACTTGCAAACCGATCATGTTCTGCTAGTTTTAGTCTTGTGCTGCCTCTCGAGCTCCTGATACATAAATCAATAATGTCAGCAAAATTTTCCTGATAAATATCTCCTTTCCCCATAATGTTTAGTGTTTCAATCCATTGTTCCTTAATTCCCCTAATTAATGTTGTTTTTAATACATTATCAGGTAAGGGTAATGATGCATAAGGAGATCTTCGAAGATTGTACTCGAAATGCTCTACATATTCTTCCAATGTTTCATTTGGTCTAGCTACCATCTGAAATATTTCATCTTTTAACTCTCTAGACCTGCAATAGTCCTAATATTTTTTTAGAATAGACTCTTTCATTTGATCCTAGTTATTTATAACACCACCACCCAATCCCATAAACCATCTTAAAGCAGCCCCTTTTAATGTAGAGGTGAATAATTTTAGTTTCTAGGGGTCGGTGGTATAGTCATATCCTCTACATAGCACGTCAAATTCAAATAAAAATGCATTCGGATCTTCTGATGTAAGGCCATCGAATGTAGGGATATGCTGGAGAGGAATTGTTTTCATAGGTGCATTAGGTGCAGTATCCACAATGGGGTATTGCAGTGTAGAGGTTTGGATGTTTGGCTGGTTCTGGGCCATTTGGTCAAATATATGCCAATAACCTTCTGGTATGTCTAGGAGCGTATTCCTAAGTTGTCGAGGGGAAATGGCTCTAACAGGAATGGCCTTAACAACACTTCCTTTATCTGGGATGAGAGTGTCTAATGTCTGGAAGGGTTCAGGTTCTTGAATTTCTTCAACTTCGTTATAAATTATTTTTGCAGCACTTCCCTTATCTGGGCTGCTTAATGGTTGTATTACCCCAAGAGGAGATTTTGGTTCTTCAGTTTCTCCTGTTTCTCCTCTTCCTTCACAAAGATTGCTAAGGTTCCCTTCTTGCAATGATTTTGGGCTAGAATTTTCAATTTCTTGAAAATCTTGCTCTTCGGTTTGATTGTGCACCTCAGCAAAGGCTACAGATGGTGATCCTGTGGCCTGAAGGGAACTAGTAGGCTGTCTAGAAGCAAATTTTCTAGGTCCTACTAAAGGATGAGATTCTGCTTTCTTAAGGATTTCATCTATAAAGGTCAATTGGCCAAGGGTCACCGGCCCCTTAGCTTTATCGGCCTTATGTAGAGGTCTGGGATTCTTTTCAGGCTTTTTCTTCTTAGTCATGCACTCAAATCAACTGCTAAGTTCTACCCAAACAAAATAGCAAAAAATCTGTAGGAAAGCAAGCAGGGGAGCAGGGTTGTTACATACTCCACACGAAGGTTCTTACCTTTTGTTTTTAAAACCTAGTTCTTTCCTAACATGTTCTTGCACTACTCTAAAAAGAGACAAATGGCTACACTCTTCCCCGGCAATGGCACCAAAATTTCGAAACATAAAAAGGGTCCTTTTCACCTCTATTTACCTCACATTAACTTATCAATCCAGGAACTATTTTTTATCTCAAAGAGTGTACTCAGTTTGAGGCGGTCATTTGTCAGAATAATGCTAGTAGTATAGTGCTCAAGAAAATACAAGAGTAAACGGATACTTAAAATAAGATCTACTTACAACAAAACAATTTAAGACTCAAATCATGCATTTAGAAGACTAAGTAAATGATCAGTCAAGGGTACAATAACAATAACTCATCCCTCTGTACACTGATGTAACTGAAGACAAGCAAGGAACAGATCATCAACCTAGGAACTAGAAAACGAATGCCAACGTTCACTACAGTTTTAGATCGTTTAATGCAATGGTAATGTAAACAACAGGAAATGGAACAACAATTATAATTGAAACAACAACTAGTCTTGATAAACAGTGAAACCTTACTCTAAGGAAATAAAGGCAGTAAGCGTATCCTACAGAAATCAGAGAGCAATCCTTACTCTAAGAATAAACTGGACATCAAATGGAAATAGAATGACAACAATTAACAATAAAATATAGAGTAGCACTTAGAGCCAATTTTGAATGTACATCAAACCGAAATAAATATCACACACAACACACATTGATATTGAGAGAAACATAGTCTGACTTCGATACCACAAATATTAATCTTAGTTAAAGGATAACGATCACAATTCATAATGGAATAGCAATGTCAGTTGAACAGCAATCGTAATTAAGTATAAACCATAGATGAATACAGTAATACCAACTTAAGAATATTACAGCATGGTTAATCTGTAATTGAATAGCAAGATCATTCTGTAAATAACAGTACTGTTACATCAATGAATTAAAGGAACAACAATGCGTTATGAAGTCAGAATGAAGAATACGACATTCCTGTTACAGAGAACGATCTTGTAAACATAACAAATCTGTAATATAAAAATGACAAAACACACCAGATTACCGATCAAAGATGATAATGAAAACCACGCACGAATTAAAGATGATGGTACAAGAGAAAGTGTTCCACCAGGGCCGGGCCCTTAGCCTCCAGGGATACACCTCTTGAGATTATTCCAGGATCAAAGATGGAACAACAACCCGATTTATATTAAAGCATCCAGACAAAGTTACAGTGGATCACTACTCAACCAGAGTCAATGATCAAAGTTTTAAATACAACGAGAAATTACATAAGAGTAACAATAACCGGTCCGTCCCTTGGGCTAGCAATGTTTCCCCTTTTTATAATATTCCAGCGGAGATATCAATGATACAAAAATAGTTAAGATTGTGATCCCTCGGGATCAAAGGATCCTAAGGGATTCGCCAAACTGTTAATTCCAGTTATCCCCTTGTTCTCTTGCACCGATTCGATATCTCCTTTTCCTTTCCTTGGCTGATACGCTTCAGTTTGGATCGCCTTGTCTGCATATGGTTTCCTCCCGTAGGGGTAGCAGTTAATTTTGCCCTGTCTTTTTCATTGGGACAACAATCTTTTGTTTTTCCCTTTTTTTCATAAGAAAATGGCGATTATTAGTTAGCTTGCATTACATACAAATCTCATAGATTTTGCCATATTTTCTTATTATTTACCTAGTTCATGATGCAAAGGGATTATGAGTTTTTAAAGAAAAGATGATAAAATGATCAATAAAAGATACCTTCTTCAGTACTCCATAATGTCCTCCAAGGAAAAAGCACTCCTACAGCGACACCAAAGCAAGATGGAATCAAACCCAGTCCATACATTGTGGAACAACTAAACTATGCCCCAGAATTAAACATAGATATACCAAAAATATATGAGCATTGTAACACTTATGAAGAAAAAACTATTATCTGCAGATTCAACTGTTTCTAGCCAAAACCCGTTGAGCTCTTTCATTGGATTTTCTCAAACTGGACTACTCATTATGAAATTCACCTATGTTCCAAGGGGTTCTTCATTGTAAATTTCCCTTCAATAGAGGCTAGAGACATTATATTACAGGAAGGACCATGGTTTTGGTGATCTACGGGATTCTTCATCACACCATGGTTTCCAGAATTTGATGTAAATACCATGGTTTTTTCTAAGATTCCTGTTTGGGTTCATTTACACAACCTCCCACTACATCTTTGAGACCAACAAGTCCTCGCTAGTATTGGCGACACCATTAGGAGTGACATTAAAAATGACACACAAAGACTGGAGGAACGAATTTTCACATTCGCACACATTTGTGTGGAAGTAGATCTTAGCAAAGGCTTGCTAGACCACATCCAACTGAACCAAAAACAGTGGTGCTAGACACAGATATTAGATTATGAAAATACATCATTTAGATGTAGAATCTGTCAACAAATAAGACACCTAGAAAATACATTCTCGGAAGCCAAAAAAGATATAAAAATAAAGAAGAAAACATGGAAACAAGCCAAGGGTTGGTAATTTCCCCCACCAGAGTCTGACAAGGAAGAGGAAGCTGATGTGGAACACCCCATATTCAATGAGAATAAATAGATGGAAAAAGAACCAAAAGTAAAACATTTAAATCCATAAGATCCGATGGACTCACAGCCGGAAAAGATACCAGATACAATGGATACCACTAGATCCAAATGACTACATAAATCAGACAACTCTAATTCTGATAAGGACAACCCTCCACCTGAGGCTCCCACTTCGCTTGCACTTATATCTTTGATGCCGACTCAAGGGGAGTGGTGCAAGGTTGAAAAGAAAAAAGGGATAAAAGCATGATTTTCTCCCCATTTGTACATTATTTTCTACTTTCATTGAACATTTGATCAGCAGTCATTGACTTGCTTATGTAATGTGTAAAGCATCTGCAATATGTAATTTTGTTTTCATTAATAAAATTATGATTTTTCTTTGGGAAAATAAAACAAAGTAATAAGATATTAATAATATTAAATAGGGATTTCTAAAACTAAAGACTAATGAATTGATAGGGGAGATTATAATAGATGGAATATAAGGAATGAAAAGGGTGGATGGGAAAAAAATGAAAGTGAGAAGCCTAGCTGGGGGGTTACATGAGAGATAATTTAATGAGATGGGGATACAAGAGCGAAGGAGGGAAGGGAAAAATGGGTAGGAGGTGAGAGAGAGAGGAGATAATATTGCGGATAGGCAAGTGACGAGTTGGAATTTTGAGAGAGTAGGGGAACCCAATTTCTGCTTATTTCTAAGCCCCCATCCCTATTGAGATTAAGAGGATTTTTAATGATTTCAAGAGCCTCCTGCATTTTCCATTTATATTTATGGTTTTCATTAGCGATGACCTTCATGTCTTCAAGGAAAATATGGTGACAGGTCTTTGATGAATGCTCTACCAGGGCTGAGGGTTTTACTTTTCCATTTTTGATGTCTGCACCATGTTATTTTAGTCTAATTTTGAATGATCTTCCGATTTCATTGATATAATAACTTCCACATCAACATAAGACCTTCTAGACACCTTTCTATTGGAGGTGATCAGGTTTGTCTTTAACCAGTTTCATTCTTTATCTAATGGTTAACATCGACTTCAAAGAGGTTTCAATATCCTTATTTTTGAGAACCTTGGTGAGTTTCTCTGTGACTCGTTGAATGTATGTTATGTATGCTCTCTTTCTTGCAACTTGGGTGCTTGTTATGGTTTATTTGTCTATATTTTTGGATCTAACGCTTTTTATGGTATTGATGATGTCCCTCTTATTATATCCAATGTTTTCAAAGACTTTCATCAAATATTTGATCTCTTCTTATGTATGGGAGGCATCTGAAATTTTGAAGGCCCTTGTGAAAAGAGTCCTAAGAACCCCCATCTTCTAAGCAGGATGATGGTGAGAGTCCGCATGACGATAGTTGTCCTTGTGTGCTTTCTTCCTGAACACCTTATGTCCAAGGGATCCATATTTATTCCTTACGAGGAGAATGCCCAAGAATGACATTCTGTTTTTTTCCTCAACCTCTAGACTAGACCTATGGGCCATCATTGATGCCTCTACCACGCTTAAAGAAGATAAGGAAGGTAACCTAGAGACAAAATAACAAGATCGACAATTTAAAATCACAGAGGATTGGTTATTGTAATTCGGATGCTGCTATCTTAGAAGAACTCCATCTAGATAACTGAGTATGTGGTTTTAATAAGGTAAACCTGCAGGAGATCTGTTCGAACAATAAATTCTAGGTTGAACCCCATGTAAAAATAGGTAGAAAGAACTCATTAGATTACATAGCAAAGGGATCCAGTATAGTTGGCTCCATCACAATTAACAGTAGAAACAACATCGAAGTTTGTAGTATTGTTATGAATAATGTAGCAATAGATCCTCAAGAAAGCGCAGAAATATATAGCTCCTTCGCAAGTATAAATAGCTCCAATAAAGTTAATGGTATCAATAATACTAACAACGAAGTTGGTGGTTTTGGTACAACGTTGATGAAAAATGTAGTAGTGGATTCCCCCTCGAATAACGTAACAGATGAACCTCTCGAAACTGCAACAAAGGATTTTGTGAGATCCCTCTCAAAGGTCGTAGTGTTAGAAGGTGATGACGTAGAAATAGGTACGCAACAATGTTGTAGAAATACTAAGAGAAACAACAATGAACTTTGTTCTTCATCAATCCAATATAATAGATTTGAAGTTTTTGACATCCCTAGTTCTAACATAGAAAACAAAGTTTTAAATTGCAAGAATAGTGACAGCATTGACTCCCCCTCCTCTTGCATTAATGCTAATAATAATATTCATGAAAATACTGATACTATTATTCCACACGCAAGCTACGGTAAAAAAGTCGTTAACATCTCCAAGTATACATTGAAAAGAGAAGGATTTGAAGTCCTTAATAAAGGTCTTAATTTTCCATCACCCCCAAGCGACTACCCTTTGAAGAAATCATTTGCAATCTTGAGGATGGAATTCAAGCCCTCAAGGATGAAGAGAAAGAGATTGTAAGATAGGAGTGTGTCGTTATTTTAAGAAAAGCCAAACCTCTGAAGTGTAATTTAAACCAAGAGAAGTTAACAACCCTAAAAAGTTTAAGAAATAATTGAAACATTGTCATCCTTAGAGAAAACAAAGGAGGGGAAACAGTGGTTATGGATAGAAATGAATACATTTCCAAAATGAAAGACCACCTTTATAACAGTGGCAATGACAAAAAAACTTAAAAATAACCCTATTTCCAAAATCACCAGAATTGTTAAGAAAGTCATCAAAGACTCTAACATGGATGAAATAATAAAGAAGCACTTTAGTCCAGATAGTGAAATCACCCCTCGTATTTACGGTGTCCCAAAAATCCATAAAGTAGGTGCCCCCCTTCGACCTATTGTTAACACTATTGGGGTACCCACATATGAGATGGCTAAATATGTTACTAGCATCTTAGCACCCGTCGTTGGCAATACTAGCTCATTCATAAAAGATTCTAATTACTATGTGGATTTCATTAAAAAAGGGAAACTGAAACCTGGTGATAAAATTGTTAGCTCTGATGTTGTCCAGCTATTCACTAAGATCCCCTTAGAGGAAGCGTTTCAAGTTGTAAAATAAGTCATAGATCCCCAAACTACAACACTAATTGGACTATGTCTTCACACTACCTTCTTCACATTCCAAGGTGAATTCTTTAAAAAAACAACTGGAGTGGCTATGGGATCACTGCTATCTCCCATAGTAGCAAACCTCTTTATGGAGAAATTTGAAAAGAAATCTCTTGACCCTTTCCCCTTGAAACTGAAATTTTGGATCAGGTTTGTTGATGACACCAGTGTCAACTGGCCATATGGAGATGAAGAGCTTAATAAATTTCTAGTTCACCTCAACATCATATCTAATGATATTAAGTTCACTATGGAGGTTGAGGAAAACAACATGATACCATTCTTAGATATTCTCCTCATAAGCAATAAAGATGGATCGCTTGGACATAAGGTGTTTAGAAAGAAAGCACACACGAACAACTATCTGCATGCAGACTCTCATCGTCACCCTGCTCAAAAGATGGGGTTTCTTAGGACTCTTTTCACAAGGGCCTTCAAAATTCAGATGTCTCTTATACAAAAGAAGGGATCAAATATTTGATGAAAGTCTTTGAAAACGTCAGATATAATAAGAGGGACATCATCAAGACCATAAAAAGAGCTAGATCCAAAAATATAGACAAACAAACTATAACAAGCACCCAAGTTGCAAGTAAGAGAGCATACCTACCATACATTCAAGGAGTCACAGAAAAACTCACCAAGGTTCTAAAAAAGAAGGATATTGAAACCTCTTTCAAGCCCATGTTAACCATCAGACAAAGAATGAAATCGGTTAAAGACAAACCTGATCACCTCGAGCAGAAAGGTGTCTACAAGGTCTTATGTTCATGTGGAAGCTATTATATCTATGAAACCGATAGATCCTTCAAAATTAGACTAAAAGAACATGGTGCAGACATAAAAAAGGGCAGAGTAAAATCCTTAGCCCTGGCAGAGCATTCATTAAAGACTTGCCACCATATTTTCCTTGAAAACACAAAGGTCATCGCTAAGTAAAACCACAAATATAAATAGAAAATGTGGGAGGCACTTAAAATAATTAAAAATACTCTTAATCTCAAGAGGGATGGAGACTTAGAAATAAGAAGAAATTGGGTTCCCTTACTCTCTCAAAATCCCAATCCGTCACTCACCTAGCCCAATAATATCTCCTCTCTCCTCTCCTACCCCTTTTTCCCTGCCCTCTTTCTTTTTGATATCCACATCTCATTAAATTATCTCTCATCTAACCCCACCAAGATAGGATTCTCATTTTCATTTTTTTCCCATCCACCCTTTTCATTCCTTGTATTCCCTATAGTATAACCTCCCCTATCAATTCATTAGTCTTTACTATTAATACTATAATTAAAACTAATAAGTGAAATATAGATTAAATATATTATAGGTTAAATAAAATTAATTAAAAATTTCATTTATTATCATTATCCTTCACTTAATTTTTATCTTAATAATTTTTTTTAAAATAAAAACTCAAAATATAATGAAAATCAATTTAATATAAGTTTATTTATAACATAATTTAAATCAATTAAAATATAAAATAATTTATATACATTCATTACCTTTGCTTCATTAGTTAATTTAATAATGTTTCCAAAATAACCCTTTATATATATATATATAGATAGATATATATATATATATATATAATTTCAATAATATTTTTATTAAACTTTATATGGATTAATAAAACCTCATATTATTTAGTTCTCCTTTTTATCACTTTAGAGTAATACAAATTGGCTATAATTTCTCATTAATTACGTTAATTATTACTAAGATATTAAAAATAAAAAATATAAATATAAATAATGTAACAAAGTATATTCCCCAATAATCTTTATTTTCTAGTTTTCTCCAATTGAAATGTTGGTCGGCTCCCTCATTTCTTTTTCCTATTAAACCTATTTATTTCCTCCCTCTCCTTCTCTTCATGGCAATTTTTTCTTGAGGATGGGTCATGATGTTGACTCGAAACGTAGAAGACAAAAATGAATACTGTGGTTGATGCGAGACCTAATAATCTAAGTACCTTATTCTCTTTTAGACTACCTATATATACACGTGAGTTGGATTGTCCGTTAGCTATTTCATGAAAGCCAAGCCATGGTTTGATGGATGGATACTTTTGACAATTGAGTATCTTATCCAAGATTTGTAACTATCTTGAATTTTTAGTTGTTTTAGTTTTTCTTCTAAATCATTTCTTAGCATGAAAACCTCTATTTCTAATTTTTCATAGTGACACTCTCTTTCTTTCAATTGATTTCTTATTACCTCTTGAACAATTTTTTCCTCTTCTAACTAAGGTTTGAACTTGACATATTCCTTTTTAAGTCCATATTCTTGTTCATCAAATATATAAAGTAACTTCGTATTTTGTTCCCTTGTCTTTACTAGATCAATCCTTATAAAGATTATCTCAACTTCAAAACCTTCACAATGAATTTCCCTTTAGTTAAGTTGTCTAGTCACTAACTTATTGGCTCTTTTAACTTGTTCCAGCTAGGCTTGTAGGACTATTACAATATGCATCCACATCATGGTCCCTGTCCTTATATAGTTACAACATCTCCTCGAGATTCCCAATCTTTTCTAAGGTAGAAACAAGTTTCCATCTGAGATCAAATTCCTTTTTTAACCTTTCTTCTTCTGGATTTGTAACACCATCTGATATGAAATAAAATGATTCTTTTGCATGGCCACATTCATCCTCTGATAGATTACAAGAACATAAAAAATCACCTCATCAATGTATATATTTTGCATCTACATTACTTTCATTGTTATCCCCTTCATGGATGGCTTGTAGTCTATCCCATAAATCCTTTACATTTTGCAGCTTGTCCCACACATTATTTGCAATTTCATTATGCACAATATTCTAAAATTCTGACACTTGTAAACTACAAATAATTTCATTCATAGCATGACCATCCTTCTACAGATCTTGACTTGATGGCAGACTTTTAGTATAGCCATTACACCGTAAATACTAGACATTAGATCTAAGATATATTAATCTAGACTTCATCCTTTATTTCCTTACATGACAGTTTGCATCATTGAGTTGTTTTGGATTTGATTTCCCTTTTCCGACAATTTTTGATACTACCACTACATCTAATGTATTACTTGCACAGTCACAATCCTTTTGAATTGTATTTGTCTTGTGCTTCCTTGCCATAATCCGTTAGATCTCCTCCCAACTATTATATTGATTCATGAAGGACCCACTCTGATACCAATTATTGAAAATGCTGGGGGGTTGGTGAATCAATATTTTAGGAGTTATTAGAAATTTATACTTTTTATTTGTTTATCATTCAATCATATGAGAAGAATCATGCAACAAAAATTAACATCATAAATATCGATTAGAGATGAAACATATATTTTTAAGGTGGAAACTCATATAGGGAGAAAACCACCATTATTCTTTTTATCTTCTTAAATATTTCTTTACATTTGTTCACTATCACTTACCAATAGAAGGCACTCACTCCCTTTCACTGTTTTGCTGGGACCCCCTAGTAGGAAGCACAACACTCCCTTCATAGTTTCGTTGGCAGCCACTAGAAGGAAGCACCCAGTCCCTTGCATAGTTTTAGTAGAAGCCACCAACAAGAAGCACTTACTTCATTAGATGCATTCATTGGAACCAACTAGCTAGATGCACTAACACCCTTAATCATAGGTGGACCACCCTTTCATCCATTTTCAAACTAGATCCACTTCATGTAGCACAATTATCAAAATCAAATGTCAATTTCTCTCTGCTCAACAACAAATTCACTCCTCTGTCATTGGCAACACATCATCGCTAACAAGATATCTATTATTAGAAATATTTTTTCGTCGTGCATACATTCTACAACATAATCTATGAACCATAGATATCACAACCTATCTTGTATCAACAATATTCAAAGAAATGAACCAATTTTTAACTTCAACAAACAACTTTTCTCAACATACAATTTTCATTGGCAAGTGATCTTCCTATAATAGGCCTTTTCAACACAACCCCTATATTTCAAACATAACCTCTCACTTCTCAACAATGGAGAGAGAAAAAATATAAACATACACCTATAACCTCTGCAACATTAATACTCAAAGCATTCATCATATTACAATCTTGGTCATCAATGGAAAAGTACTTTAGTCATTCACAATTCATCAGGTCAGCAACTCTAAACCCTAGTAGTCAAAATTATCCAATTCTAACCAACAACATGATAATATACCCTATCATTTGTGGATGACACATATTCCCACTCAGTAGTAGCATTGTCACAATACAATAAGTAGGCTAATACATGTCCCTATCACCAACAATTTAACAGTTGTTGTCGGGATCCCAAAGTGTTTGTCTAACTAGGGATTCCAAACTAGTAATGCAACTAGCCAAGGGCTTCCAAAGCATTAATCCAACTAAGGCTCTCAGGACTAGTAACTCAACCCAAGTGATTACAAGGATTCTAGAATATTTGTCCAACCAAGGCTTCCAGGAATTAGTAAATTAATCCAAGCTAAAGGAAACATGAGAACCAACCATAAAAACAAATAAATGAACCCATAACACCATGGATATCCCAGAAATGGAAAGGCTAGGAAAACCCACTGTTAATCCAGGCAATCCTCCATGCCAATGACAAATCATGACCAATAAACGACATGCACATGCCATGCATGCCAAAGCTAGTGAGGAAAACATACATGAATCTTTGTACTTGCAAGAAAAACCCATTGTAGCTATTGATCTTGATGTCCTCTTTCACTTTCCTACTCTTCCTTTACCTTATTTCTCCAAAACTCCAACTATGCCACACCCCTCCAAGAGTGCTCCAAGAAAAATAAAAGTGTCCAATAGTATGAGAGAGAGAGTTCCAAAACTGAACTAACAAAATTCTATGAATTGATCATGAGAATACTTTTTATTAATGAGGCCTCTATTTTCTTCATTTTCCATTATTTTCCTTAATTTTCCTCGTCACATGCAACCTGCGACCTTTCACTTCCCTTTTCTCCTAATTACCATTATTTTAATAAATAAATGTGCCAAAATGCCACTTTTCCTTTCCAAAGCCTTTCCCATTACCTTTCCCAATCTCCTTAGGCATTAATCAATCCCCAGTGTTCCCCATCACTATGATTTTTCCCAACATTCAACTTGGAATACGTGTCCCATGACCTTGGTAAATATTTTGTCTTTATTAACTTTTACATGGATTTTTTTACTAGGTCTATTACAAAGTCCTCCCCCTTGGGGGAACACCATCATCGGCATTCAACAACACCTACAAACAACAATTCTGCTATAAGAAAAACATACTGTCCATGGAGCTTTCTAACTTAGCTCGTTGAAGTATTTACAATGATCATCCTACTGAGAAGTAAACCAACATCAAAACATAACAAGTATAACATCATAAGGACATGAGACCCATACCGCTTATTGGAGCTTTATAGCATAGCTCATATCTCCAATAAGCGGTATGTTATAAAGCATCCATACATATGTACATATACCAAGAATCACCAAAACATGTACCAAAAACGTATACTAACATAGTACAAAATGTCCAATTAGTTACTAAAAAGACAACTCAAATTTGCATATAAACGACCATTTTTCATTCGGTGACCAATAGTAGCTAATTTAGAATATCTTATAACGTGACCAACTTTTAGTCATTTTTAGCTTAGTCATTAATTGGTTTCCTCAATTTTACCATCTATTAGTATATTTAGCCATTAATTTGGTCATTAATTTTTCATTGGTTTAGTCATTAATTGTCACAATTAATGACCAAATATATAACAAAATATATTACTATATGAATCCTCGAGAAAACCAATTAATGACCAAAGAAATATGACTAAATTTTAGTCGTGTTATAAGATGTTGTAAAATAGCTACTAATAGTCATATATATGCAAAATTTAGTCATCATTCAATAATAAAAAATTTATCATTTGCAGTAGTCATTTATCTTTTTTTTGGTATTTTCATATTCATTATATAAATGATTGATTTAGTAGTTTCTATTCATTTCATTTATTCATGTTCATCATTAATTAATATAAAATACTAATTTGGTAGTTTTATATTGATTTTATGTGTTTACCATAAATTAATTAGTATGATTTTGCAACTAAATTTTAAGAAAATGTCATACAATGTGTATGTTTATCTAATATGATAACACAAAGTTACATATGTTAATTACAAGACTAGATAATATCAAGTGCAAATAAAAATAATTTCAACCATATAAATTTTATTATATAAAATAGCAAGTATTACAATATGAGTTTCCAACTTAATATGGGTTGGACTACAATTTACACATGAAATATTGTTTCATCATTTCAAAACATTATCACTGTGTTGCCAAAGCATTGCAAGTGAATTCAACAACTCTGAAGGCTTGACCATTAGTCTCTATGAGTGTGTCTTATGGAAGATATGAGCTCTAAGGGTATCACTAGACAGATTCTCTTCTCTCTCTCATTTTTCATTTGTCGCTTCAGTGTTATTGTTCTCATCTTTCTTCAATTGTTATTTCTTACCATCAACATTTAGTTCCTCTCCTGAAAATGAAAGAAGATACAATGCAGAGTATAAGACATGAAAGACAACGAATACTTGAATACAAAATAAAGTAGACTATAAAATATTTATATGACATATACCTCAACATTCGATAATGACCACTATGTGGCTAGATGACCTGTATAAACAAAGAAAATGAAATGTCACCATAGAAAATGGAATTGGAAGGGGATTCATCATACATGCTAGGATTTTTTGTGTGTGCACACATCATATTTCTCACTTCTAATTGTATAAAAAACAAAAGGTATACAAAATGACATGTAGTGACATGTGGGTGTCTATTTGACTCAATGATATGCTTGATTTTTTAGCCCATTCTAGTCCTACCACAATGAAATTAAGAGAGACAAGGACATAAGAAGGAATATCAATAAATGAAATTAGAGACTTTAGAATGCAACTCAATTGTACTTGAATGTAGCGATGAGTATTTGCAGCTTCCTGGTCACCGATGAGCATCAAATCACACTGTGAAAAATTCCTTGTGTTATGATAATTTGGTTGCACTTGAACTAATCCTATGTAGTAGTCCCTTGACTTGCCTATAGATATAATTTTAGAAACAATCCTACTCCTGCAATTCTTCCATATATGATCATCTTTGTCCCCCCCTATTGATAGTTATTTTTCAAGGAAATAGAATAGAACTCTTCAATTCCATCATTGCCTTTCAAAAAAATGCTTGAGTATTTCCAGGTGATTGTTGAACTAGTCTCTACTCAGGTCCATGAAATCCTTGATTTGTCTCCATGACAAAGACCTATTTTCGTAATAAAATTATGAATCCCACATCTGCATTCCTCATCGCTAACATACCAATTCTTGAAAGTGGAATACTTTATCATTTCTCCCTCGGTGCAATAGAGATCCACTATTGTGTCATGGAGATGATTTGTGTCATAAAATGGTGTATTTCATCCTTTAGTATATGTTACAGAAATCCTATCACCTCATAGAATTCCTCTCATCTACAAAAATAAGAGTCCTCTCAAAATGCTTGGTCTCCATCTCATTCATATTGAAATAAGTGGATATTTTCATGGGTAACAAAGTGTGCTTGGAGATTTAATAGAAGGGATATCACTAAAAAAATAAAAATACAATGCAACATAATAGTTATCAGTGGGAGAAACAACCCTGCCAAGCTACTTCATAACTAGATAAAGATACTCCTAAATTACCTCTTATAACGAACAAAAGATAACCTCAACTACCTATAGAGTCTACCTATGCATGGTAGCAATGAAAACATTGTCGAAAACAACATCTACAACAATGTTGGTCAATCTGTTCTTCTAGTCAAGGGCATGCCCAACTTTCGAAAAGTATCAAGCAGGTCAGGGTCCACTTCATCAAGGCTCCTCTTCTTCTTCTACTCTCTCTGTTTAGGTTTAGAATAATACTAAAGGTCTTCGAAATTGATGTGTGGGTAAAAGTTATTATACCATTGAGTTCTTCCATTTTTAATCATTATCTGTAAGAATTGAATCTAAATTGCAAAAGTCGTTCAGGTTCCTTCTTTATAGCTGAAATTAACCTAAGATTTGAAGAGTTGTAAGGTTTAATTCATCTAAGTATATTCTACTTAAAATATAGTAACATGGATAAAAACTGTAGGCATTGAGATCAGAATCTAAGGATGAAACAGAAAAGACTTTATGTTCATGATTACAAGAAATTTTAATTTCATATAACAAAGTTTGATGAAGGTCTAGCATTTGCATCCTACCAAAAAAAATTCTTGCATCACTTGTACCCTTTTAATTTGGGCATGGTAGAGTTCATTACACAAACGATCAACCACTAAAAAAAGGTGAAATTAAAAATTAAATTTCATGCATTTTGACCCTAGAAAAGTTAGGGAGGAGCGAACCGATATTGTACAATAAGGACATTCAAAATACTTATTTGTCCATTGTCTTTTGATGAATTGTTGGCCGCAATCAAGATCTGCATTATCATAATCATTAAACCCTTTGTACAATAAGGACATGCAAAATGCTTACTTGTGCATTGTCTATCATAATCATTAACCATTTTTACAATAAGGACAAGAAAAATGATTACTTGTGCATTGCATTTTGATGAATTGTTGGCCGCAATCAAGATCTACATTATCATAATCATTAAAATCTCAACTCTAGATAAAATTTAGGATTTGATCATATAAATCCTAAAAATTATTTACCCATAACAAAAAAAAAAAAAAACCTCTTTAGTAAAAAGGAATAATAGAGTCCAAATTCATACCCATGTACAAATTACCAAAATATCATAATCATTAAACCCTCAACTCTAAATAAAATTTATGCTTTGATCATATAAACCCTCGAAATCATTTACCCATAAGAACAAAATCCTCTTTAGTAAAAAGGAAGAACAGAGTCCAAATTCATACCCATGTGCAAATTACCAAAATATCCACGCCCAATGACCATGCCCTTATCATAATCATTAAACCCCCAACTGTAGATAAAATTTATGCTTTGATCATATAAACCCTCGAAATTATTTACGCATACAAACAAAAATCCTCTTTAGTGAAAAGGAAGAACAGAATGCAAATTCATTCCTGTGTACAAATTACCAAAATATCCATGCCCAGTGACCTTGCCCTTGCTCCATCTAATCATTGATGCTCTCCTAAGGTGTTTCCCATGCAAACTCCATCTCCGATTCAAATCCCATGAAATCCATAGATCACATTGATGGTCTTCCTTCTTCTGGAATTTCCATGTAGATATAGACAAGGCAGAGAAAAATATAGTGCTATAATGTGATGTTGTAATCTGTGAATATTTTATTTGTACCCAGAGCTAAAGTGGAAATGAAATATATATATATATATATATATATATATATATATATATATATATATATATATATATATTTATAATCGAAAAAATAAAAGAAATATTATATAAAATAAAATATATAAGTTTCAATTTGGTTAAATGATTTATTTTTAATAAGAATTTGTTATTTTTTCATAAGACCTTAATTAAAAAGAAGAAGAAGAAGTTTAAAATGATATTGGGATGAGTGTAAACAATTAAATATGACCTTAATTAATAATAAAAAGTTAAATTAATAAAAATAATAAATTTAATTTGTTATATTTTGATTTTGTTATTAACTTGTGAATAGGCTTTGTTACAATACCATAGGCCAATACCATGGCTTATCAATACTACAAGTCCAAAAACATAACTTATTTCACAACCAAAATATTGTACAACAATATGACAAGATTCTTAATGTGGATACTCACCCCCACATTATGGTAGATATTATTAACTTGTAAAAAATAGCGTTTGTTACAATACTATGGGTCAATACCATGGATTATCAATACACATGCCCAAAAAAAATGAATTATTAACAATCAAATATTTTATAACAATATGACAAGATTATTAACCATGGATATTCACCCTCACTTTACCATGAATATTAACTTGTAAATCCACTTTGTTACAATAGCATGGGCCAATATCATGGCTTATCAATGCCACATGTTAAAAAACCACAACTTATTTTATAGTAAAAATATTTTAATTTAATTTAATTTTACAACAATTTTTCAATTGAATCTAAAAGGGAAAATGTTACAATTTGAGATATATCTAAACCCTCTATCCTCACGACTACTAAAAATATCCCCCTAGATATCAAAATTAAGGTTTTATTAAAGAATCGACATAGATCCATATTAGCTAAAGATCCAAGGGATGAGAGCAAGAAAATTGAATAATTATAATAAATTAAATATAGTGCATGATTTTTTTAAAGTTTTTCATTATTTTATTTTCTTTGACATGATTGATCCAAAATCCAAAATATAGGTTTAATATTTTACAACCAATACCATGGCTTATCAATATTACAAGTCCAAAAACCATAACTTATTTCACAACTAAAATATTTTAAAACAATATGACAAGATTCTTAACCGTGGATATTCACCGCCACATTACTGTAGATATTATTAACTTGTAAAAAAATAGCCTTTGCTACAATACCATGGGTCAATACCATGGATTATCAATACACATGCCCCCAAAAAAAATTATTTGGCAATGAAAATACTTTATAACAATACCACATGCCCAAAAAACATAAATTATTTCACAATAAAATATTTTATAACAATATGACAAGATTGTTAACCATGGATATTCACCCTCACTTTACCATGGATATTAACTTGTAAATTGGCTGTGTTACAATACCATGGGCCAATACCATGGCTTATCAATACCACATGCCAAAAAACCATAACTTATTTCATAGTAAAAATATTTTATTTTAATTTAATTTTACAACATTTTTTTAATTGAATCTAAAGGGAAAATATTACAATTTGAGATATATCTAAACCCTCTATCCTCATGACTACTAAAAATATTCAGAAATTAAAATAAGGTTTTAATAAAATTAAGCTAAGATGGATCTATGCCGGTTCTTTATATATATATATATATATATATATATATATATATATATATATATATATATATATATATATATATATATATATATATATATATATATATATATATATATATATATATATAACCGACATTGATCCATCATAGCTTAATAGATTAAATATAGTGCATGATTTTTAAAGTTTTTCATTATTTTATTTTCTTTGACAAGATTGATCCACCAAAATATAGGTTTAATATTTTACAACCAGTTAAGTTTTTCTAATTTAGATAATTTCTTAAACACAATACAATGTGATCAAATCTTAAGAGAAAGTTGGGGAGGGTGTGGAGAGAGGGAGCGAGACGTTGAAACAGTTAGAGGATAAAGAGAGAGAAAGAGAGAGTGATGGGGGGGAGAGATAGTGAGGTGGGAGAGAGGGAGCGAGAGGAAGGAAGAGAGAGGAGAGAGAGAGATGGAGTTGGAGTGGGAGATATAGGGAGGAAAGAACAAAGACATAGAGAGATAGAGGTGGAGAGAGAGAGGAGTAAGAAGGGAGACATGGAGAGAGAGTGAGGGAGAGGGGAGAGGAGGGAAGAGAAAGAAGAGGAGAGGATAGAGATAGGGAGATAAGGGGAAGGGAGAGAGATGGAGACATAGAGATGGAGAAGGACAGGGAGGGGGAGAGATAGTGATAGAGTTCGACGGAAGAGAGAGAAAGGGGAGAGTTATTTGGGGGTGAGAGATAGAGGGAGGTGGGAGATAAGGGATAGAGAGGAAGGAAGATAGAGATGAGGAGAGAGAGATGGAATCGGAGGGGGTAGGAGAGGGAGGGAACAAGAAAAACATAGAGGCAGAAAGGTGGAGAGAGAGAGGGGGTGACAAGGGAGTCATGGAGAGAGTGAGGGAGAGAGGAGAGTGGGAAGGAATAGAGAGAATGATATAGATAGAGAGGGAGATAAGGGGAAGAGAGAGATAGACAAAGAAGGGGAAGAGTGGGAGAGAGTGTGTGTGTATGTTTGTGGGGTGAGATAGAGAGAGGTAATAACATAGAGACACAAATACAAATATAAATATTATATAGTATTATATAACCAACCTAGATCCATATTAACCTTATAACTATCAAGTGCTGAGAGGGATCCAATCCCTTGAGGTGAAAACATTTCCTCAAGTTTTGCACTAGAAAAAAAAGGTTTGCACCTCGAGATATTGGACCTCTCTCAACGCTTGATAGATCCGAGGTTAAGATGGATGTAGGTCGGTTAATATGAAATTACAATAGTTTTTTTTATATTATAGTCTTAAAAATTAAAATTTCCCTTTAAATTAATTTCAAATTAGAACTAGATCCAATTAGATTCAATGAATAGATTTTTAAAAAATACATAAAATATTTTTTTTATCAAAAATATATATTTTTAAAATTACAAATTATTAGAGATACGTAGTGCAAAGTTGGCTCACCTATACACCAGGTGAGGATGAAGAAGTGTTTAAGGAAGGATAACCTTTCAACCAATCTTTAATAACCTTTCAATCCCCTATCACTTGTAAGTTTAGATTGCTTGACACAATTAAGATGACTAACATAAAAAAATGATTCATATTATTGTAGTACTTGTCAAGTAGTTGTATTTTTGTTCTTAGACTAAATTAGTCATTCATGTTACTAATTTTTAGTTGTGTTACTTATTATCTAGTCACACTAAATTAGTGATTTATGTTAGTCGTTCTTAGTTCGGTCACTTAAGATTGCTCATTTTTTGTAGTATTTCACTTAGAAAAGTCGTGGTGACTAAATTTTTTAGTCACCTAGTCACTAATTTCTCAGTTTTTTACTAGTGTAAAGACATATAGCAAAACATTTTCTTAACCAACAAATAAGGAATTATACATAGCCTGCATCTGATCCTCCATCTCCTATGTAACTTCATCAGGCCAAAAGTGCTTCCATTTCACTTTAACTTGCTCGATTTCTTGGTTCCGTAGCATGAGCATCTTTCTCTGCAAAATTCACGGCAATTTTGAATGGAATTCTCCTTCTAGATCCTACTACAATACATACCAGTGAATCACATGACCAATGTCTTTAAAATACTTCTTAAGCAATGAAACATGGAAAAAATCATGGAATTTCACTGTCAGAGGCAGTGCAAGTCGATAGGCTACTGGCCCAATCCTATCAATAATCTTGAAAAGTTCCACAAAACTGAGGTGCCAGCTTGACACATGATCCGATCCATAAGGATTTCTTCTTCGGTTTGATGCACAAGTATACATGTTCCCCAACCTAGAACTCCTTGAACAACCTATTATGATCTACATAGCTCTTCTTCCTATCCTCTACTACTTTCAAATTCTTCTTGACTACCTAGATTTCCCACTCAATGTCTGCCAACATGGCTGGTCCAATCAACACCCTATTAATTGGATCACTCCAACTGATGGGAGTATTACAACTCTGCCATACAATTCCTCAAATAGACTCATCCTTAGTGACTCCTGGTACCCATTGTTGTAAGTGAAATCTACCAATGGAAGGTACTCTTCCCACTTACGATGCTAATGCATCACATATATCCTCAGTATTTCCTCCAATATCCTGTTGACAATCTGTATCCATCCAACTGTTTGCGGATGATAAGTTTTACTAAGGACCAAATATGTGCCCAAACCTACAAATAAATCCTTTCAAAACTTGGAAGTTGTTAGGTTCCTATAATAAGAGGGATCATAATTTTGAATTGACTATGTTAAGTCTTGTAATATTGTACATACCTTTGCTTTTCTGCAAATGTTTTCCCTTATTAAAAAATATAAAGAGGGTATGTCCTAAAAGAATAATCAAAGGACAAAAAGAAACAAAGATCAAAAAGAATATTAAATATGAACCCCACCAAAAAGAGATAAAAATAGACCATGAAAGTGTGCACATTCAAATTCCACTCCTATCAATTTACTTTTTGCCAGTAAGATTGTGTGCATCTTGTCAAAATGCCACAATCCATGATGATCAAATAGTTTAATCTTGATTCATTCATGATTTAAATTTCATGCTGATAGATAGAGAATAAAGATCTAGCCAAACTATTTAATCTTGGCATATCAGTAGTTAGGTAGAGAATAATAATGAGCTCATTAGTTTAATATGAGCCATTGGACATTATAAGATTAGAATTAGATAGTTTTCTTATCAAAAGAAAATAAAAGGGTCAACAAGCTCAAATGCACCTAATAAATGAAGAGAAAATGTTAGGGTAAATAAAGGGTAGGTAGAAGCAGTTTTCACAAGGCATGGAGAGCATCAGTTGGTTCATTTCATATTACTAACTTCCTTCCAAACTCATTTTCCCTTGTAAAAATATCCCTTCCCATTCATTTTAAACCTTTTCCCATTACTTCACTCATTTTCCCTTACTAAAACCCCTTTCCCTAGTTAGAAAACACATTTTCCTTTAGAAAAGTGTATTCCCCTTTACTAATTACCTTTTCATTAGAAACATGCAAAAACCCACTTTTTGCATGGTTTTAAATGGTTGAAATATTATCGGGCCCCATTGAAAAATCTTCCTCGATATTAGTTTGATCACTCGTTCTTAGTGCATTTTATCATCCCACTGTCCCTAACATCCCACTATCACATTTACCCCATACCCTTTATATTATTCCATTCTAGCATTTAACTAACCCCCCACTATTTTAAATTCGTGACCCCTTTCATATTAATAGTTTTATACTAAATTCAATCACCCGATGTTGCACAGACATCCAGCCCCTCCACATCAAAAATCCTTTGGTCCCACCTATCATATTCCCCGAACTCCATTCACCATCTCATCTCCCTGCTTAGATCTGACGATCAACAATCCATATCTTGTTCTCCACTACTCGATGTTTAACATTAAAAAAGCAAGCGATATGGGCAGTTTTCCCCGCCTGCCTTTTTGCTACGTGGAAGCCCCACATCATATCACGTCCCTCGGCAAAAAAATATTTACCATCTTTCAATCCACACGATAATCCACCATACCTCTCTTCCTTCAACTTCTCTTCCCATTTGAAACCACCTCCCATTCCACAACAACCCCTCAGAAGACCGACCTCCAGTTGTCACCTCCTGCCCAAAAGCCTCCTCGAACTGCTACACTATGTATCCCCGGAAGCCTTATCATCCATTATTGTGTAGTAAACTGCTAATATGCCCCTACACAATGTAAACAAATTACAAAGTTTCCACAAAAAAATTATTCCACCATTCCCCTACCTCTGTTTGAAATACATAAACTTGAAATACCATTGTCAACTCAGAATCAAAACCTCCAGAGTTCGAACTGAATCCACAGATTTCCCAGTTCCCTAAAGTCCATTTTTGCATCCCTGTGGAAATTGAATTTTCATTAACTACTAGTTTATTTTTGGAGGTGATCATTTAAGACCTGGACAAATAGTTTTTATGCTAGTTAAAAACTTGTTTGTTCCAGATTCTTAGGAAATGTAATCCAATGGTTTTCCTCAATAGAATATTGCATACAGCAGCAGAGCAGAAAATGTCATTTACACAGAGGTAGTAATTGTTAAAACATAGATAAATCATCTTTTGTCGAAAAATTCATGAAGAATGTTCCGTTGTGAATGTGGGATAAATCCCAATATATATATATATATATATAGAATCCATCTTTTTACCCCTTATTTCACAAAACCCAATTAATATAATGTTTTGGACTTTATATTAATTTCTCCCTGCAAGCCTATACTACCTCTTCCTCCTCCAAAGTCAACCAGTGGCCCAACCTGCACTAAGAATTAATCCCCCTTCATTTTTGTTTGCCTTGACATTTGTAAAAATAAATGAACTTTTAAAATTCCATATCGTGCACTCAGATCATGCAACACTTAACACTCAAAAATCACGTGAGATTAGTGGTTGCGTCCTCAAAAATAATACGACCTACCACTTTAAACCGGTGTGATAAACCATTAACTATTTTGGTTTTGAATCTTATAAATGTTACAGAAACATAGGGTGCATTAATTTCAAGTGAAATACATAGATATGAGAATAAAGTAATATTTCAGAGCTACGGGAAAAACCATACTTGAGGTAAAATTATATAGCTACAGGAAATATAAGATTAAGGTTGTGGAATGAGATTCAAAGCTAAATTCAAAGATGCCATGAATTTATTAGAGAAAATAAAAGTGAAAATTTTCACATGAAATTAATGTACAGGAGAGCAAAGATAGCATTCATGTAAATGCATTTCACGGTAAAAGGTTAAGGTGAAATCAATTTACAAGCATGAAGAAATCAATTTACGGGCATGGTGAAGTCAATTTACAGGTGTAGAATCATGTTGCATGTGAAAGTAAAAGAGTAAAGTGAGAATACTCTTCCAATCATAAAAATCAACACATGGTTTTTCAAAACCATCCACACATGGTTTTTCAAAACCATCCAGGTATTCTACAAGGGTAGAAGGAATTTACATACAGATAAAATGAATTTACAGAGTAAGGAGTAATAGGAACAAAACTACACATGGTTTTGTGAATTCATGGAAAGAGAAAACAAAACCACAGATTGGAAACAACATATGGTTTTGTAGAAATTTAATTATAAATTTCATTTAAAATATTTGGAAATGTTATTCAATATATATATTATTATATATTTTCCAAAATATTTTGTGCCACTAATGGATGATAAAACAACAAGGTAGTCACAGGATCAGACATCACTAAGGGAAGTATTAGATTATCAAGTCAGAGGATCAACAAGTAGTTGAGTGAATTACTAAGCAAAAGGGAGATGAATTTGCATCTACTAGTTCATCTGCCAACACAACCACAAATTTGGGTCCACATCTTACCTGCTCCCACTTCCACAGCAACAACATTTGCACAGCACATTCCACTAGAACTATTAAGCTGCAACAATTAGAGATTTTTAGTTCATCTATAGTCTATAAATGTCATGTCTGTTAGAGACATAATTTATTGTAAATAGTTTGTAAATTTTATATAAATACTTCTTCTTTTGAAGTATTAGTGTGGATTTCTGAAAATTTATATAGGTGAACTCATCTACAAGCTGAGGGTTTATTGTACTTTTTCAGTTAATAGACAGGGAAAATAATAGAAGCATCTCTTCAAAGGATTCATGTGTTGAGCCACTTAAGTGAAGTATATTTTGATTGTTCATGTTATTTTCTAAAGTATTTCATAAACTTGAATTTTTTCTAAATTTGAATTGTATATCAAGAATGTTATTGCAAAAATTGTTTAAGTACACTCTTCTCTTATTGTTATACATTTCTATGTTTTCTTCTGATATCTGGATCTGAGAATCCTTAATTTCTCTCCCTTGCCGGTTGACCTCTTTCACTTCTTTCATTATCCAGTTTAAGGAATCCTTAGTTGCTCCTTGATCCCGATTGAAAATCATTTCACCATTCCAGCCTTGAGATATGATATTGCTCAACAACCTTTCCCTATAACACTACTTTTATAATTTGTTTCTATTCTGTTTTCTTGATGTATTGACTCCATAGCCCAATGGAAAATAGACAGTCATCTATCTATCTAAATCAGTAATTCCACCAACAACTCAAATCAAAACCAAATCAAGCTTACATAACTAGCGTCAAATCAATTAAAACAACAAATTTAAATCATTAAGAGAGAGCTCTTTCTGAGCATTAGGAAGGCTAGATCCTAATCTCCAAAGTAGGTTTGTGGTTACCTTGGTGATTTCTTTCTTTAGCCTTGAGAAAATTACGGAGTGATAACATAATGGTGACCATACTAGGGAAGAGAACATTTTGTTCATGAAATATTATACAAAGATCAGATATTATCTATGATGGTGGATAGTGATCAAACACACAAAGGTTACAATCATCCACCTAGCGACTATAGCTCCAAATCAATTTCAAAATCAAGACTCCATTAGAGGAATGAACCTAAAAGAACAATATGGGAAGATCGAGTTTCTAACTTGGATTGTTATCCAAGACATCATGTTTCTTCCCATCAAGAAGGTTTTTCAATGTGTATTGTATTTTAGAAAAGATATTAGATTAATTTTTTATTATTTTCCTTGGAAGATTGTAAATACAAATTCTCCTTATCCATTTGAGAAGCTTTCTTCTAAATCTTATGATGATCACTTTCCAAGTGAGAAGCCTCAAACAATCAAGACTAATCTCACAATTCTTATACATATTCCTATACCTTGTAAGGTTCTTGATAGATATAAGCCCCTCATCTTACCTCTTATACTCCATGATTTTCCTGATAACTATTACAAATATCTCCCCAATTTTGATGGAGAGAATGGTATCACCGCCCAAAAACATATTCAAGGTTTTGAGAATTATCTGAACCTATTTGAGATTAATGAAGATGATGTTATTATCAATATTTTTGTTCTTTCTTTGCAAATTAAAGTAAAGAGTTGGTTCAAGAACCTGCCTATTGCAAGCATCTCAAATTTCCAACAGTTTTTCAAATTTTTCCTTGATAGATGGATAATCAAAGTCAATGTTTTTCTGATCATAGAAGACTATAACCAGTTGAAAAGATAGCCAAATGAAACAATACAACAATTTTCTGATAGATTTAATCAAGTGTATTATTCAATTCTAGCAAATATAATACCTCCTCCTGATTTAGCTCTCTTACATTATCCAAAAGAATTTGATCTAGAAATAGAGTTTTAGCTAAGAGAAGGAAACCCAACAACTCTTGAAAAGATGCAGAACATTGCAGTAGATGTAGAAGTTCATCTGTTGATTAAAAAGCAAAAGTTGAAAGCAGAAGCAACAAGGAACAACATTGCGGAGGTAAAACTCGACATTTTGGTAAGAAAAATAGAGGAAATGATACAGAACATCACCATGCAAGATATTTTTTTTGTGCAAGATCACCATGACCTATTTATTTCAGAAAAAGAACAGGTTGATATCCATGAACAAATTCCTACTAATTCCAACTACCATAGATCAGAAAATGGATTTACAAATCAATATGTGGAAGAGGAATCTACTGATCTAATGTGTATGTTTTATGACATTCCTTATTTTAATGATTTTCCTAAGTATGATCAGTATGATCATAATTATGTCGTCAGATTTCAAGCTAACTTAACAAAGCAATTAGAAGCTAGTTTGGGAAATAAGGAAATTCAGTTTCAATAACTTGAAAATAGTGATCAACTTATTCATATCAACTATGAAAGTGAGGAAGAAAGTGAAAAAAATTTGGAAATAAGTGAAGGTTCTTTGCCTCTTTGTTTTGCTTCATTTCAGTTCATCAGAGAAAACTTTAAAGCGATAAAAAATCAATAGTCTTTTGGTATTGTTATTGATAACAAAGAAGACAATAAAACTCTTGATCAGGATTCTTCAATTTCACAACTACAGTTATCATTTTCATTGAAACACCTAATCAAATGACACAAGAAAGTTCTATACCACTATGTTTTGAATCATTTCAATTTTTAAAGGAAATATGGTATAAAATCTCCAAAGAAAAGGATGAGCAGCTTATAGAAATCTATGAAGTTCCTTTCAAACCTATATGCAATAAATTGCAACAATCCTTCCAAGTTTTTTATGATCCAATAGCTAATATATTAGATGATGGATGCAATCAAAAATTTTCTCCATTAACTAACTATGAGATTCAGGATCAAGATGATAAAGGTTTCATCAGTCAAGCATTTCAATTAGTAGAAATATCATCACAAAGATTATCTGAACATCTACGGGGTGATAAAGATGAAAATGACATTTCAGTTTCATGGCATAGATGCCATCAAGAACATATGTACAATTGCTTAAATCAGTTGAAAATAGTGTATATATTTTGGAAGATCCTTTTGAAAAGTTCCTAGAGTCAACAATGGAAATCAAGTATTTCATTATCTTTTCATTTGTTGACAAATTTCTATTGGGTTTTAGACACAGGGGTTTCACTTAGTGAACCTACGTCATATCACGTGAATTCATGGCATACTAAAGAATACCATTAAGTTGACAACATATTGGAAAATACCTCCAAAAGTCACCTTATTTAACCCCCTACCAATATGAGCCCAATACACCTTCCCAATTTAAAAACCCCTACTTTCACTAGATATTCTAGGTATCCATTTTTTCATTAACATTTGTTATACCCCTTTATAGTTTTTCATTGACTTTGGGCTACATTTTTTATACTTGCCAATATAAAAACCCTCTACCCCCTATATATCCCCCAATATATTATGCCATTTTTTCCTCAATAAATATCCCCTAATATGAACCCACATGGTATGGTATTTCTCCCCCAGTGAAGCCCCCGTGGTTTTAGAATCTCGGTTTTGATCACAAACAAGCTAATGCAGCAAAATCCACCAATGTATATCATGCTTGAATGGTTGCATTGGCTATTTCATTTTACCTAAATAGTAGTTGGACAACTGATTAAAGTAGGTAGGATTTCATTTTGATTAAATTCAATTTTTCAGCAACAAGTTTATTTCAGATCAGATTTCAGTGCAGCATGTGTCAGATTTTAGTTTGCAGAAAAGGTTAAGATTTTAGTTGAAGATTTTCAGTCACAAAGATTATACAACAAAGCTTGTGTAGGCTTGGGATTGGTCCAATGAATCAGGCCACCAGTCGACGGTCCTTGACATCTCACAAGGAGATTCCATCCCCAAATGGAGCCACTGTTAGGTTCCTATAATAATGGGGATCATAATTTTGAATTGACTATGTTAATTCTTATAATATTTTACATACCTTTTATTTTCTGCAAATGTTTTCTCATATTAAAAAATGTAAAGAGGGTATGTCCTAAACAGGGAAAATTTTAAGAACCCCCCCAAATTTACATGTATAATAAATGGGCGAATCTCCATGGTATATAGGAAAAATGGAAGGTGATTTTATCAATAATATGATATGTATATATAATTTTTTGACGAATCTCTCACCAGGAATGGCGAATATTTTACTCAATTATAAAATCTTGTGTTTATTGAATACACAAATGAAATCATTGCATTTCTTTAAAATATCTTTTGAAATCAAAATTACTGAAATTACATATCGATAACCTAGTGAGTGTAGAATAAAATTCACCAGTGCCATTCACAGAAAGCATGAGAAAAAACCTAATACTATATATAAAACCAAGAAAAATTCAAATTCATCACTTCTAGGGACCTTGTAACCACCCTGCCAATACACAAGTATGTTCATGTTTGCAATTAGAAAAATTACCCAAATTACAATCTGTTTACTCCAACATATGTTGGAAAGTTATAGAAGGATGACTAGTGCAATCAATCCATTCCTTTTAGCCATGGATTTGTTTCAGTGTAAAACAGAAGTATACAAATATACTTGTCCAATGTCTATGCTTTAACCATTCACCTTAAGATGTTTTTACAATATAATTTCCTAAGTCTATTTAATATATTCATTATCATAAAAACCAACCTATATCCATCTTAACTCCACATCTACCACTCTTAGGGGGATGAAATCTATTTATCCCTCTGATCACTTGGTAGACCCAGATGGATCTAAGATGATAGAATTTCCCCTTTAAATAGTTTATGCTCACATGAATACCATGGTATTACCATGGTTCAATACCATCATAAACCTGGAGCTTAAAAATTACTATTAGTAATTTATAAAAATTAATAAAATTAATAGTTGATTTTTATTTTATTTTTTATTTTAACCAAGCTAAAATGTTTAACATACATTAAATTACAACATCCATTTTTACTCTTGATCGGATCAAATATTTTTTCACTCTATGCTAGTTTTCATATCACGATATTTGATACCTCTCGGGGGTTAGTAGATCCAGGGTAAAGATGGATCTATGCTAGTTTAATTCCCCCATTTAAATAGGCTACATTCCAGGTGAATACCATGGGTCAATCCATGTGCCATTTTGGTGAATATCATGGGTCACTACCATGTGCCATTTTTATTTTTATTAATAAAAATGGGTGAACACCATGGGTTAATACCATGTGTTTTTTTGCATGGTATTAATAACAATCTAGTCCATGGTATTTGTTCCATAGGTTTCACCTAAATATAACACATTTTTTGAGTGTTCATAAATATAAGATGACTTATGGAGTAAATATAAAAATAAATAAAATTATTTGTTTACCATACCTCTCGTTTATTTATATCTTTATTAATTTACCATACCTCTTTTACAAATATGGTATTTGGCTCATAGGATTCACTTAAATAAAACCTCTTATTAATTTACCATACCTCTTTTACAAATATGGTATTTGGCCCATAGGATTCACTTAAATAAAACCTCTTTCTTGAGCCTTCATAAATAGAATGAGGATTATGGACTAAATATAAAAAGAGGTTTTATTTATTTACCATGCGTCTAGTTTACTTATATTTTTATTTATTTACCATACCTTTTGAGTAAGTATAAAATGACGTTTTATTTATTTACCATACCTCCACTTTACTTATATTTTTATTTGTTTAAACCCTTGCATGTATATAAGGTGACTTATGGAGTAAATATAAAAAAATGTTTTATTTATTTACCATACCTCTCATTTATTTATATTTTTATTAATTTACCATACCTCCTTTATAAATATGGTATTTGGGCCTTTGGCCCATAGGATTCACTTAAATAAAACCTATTCTTGAAAATGGGCGAATGGAAGGTTGTAACTCCTAATTTCAAGGGCTAAATTTACCTTTTCTACCCTCTCCCTTAAAATAAGGTGGGCTATTTGAGGTGATTTGTAAAAATGTACTATGATACAAAATATTCGCCCACTAAAAATTTAAAACCCCTTAATTTCGCCAAAGGCGAACATTCGCCCCTAAAATTTTCTATGGTCCTAAAAGAATAATCAAAGCACAAAAAGAAACAAAGATCAAAAAATAATATTAAATATGAACCCCACTAAAAAGAGATAAACATAGACCATGAAAGTGTGCACATTCAAATGCCACTCCTCTCACTTTACTTTTTGCAAGTAAGATTGTGTGTAGCTTTTCAAAATTCCACAATCCATGATGATCAAATAGTTTAATCTTGATTCATTCATGATTTAGATTTCATGCTGATAGATAGAGAATAAAGATCAAGCCAAACTGTTTAATCTTGGCAAATCAGTAGTTAGGTAGAGAATAATGATGAGTTGATCAGTTTAATCTGAGCCATTGGACATTATAAGATTAGAATTATATAGTTTGTTTATCAAAAGAAAATAAAAGGGTCAGTAAGCTCAAATGCACCTAATAAATGAAGAGAAAATGTTAGGGTAAATAAAGGGTAGGTATAAGCAGTTTTCATAAGGCATGGAGAGCATCAGTTGGTTCATTTCATATTACTAACTTCCCTTCAAACACATTTTCCCTTGTAAAAATATCCCTTCCCATTCATTTAAACCTTTTCCCATTACTTCACTCATTTTCCCTTACTAAAACCCCTTTCCCTAGTTAGAAAACACATTCTCTTTTAGAAAAGTGTATTCCCCTTTACTAATTACCTTTTCATTAGAAACATGTAAAAACCCACTCTTAGCATGGTTTTAAATGGTTGAAATATTATTGGCCCCCATTGAAAAATCTTCCTCAATATTAGTTTGAACATTAGTTCTTAGTGTATTTTATCATCCCACTATCCATTCACCCCATACCATTTATATTATTCCACGCTAACATTTAACTAACCCCCCACTGTTTTAAATCCCCGACCCCTTTCATATTAATAGTTTTAAATCAAATTCAATCACCCGACATGGCACATACATCCAACCCCTCCACATTAAAAATCCTCTGGTCCCACCTATCAGATTCCCCAAACTCCATTCACCATCTAATCTCCCCGCTTAGAACCGATGATCAACAATCCATATCGTGTTCTCCACTGCCCGATGTTTAACACCTAAAAAGCACGTGATATGGGTGGTTTTCCCCACCCGCCTTTTCACTACGTGGTAGCCCCACATCATATTGCATCCCTTGGAAAAAAGCCATTTACCACTTTTAATCCACACGATAATCCACCATACCTCTCTTCCTTCAACTTCTCTTCCCGTCTGAAACCACCTCTTGTTCCACGGCAACCCCCTCCAAAGACCGACCTCCAGCGATCACCTTGTTATGAAACCAGCTCACAAAAAGATAGAAAAGAGAGATCCACGCCTTAGAATTCAGCCTCTTCGAGGGGGCAGCCTCCTTTACATTACATAAATGAACAATTCTTGGATGATACAAATGAAAAAACCTCCTTTCTATATATAGGAGTCTAAGGAGTCACAATATAATCCAGCCGACCTAACAATAATAATATAAAGCCACAAAAATAACAATAGAGGGATTCTATGGGGCACAGAAATAACAATATGGGGGTAATAGGGGCACAACAATATAAATAGGGGGTATAACTACAATAGTAATGGGGTAATCACTAGTATTATAGGGACCCAACATGCCCCTCTCCTTCAAAAAAAGTGTTGTCCTCAACGCTTCAGCAGTTCTAGATACTTCTGCATAAAATTCTCATCCTCCCATGTGGAATCTTCAGCGGATAAGTTCTTCCACTTGATAAGATACTCTGAAATTGATCGATTTCGTAGCTGTCGAGTTCTTGTTTCTGTGATTGCTTCCGGTTCCAATATAATTTTTCCTTCCTCGTCAAGTTCTGGCAATATTGTTTGAATTGGGAGCTTGTCACCTATAACCTTCTTTAAACATGAAACATGGAAAACTGGGTGCAATCGAGAAGCTGCAGGAAGCTCCAATTTGTATGCCATAGTACCAATCTTTTCCAACACCTTGTATGGACCATAATAATTTGGTGATAATTTATTATCCTTCTTAGCTTGCTTTAGGGACATTTTCTTATATGGTTGTAGCCGTAGGAATACCCAATCACCTACATCAAAACTTCTTTCACTGCGATGTTGATCTGCCTGTTGTTTCATTCTATTTTGTGCCAACACGAGGTTATCTGTTGGGTCCCTATAATACTAGTGATTACCCCATTACTATTGTAGTTATACCCCCTATTTATATTGTTGTGCCCCTATTACCCCCATATTGTTATTTCTGTGCCCCATAGAATCCCTCTATTGTTATTTCTGTGGCTTTATATTATTATTGTTAGGTCGGCTGGATTATATTGTGACTCCTTAGACTCCTATATATAGAAAGGAGGTTTTGTCATTTGTATCATCCAAGAATTTTTCATTTATGTAATTTAAAGGAGGTTTCCCCCTCGAAGAGGCTGAATTCTAAGGCGTCGATCTCCCTTTTCTATCTTTTTGGAGCTGGTTTCATAACATTTGGTATCAGAGCTTTGGATTCTAGGGTTTCGCTGCTCCAAACAGGTCATCGTGGAATTTTCGCTATAACGTTTTTTCTGTGACGTTTCAGAAGTCGTAAAAAAAACCCATTTGAGAATAATTGGCACTAAACCTTGGGTCCGAATTTCAGAGCTTTTCGTGCGACATTTTCAGAGATATGATCTGAGGAAGTGGGCATTTTTGCAGACTCCTGAATTACATTCAAAACAGGTGACCTAGGGAAAATCGTCATAACTCTCTCTCTGAGAATCGGATTGAAATTTCATAAAAAGGCACAGAAAGAGGACGGACTGTAGTTTCTTGTCTATGGGTTTCAGATTCAAAAGTTGAAACAGTGACGCGTGGCACGTCGTACAAGTTCGCTCTACTGAACTAGTCTAAAAGCAAGTCACTGTGGGAGATTTCACATAACTCTTCCTTGGAGAATCCAATTGGGTTCAGACTTGTGGCATTGGAAAGAGGACACAGAAGGCTACTACAGGTTGCAACTTCAGAATTGGATGATCTGAAATTACAGAGATACATCAGATTCAATATCAGGCTTCTATAAAGTGAAAAAAGGTGTGTAGTTTTTTTTTTTAATTTTTGTGTAAGCTTGGTTTAACGGAATTCAAAGGGCATAGTAAAGCATTATTATCGGTAACTGATGCCCCGAGGAAAGAAAATGCAAACACCTAGTAAGGAACCTGAAAGCTCTAGCATGACTCATGAAGAAGAGGAAGAAATGCTACATGATATATCAAAATTACAAGAACAAGTGCAACAAATGTCACGCTCACAAAAGCTAACAGAAGCTAAGATAAATGGCGTGGAATGTAAGATAAATGGCGTGGAATCTAAGATAAAGGGCATGGAAGCTAAGATGGATGATTTGAAGACAGATTTGAAGACAAACATGATAGATTTGAAGACAGATTTGAAGACAGACATGGCAGATTTGAAGACAGATTTGACAAATTTTCTACAAGAAATACTTACTAATGGTGAAAAGGTAGTAAAGGAAACTCATGATGAGAACAAAAGAAATGTTAATCATGATTCCATAGACTCTAATGTTGGATCGAAGACTCACCATGTTCCAAAAATCGATATGAGGAAGTTTGATGGCAAGGATCCCGCCACATGGATATTACAGATGGAGCAATTCTTCGATCTCAATAATGTGCAAAACACACAAAAGGTACGTATGGCAACTTTATATTTGGAACCAAATCAGTTTGTATGGTATCAATGGCTTTGTTCTCGTAAACAATTTATCACTTGGGCAATTTTTACGGAAGAATTGATAGCACATTATGAGGATACAAAAAGCAACACTTTTTTTAGCCAATTGATAAGTCTCAAACAAAAGGGTTCAATAATGGAGCACATTGAGGAGTTCCAAAAATTGAACATAAGGGTAAAAGATATTCCAGAGGAGCATAGGATTGATGTGTTCATAGGGTCTTTAAAGGATAATATCCAACATGATGTGCGCCTTTGGGAACCTGATTCATTAGAGAAGGCATTCAGGTTAGCAAGAAAAATGGAAAGCAAAATTATGGCAACTAGGAAGCATACCATTCACAACTATAAAGACGGAAGTGTTGTTGCCCATAGTCTTCCACAACCTACAAGGTTGACACCACAACAATTGGAAGAAAAAAGAGCAAAAGGGCTTTGTTACAATTGTGATAGCAAATACACAAAAGGTCATAAGTGTGCTGAGAAGAAATTATTCTACATAGATTGTGAAGAGGAAGAAGAAAAGGAGCAAGAAAGGTCAAAAGAAGAGGATATATTCCAGGAACAAAGCCTAGATGAAGAACAAATAAATCCGACCATATCTTGTAATGCATTGGCGGGAATTACCACTCCTCAAACCATCAAGATAGAAGGACAAATCAAGAAGAAAAAGGTAATAGTGTTGATTGATTCAGGAAGCACCCACAATTTTATTCATTGTAGGGTAGCAAAAGAATTGAATTGCTTCCTATATCCAGCACCAGAGTGTCAAGTGATGATTGCAAATGGAGGAACAATAAATTGTTCTGGAAAGTGCCATAATATCAAGCTATCCATGGGAGAATATGTATTGACTAGCCCAATGCTTTCCATTCCAATGGGAGGTGCTGATGTTGTACTAGGAGTCCAATGGCTACAATCCTTGGGTACAATAGCTTTTAATTTTCAAGAACTTTTCATGAAATTTTCTGTGGAAGGAAAGGAAGTTGAATTAAGGGGTATTGCAGGGAAACCAGGAAAGATAATCAGCTCTAATGGCATGACAAAGCTTCTAAAAAAGGAGCAAAGAGGTGTAATTGCACAATTATGTTCGCTAGATGTTTCCACATTGGAATCATCTATTTCTCCAGATCTCCAAAAAGTCCTGGACAATCATTCCAAGGTATTTGAGACTCCCAAAGGTCTCCCACCTATGCGTGATCATGATCATGCTATTCATCTGATTCCAGGAAGTGTTCCTCCAAACATCAGGCCGTACAGATATCCATATGTCCAAAAAAGTGAAATTGAACGTATGGTTGCAGAAATGCTAGAGGCTGGTATAATTCAACCGAGTCAAAGTTCTTTCTCAGCTCCAGTAGTATTGGTGCACAAGAAGGATGGATCATGGCGCATGTGTCCAGATTATAGGGAGCTCAACAAGCTCACTATTAAAGATAAGTTCCCCATTCCTGTTATTGATGAATTACTGGATGAATTGCATGGATCAATTTACTTCACCAAGTTGGATCTTCGTTCGGGATATCATCAAATCAGAATGAAGATTGAAGACATTCCGAAAACGGCATTTAGAACTCATGAGGGTCATTATGAATTTTTGGTCATGCCTTTTGGCCTTACCAATGCACCTTCAACATTTCAAGGTTTGATGAATTCAATTTTCAAACCATTCCTTAGAAAATTTGTGTTAGTATTTTTTGATGATATACTAATCTACAGCAAGTCTTGGAAGGATCATGTTGAACATGTTGACAGGGTGCTACAACTATTGGAGGAGAAACAATTATATGCAAAAAGATCCAAATGTTTCTTTGGAGTCCAGGAGGTGGAATATTTGGGTCATATTGTATCTCATGAAGGAGTTAAGGTAGACCCTAGCAAAATTAAAGCCATTAAGGAATGGAAAATCCCCACATCCATAAAGCATCTGCGAGGATTTCTTGGGTTGACAGGGTATTATCGCAAGTTTGTTAAGAATTATGGGAGAATAGCAGCACCTCTAACAACATTATTGAAGAAAGATTCATTTTCATGGACTTCAGAAGCAACAAAGGCCTTTGAACATCTTAAAGAGGCAATGTGCCAAGCACCGGTCTTAGCTACACCGGACTTCACAAAAACCTTTATTGTGGAATGTGATGCTTCAGGAAATGGAATTGGTGCTGTTCTAATGCAAGATGAAAGACCCATTGCTTTTGAAAGTCGTCCAATCAAGGGAAAGTTTTTAAGCAAAGCTATTTATGAGAAGGAAATGTTGGCAATACTCCATGCACTTAAGAAATGGCGACCCTACCTAATGGGAAGACACTTCAAGGTAAAAACGGATCATGATAGCCTTAAATACTTTTTAGAACAAAGATTATCCTCTGAAGAGCAACAAAAGTGGGTCACAAAGATGTTGGGTTATGACTTTGAAATCATCTACAAAAAAGGGAAGCAAAATGTGGTGGCAGATGCACTCTCAAGAAAGGATGAGGATGTGGAAGCATTGTTGTGTGCCATTTCTATTATCCAACCAGATTGGATAAACGAAGCAAGGGAGGAATGGAAGAATGACGAAGAAGTGTGGGCACTTATTCGAAAGCTACAACAAGATTCCAGTACTTCTGATACATTTAGCTGGCAAAATGATTCGTTATGGTACAAAGATCGCTTATACCTCTGTAAGAATTCCCAGCTAAAACAAAAGATTCTTATGGAATTGCACACTTCTCCCTTAGGAGGGCACTCAGGATTTTTAAAAACTTACCACAGGGTTAAGAAGGAATTTTTTTGGGATGGCCTTAAATCAGATATTCAAAAGTTTGTGGCGGAATGTTTGGTTTGCCAACAAAATAAAGTTGAAACAATTAAGACACCAGGTCTATTACAACCTTTATCCATTCCAAGCCAACGTTGGGAGGAGGTTTCAATGGATTTTATCACAGGTTTACCCAAGTCTGAGGGAAAGAGTGTCATCATGGTGGTAGTTGACAGACTTACCAAGTATGCACACTTTTGTGCATTATCACATCCATTTAAAGCCAGTACAGTTTCTACTGCATTTATGGAAACAGTTCAAAAGCTACATGGAAACCCAAAGATTATTGTAAGTGACAGAGATCCCATTTTCACTGGAAATTTTTGGACAAAATTATTTTCTTGTCTTGGTACTCAGTTAGCTCATAGCTCATCTTATCATCCTCAATCTGATGGGCAAACTGAGATAGTAAACAAATGTTTGGAAGGATATCTTCGTTGCTTTGTATCTGATAAACAGACACAATGGGTCAAATGGTTGCCTCTGGCTGAATGGTGGTATAACACTTCCTTCCATACAGCAACAAAAATGACCCCATTTATGGCACTTTATGGGTATCAACCACCATCCATCACATCATATTTAAGAGAAAATTCTAAGGTTCAAGCAGTGGAACATCACATCGAACATCAACAACAAGTCCTCCAACTCTTAAAGGATAACCTCGTGTTGGCACAAAATAGAATGAAACAACAGGCAGATCAACATCGCAGTGAAAGAAGTTTTGATGTAGGTGATTGGGTATTCCTACGGCTACAACCATATAAGCAAATGTCCCTAAAGCAAGCTAAGAAGGATAATAAATTATCACCAAAGTATTATGGTCCGTACAAGGTGTTGCAAAAGATTGGTACTATGGCATACAAATTGGAGCTTCCTGCAGCTTCTCGATTGCACCCAGTTTTCCATGTTTCATGTTTAAAGAAGGTTATAGGTGACAAGCTCCCAATTCAAACAATATTGCCAGAACTTGACGAGGAAGGAAAAATTATATTGGAACCAGAAGCAATCACAAAAGCAAGAACTCGACAGCTACGAAATCGATCAATTTCAGAGTATCTTATCAAGTGGAAGAACTTATCCGCCGAAGATTCCACATGGGAGGATGAGAATTTTATGCAGAAGTATCCAGAACTACTCAAGCGTTGAGGACAACACTTTTTTGAAGGAGAGGGGCATGTTGGGTCCCTATAATACTAGTGATTACCCCATTACTATTGTAGTTATACCCCTATTTATATTTTTGTGCCCCTATTACCCCCATATTGTTATTTCTGTGCCCCATAGAATCCCTCTATTGTTATTTTTGTGGCTTTATATTATTATTGTTAGGTCGGCTGGATTATATTGTGACTCCTTAGACTCCTATATATAGAAAGGAGGTTTTGTCATTTGTATCATCCAAGAATTGTTCATGTAATGTAAAGGAGGTTGCCCCCTTGAAGAGGCTGAATTCTAAGGCGTGGATCTCTCTTTTCTATCTTTTTGGAGCTGGCTTCATAACATTATCCTTTAAGAGTTGGAGGACTTGTTGCTGATGTTCGATGTGATGTTCCACTGCCTGAACCTTAGAATTTTCTCTTAAATATGATGTGATGGATGGTGGTTGATACCCATAAAGTGCCATAAATGGGGTCATTTTTGTTGCTGTATGGAAGGAAGTGTTATACCACCATTCAGCCAGAGGCAACCATTTGACCCATTGTGTCTGTTTATCAGATACAAAGCAACGAAGATATCCTTCCAAACATTTGTTTACTATCTCAGTTTGCCCATCAGATTGAGGATGATAAGATGAGCTATGAGCTAACTGAGTACCAAGACAAGAAAATAATTCTGTCCAAAAATTTCCAGTGAAAATGGGATCTCTGTCACTTACAATAATCTTTGGGTTTCCATGTAGCTTTTGAATTGTTTCCATAAATGCAGTAGAAACTGTACTGGCTTTAAATGGATGTGATAATGCACAAAAGTGTGCATACTTGGTAAGTCTGTCAACTACCACCATGATGACACTCTTTCCCTCAGACTTGGGTAAACCTGTGATAAAATCCATTGAAACCTCCTCCAAACGTTGGCTTGGAATGGATAAAGGTTGTAATAGACCTGGTGTCTTAATTGTTTCAACTTTATTTTGCTGGCAAACCAAACATTCCGCCACAAACTTTTGAATATCTGATTTAAGGCCATCCCAAAAAAATTCCTTCTTAACCCTGTGGTAAGTTTTTAAAAATCCTGAGTGCCCTCCTAAGGGAGAAGTGTGCAATTCCATAAGAATCTTTTGTTTTAGCTGGGAATTCTTACAGAGGTATAAGCGATCTTTGTACCATAACGAATCATTTTGCCAGCTAAATGTATCAGAAGTACTGGAATCTTGTTGTAGCTTTTGAATAAGTGCCCACACTTCTTCGTCATTCTTCCATTCCTCCCTTGCTTCGTTTATCCAATCTGGTTGGATAATAGAAATGGCACACAACAATGCTTCCACATCCTCATCCTTTCTTGAGAGTGCATCTGCCACCACATTTTGCTTCCCTTTTTTGTAGATGATTTCAAAGTCATAACCCAACATCTTTGTGACCCACTTTTGTTGCTCTTCAGAGGATAATCTTTGTTCTAAAAAGTATTTAAGGCTATCATGATCCGTTTTTACCTTGAAGTGTCTTCCCATTAGGTAGGGTCGCCATTTCTTAAGTGCATGGAGTATTGCCAACATTTCCTTCTCATAAATAGCTTTGCTTAAAAACTTTCCCTTGATTGGACGACTTTCAAAAGCAATGGGTCTTTCATCTTGCATTAGAACAGCACCAATTCCATTTCCTGAAGCATCACATTCCACAATAAAGGTTTTTGTGAAGTCCGGTGTAGCTAAGACCGGTGCTTGGCACATTGCCTCTTTAAGATGTTCAAAGGCCTTTGTTGCTTCCGAAGTCCATGAAAATGAATCTTTCTTCAATAATGTTGTTAGAGGTGCTGCTATTCTCCCATAATTCTTAACAAACTTGCGATAATACCCTGTCAACCCAAGAAATCCTCGCAGATGCTTTATGGATGTGGGGATTTTCCATTCCTTAATGGCTTTAATTTTGCTAGGGTCTACCTTAACTCCTTCATGAGATACAATATGACCCAAATATTCCACCTCCTGGACTCCAAAGAAACATTTGGATCTTTTTGCATATAATTGTTTCTCCTCCAATAGTTGTAGCACCCTGTCAACATGTTCAACATGATCCTTCCAAGACTTGCTGTAGATTAGTATATCATCAAAAAATACTAACACAAATTTTCTAAGGAATGGTTTGAAAATTGAATTCATCAAACCTTGAAATGTTGAAGGTGCATTGGTAAGGCCAAAAGGCATGACCAAAAATTCATAATGACCCTCATGAGTTCTAAATGCCGTTTTCGGAATGTCTTCAATCTTCATTCTGATTTGATGATATCCTGAACGAAGATCCAACTTGGTGAAGTAAATTGATCCATGCAATTCATCCAGTAATTCATCAATAACAGGAATGGGGAACTTATCTTTAATAGTGAGCTTGTTGAGCTCCCTATAATCTGGACACATGCGCCATGATCCATCCTTCTTGTGCACCAATACTACTGGAGCTGAGAAAGAACTTTGACTCGGTTGAATTATACCAGCCTCTAGCATTTCTGCAACCATACGTTCAATTTCACTTTTTTGGACATATGGATATCTGTACGGCCTGATGTTTGGAGGAACACTTCCTGGAATCAGATGAATAGCATGATCATGATCACGCATAGGTGGGAGACCTTTGGGAGTCTCAAATACCTTGGAATGATTGTCCAGGACTTTTTGGAGATCTGGAGAAATAGATGATTCCAATGTGGAAACATCTAGCGAACATAATTGTGCAATTACACCTCTTTGCTCCTTTTTTAGAAGCTTTGTCATGCCATTAGAGCTGATTATCTTTCCTGGTTTCCCTGCAATACCCCTTAATTCAACTTCCTTTCCTTCCACAGAAAATTTGATGAAAAGTTCTTGAAAATTAAAAGCTATTGTACCCAAGGATTGTAGCCATTGGACTCCTAGTACAACATCAGCACCTCCCATTGGAATGGAAAGCATTGGGCTAGTCAATACATATTCTCCCATGGATAGCTTGATATTATGGCACTTTCCAGAACAATTTATTGTTCCTCCATTTGCAATCATCACTTGACACTCTGGTGCTGGATATAGGAAGCAATTCAATTCTTTTGCTACCCTACAATGAATAAAATTGTGGGTGCTTCCTGAATCAATCAACACTATTACCTTTTTCTTCTTGATTTGTCCTTCTATCTTGATGGTTTGAGTGGTAATTCCCGCCAATGCATTACAAGATATGGTCGGATTTATTTGTTCTTCATCTAGGCTTTGTTCCTGGAATATATCCTCTTCTTTTGACCTTTCTTGCTCCTTTTCTTCTTCCTCTTCACAATCTATGTAGAATAATTTCTTCTCAGCACACTTATGACCTTTTGTGTATTTGCTATCACAATTGTAACAAAGCCCTTTTGCTCTTTTTTCTTCCAATTGTTGTGGTGTCAACCTTGTAGGTTGTGGAAGACTATGGGCAACAACACTTCCGTCTTTATAGTTGTGAATGGTATGCTTCCTAGTTGCCATAATTTTGCTTTCCATTTTTCTTGCTAACCTGAATGCCTTCTCTAATGAATCAGGTTCCCAAAGGCGCACATCATGTTGGATATTATCCTTTAAAGACCCTATGAACACATCAATCCTATGCTCCTCTGGAATATCTTTTACCCTTATGTTCAATTTTTGGAACTCCTCAATGTGCTCCATTATTGAACCCTTTTGTTTGAGACTTATCAATTGGCTAAAAAAAGTGTTGCTTTTTGTATCCTCATAATGTGCTATCAATTCTTCCGTAAAAATTGCCCAAGTGATAAATTGTTTACGAGAACAAAGCCATTGATACCATACAAACTGATTTGGTTCCAAATATAAAGTTGCCATACGTACCTTTTGTGTGTTTTGCACATTATTGAGATCGAAGAATTGCTCCATCTGTAATATCCATGTGGCGGGATCCTTGCCATCAAACTTCCTCATATCGATTTTTGGAACATGGTGAGTCTTCGATCCAACATTAGAGTCTATGGAATCATGATTAACATTTCTTTTGTTCTCATCATGAGTTTCCTTTACTACCTTTTCACCATTAGTGACCCTTTCTTGTAGCAACTTCTTCAATTCTTCCATGTCTGTCTTCAAATCTATCTTCAAATTTTCCATCGAATCCTCCATCTTAGCTTCCATGCCCTTTATCTTAGATTCTATGCCATTTACCTTAGCTTCTGTTAGCTTTTGTGAACGTGACATTTGTTGCACTTGTTCTTGTAATTTTGATATATCATGTAGCATTTCTTCCTCTTCTTCATGAGTCATGCTAGAGCTTTCAGGTTCCTTACTAGGTGTTTGCATTTTCTTTCCTCGGGGCATCAGTTACCGATAATAATGCTTTACTATGCCCTTTGAATTCCGTTAAACCAAGCTTACACAAAAATTAAAAAAAAAAATACACACATTTTTTCACTTTATAGAAGCCTGATATTGAATCTGATGTATCTCTGTAATTTCGGATCATCCAATTCTGAAATTGCTACCTGTAGTAGCCTTCTACGTCCTCTTTCCAATGCCACAAGTCTGAGCCAAATTGGATTCTCCAAGGAAGAGTTATGTGAAATCTCCCACAGTGACTCGCTTTTAGACTGGTTTAGTAGAGCAAACTTGTACGACATGCCACGAGTCCCTGTTTCAACCTTTGAATCTGGAACACACATACAAGAAACTACAGTCTGTCCTCTTTCTGTACCTTCTTACAAAATTTCAATCCGATCCTCAGAGAGAAAGTTATGACGATTTTCCCCAGGTCACCTGTTTTTAATGTAATTCAGGAGTCTGCAAAAAATACCAACTTCCTCAGATCATATCTCCGCAAATATTGCGCGAAACGCTCTGAAATTTGGACCCAAGGTTCAGCACGATTTCTTCTCAAATGGGTTTTTTTTGCGACTTCTGAAACGTCACAGAAAAAAAGTTATAGTGAAAATGCCACGATGACCTGTTTGGAGCAGCGAAACCCTAGAATCCAAAGCTCTGATACCAAATGTTATGAAACCAGCTCACAAAAAGATAGAAAAGAGAGATCCACGCCTTAGAATTCAGCCTCTTCGAGGGGGAAGCCTCCTTTACATTACATAAATGAACAATTCTTGGATGATACAAATGACAAAACCTCCTTTCTATATATAGGAGTCTAAGGAGTCACAATATAATCCAGCCGACCTAACAATAATAATATAAAGCCACAAAAATAACAATAGAGGGATTCTATGGGGCACAAAAATAACAATATGGGGGTAATAGGGGCACAACAATATAAATATGGGGTATAACTACAATAGTAATGGGGTAATCACTAGTATTATAGGGACCCAACACACCTCCTACCTGAAAGCCTCCTCCAACTGCTACACTGTGTATCCCCCAAAACCTTATCATCCATTACTGTGTAGTAAACTGCTAATCTACCCCTACACAATGTAAAAAAATTACAGAGTTTCCACAAAAAGAGATTCTGACATTCCCCTACCTTTGTTTGAAATACATAAACTAGGAATACCATTGCCAACGCAGAATCAAAACCTCTAGAGTTCAGACTCAATCCACAGATTTCCCAGTTCCCTAAAGTCCATTTTTACATCGGTATGGAAGCTGCATTTTCATTAACTACTGGTTTATTTTTGCATGTGATCATTTAAGACCTCGACAAACAGTTTTTATACTAGTTAAAAACCTGTTTGTTCCAGATTCTCAGGAATGTATTTGAATGGTTTTCCTCAACAGAAGATTCCATACAACAGTAAAGTAGAAGAAGTCATTTACAGAGAGGCAGTAATTATTAAAATAGAGATAAATAAGCTTTTGTCGAAACACAATGTAACTACATCATGAAAAATGTTCCCTTGTGAATGTGGGATAAATCCCATAAAGTAATATATACATATATATAGAATCCCTCTTTTTACCCCTTACTTTACAAAACACTATTAATATAAAGTTTTGGACTTTTTATTAATTTCTTCCCCCAAGCTTATACTACCTCTTCCCCCTGCAAAAGTCAACCAATGGCCCACCTCCCAATAAGAATTAAACCCCCTTCATTTTTATTTGCCTCGAGATTCATAAAAATAAATGAATGATTAAAATTCCATATCGCGTGCTCAGCTCATCCAACACTTACACTTAACACTCAAAAAACATACAAGATTAGTGGTTTTGATAGCCCACCTTTTTGCTACGTGGCAGCCCCACGCATCCTCCAAAATAATACCACCTACCACTTTAAAGGGTTACAGAAACATAGGTCGGATTACTTTCAAGTGAAGTACACAGATATGAGAATGCCGTAATACTTCAGATGTACAAGTGAAACCATAATTGAGGTAAAATTATAAAACTACAAGCAATATGAGACTAAGGTTGTGGAATGAGATTCAAAGGGTAAATGCTTTTACAGTGACACATGAAATAAAATTCACGGATGCCATGAATTTATCAGGGAAAATAAAAGGGAAATTTTCACATGCAATTAATGTACAGGAGAGAAAAGATAGCATTCATGTAAATGCATTTCACGATAAAATATTAAGGTGAAATTAATTTACAGGCATGGTGAAATCAATTTACAGGTGTAAAATCATATTGCAGGTGAACGTAAAAGAGTAAAGTGAGAATACTCTTCCATCCATACAAATCAACACATGGTTTTGCAAAACCATCCATGTATTCTACAAGGGTAAAAGGAATCTACATACAGATAAAATGAATTTACAAAGGAAGGAGTAATAGGAAGAAAACTACACATGGTTTTGTGAATTCATGGAAAGAGAAAACAAAACCATGGATTAGAAACAACACATGGTTTTGTAGAAATGTAATTATAAATTTCATTTAAAATATTTTGGAAATATTATTCAAATATATATATTATTATATATTTTCCAAAATATTTTGTGACACTAATGGGAGATAAAACAGCAAGGCAGTCATAGGATCAACCATCAGTGAGGGAAGTCTATGATTATCAAGTAAGAGGATCAGAAAGCAGTTGAGTGAATTACTAAGAAAAAGGGAGATGCATCTGCATCTGCTAGTTCATCTGCCAGCATAGCCACAATTTTGGCTCCACATCTTACTTGCCCCCACTTCCACAGTAACAACATTTGCACAGCACATTCCACCAGAACTATTAATCTGCAACAGTTAGAGCTTTTTAATTCATCTATAGACTAGAAATGTCTTATCTATTAGAGACAACATTTATTGTAAACAATTTGTAAATTTTGTATAAATATTTTTGCTTTTGAACTATTAGTGTGGATTTCTGAATATTTCTATAGGTGAACTCATCTACAACTAGAGTGTTTACTGTACCTTTTCAGTTAACAAACAAGAAAAATAATAGAAGCATTTCTTTACAGGATTCATGTGTTGAGCCACTTCAGTGAAGTATATTTCAACTATTCATGTTCTTTTCTAAAGTATTCCATAAACTTGAATGTTTTCTAAATTTGAATGGTATAACAGGAATGATATTGCAGAAATTTTTTAAGTACACTCTTCTCTTATTGTTATACATTTCTATGTTTTCTTCTGATATCCGGATCTGAGAATCCTTAATTTCTCTCCCATCCCGGTTGACCTCTTTCACTTCCTTCATTATCTAGTTTAGGGAATCCTTAATTTCTCCTTGATTCCGATTGAAAATCATTTCACCATTCTAGCCTTGAGATCTGATATTGCTCAACTACCTTACCCTGTAACACTGCTTTTATAATTTTTTTCTCTTTTGTTTTCTTGATATATTTACTCCATAGACCAATGGAAAATAGACAGTCATCTATCTATATAAGTAAGTAATTCCACCAAAAACTCAAATCAAAACCAAATCAAGTTTTCATAACTAGCCTAAAATCAATTAAAACAACAAAGTTAAATCATAAGAGAGAGCCCTCTTTGAGCATTAGGAAGGCTAGATCCTAATCTCCAAAGTAGGTTTGTGGTTACCTCGGTGATTTCTTTCTTTATCCCTGAGAAAATTACAGAGTGATAACAGAAGTGAACTTCACATCCCTATTTGACACAATCTTCTTCGGAACACCATGCAATCTGACCACATCCTTGATGAATACCTGTGCTACATCACTCGCTGAGAATGTAGAATTCACTAGAATGAAATGCACTATCTTTGTGCCATGATGGAATCATGATTTCTCACTAACCTAGGAAAACCTGTGATAAAGTCCATGGATATGACCTCCAATTTCCACTCTGGAATTGGAATTGGCTATAGCAGTCCACCTGGATGCTTAGACTCTGCCTTTACCTGCTAATGATCCAAGCACCTAGCCACAAACTCTGCGATATCTCTTTTCAAATTTGGCCAATAAAAGAATTTTTTTCACGATTGTCAGTGTATTCTGATAACCTGGGTCACCTAAATATGGTTTCACATGAAAATCCCTTAATATCACCTTCTTGAGCTTAGTGGTATTTGGCACGTATATCATGTCCCTAAATATGAACAATCTATCTGTCGTGAGACGACGATCCAGATCATGTGCACCTGCATCTGTACATGTACCTGTAACCTTACCCATACCTATGCTTGTACATATACATGTACCACTACCTATATATTTACATGTACCATGTACTGCTACTTGTACATGTACTTGTACTCTACTGTAACCTATGCACAATCTCCATATACCTATCATCTTGCTAACTTACTTGCAAGATACTATCCTCTAAATCTGTGCCATAAGAGCTCATAGCTTCTATGTGATTTACCTGTATCTTCTTTCTAAGAGCATCTACCACACTATTCTCTTTACCTTTGATATGCCTAATCTCAAAGTTGAACTCACTAATCATGGCCAACCACCAAGCCTACCTACCTTTTAGATTCAGTTGGTTAAATAGATACTACAAACCACTATGATCACTCATCAATACAAATCTCCTACCAAGAAGATAGTCCCTCCACATCTTCAAAGCATGTATGATCACTGCCAACTCAAGATCATGTGTAGGTTAGTTTTGCTCATGCTCATTCAATTTTCGTGACTCGTAGCATACCACCTGTCCATCTTGCATAAGGACTCCACCAAACCATATTTTGCAAGCATTTATACATACTAAAAACATTGTCAGGATTTGAAATATTTCACACTCATGTAGGCGTCAACAATTTCTTGAGCTTCTCAAAACTTGCTGCACACACCTCTGTCCATTCAAAATTCTTACCTTTCCTCTGTAATGATGTGATAGGGTAAGAAATTTGCGAGAAGTTCTTGATGAACCTCTTGTAACAACTTGCTAACCCCATGAAATCTCTCACCTCATCCACATTCCTTGGAACTGCCAACTCCATGATAACACTTACCTTTTCTGGGTCCACTGCTATTCCATCCTTGGAAACCACATGTCCCAAGTAGTGTACCTCAGTCTAAAAGAAACTACACTTGCTAAGCTTAGCATACAACTAATGCTCTCTCAAAAATGTCAACATAGCCTGTAAATGCTCGACATGCTCTTATTCATTTTCTAATATACCAATATATCATCAATGAACATAATAAGAAACTTGTCAAAATATAGACACAAGACACTATTCATCAAGCACATAAAGGTAGCTAGAGCATTAGTTAAACCAAATGGAACTACAAAAAATTCATAATGCCCATACCTGGTTTCGAAAGTTTTCATGTAGATGTCCTCTTATTTAATGCGTATGTGATTATATTCGGATCTCATATTAATCTTTGATAACACAGCTGCTCCCTTCAACTGATCAAACAAGTCATCAATCCTCGATAACATATACCTATTCTTGATGATCACTTCGTTTAATTGTCTCTATTCAATGCACAACTTGAGAGTACCATCCTTCATTTTCACAAATAGTACCAGTGCGCCCCAGGTGATACACTTGGGATAATGTATCTCTTATCCAACATTTCCTTCAACTGTGGCTTCAACTCTACCCACTCAAGTGTACTCATCCGGTAAGGTTCCTTTGATACCGGAGCTACCCCTATCACCAACTCAATAGAAAAGTCTCATTAGAGGAATTTTGAGGTCTAAAATAGGTCTCCTAAGAAAAATGTACAACCAAAATAAACTTTATAAGAACCAATAGGATTCAACATGATGATGTCAACCATGGGGGATGATTCACCATTTTTGGAGTAAAAAAGTAAAAAAAGTAAAAATAAATAAAACTATTTTTTCAACTCATATTTTCAACTTATATCCCTAATTTTTTACTCAAATTTCAAGTGGGATTACTTATTGGATGCAAAATTTAATTCCTCATCCAAATAGTACCCATGTTGCATACTTTGGATGAACCCCACTGCACAAAAAAATGAAAAATGCATGAAAAAACGTGATTACAATCATGTTTTTAATGTATTTCTCACTTTTCGTGTAGAAGAGTCCATCGAATGTATGAAACATGGGTATTCCTTGGATGAAGAATCCATTTTTTCATACTATGAGTGTTCCCACTGAGAATTTGAGTAAACCCATACGGAGATAAGTTGAAAATATGAGTTGAAAAAGTAGTTTTTTATTTTTTCCCTCTAAAATTTCTTGATGTAATATAATATTATTTTATTATTTCCACTATTATTTTATAATTTCCTTAGGAGGCCCATTTTAGACCTCAAAATTCCGCTAATGACTTCCATGTGAGGTGGAAACTCTGAAAATGCATTCTGACACTATTGTAGAACTTGGTACTTGCTCAAAACATCTACATCCTCAACTTCCTTACCTTTGTCGCTAGAAATGTGCACTGAAAATAACACAAACCCTTTCTTGCAACTATTCTTGACCTGCATAGGTGTCACCATTCTAACTGATGTTGCTTTCTTCTTACCCCAAAAGGCTCTTTGTTCCCCATTGTCATCCAAGCACTCAATAGATTTGTCATAATAATCCACCTTGGTTCAATGAAGGTACAACAAATCCATGCCCAAATACATATTGTATGATCCCAACGACAATACATTCAAATGTGCTAAGGTAGGCATACCATTCAAATCAAATTTACAATCTCTTACCCACTAATGAACTCTCTTTTGGGTACATGTAGCCAACTCAACTAAACAAGACTCAACATGCACTTCTTTATTCAAACCACACTTAGCCACCAGGTCAGGATTAACATAACTATAATTAGATCCATGTTCAATGAAAATGGAAACAACTTGATCACAAATCTTACCGTCCATCTCGAAAATAGATGTTGGTGATTGTCCTGTCTATTATCCAGTGCTGCATAGATCCTAAGAATACTCTATCCAACATCTCCCACCATTTTTTCTTCTTGAGAACTATATATTTTTGGTCTACCACCATTATGTTGTGGAAAAACTCTCCTATGATTCTCTCCTCCACAAGTCCGCCACTGCAAAGGATTCCAACCTTCATCTTTATTCTTCTCCATAGATTGATGTCCCTTTCCTTTCTTATACGCATTGAACTTCTTAGATGGTGTTACATTATCTTTATTACTTGTACCCTGAGATCTTGCTCACTTATTGTCCCATTTTCCTTTGTACTTCGCATTTCCTTTCCATTTCGAATTAGTCTCAGATCTGAATTTTGATTGCTTGTAATAATGATTTAGCTTTTGGATGACCTACTTCAATGATCTAGGCTCATCAAAATCAACCCTTTCTTTGAATGATATTGAAAACCCACTGATGAATCTCTAAATCTTGGACTTCTCCTCCTTGAGATAAGGAACACACCTCAACAACTCCAAGAACTTAATAGTGTACTCCTCATTTGTCATTGATGCCATCTTTAACTCATAGAATTCTTTTTCCCTATTGTCAAAGTATCTCTCAGATAGATACTTATTTCAGAATAACCTCTCGAACTCACTCCAAGTCAAGTCCCCCTAATGAATACCTCTGACATTATTTAGATCTTCCCACCAGATATCTCCTTTACCTTTGAGAATGAAAGTAGCTATTATGGCTTTCATGTTCTTTGAATAATCACGCAACCTAAAGAACTTCCTCATACCAAGAAACCATGCTTCTACATTTTATGACTTCTTCATATCTCCATCAAATGTAGGTGGCTTTTCTTTCTTAAATTTTTCCAGCAAATATGACTTGTCACTCTTCATGAAAGGATGATAACGATACCAATCAAAATTCCTGTCAGAACCCGATCTAGAATAGTACCTATGTATATCACCTCTCCTATCTGGAATGTCTAAGAACCTGTCATCTTTGATCGTGTCATCTTAATCTAACCCATACCCACTAGGAGACCTATTTCCATATGTCCCATTAGTTCTATCCTCTTGCTCATGAATGACCTGAAGTGGTCCCTATCATTGCAATTCTGAAGAACTCGGAAGTATCACCACATTTACCTCTATTGGTTTCTCTTGTGCCTGTATGATTCTTTCATTTTCTTCCTTACAACTCCTTATTTTTTCCTTTAAGATTCTCAGCATGTCTATACAATCAGAAGAATTCACAACACCATGCTACTCATCTAATTCATAAGGAGTGTCTTGCGAATTGTAGTCTACCATCTTTCTAGTCATCTTTGATATTCTTCCCACAAGGCATATCATGTCAGCAAAACCAAATCACAATAAACTAACGTAACTTAGCATAATTCAGAGAGGATACCTTGTCTGTAGGATCAAAAAATCAATGTAATACATGCATATCAATAATAATTACATCATATAAAAATATAACACATAAGCATATACACATATAACCATCATTCTAGCTAGAGTCTAGTCATTGATGCATGACCATATCAACTACACATACTATGACCTCATGGATGACAACAACCACCACATCATTGTACACTTGACCATTGAAACAATCATACACTCAATGATGAAACACTCATATACTCATGATGAAACACTCCACAATAACACCATCAACTTCCCTTGGCGACCTCATTGCAACCATAACCCATACCATACAAATGCAACAAGCACTTGGTCTTACAACACAAGAAACACATATGCAACCAACATGAATGCATGACAACTACACAAACCTTCTAGTTTGAGAGGCAAACCATGCTCTAGTACCACTTTGTAACACCCTCCTCTTACATCTACCCAAGTAACTAACCAACCAGGCTAAACATGTGACAAGAAGTTACTATGATATGATTTGACTCCCTATGTGTCAGTTAAGGAAGTGGAACCGATGGAACATATCACACAGACCTTCCACATCAGTAAAACAAATCCCAAGAGACGTCCCACTAAAGTTTTAGTGCATCAAACCCCTAGATTCTCCCTTGTTATTAACCAACGTGTGTCTATGAGGCCCCAAATGCTCCCAGAACAAGGACAAGCGAGCATCGAGGGACTTTTTTCTCGAATGTTGTGCCTGTGACTTTGGGATTTGTGCCACGTTTTTAGTCCCAAAGCCTAGTTCATAGCCCAGAACTCATTGACACCTTTAGAAATGAATTTACACATTAGAACAATGATAAATTTGAAAAAACATTCACAAGGAATATAATGAACCCCTATTAGACATGACAAACAATTCGTCAAACATGTCATAAACATGAAAGCTACAGGTCTTAACAACTGAATAGAACATAGGGGTCTCATACTTATCTAAGAATCGCTAAGAAGCATTAATGCCTCAACACATAGCTGCAATTTCATCTATTCGGCCATAATTACATTTTTCATTCATTTACAAGTAAAAGCATGAGAGAGTCATACATAGCCACTTTCATAATACATGTTCATAGCCAACATAATAAAAACGTAAATACCAAGGAAAAAACAACCATATCATCAACATATAAACCAATATAATACCCATGAATTAACAATTAGAGAAATAACCTCATATTAATGATGAAAAGGCCTACCAGGTGTGGGACTTTCACGAACAATCTGATCGTAGACATGGCTGAGACAAATCTCTCTTCATCTAGTCACCTCCATGCAATATTCCAAGTATGAATGTGGGATCTCATGGAACAATCCATTGAAATCGAACCAGGGTTTCCAGAGGCCAAACCACCTCAACCCATCAAATAGTGATTCCACCTCATAGTCAAACATACCAAACCATCACCAGGTTGGTCTCTACCGAAGCCTTCTAGGGCTGCAGAGCATTTGTTCCAGCTAAGGCTTCTAGGACTAGTAACTCAACCCACAACTACCACCAAGCTTCCATAGCGTTTATCCAACCAAGGCTTCCAGGACTAGTAACTCAACCCACTAAGGGATTATAGAGCGTTTTTCTAACCAAGGCTTCCAAGACTAGTAACTCAACCAAAGTTGTTAGAGGGCTTCTAGAGTGTAAGCCCAAGCAATTCTTCGAGGGAGTAGTAACTCAACCCTGTCTAAAGGAAACATGAGAACCAACTCGTAAAACAAAATGAACCCACAACACCATGGATATCCTAGAAATGGAAAGTCTAAGAAAATACACTATCAATCCATGGAATCGTCCATGCCAGTGACAGATCATGACCAATAAACCACATGCATATGCCATGCATGTGAAAAATAGAGAGGAAAACATACATGGAACTCGATGCCTCCAAGAAAAAATCGTTGTAGTTGTTGATCATGATGTCCTCTTACACTTTCCTGCTCTTCCATTGCCTTCTTGATCCAAAAATCCAACTATGCCACACTCCTCCAAGAGTGCTCCAAGAAAACTCTATGTGTCCAAGAGTATGAGAGAGAGAGAATAGAGAGAGAGAGAGATCCACAACTCAGCTAACAAAATTCTATGAACTAATCCTCAGAAGAATTTATATTTATGAGGCCTCTCTTTTCTTCATTTTCATTACTTTCCTTCATTTTCCTCCTCACATGCAACCTATGACTTTTCACCTCCCTTTTCTCCGAGTTTCCATTATTTTCATAAAAAAATGTTCCAAAATTCTACTTTTTCTTTCAAAATCCTTTTCCATTGCCTTTGTGAATTTCCTTAGCCATTAATCAATCACTAGTGATCCCCATCACTATGATTTTTCTCAACATTCATCTTGGAATATGTGTCCCATGACCTTGGTAAATATTTTATCTTTATTAACTTTTACATGGATTTTTTTACCAGGGTTGTTACAGAGCCCTCCCCCTTGAGGGAATACCATCCTCGACGTTCAACAACACCTACAACCAAAAGTGTTGTTGTAACCAAGGAAAATTTTAGGGGTGGAAGTTTATCTTAAAGTTTAGAAACCTTGATGAATGTTGTTAGTCCCTAATATACAAATTTTAAAATTTTTGATGATAATTTTGTAAAAATGTTTAAATTTCTAATTATTTTATATTAGACCACATATAATATTGGCGATTTTTAAGGTAAATTATGTTATACTATAAAATTTGGGCGAATTAATTTTCAGAAAAATGGAAATTGGTGAGTCATTTTTTGGAAAAAAAACATGGAATACTAGCACACCTGCAAATATTATTCCCTAAATTTTTCCCTAACTGTAAGAAAAACATACTGTCCATGGAGGTGTATAACTTATCTCATTGCAGTATTTACAATGATCATCTTACTGAGAAGAAAACCAACATGACAATATAACAAGTATAACATCATAATGATTTGACACCCATACTTCTTATTGGGGCTTTATAACATAGGTCATGGTGGTATTTTCATCCATATAAATATGTACATATACCAAACATCCCCTGAAAACATGTACCAAAAACATATACCAAAGACATATACCAAAACATTCGCTCAACCAACTAATAAGGAAGGATACATAGCCTACATCGTATCCATCATCTACCATGTAGCTCCATCAGGGCCAAAGTACCTACATTGCACTTTAACATGCTCAATTGCATGGTTCAGGAGCATGGGCATATTTCTCTTCATAATGCACTACAGTTCCTCCTAAAATTCTCCTTTTGGCTCCACCTACAATACAGACCAATCAATCACATGATCAACATATCTAACATACTTCGTAAGTAATGAAACATGGAAAACATCATGGAATTTCATTGTCGGAGGTTGTGAAAGTTGATAGGCTACTGGTCCAATCCTTTTAATAATCCTGAAAGGTCCACAAAATCGAGGTGCCGACTTGGCACATGATCCAGTCTGCAAGGAGATCTTCTTTGGTTTTATTCAAAAGCACACTTCTTCCCCAACCTGGAACTCAAACAACCTATTCTAATCTGCATAGCTCTTTTTCTTATCCTATGCTGCTTTCAAATTCTTCTTGATTACCAACATTTCCCTCTCTATGTCTGCCAACATGTCTGGTCCAATCAACACCCTGTTAGCTGGATCACTCCAACTAATGGGAGTATTACAACTTTTCCCATACAATTCCTCAAATAGACTCATCCTTAGTGACTCCTGGTACCCGTTGTTGTAAGCGAACTCTACCAATGAAAGGTACTCTTCCCACTTCTGATGCTAATGAATCACATACATCCTCAACATGTCCTCCAATATCTTGTTAACACTCTATATCCATCCATATGTTTGTGGACGATAAGTTGTACTAAAGGCCAAATCTATGCCCAAATATGTAAATAACTCCTTTCAAAACTTAGAAGTGAACTTCACATCCTTGTTTGAAACTATCTTCTTCGGAACACCATGCAATCTGGCTATGTCTCTAATGAATACCTATGCTACATCACTCGCTAAGAATGTAGACTTCACTGGAATGAAATGAGCTACCTTTGTGCCACAAAATATGCTACGTCTCTTTTTAAATTTGACCAATATTAGAATTTGTTCACTGTTGTCAGCATCTTCTGATATCTTGGGTGCCTGAATATGGTTTCACATGAAACCCCCTAAAGATCACCTTCTTTCCTCACTGCTATCTGGCACATATATCTTATCCATAAATCTAACCAATCCATCTTCCATGAGATGATTGTCCACATCCTATGCACCTTCATGTGTACCTTTACCTGTACCACTGCTTGTACTTATACCTCAAATAGTACTTGTACCTATAATTTTACCACTACCTATATCTGTAACTGTACTTGTACCACTACCTATACCTATACCTATACTTTCCTGCAACCTGTGCACAATCTCCATATACCTGTTATCTTGGAGACTTGCCTGCAAGATCCTATCTTGTAAATCTATCCCATATGAGCTCATAGTTGATATGTGATTTACCTATATCTTCATGCTAAGAGCATACACAACCCTGTTATCTTTACCTTTGATATACTTGATCTCAAAGTTGAACTCACTGATTGTGGCCAACCAATGAGCTTGCCTACCATTCAGATTTGGTTGGTCAAATAGATACCCCAAACCACTATGACAACTCATCAATACAAACCTCATACCAAGAAGATAGTGCCTCAACATCTTCAATGCATGTATGATTGTTGCCAACTCAAGATCATGTGTCAGGTAGTTCTACTCGTTCTCATTTAGTTTCCATGACTCATACTGTACCACATGTCCATCATGCATAAGGACTCCACCAATTCCTCTATTCCAAGCATCTGTACATACTACAAACTCTTTGTATGGATCTGGAATATTTAACTCTGGTGTATGTGCCAACAACTGCTTGAGATGCCCAAAACTTTCCACACTCTCCTCTGTCTATTCAAACTTATTACCTTTCCTCTGCAATGATGTGATATGATAAGTAATATGAGAGAAGTTCCTAATTAACCTCTTGTAATAACCCACTAACCCCATGAAATATCTCATCTCATCCACATTCCCGGGAACTGTCCAATCCATGATAGCTCTTACATTTTCTGGGTCCACTGCTATGCCATCCTTGGAAACCACATGTCCCAAATAGTGTACCTCCGTGTGAAATAAACTTCAATTATTGAGCTTAGCATACAAATGATGCTATATCAACAATATCAACACAACTCCTAAATGCTCGCCATGCTCTTCTTCATTTTTTAAATATACCAATAGATAATCAATGAATGCAATAAAAAACTTGTCCAAATATGGATGAAACACGCTATTCATCAAGCACATAAAGGTAGCTGGAGCATTAGTTAAACCAAATGGAACTACGACAAACTCATAATGCCCATACCTGGTCCAGAAATATATCTTGTAGATGTCCTCTTCTTTAATGCATGCATCATGATATCCAGATCTTAGATCAATCTTCAAATACTTCTGCTCCCTTCAACTAATCGAACAAGTCATCAATCCTCGGTAATAAATATTTATTCTTGATGGTCACTTTGTTTAATTGTTTGTAGTCAATGCATAACCTAAGAGTATCATCCTTCTTTTTCACAAATAGTATCGGTGCGCCCAGTGGTGATACACTTGGCCTGATGTATCCCTTGTCCAACATTTCCTTCAACTGTAGCTTCAAATCTACCAACTTAGGTGTACTCATCCTCTAAGGTGCATTTGATGTTAGAGTTGCCCCTAGCACCAACTCAATAGAAAAGTCTACTTCCTTGTAAGGTCGCAACTATGAAATATCTATAGGAAATACATCCTAAAATTGTTGTATAACCGAGTACCTGCTCAAAACATCTACATCCTCAACTTCCTTACCTTTGTCTCTAGAAATATGCACTACAAATAACATACACCCTTTTCAGTGACTATTCTTGGCCTGCATAGCTATCACCATTCTAACTGATGTTGCTTTCTTCTTACCCCGCAAGGCTATTTTTTCCCATTTTCATCCAAGAACTCAATGGATTTATCATAAAAGTCCACCTTGGTTCTATGAAGCTACAACCATTCCATGCCCAACAACATACTGTATTATCCCAATGGCAATACATTCAAATGTTCTGAGGTAGGCATACCATTCAAATCAAATCTATAAACTCTTACCTAGTGATGAACTCTCTTATTGTACCTGTAGCCAATTGCACTAACTAATACTTTGCATGCACTTCTTTATTCAAACCACACTTATCCCCCATGTTAGGATTAACTTAACTATAATCAGATCAAGGGTCAATAAAAATATAAATAACTTGATCACAAAGCTTACCGTCCATCTCGATAATAGACGCCCGATGAACTTCTTGTCTATTATCTAGTGCTGCATAGATCCTAGGGATACTTTTTGCAACATCTCCCACCATATGTGCCTCTTGAGCACTGTAGATATGCATTTTACTACCATGATGATGTGCATAATCTCTCCTATGATGCTCCTATCCACAAGTCCAACAATGCAAAGGGTTCCAACCTTCATCCTTATTCTTCTCCTTAGCACGAAGCCCCTATCCTCTATTAGATGCATTGAACTTCTTAGATGGCACTACATACTCTTTATTACCTATACCCTGAGGTATTTCTCAATTATTGTCCCATTTTCATTCGTTCTTTGCATTACCTTTCCAGTCTGTCTTAGTCTCAAATCTGCACTTTAATTGCTCATAACAATGCTTTAGCTTTTGGAGGGCCTCCTCCAATGATCTAGGGTCATTGATCCCAATCCTATATTTGAATGCTATCGAAAAGCCACTGATGAATCTCTGAATCTTGGCCTTCTCCTCCTTGAGGTAAGGGACATACCTCAACAACTCCAAGAACCTACTAGTGTACTCCTCATATGTCATTGATCTCATCTTTAACTCGTAGAATTCTTTTGCCCCATCATCAAAGTATCTCTATAATAGATACTTCTTTTGGAATAGCCTCTCAACCTTACTCCATGTAAATTCCTCCTTATTAATACCTCTAACATTCTTTACATCTTCCCAACATACATATCCTTTACCTTTGAGACTGAATGTAGCTATTATGGTTTTCATGTTCTCTGAATAGTCATGCAACCTGAACAACTTCCTCATATCAAGAAACCATGCTTCTGCATCCCGTGACTTATTCATATCCCTATCAAATGTAGGTGGATTTTCTTTCTTAAAATTGTCTGGAAAATATCCACTGTCATTCCTACTATAGGGATGATAATGATACCGATCATACTACGTATCAGAACAGATCTAGAATAATATCCGTGTCTACACCTCTGCTATCTGGAGTGTCCAAGAACCTACCATCTATGATTTTGTCATCTCTATCTAACCTGTACCCACTAGGAGACTTATTTCCATATGCCCCATTATTATTTCTCCTGCTCATAGCTGATCCGAAGTGGTCCCTGTCACTGCAATTCTAAAAAACTTTGAAGTATCACTAAATTTAACTCTACTTGTTTCTCTTGTGCCTGTAGGATTCTGTCATTGTATTCCTTACAACTCCTTAGTTTTCCTTTAAAATTCTCAGTGTGTCTACCAAATTAGAATAATTCCCAACACCACATTTCTCATTTGATCCATAGGGAGAGTGTCAGGAATTGCAATCTACCTTCTTGTTAGTCATCTTTGATATTATCCCTGTAAGGTATATCATGTCAGCTAATCCAGATCATAATAAACCAATGTACCTTAGCATAATTTGGGGTGGATAGGTCATCTGCAAGATTAAAAAATCAGCGTAATATATGTATAACATAATCATGACAACATATATAAATATAACACATAATCATATAAGCATATAACCATCATTCTAGCTAGAGTCCACTCATCAATGCATGACCATATCAACTACACATACAATGAACTCATGCATGAAAACAACCACCACATCATTGTACACTTTACCACATGTGAATACTAATGTGCATAAACAATGCATAGTCAACCATACACTCATGATGACACACTCCAAAACAACAACATAAACTTCCCATGGTGACCTCACTGCAAGCATAACCCATACCATACAAATGCAACAAGCACATGGTCCTGCAACAGAATCAATACATATGAAACCTACATGAATGCATGACCATCAGGGAAAATTTTAGGGGCTAATATTCGCCCATGGGCTAATTTTCTATACGTTTTACAAAAAAATGATTCGCTAATTTCCATTTTTTTGTAAAAATGATTTGCCCAAATTTTATAGAATGAAATTATTTTACCCTAAAAATTGCCAAAACATTATATATAAACTATATAAAAATATTATAAATTTGAATTTGAATATTTTTACAAAAATATCTCCAACATTTTATAGATTTCATATTATGGACTAGTGGGATTCACCAAGGTTTCTAAACTTTAAAATAAATTTCCATCCTTAAAATTTTCCCTGATGACTATCACACAACCCATCTAGTCTGAGGGGTGAACCATGCCCCAATACCACTCTGTAACACCCTCCTCCCACATCTACCCAAGTAACTGGCCAACTGAGGTAAACATGTGACTAGAAGTTAATATGATATGATTTGACTCCCGATGTCTCAATTAAGGAAGTGGAAATGATGTAACACATCACAAATACCTTGCACATTAGCAACATAACTCCTAGGAGCCAGCACAACCACTCAAGCAACCAACCCTAAGTCCCACTAAATTTTTAGTGCATCAAACCCTTGGATGCTCCCTTGATATGGACCAAGGTGTGGCTAGGCAGATCCAGACACTCCTAAGGCAAGTGTTCGAGGACTGTTTTCCTCAATGTTGTGCCCGTGACTTTGGGATTTGTGCCACTTTTTCAAGTCCAGTGCCCATGTCACTACCTCAAACTCAATGACACATTCGAAAATGAATTTATACAACAAATAAGAAACATTGACAAGGACTAGACTGGACCCCTACTATCCATGATGGTCATTTCGTCAAACATGTCACAAACATGAAAGCTATAGGTCTTATCAATAGAACTGAGCATATATGTCTCATACTTATATGAGAATCTCAAATAACCATTGATGCCTCAACACATTAGTTGCAATTTCATCTATTAGGCCATATATATATATTGTTCATTCATTTACCAGTAAAAAAATGATGAGAGGCATACATAGCCACTATCATAATATGTGTTCATAACCAACATAATAACAATAGAAATACCAAGGAAACAACAACTATATCATCCACATATAAACCAGTATAATACCCATGAATTAACAAGGAGAAATAACCTCATATTAATGATGCAAAGGCCAACTAGGTGTGGAACTTGCACAAACTACCGGACTGTAGACATGGCTAAGCCAAATTTCTCTTCAGCAAGTCACCCCCATGCCATATTCCTAGCATGAACGTGGGATCTCATGGAACAATCCATCAAAACCAAACTAGGGCTTCCAAAGTCCAAACCACCTCAAACCATCAAACAATGATTCCACCTCATGGTCAAACATCACAACCCATCACTAGAATGGTCTCTACCCAAGCCTTCTAGGGCTCCACAGTGTTTGTTCCAACCAAGGATTTGAGGACTAGTAACTCAACCCACATATTTCGCCGAGATTCTAGAGTGTTTGTCCAACCAAGGCTTCTAGGACTAGTAACTCAACCCACCAAGGGATTCCAGTGTGTTTCTCAAACGAGGGCTTCCAGGACTAGTAACTCAACCCAAATAGTTACAAGGATTCTAGAGTATTTGTCCAACCAGAGCTTCCAGGAACTAGTAACTCAACCCAAGCTAAATAAAACATGAGAGCCAACTAGAAAAACAAATAAATGAACCCACAACACCATGGTTATCCTGGAAATGGCAAGGCTAGGAAAATCCAATGTCAATCCAAGCAGTCCTCCATACTAATGACAGATCATGATCAATAAACCACATGCATATGCCATGCATGCCAAAACCAGTGAGGAAAACATACATGCAACTCAATACCTACAAGAAAATACCATTGTAGCTACTGATCCCGATGTCCTCTTGTGCTTTCCTTCTCTTCCTTTTCCTTCTTGCTCCAAAACTCCAAATATGCCACACTCCTCCAAAATTTCTCCAAGAAAACTCGAAGTGTCCAAGAGTATGAGAGAAAGAATAGAGAGAGAGCTCCAAAACTAAACTAGAAAAAGTCCGTGAACAGATCCTCGGAAACCTTTTTATTAATGAGGCCTCTATTTACTTCATTTTCCATTATTTTCCTTCATTTTCCTCCTCACATGCAACCTGTGACCTTTCACCTCCCTTTTCTCCTAATTTCCATTATTTTCATAAATAAATGTGCCAAAATGCCACTTTTCCTTTCCAAATCCTTTTCCATTGCCTTTTCCAATTTCCGTAGTCATTAATGAATCATCATTTATCCCCATCAGTATGATTTTGGCCAACATTCAACTTGGAATATGTGTCCCATGACCTTGGTAAATATTTTGTCTTTATTAACTTTTACATGGATCTTTTGACCAACGTTGTTACATTGAAACATTGCCTTGTGCATAAGCTATCACATCAAGATCCAAACACACAAGCACATCCACACCACTCCTATACCAGAATTCCATTGACATAAATTCCAACACCCAACTACTTCCAACAAAATAAATTTAGAGTAAACTGAGACTAAGAAGATATGAGGGACTTGCTTTAAAAGAAAAAAAATCACGAAATTGTAGAAGGATCAAATGTATAATGATTTCTCTCTCTCGTTGTCAAAGAAGATTTTAATATATCCAACTTCAAGGAAGATCATTATCCTAACTGCTTGGGACATTATTGGGGATTAACAATTTATTTTAACAAATCTTGTATCCATTTTTTAATAAATTCCTTCACGGGGGTTGCCATGATATCTTGATTTACACATAGCTCAAAGATATCCTTCTCAATATCTCGTGCATCTGATTGTAGTTTCTTAGACATTGACAATTTGTCTTTATTGTCACTAGAAACGGTAACCAACCACTTTTTAATCTAGGTCTCTGGAAAATTTGTTAAGTTGTCAAATACAACACCCAATGATGTTTTAATATTTTTTAATTATTCTTTAAGCACATATATGGGAATAATCATGGAATCTCTAAGTAATTGTGGGAACTGAAGGTCCTCAACAACTTTAAGAGGTTTAAGAAAATTTTTATTTTTACGATCATCAATATTTTAACAATCAATAATAACATCATTTAACATTTTAATTCTAGAAACCCATCTAGCTTTAATTTTCTTTATTTTCATCAAATTAGGAAGCTTTTGCTATGTTCTTTGGAAATCATTTAAAGATCTAACTTTATACATGAAGGTAGATAATTTATTATCAACAAGATGTTGATCTTCCTGGAGATATTTCTTCAAATATTTGATAAATGAATGAATCCTTTGCGATAAGTTCCTTAGATGTATTGACAAAATGGAGGACATGGTTGTTATAGACATTTTTGTGCCTCATAACATGGAGCATGAAATGTCGATAATTACAGGGATCCTCAGTCCCTAAACATGTTGTTCTTACCCCTAGAAGAACAAGGTCAGCAAACAACAGCACTTCCCATCAGTTCTCCACCTGAAAACACTCAAAAACAGGCTATTTTTGGATCATGTCAGCTGCTCCACTGAGCATCTGCGCTGGAATGCAACTGCTCCTCCTTGTACCTGCGCTGAAAGTCAAATCTAATGAAGGCTACCTGCGCTGGGCGAGATTGGCCAAGTGGCACAGTCATTCTGCAAGGTGTCAATTGCCCAGGAAGCTTCCAAACTGACACTTGGTTCATGGGATTCGCCCTGTGATGAGTAAGAGGTACTTGATCTCCATGTGTAAGCAAGGATCTCCAAGTGGACTCAAGAACTGAAGTTTAACTGAAGAGGGAGAGGACACAAGGCAGCTTTATGTCAGTCTCAAGCTGACTCATCCTTTCTTCTTCTCTCCTATATATAGAGCTCTTCTATGAGGTCTAAGGAAGCTGGAATTTTGTGCAAAGTAAGGAAGTGCTGTTGGTTTACAGTTAGAGCTATTGGGTGATTTTTTTTCCAGAGGTGAAGAGGAGACTTCTTGCTGCTGGGGAGGTGCTGCTGGATTGGAGCCATTGATGGTTGTAACCTTCTCAGAACCCTGTTACTTTTATCAATAAAGCTTTGAATGTTCTCCTATATACTTGTATTGCATTGATGTATTGTATTTACTTGTATATTTGATTCACTCTAATCCATGCATCAGTCATGAGTACATGTATCTTGTAGTTTTCTTCTCTCTGTTGTGCAGGATCTATGTGTAGCTGGACCGGCAAAGGGAGCAAGGAGCTGGGAACAAGAGACAAAGAGAGAGGATAAGGATCGACAAAAGCGAAAGACACCGGTTGGTTAATCTTTTCTTCCTTCTCTCTGTACTTTCATAAAGGAAAACATTAAAGCTTTACTTTCAGTTGTTGCTAAAGACTGTCACCTTTAGAGTAGGGATAGGGTCATCCGAGTCGGATACTTTTCCCCACAACAATGGTGGTGGTTGGTCACTTCGCTAGAAGCAACATTCCAATGGTTGTCTTGTGAAGGTGAGAAAATATGGACAATAATACACTACTTTTCTACTAGCCATAATGTATGATTTTTGCCAAAGGTTGGATGGGGTGGCTGAATATGTGAACAAAATATGCAGAGAAAATCATGGCAAGGAGCTGGCAATGGAGCTCTTGAGTCCTCCACCTAAAAAAATATTCAATACAATTTGATGCATAAGAAGAGAAATTGGACTTGGTCCCATTATGGGTTTAGCTTCCTACATTGCCTCCTATATTCTAGTCCTAAAGTGTGTTTTGAGAGGTTGGAAATTCTCTAGGTTTTTACTACAATGCAGGCCATCTTTCCAGTGAATGGGGATCATGGCTATTTCTTGCATCTTAGTGGGACTCAATTTATCATTGGATTTCCATATCCATCAGCACCAGGAAGATAATTCATCACCAAAATATTAAATATCAAGGTATACCCTTCATGTGTGCCCATTTTCATATGAATTAGGTAAGTGCAAAGGCAATATATGGGTTAGAAAAAACACATTATAGCTTTTTACATGACCATTCTCCCCTTAAAAATCAACTTGGGAAGCACAATGACTCCTTGCATGGTGATTTCTCAACCTTTGAGCACTACAACTACTACAATACTTGCTCAAGAATCTCCATCATTAGTTGCTCCTTGGGAATCAGTTTAGCCTCCCTCTACAACCGATATAGTGATGACCTTATTGGAATCAACTCTAGCTTCATTAGGCACTTCTATCTCAATTATGGACAACTCTTTTACTCCAACTATTTCTATTTCTAGTGATTTTTTTCTTCATTTCTCTGAGGGATCTCCCCCCACATTTCCTCTCCAAACATTTTTATACCCCCTTAAACCCCTCGTAGGGATCACATCTTCCATTCCCCCACCTCCATTATTCACTATATCCCCCTCACTCCCCTTCCTTCCTCCTCCCTCTCATATTGTGGGTCTCTCCCTTCCATCCCCTCCCCTTGCTCCTCATCCTCTACCCCCTCCCCATTCCCCCTAATGTAATGATATTTTATTCTCTGGTCAATCCCCTACCCCCCACCCTTGGTCCATTCTTCTCCCCCTCCTAACCCTGGTGGAGAATTGGGGCTTTTTGAGGACCCCCGTCACTCCTCCTCTACTAGGGGAATAAAATCCCTCCTCTCCAAGGCACAAAGTCAAGCTAGTTATGAGATCCAAGCTAGAAAACAATCACATATTGTAAGGGTGCTTAGAGCGTCAGGCCCTCCTTAGGGTTCCAAATGAAGGTTCTCTCTCTCTCTCTCTCTTGATGAGCCCCATAAATGGGTAATTATATGGGCTAATTTTGCCTCCTATCATAGTTTAATCAACCATTATCTTAGCTTATTGCATGTTTTTTGATTAGATTTATGCTTATGGAGTGAGTTGGGTTGGTCATTATGCCATGGAGTCTAATATGTGTTTAATGTAGATTTTTGTTCAATTTTGGAGATAAAGTCAAAGATTTAATGGAAAATTCGAAGTAGACAAGGGAGAGGATTTATAGGAGGGTATCCCCCTCATTTATGACTCCCCACTTCAAATTCTCCATCATGCATCTTGAATCACAAACAACCACATTAATGCACTAGGAGGTATCTGAGCAAGTGGAGGATAACTTCTGTTTATCTCAAGTTTTGGGAGCCAAGCCTCCCTAATTTTAAGGAAGTTGTTGGGAGCTTTAGTTGTATAAGTAGAGAGGCCTAGGGCCTCATTAGGATGTTAGTCAAATTTTCGAATTTTTTTTGTAGCTTTGCTCTGCTCAACTTCGAGATTACTTTTGTTGACCGTTTCATGTAATCCTATTATTATTTTGATAATAAAGATGAGATCCTTTTCAAGCTACCACTGAGTTACCTTAGAGGGCTTATGCTCTTGGGTTAGGGCCCAATCCAAGCAGCCAAGCTCCTCTTGTTTGTATTTCTATTCTTTGTTTCACTTTATGAATTAGTTGTTATTAGATGAATTTCTTTCTTGGTTAAGAATAGGTTGCTTTTGGTAATTTAGAAGGTAGTTTCCATTTGAGTTTTCTATAGCAGGTTGAATAGTGATAGAAAGAAGATACAAAAATGCCATCAATAGAGCCTTGGCCTCTTTTCCTCCCTTTGATACCATGAAATGAGGCCAAGACCCTCTTGCTACTACACAAAAACATAGATTTGCCTTCTCCATAGGATTTGTAGTGTTGCCGTTTGTTAGAAGGTTAATGCTTTGCTTGAGATCTATTTCACCATGCTCATTTTTGTCTTGCAATAAGTTTCCTTCCATGCTTTCTCCCATTATAGCATTGTTCAACATTTCTTTCCACAGCTCATAATCTAGATTAACTTGATGCAAAATTATAGTTTTTTGATGTACTTAGCGTTACCGGGAAAAGTGTCTATTTAGAACTGCTCTATCCCACTAAGGTGTGACAACTGCCTTAGAAACAAACAGAGAAAAACTACTTTTGTATTTCCTTTATGAATTAAAGATAGAGGGGGATAGAAAGAACCGACCTGTGTCTTGCGCTAATCCTTTGATCCACTCCCTCTCTTCTTTGACAGTTTCCAGCTACTTGCTCCCTTACTTTCCCAACTTCACCAAGTACCTGTAAGATCACAGAAGAAGAAAACTATACAAAGACATGGATCTATATTCATAAACAGCTTAGGATCAGATTTAAGCTAACCATACAAATGTAACAAGCATCAATGATACAAAAGCATGGAGGAAAAACTCAAATAGTTTTTATTGATATACAAGAAGATCCAGGAGGAGTTACAACTGATGATTCCTGACCCAGCATCAACCTCCCAGCGAAGAAGCCCCTCTTCACCTCCAACAAAGCATAAATCACCCAATACTCTGATATCTATCTCGAAACCAACAGCAATTCCTTACAATGTGCAAAATTCCAGCCTCTGGATCTCTGGGATGAGGGATCCATATATAGATGTATGCAAGGAGGATGAGTCAGCTTATGATTTGATTAGTGTCTTCTCTCTGTCAGTTCTTTCTTCCACTTGGAGACTGAAGGCCTCTTACTCATCCTTTGTCGAACTCAGTGAGGCAAGTGTCATAGGAGAAGATTCTGGAAGCTTCCATTGTCTCTCCACCTCGCGGAATGACACTGCCATTTGTCATTTCTCGCCCAACGCACCCTCATAGTGCATTTAGGTGCGTTGCAACGCACCCAGCTAGTGTGTTTAGGTGCTATGCAACGAAGCTAGCCAGTGGAGCAGCTGAAATGATCCTGTTTTGACTTATTCTGAGTAGTTTCTGGTGGAGAACTTCTGGGAGAAGCTGTAATTTGTTGACCTTGCTCCTTTAGGGGTTAGAACAGCACTTTTAGGGAATTAGGAGCCCTTGGTTTATGGACATTTCATGCTTGGAGCTGCAAGGCACAAAAATGTCTATAACAGTTGCCCCCTAAAGTATGAGGCCGTTAATCGGGTGAAATGCTTTACTATGAGGATCCAAAGTTCTTTCAAGGCTGGGAGGAGATCTGTAATAAGATACAATACAATACATTATCTTCATACTATTTTTCATGATCTAGCTAAGGCGGGCATTCCCATGCTCAGCTTTATAAATTCATTTTCACGTACATAGGACAGACAATCGTCTGAGTGTAGACTGATGATTCTAATAGAGCCATCATCCTTTTGGTAGGATGATTATCTGTGTTGCAACGCTGTACATTTAATGTCTTTATTTCCCTGAATATATATCGCAGCCCGGATGGATGAAACTAGATCCAGGGTCTTCAATCTCGTCCGATCTTCACTCGAAGTACAAGTCAATCCATGTGAGAAATGTTTTGAAGTCGAACATGGAAAGACATCGCTTGATTACCAGTCAATGATGTAAACTGTTAACAAGCGCGAGAGGTATCACCGATAATGATAATGACCCTCAAGGTACTACGGTACAATTCACGTGGTGTGAATAAAGGACTTGGCGTTGAACACCACGCAAAATCTTTCGGTCGAAGGCCATTGATGTAAACCTGTCGCCGGAAGTGAGAAACTTGCCATTAAGGTATGCAAGCTTCAAAGTACTGAATGGGGTGTTCCTAGACCAACTTCTTGGATAATGATCTGATGTCGACAAGAAGTGATCCATCAAAGGAGGGCCTTAATGAATCCCACATCAATGACACGGAACGGAGCAAATGATTTTGATGGAGGTGAAAACGATCTGATGATATACGGTTCAAGGTGGTGCTCATGAAAGTATGGAGTATAATGTATGGTAGTGGGTGGGACACAGGTGGCTTCTTTGGATGACTTCTCCTGAACTTGTCGGCGACATTGATGTGATGGATTGGTAGCATTAACCCCAAATGTGGATGGTATGGTTTGACCATGGCGATGTGACCGGTGAATGAAACAAACCAACCCGACTCGGACACGGAGTGGAAGTGTCATGTTCAAGAGCGACTTGCTACCAATAAAGGTTCTTTGAGTTTTCTTCCCAATTTTTCCCCAGTCATTGCTGACTAGTACCTCTTTATTTTTGTCAAGCTTGAGGAGGATAACATATGCTTGTTCTATAATTTGCCCTTCGGGCAAACCCATCACTATGTTTTAACGAGCCTAGCGATAGTGAAACTCGTTCTCATCTAAAGACAAGTTTGTCACTATTAATCTTTTTAACGAGTTTAACGACAAAGATAACTCGGTCCTTTTCATTTTTAGAGAGTCTGAAAAGGTACGTAAAGGTAACTCCAAAATTCCTTTTTCGTCACCTAATCCCTTAAGTCCGAAAAAGTATAAAATATTACAGAAGGGATGAATTTTCGATAGTTTTAACGAGCTGAACAAAACAAGCGCTCGATCTTTTTGTGCAATAATCCCTCAGGTCCAAAAAGATTAAAATCTAGAGGAGGGATAGCACTTCCTGTCCCTTTAACGAGCTAGAAGGCCAAGGACTCGGCAATCTTTTCATATTTTACGAGTCAGTTGAAAAGAGCTTAAAGAAGACTCGTCTTTTGAGGAACGAGTGATAAAGCGGGTAGCAGCTGATTCCAGGTAAGGTTTGGAATTTTCCAATCACGGCAGTGTCACAAGGATGGCTAGTGAAATCACTCTTCGCAGTTGTTCCTCAAAATGGGTAAACAATCAAATGGTGGTGAATGATTGGCCAATGTAAAAGTGGAGGTGACGGTGCAAACACGACCAAGGCTTTAATGGCTGAAGTACTACATTCACGGTGGTTATTTACCGGGGAATAGTTCATTTTTTAATGAGCTTAAACGCGGGTGGAAACATTTGCTCGGTGCGGGTTTATTTTTTAACGAGCTTGAACCTTGCGGTAACACTGCTCGATTAATCCAGTCGTATGATAAGAATGTCTCATATAAAACGGCAATTTTTAGAGTTTTGCCCCACATCCTTTCTTTATGCAAGTTAGGAAACGACTAATCCAAAAAACAGATAAATAATCGCTCTTTTCTTGCACTCCAAAAGGTTTGCATGCCCCCAGGTATAAAACAAGTTTCAAGGTTACCTCTACTTCCTTCCGACAAAACATTTGTTTTACTGAGAGAGGCCTACCTCTTACAGGTTACCCAAAGATTGTTCTGTTCACAGCGCAAACAAAACACTTCTTTGGCAATGTCTACCGAAATAAACAAAGGTGAACGGATGATATAGTGGGACCATCCCTGACATAACTTTAACAAGAGAATCCTGTACTAGAATAACCCCCTCTTCCACTCACAGAAGGGGGTACAGACTAGGCATATTCTCCCACGGAAACCTACTCTATACCCAAAGTTTTCCTGCCGAAGCAGACCAGGATGCATGCCCCCTGGGTTTCAGTCATATCCCTCCGAATTACTCGCGCTCATCGGGAGGACAGACTGGAGATTGAGACATTTCTTACGTGAAAAGACCATTTAGGGATGGTATATGACTATTTGCTATGCGTGATCCGGGAAATGAAAGCTGGTCCACGAGCTTGACCACTCTTCCTTCGTGCGGAAAACACATCACTCTAAAGAGTGATGAGACAATGGCTCTCATGCAATAATATAGTCTTGTCCAAGGAGTAGATTGTAATCCAGGGGTCCTTGAACTACCATTACGTTCATGTGAACGGTTTTCCCTCTCAATATTATGGGCACATTGGGAAGGATCCCTAAAGGTCGACTGGTTCCTTTATCAAAGCCTGTCAGATTTCTCATCTCAGGCAAAAGCGATGGTGAACCAAGCGCTTTCCAAGCAGTTGAGGAAAGGATACTCACAGAAGCCCCCTCATCTACGATGGTACCAGCCATAACCATTTTATATATTTGAACGATAATTCGGAATGGTGTGCTAGCTGGTAAATGGGGTCTGCTTAGTTGATTCCAGTCGAAGGAGACAACTAGGTTGCTTGGAGGTGGGACCGAATAGACGGCCGGGTACGACTCTGACGAACTTCCTTCCTGTGGTAAAGAAACGGGTAAATTGCCCCCATGTTCGTTGGAGTCTGTGCTTATGAAGAGAATTTGGGCAGTGTCATCCTTTTTCTCTTCAGTGATTGTATCATCTGAAGATGAAACCTCTGGAGGCAAGACCAGGTCAACTGCCACCTCGACCTTTTGACTTTTTTCGGGTATGGATCCAGATGGTTTATCTTCAATGATAGGTGCTTCAGCCGACCACCTGAGCGGGCCAGCCGGATTTTCAACTAGTGACGGACTCGGCAAGAGTTTTTTATATCCAGGAGGAAGTCGTAATGGTGAAACCGGACGATCATCCAAAACTCTTTTAGCTTCATCTAAGAAGGGACAACGATGGACAGCGTGATCGCCTTCACACAGTTTACAAGGAAATCTATATTTTCCTTTTTGTCCTGGGGCTTCACTTTCACTAGTCGACGGTGTGCTTTCATCATGGTCATCAGAGGTTGACGACACCGGGTTGTGCAAACGAGGAGACCAGTCCCTTAATATCCGAGGGATGCAAGGACAATCTCTGTGAAAGTACTCTCCTTTGCAAATGACACATGGTGATTTAGGCTTGGATGGTGCAGTGTGTGGATTTTCGTTAGACGACACTCGTTTTCCCCCATTCGCCTTTGGCTCCTTCTTCTTCTTCTCTTTCTTCTTCTTTTCCTTCTTCTCCTTAGGAACTTGACTTTTGGCTTTACCAGCCCCATCAAGCGAAGAGGAAGGAGGAGAGGAAGAATTAGAGGAAGTAGAAGGTTGGTGGGCAACTCTGGACTCATCTAATTGCTGATTCGATTGTTTAGGAATAGTGGTGTTCTGAACAACAGAGGTTGAGAAGAGCCATACAGGCAAACCAATTGTCAGTCCTGGAAGCGACAATGTGGCCATATGGGGTGGACCAACATCTCCCCAAGAGGAGAAGGGACTAGGATTTCCTCCAAGGGGAATTCCTTGGTTGGTAGACTCCATTTTCTCAACCCAAGATCAACGTAGGAAAGGGTAATGAATATTCTGTTTAAAATAAATTTTTAGACGCTTTGACACAACTTGTTTTTTCAGTTTTTAAGAGTCGAGAAAAAACAAAAGATGACTCTAGTCTCCTTCGATTTTTAATGAGCCTGAAGTGACAAGTGCTCAGATGGACCTTTTCCGTTAAGGAGTCTGAAAAGGAACGAAAGGGACTGCTCTGGAGATCTAGGTAGAGGGAGTACCAAACCAATCGCAAAACTACAGAATACTTTTTACGGTACGGCAGTCAATCTTCCCGAATGCTGTGTTCAGTGCATTGCGATCGACAGGGCGGCAGACACGGCTTCCTATGGATAAAGGATTTAAGCCTATAGGGGTCTCCCAAAATATACTCGACGGTACGTGGGAGCACAAGTCCGTACTGGCACTTAACGTCTCAAAGTGGAGGAATCACCCAACCATCAATGTGGACAACAGTTACCAGGCTTTACGACGCCGGAATACGTCTCTAGCCTAGACCTCTAAATGTTGTGCGTTAAGTTCCAAAGCGTTGTTAGATTCATTGAATTTATTTTAAGTTCATCTTTCTTATGAAGTTTGCCTTTTGGGTTCACCACGAGATGTAGATGTAATTCCTAAAATGAAATCTAAAGATGATAAACAAACTTTTATCTCTTTTGTGCAATGAAAATCCTAGCTACTAGGGGAAAAGAAAGACACAATCTTTTCACAAAGAGCAAACAGCACACTGTAAGTGCACTTTCCTAAATCAAGCCAAACAGACTGTCAATATGCAAATGCACATGTGCATGTATTTGTTTTCGACTTTCTTAGTATTGATGCTAAAAAGAAAGTTGATGTACAAATCTGAATTTGCTTTCAAGCGACAAACACAAACAAGCTTCTTTTCGAAATCAAAAGATAAAGACGATTACGACACTTTAAGATTTTGAAATAAATACTCGTTTTTGACCCTAGAAAGTCACAAATTCAGACCAAAGGCAATAGTAAAAGTATAATCGACTATCAACAGTAATCAAACTTTCTCCTATGATCGAAATCGACACTTGCGACAAATCTAAATCAAAGGACGACAATACGACTATTCTACTTTTGCAATGGAAAACTGTAAATGACTCAACAAACACACAAAAACATCTACAGTTCTTTCGTACAAAGGAGGCGGAATAACTGTAAGGAAAAGGGGTTTTAGACAAACATATACTGATCACAAGCTACAAAAATCAGAGACAAAACTGGAAAGAATGAAGCACAAGAACCTCAGCTGCATAGGGCTAGTCTGATCAGCGCACCTGTAACACAGAGAAACTGGATTGCAGTGCAGGTTTCCCTTTCGGGAAGTGCGCTGAAATGCAGGATCTCTTAACAGTACCTGTGCTGGGCTAGAAACGAGAATCTGTCTGGGTTCTAGGTCACGGTTTGCAGTTTAGTCTTTGGTCTTTGGCTGAGTAAAAGCAATCAGTAATGCACAATCAGGGGTAGATCTAAGGAGGGTCTAAGAGCTATCACAAGGGCAATCAGATCGTTTGTGAATCAGCTATTCAAATCATAAACAGATCCAGTGAATGGATTGAAGCAGCAGATGTCTACTTTGCATTTGCTATGGCAAATGCATTTCGAATGCTACTTATAAGTTTATGAAACAAACAACAAAGAGATACACAAACAAACTAATTAGACAATCGTCCCCAGTGGAGTCGCCATTTTGTTACCGGGAAAAGTGTCTATTTAGAACTGCTCTATCCCACTAAGGTGTGACAGCTGCCTTAGAAACAAACAGAGAAAAACTACTTTTGTATTTCCTTTATGAATTAAAGATAGAGGGGGATAGAAAGAACCGACCTGTGTCTTGCGCTAATCCTTTGATCCAATCCCTCTCTTCTTTGACAGCTTCCAGCTACTTGCTCCCTTACTTTCCCAGCTTCACTAAGTACTTGTAAGATCACAGAAGAAGAAAACTATACAAAGACATGGATCTATATTCATAAACAGCTTAGGATCAGATTTAAGCTAACCATACAAATGTAACAAGCATCAATGATACAAAAGCATGGAGGAAAAACTCAAATAGTTTTTATTGATATATAAGAAGATCCAGGAGGAGTTACAACCGATGATTCCTGACCCAGCATCAACCTCCCAACAAAGAAGCCCCTCTTCACCTCCAACAAAGCATAAATCACCCAATACTCTGATATCTATCTCAAAACCAACAACAATTCCTTACAATGTGCAAAATTCCAGCCTCTGGATCTCTGGGATGAGGGATCCATATATAGATGTATGCAAGGAGGATGAGTCAGCTTGTGATTTGATTAGTGTCTTCTCTCTATCAGTTCTTGCTTCCACTTGGAGACTGAAGGCCTCTTACTCATCCTTTGTCAAATTCAGTGAGGCAAGTGTCATAGGAGAAGATTCTGGAAGCTTCCATTGTCTCTCCACCTCGCGGAATGACACTGCCATTTGTCATTTATCACCCAACGCACCCTCATAGTGCATTTAGGTGCGTTGCAACACACCCAGCTAGTGTGTTTAGGTGCTATGCAACGCAGCTAGCCAGTGGAGCAGCTGAAATGATCCTGTTTTGACTTATTCTGAGCAGTTTCTGGTGGAGAACTTTTGGGAGAAGTTGTAATTTGTTGACCTTGTTCCTTTAGGGGTTAGAACAACACTTTTAGGGACTTAGGAGCCCTTGGTTTATGGACATTTCATGTGTGGAGCTGCAAGGCACAAAAATGTCTATAACACTTAGTTTCCTTGCTTTCTTGATCTCCTTGTTTGATTTTCAGGTCCTTTTGCAGCCAATCTCTTTCCACAGCAAGTTAACCAATCAACCATCACAATCTTTCTTTGATCTATGCCCCACAGGTCGCCCAGAGTTCATTTCAAATCGGCCTTAGTTTTTTGCACTTTTCCATAGACTTTCCTCTCTTTACTTGAACAAATCTAACCATCTTTCTCTCTCCTAATCATTCTTGGTGGACCCTAGACACCTTAACACATCATCCTAGTCTTTAGCTACGCTTTCCTCCCACTTTCCTACCTTCAAAACCTCCAAAACTGCTCTCGGCATCCTCCTATAGAACTCTTGTAGATCTCCTACACCCTCCTGTAGATTTTCCTGTAGGCTTCTTTTTGAAGTCTGATTGCGAGAAAAGTCTCTAGAAGGCCACCTGAGCCCTCCTAGGACCCATCCACACCATCCTACACCTCTACAAATCCCAAAGTCGCCCTCCATCACCACCTAATCGCTGCCACAGTCACAATCATATAAATTACACGCATGACAATTTCACATAAAAATATATAAAAATCCAAAAATAAATTTTTGCTCATTTACTTCTAGAAATTTCCTGACTAGATGTTGTTTACTTCCTGAGTAGGTAATGGAATTCATTTCATGTTTCTTCATCTCTCTTTCTGCAAAAGTAGGATTAGTTGGTTAAGTAGGGTTTGCTAGGTTTACTTTACATTTCAATCTTCTTTTCCTTTCTGAAAGTAGAGTAGCCTCCATAGAGTAAGCTTTCCTTTCTTTCATCACACATAGAGCTTCTTCTGGAATTAATAGAAGTTGGCTTGAGCTCCCAGTGATCTTGTGCCTGCTGACCAAGTGATAGTCTGTAGTAAGAACTAGTACTTGTGCATATAACACTGTCACTTCCAAGTTTGTTACGAACTACCAAGTTGATAAAAGTAAAGTAAGAATCCCACGAGTTGCAGCATTATTGCTGAAATACTGGTTCTCACCACCATTTTGGCGCCGTTTCTAGGGAAGCATCAAATTATTTTGTATTTACTGTTTTCTTCTATTTTCTATCGCAACATTCTGCTAAGTGGTTTGTTTCAGCAAAAGTAGAGTAGTTGTTTCTTTTAGGTTCTGCATTTCCCTACTTTCATTTTCAATTCTAAAATTTCTATTTTAGCAAAAGTAGATTAGTCATTTCCTTGCTTTCAGTTCTACATTTCTTTTGCTTTCATTGCCAATTCCACAAATTTCATTTCGGCAAAAGTAGATTAGTCATTTCCTTGCTTTCAGTTCTGCATTTCATTTGCTTTCCTTTTCAATTCTGCAATTTCATTTCAGCAAGTTCATTTCCGTTAGTTTCAATTTGTTTGTTCAATCAATTTCAGTTTTGCAGGTACAAGCAATGAAAAAAACAAAAACAAACCAAAAATATTTCCTTTCATGCCTCGTAGGAACATAGATAATTCAGGAAAATTCTTGCCCAACACCCCCACTGCATCAGATAGCCACCCTTCTCTCTTCTTCGATGGAAGTGATCAAGAAGAACCTTTAGGAGAACAACCAGAGATATTTGAAGAACCTATAGGGGAAGAAGAAGAAGAAGACATCCCTCCTTAGACAATGGCTGAAAACAAAAATGTTGGGGGGAATGGAGAAAGAGTAGAGGGTACCTTTCCCATCCGGGAAGCCAATGGGGACACCAAAATGAAGAATATAAGTCCCTCAACCCTACCTCACTTCCATGGGTTGACTACAGAAGATCCTGACACCTTCTTGTTTGAGTTTTCTGTAATCTATCGAACCTATGACCATGCAGAAGATGACCAAAAGTTGAAACTATTTCCTTCTACTCTCAAGGATGCAGCATTGCACTGGTTCATGGGGTTTACCTGGCAATAGCATCACAATTTGGGCTCAGATGCAGTAGGCCTTTAATAACAAATACTATGACTACTGTAGGTCAAAAGATACCAAGGAAGAAATTCGGATGACCATGGGAAGTGATGAATCCTTGGAGATAATGAAGAGAGTTTCCAACTTAGTTACAAAAGGGCCAATTATACACTTGACCCTAAATCTCTAAAGTTGGTCCTGCTCAGGGGAATTCTAGAAGACCTTCTAGACACCCTCCATTTACTGGCCGAGGGGGACATCTACCAACTACCTTATGAGGACATAAAGACTGTCTTTAGAAACCATTCTAGAGCAGCCAAAAAGAGAGGTAGGGGGAGTCAACCCATAGCCAATACCTCCTCATCCAATTCATCCATCAAAGGTGAATTGGGAAACATGCTTGAAGACTTTAAGAGTGAGATGCTACAGACTCTTGCCATGCAAATGGATACCTTGCATATCAAAAGGAAACACGAGGAAGCAGAGAGGGCTTTGGCCATTTTTTTCCCTAGGTGCACCAGGAGGTATCCTATGAATGAATGTCCATTGAACTCCATAGAGGTTTGTTTAGCCTGTGAAGAAGATCATTCTATAGATAAGTGCCCTTCCTTGGCCAGACTTAAAACTGTATACTAGGGGTCAGAAGGAGCCACTAAACCACTCTATTTCATGAACCAAAGGAGACCACCTGGACCTAGACCATACCAGTAGGGGATGCAAGGGACATCTCAGGCATACTACAACCCCAACCAAGTCACTCCCATACCTTCTTGGGGCCCTCCTACTCATCCTTCCTAGTCCATTCCTCCTCCTTGGTCCTATCCATCTTAATATCATGCCCAATCGGCCGCTCATTCATTTCAATCCTATGTTCAACCACAACCTCATTGGAATGCAACTCATCAGGGGTGAAGGCCCCAATAAAACTCTCCTCCCACTCTTTTTCCTCGACCACCTACTCAACCACAACCATTGCCTACTTCTCCACCAAGGCAACCCCAAATGCTCGCCCAGCCGAACCCGAACCCGAACAACAGATAAGCTCAACAAGTATATAGTGGGGAACCATCATGCCCAACTTATGTTGTGGAGATTCAGGAGATTAACCTGCAATTTGGGAAGGTTCTCCTAGATATCTAGCCTCCCTCTAAGGAGGTTGAGGGAGATAAAGAGGAAAGTGAACCTAAAGCAATTGAACCCTTTCCTGAGAGACTATCTGAGACAACACAACCCACCCCATAAGAAGCTAAACTTTTGGGAGAATTGAAACAATTATGTGGAAAGATACCACTTCTTTAAGCCATAAAAGATGTTCCTATATACAATTGGTTGATCAAAGGGAAGTGCTTTAGGCATCCAGGCAGGTGCAAGAGAGATGCCCCAACCATCAATGTCATAGGACAACTATCTGACCTGATGTTGGGGCAGGTAATCTGTCTAAAATACTGGACCCTGGAAGCCCAGTAGTTGATGTCCACATCAATGGCACCATGATCCCACACACCTTGATTGATCTAAGAGCTACCATTAATGTGATTACAAAGGACACCATGCTCAAACTTAACCTCCAGTGCTCCTTGATGAAGACCATGACAGTACTGCAACTAGCACCATGACCCCTGAGGGGATTGTGGAAGATGTGATGTTCTCCATTGATTCTTGGGAGTACCCTACTGATTTCTTAGTTCTCTAGCCGAAGGCAAAGCTCACTGGGTATCCTCTCATCTTGGGAAGACCCTGGTTGGCTACTGCCAATGCCTATATCGGTTGTCGGGCTGGGAACATGATCATCAAGAATGGGCATATGTCCAAGCAGTTGGTCCTATACCCTCCTGCCAAACCCTTGCTAGAACATGATCTACCTCTCTGGTTGGAGGAGGAAGATGAGGATAAAGTCTATTCTGCACCACTTTTTACATTAGAAACTGCCATGGGGGAGAACCTCAAGATGAGGATGATATCATTGAAAATTTAATTTAGAATCCACCCCCCAGTACCTTGCCATTAAAGGACATAGTGAAAGAAACCCAAAACAATCCCTTAATTGATCTCTGTATGGCCGAACCGACCTCTCTCCATGTTAAGAATATAGAGTTCAACCCAAAAAGAACCTTGAAAATCAATTCATCCCTATCCACTCCCCAGGATAAGGAGTTGTGCAACTTATTGAGAAAACATTTAGATGCCTTCGCCTAGAGTTGTAAGGAGATGAAAGGAGTGCACCCTTCAGTATGTATTAATCATATATACATTAAGGAAGATTGCAAACTAGTCAGGTAGCCTCAAAGGAGGATTAATCCAGCTCTTAAAGACATTGTTAAGGAAGATTTGCAAAAATTACTTGATGCAGGATTCATTTACTCCATCTCTAACAACGAATGAGTCTCTCCTTTGGTGCTAGTACCAAAGAAAAATGGTAAGTGGAGAATCTATGTCGATTATTGGGAATTGAACAAAGCCACTAAAAAGGACCATTTTCCTTTGCCTTTCGTAGATCAAGTGTTAGATGGTCTGGCAGGGAAAAAGTTTTTCTCCTTCCTAGATGGGTTTAGCGAGTACAATCAGATTCAAATCAGCCCAGAGGACCAAGAAAAGACCACTTTCAGTTGTCCTTGGGGTACCTTTTCATATCGAGTCCTTCCTTTTGGTTTGTGCAATGCTCCAGCCACTTTCCAGAGAGCAGTATTGAGTATATTTTTTGAACTGGTTCATCATGCAGTGGAAATATATATGGATGATTTCACTCCTTATGGTTCTAACTTTCAGGAAGATTTATCTAACATTGGAAAAGTCTTGGACAAGTGTATTGAAATGAACCTGTCCCTCATTCCGAAAAAATATGAATTTTTGATGACTGAAGGGACCGTTCTAGGTCATGGAATATCTCAACAAGGACTATAGGTGGATCCCAACAAAGTTGCCATCATCCAAAGGGTCCCACCTCCTCAAAAGGTGAGAGATGTCAGAATTTTTCTAGGCTTAGCTATATATTATAGAAGATTCATTAAATATTTCAGTAAGTTAGCCTCTCCGTTGTTTGGTCTTTTAGGAAAAGATGTTGAATTTATATGGACCGAAAGCTGTCAAGAAGCCCTAGATACCTTGAAAAGCAAACTTGTGACTGCCCCAATTTTTAGAGGCCCAAACTGGGCCCTACCTTTCCACATTCACACAGATGCCTTGAACAAATAAATAAGAGTAGCCTTAGGAAAAATCGATGAAAAATTACCTTATGCCATATACTTTATAAGAAAAATTTGTCAAAGGCAGAGTTAAACTACACAGTGACTGAAAAGGAACTCCTAACTATGGTGCATTCCTTAAATAAATTCAGCCATTATATCACAAGCTATCAAACCTTTGTACACACTGATCATGCTGCAATTAGATATTTAATGAACAAACCAGATGTAAATGCTCGCATTATTAGATGGTTGCTTTTATTGCAGCAGTTTGATTTGACCATTATTGATAAGCCTAGTAAAGAAAATTTTGTTGCTCACTTTTTGTCAAGAGTAAATTTGCCTACATATGAAGAAGGAATGGTGGATGATCAAATTCTAGATGAACACTTGTTTTCTATCTTAGTACTCTCTCCATTGTTTGGTGATATAGCAAACTACTTGGTTTCAGCATAGTTTCCACCACACCTATCCTCAAAGGAGAAGAGCAAGATCATGAGGAAAAGCACACCTTTCACCTGGATTGCGGGCAATCTTTTCAAACTTGGCCCAGATTAGATCTTGAGAAGATGTGTTAGGGAGGAGGAAGTCTTTGACATTCTCTTAACCTATCATGACGGGCCTTGTGGAGGCCATTTTGCAGCAAAGAGGACTGCCTTTAAAATATTGCAAGCAGGCTACTATTGGCCCACTCTTCATTAAGATGTGAGGAGGTATACCAGCCAATGTAATCGGTGTCAAAGGATGGGGAAACCTACTCCAAAGGATGAGATGCCCATGCAACCTCATGTGACCTTTGAGCCATTTGAGAAGTGGGGCATGGACTTTGTGGGTCCTATCAACCCTCCTTCAAAACAGAAGCAGTACATCATTGTGTGCACCGATTACCTAACAAAGTGGGAAAAAAAAAAGCAATCAAAGCAACAACAGAGGAAAACGTAGCTGAGTTTTTAAGAGAAAACATATTCTACAAGTTCGGGTATCCAAGAGAATTAGTCACAGATCAAGGCAGTCAGTTCACTTCCAATTTGATTGAAGACCTTCTCACACATCACAAAATCAAGCGCAGGACTTCCACCCCTCCTCTAAGGATATTCTTGAATGCCTTCATGAAAAATTTTCGAAGCTGGAGGAAAATAGGAAAAAAGCTTCCTAGATCAATATAAGGGCAATTAGAGAGTCGACCCATCTGGCTCCAAGATGGTGATGACAATACATAATATTTTCATAGAGTGGAAAATCATAGGAAGACCATTAACACAACATGGGGAATCACTTGTCCCTTCAAGTCTCTCACCACTTCCTTCTCTAACATAGTGAGAGAAGGCTGCTAATACATAAAACAATATTTACAAACAAGAAGAATGGGCCACAATTGAATATATTCTTTCTGTAGCAAGAAATTTTCCAAGATTCATAGATGAGGAGGAAAATGTAACCCTCATGTATTATATCACAAAGAATGAGTTGGAAAAAGATCTTCATAGTTGAAAAAGATCAAATTCTAGACCTCGATAGGCTCCCTATTGAATTCTACATCAAATTCTTGGAATTTATTTGAGATGAACTTCTATCTGTCATTGAATACTCTATATATTCTAGGTAGGTGTTGGCACCATTCAATTCCACCTTATCCATTTTCCCAGGTCCGATAATATTAAATATTTCAACCATTTTAGGCCCATATCCCTTTGCAATGCAATTTACAAAATCATCTCCAAGATTATAACCCTACATCTAAAGGATATCCTTTCTCAACATATCTCTACTGAAGAATTTGGCTTCCTCACTAACATAAAAATTCATGAAGCTATTGGTTTAGCTTAGGATCCCTTCCACTCTATCCACTCCCTAAAACAAATGGCTCTGGTCCTCAAGGTTTACCTCTGAAAATTCTTTGACAAAGTAAATTGGATTTACTTACTTCTTTTGATCCACCCAAGCTTCTCCCACTCCTTTGTCACACATTGGGTTTTGAATTACATCTCCACCTCTTCCTTTCCCATTCTTATCAACATGACCACTTCTCCCCTTTTCCATGATGAACCACCATTAAGGTTGACCCCTCTCCCCTCTCCTTTTTATTCTTATAACAGAAGGCCTCAGTAGGTTTCTATCTGAAGTAATACAAAATGGTAGCTTCAAAGGTGTTCGTATCTATCAAAATTGTTTTCTCTCACACCTTCTCTTCATTAGTGATATCCTTATCTTCTTCGATTGAGGATTACCGCACATCATGGATCTAAATTCCATCCTATATCTCTTCATCTGAGGCACGGGGATGTAAATAAATAACCAAAATTATTCCATTTATATATGTGATATAACATAGGATGAAATAACCTCCATTAAAGACATTTTAGCAACTCCTCTAAAATATATTGGTCAAGGTTTCAAATATCTTAGTTTTATTCTTAAACCTTGCAGGTATCACAAGAAGTATTAGACCTATTAGACAAAATTGAAAAAAGAATCAAACTCTAGAGTAACAAAAGGATCTTTAGAGCGGGGTTCCTTATCTTATGCAAGTTTATAATCGAAGCCATCTCAGTCTATTGGGCTTCCCTGACTTAGATCCCATGAGGATTTTGAAAAATATATAGTATTTCTTTGTCTATTTCCTTTGGTTTAGAAAGGAAGAAAAGTGAACTTCATGCTCACTACCTGGAAATATATTTCTCTTCCAAAATCCTCTAGTGGATGGGGGATAAAACTCCCAAAATGTTCTCAAGCATTGGAAAAAAAAATGTGTGTGGTGTCTCATCCAAAGGACTGAGCTATAATCAAGTCATGGTCGAAAAATACATAAGGCCTTTATCTACGCTATGCTAGATACACTCTCCTCAAAAACCTCGCTAGAATGCCTCTATTGCTTAGAAATGTATCCTAAAGGATTTCCCTATTATTGGTGACCACCTTTGCTGGAAGGTGGGTAATAGAATAAATTCTTTATTGGGAAGGTATCCATGGATTAGTAGTCTACATTGGTATTGACTCCATGAGCCTATGATACAAATCTTTGCTAATCAAATGATATTCTCTTTAGCCCATGCCTCTATCCAACCTTCATCTTTGGGTTCACAATCTTGGATATCGACCACATTTCTCAAACTTGAAGGAGAGGATGCATATGCCTCGTAAAATTGTATCAAAGCTCTAAAATTTGTAAATGTTACGGTAACACCCTCATCCCACATCTACCCAAGTAACCAGCCAGCTAGGGTAAACATGCAACAAGAGGAAACTATAATGGGATTCAACCTCCTAGGTGACCTTAAGGAAGTGGAATCGATGGAAACACATTACAAAGACCTTCCACATAAGCAATAGAACTCCTAAGAGCCATTCCAACCACTTAGGTAACCAACCCTTGAGAGAAACTGAAGTTTTAGACCATTAAATCCCTGGACACTCCCTTTATATTGACATGCATGCATCTAGGAGGCTCCAGACACTCCCACAACATGGGTATGCATGTGTCTAGGGATTTTTATCCTTAGATATGTGCCTGTGACTCCTAGATTTGTGCCACTTTTTCAGGTCCAGAGCCCAGGTCACTACCCAGAACTTAATGACACGTTTAGAATTGAAAGATAACAAAAAAATAATGATACAAACGCAAATACTTGAATAAGGACTTGATTGGACCCCCAGTAGCCATAACAGGAATTTCGTAAAACATGTCATAAATATGTAATCTACAGGTTTAAACAACATATCTAAACATAAGGGTCTCATACTTATCTGAGAATCACTAAGAAGCATTGTTCCCTTATATAATTAGTTGCATTATCATCTCTTAGGTCATAGATATCTTTTTTATTCATTTACAAATCAAAACATGAGGAGAGCCATACCTCATAGTTGTCATAATACATTCTTATAACTAGAATAATAACAATAGAAATATAGGGGATATATTAGCCATAGAATCCACATATAAACCAATACATTTGCACATGAGATACCAAGGAAAGAACCTCTTATTAATGAATGTAAAAGCCAAACCAGGATGGGACTACCATGTTCCACCCAACCATAGAATGGATGAGCCAAATCTCTCTTCATCCATTCACCCTTGTGCCATATTTGAAGCATGAATGTGGGACTCAAACAAAAAAGGACCAACCAGGGCATCTCGAGGCTAAACCACCTCACCCTAATTAATAGAAAACATGATTTACCACAATCCACTCTGGATCACCAGGCCAACACAATAAACATGTAATAAAAGACTTTACCATGATCTACACCATATCACTAGGTCAAAACAAGCATGGATGCCACCATATTTCTCCACCTACATCGTGAGGAGTTTTCTTGTCTCCTATTCATAATCTGATCCAAGGATCAATAGGACCTAAACCGAGATTCAACCCTTTCTTCTTTACTATATATCCCCCCATTCACTGACAAGGATTCCTAGGCATAATCAAGGGAAACCACCTCTAGGCTTTACCGTATATCCTGCCATTAAACAATTGAGGATTCCTAGGCCGACCAAGGCACACTGTACCTAGATTTATTGTAACCCACAGTCTGATTCAAGGGTCAATAGGCCATTGGATTTACCGCAATCCATATTTCAGTTAAAGGATCATAAGTCCATGTGTTATTTCTTTCAACGATCCACCTCGATCAACTTGGAATCCATCCATCAATCCAGCTCAACCAAAACATTAGAACCACATCACACCATGACTATCGAGAAAAGGAAAGGCGAAGATGAAAAAATTATCACACCTACGAAAACCCATGCCATAACAAGAAAGAACCACATGAAATACCATGCATTCCAAATCTAGAAAGGAAAACACACATGCAAATCGATACCTGCAAAGAATCTTGTTGTAGCTACTTGATCCCTCTCTTCCTTGCTTACTCCTTCCTTCCTCTTGCCTTCTTACCCTTTCTTGATCTAATGCCAAAGTGCTCCAAGAAAACTCTAAGTGCCCGAGAGAGAGAGAGAGAGAGAGAGAGAGAGAGAGAGAGAGAATAACGAGAGAGCTCCAAAATGAACCGATAAAAGGTACCAACTGATCCTAAGAAACCCTTTTATACATTAAGCCTCTATTTTATTCATTTTCCATTATTTTCCTTCAATTTCCTCCTCACATGCAACCTGTGACCTTTCACCTTCCTTTGCTCCTAATATCCATTATTTTCATAAATAAATGTGCCAAAAATGCCATTTTTCCTTTCCAAAGCCTTAGCCATTCCTTTTCCAGTTTCCTTAGCAATAATAAACTAAATGAACACCCACAATAGGATGTTTTTCCAAACATTAATCTTGGAATAAGTGTCACATGAACTGTGGTTATTATTTTTCCTTTATTAACTTTTATTACATGGCATTTCACAAAGGTTGTTACAGAACTCTCCCCCATTCGGGACACCGTCGTCGGTGTTCAACCAAACCTATATCTCAGCAAAACCACTAAAAATAAAACATACTACCAATGGAGCTTTATAACATAGCTCGATGTAGTATTTACAATGATCCCCCTACTGAAAAGAAAACCAACATGAAAAAATAACAAAATGACAACTATAATGACATGACACCCATACTGCTTATTGGAGCTTTATAACTTAGCTAATGGTGGTATTTACATCCACATAATATGTACATATATCAAAGCATCACACCAAAACATATGCCAAAACATATACCAAACATTATACCAACACTACTTTGCTTCAATTGGCAAACAATGAAGCTTACATAGCCGGCATTTGATCCGTTATCTCCCATGTAGCTTCATTGGGCCCAAAGTGCTTCCACAACACTTTAACCTTCTCGATTTCTCGGTTCCAAATCATGAACACCTTTCTATGGAATATAAACTAAGGTTCTAGCTGGAATTCTCCATCTGGCTCCACCTACAATACATATTAGTCAATCACATGATCAACATCTTTAACATACTTCTTAAGAAATGACACATGGAAAACATCATGGAATTTTACTATTGGAGGAAGTCTAAGTTGGTAGGATACTAGTCCAATACTCTTACTAGCCTTGAAAGGTCCACAAAACTGGGGTTACATCTTGGCACATGATCCAATCTGCAAGGAGCTCTTCTTCGGTTTGATGTGTAAGTACACCTGTTGCCCAACCTAGAACTCATTGAACAACCTATTTTGATCTGCATAACACTTCTGCCTATCCTATGCCACTTTCAAATTCTCGATTACCTAAATTTTCCACTCCATGTCTGACACAATCTTCTTTAGGACTCCATGTAGTTTGACCATGTCCCTATTGAAGACCCATGATACAACACTAGCTGGGAGTGTAGACTTCACTAGAATAAAGTGCACAACCTTTGTCAACCTACTGACCACAACCATGATGGAATTATGATGTCTCATTGTCATCGAAAAACATGTGATAAATTCCATTGAAATGACCTCCATTTCCAATCTGGAATCGCAATTGGTTGTAGCAGTTGTGGGGCTTCAAAATTGACACATTTTCTTACCGTGTTTCCTTATCTTTTCATTAGTTTTATGAGTATTTTATGTATATAATATGGTAATTTTTTGTATTGTGAAATTTAGAAAGTAGTTAATTTTTAAGTTATGGTATGTTCTATGCTTATAACAATTTACTTCTTTTTCTTATTATATTCCACAAATTAGAAATCACATGTACATAAAGTAAAGTGCAGATAGAACATTAAACAATCGACAGAAAACAAGCCAAGACAAGAGACACAAGATGTGGCAGATAGCCAAGGAAAAACCCCACAATGTGTGGGAAAACCATTTGATCAAATATTCTTTTATCTTCAATAATTAAACAGAGAGAAATAGTACAATAAATCTGATTTATATCAGCAATAGAAAACCCTAGATCAGTAGCATCAGCATTAGCGACATCATCATCAAAACTAGGGCAGTTGATATCTCACAAACCGACTGTTGGATCGGCTTGATTCCACCACCAAAAGTTGTGGCTTTCAGAGGAGGTTCAGATGAACCTACAATGCAGTTCAGATGAGGAGATATTTTGGTCCACGTAGGTCAAACTTCACTTCTGCAGTTGCAGCTTCCGTTTCAGCAGCTTCCTTCAAACTAGGACAATCGATATCTTGCAAACTGTCCGTCGGATCGACTTGATTCCACCACCAAAAGTTGCAACTTTCAAAGGAGGTTTAGATGAACCTATAGCACAGTTTAGATGAGGAGATATTCTAGTCCACACAGGTCAAACTTCACTTCTGTAGTTGCAGCTTCAGTTTCAGCAACTTCCTTCAAACTAGGGCTGTTGATATCTCACAAACCGTCCATCAGATTGACTTGATTCCACCACCAAAAGTTGCGACTTTTAGAGGTGTTTCAGATGAACCTACAACATAGTTTATATGAGGAGATATTCTAGCACACATAGGTCAAAATTCACTTCTGCAGTTGCGGCTTCAGTTTCAACAGCTTCTGGCTTCACATGTGTGAGAGAGAGACCCTTTTCTGCGCAGTAGAGAAGAGACTCTTTTCTACACAGTAGAGAGAGAGAGAGAGATGTGATGAGATGAGTGAGTGAAAATGAGGAAAAGTCCTCTTGTATTTATACACAACTGATGATGTTTGAATAGATGTGACTGTTGGGCTTCTGAGCCTACATGAGTTGTAGTTCGGCTTGATAATAATTCCATAATCAAAATAAATTCATATCTCCATGAATACTTATTGGAGTCGGATGATCTTTAGATCAATACTACACCTCTCGACAAGAGGAATCTAATGAAAATATTATCAGCCATGAATAACATGACCCACACGAAGTTTGGCCGTAGTTTCCAATTTTAACTTTAATAAAGTGTTTCATCATTTTGTTCTCTAAATGAAATGATTTAACCATGAAAAGGTGAGTTACACTTACAATTTGAAATGATAACTTATAGGGATTTTGATAAGCAGTTGTTGTTCCCTAGATCGCTGGACAAGAACGAGTTACAGAGATCTGCTTCGGTTTATTGTGACCTGGATAAGTGAGATTAACAATCATCATGGAATGATCAACGGTGAATGAGATTCTTTCCATCTATTCCGACGAAACTTAAGAGATTTTGTAACTCGAATTGAGCATCCTAAGAATATTTAGATTCTTAGGATCGCTCCTTTATTTTTAATGATAGACTTGGTTGTAATTATAAAAATGAGGAACAAAGCCTCAGTGAAAAAAGGAAGATTTTTAGTGTCATTCTCATACTTATGCTCCAAGTTTTTACAGACGGTGTAATATTGTTGTTGATTAATATAATGGAGACTTACATGACTTAGCTTTAACTCTTGCACTGATTTTGCTCTAAGGAGATTGAATTCCAGTGATCGTGAGCCCAATCCTGGAGTGACTACTTCCCTCTTTGTATTATGAAATTTACATATCATATTTTTCGTTCTTGTTTTTTAATTATTCGATTTCCTTCCATAATTGATCATTGTTACTAAATTTTTCATTACAACGATATTTGCTACAATAGTTTGAGTGAATATCATTAGAATTAGGTTTATGATAGTTGATCTTTTGAAGCGTTATTTATTCTATCCCTTCCTATGACTGATAATTAATTGTTAAGAACAAGGTTTGATATTTATTTCAGTATATTTTTTTCTAATCAAGCATTTTGTTTCTTTCTTGTAGTTGCAGTTTCTTAGGAAACGACTTGTAAATAGTAGAATTGTTTTTAGAAGGTTTAATTCTTGCATTATATTAAATAAGATTTTGATTGTTTGAATTTATGAATTTGTGAGTAAATATGTTGCTTTTGGAAATCCTAGCTGGTTTTATTATGTTTTCATGCATTTCCCTTTCAATAGGACTAGAAAAATTAGGTTACATAAACACTATTCTTTGCACATACAGGGTGTACAACCTTGAAATAACTAGACGAGTTCCTAGTTGATAATTTAATGTTTAAATTTATGTTGGTCTTTTTAAAGAAAAACTAAGTAACCCAACATTTTTGCACCATTGCCGGGGAGGTTTTCAAAGAATTGTTAGGTGTATACCTATAGGGTTGGGTATTAAAGGAAAAAGCTAAGAACCTGCGCAGACACCAAGTAAAAATATTTTTCCAATGCCTACCATCAGCTGATACTTTTAGAATTGTTTAGTGTGCATGAATAGGAAAAAGCATAGGACCATAAATCAAGAAGTTATAAATTCAAAACCTATTTCACAAACCACCAAAAATCAAGGTCTCTTTGTCCTTAGAAGAAATACCTTTATAGATGAATCATTTGCCATTCAGAATCTCAAGCGTTGGTAGTTCCCTGAACAACATATGGGAAGGGTTCTACTGTTGCCTCTCAAGTGGCAGGATAATTATCTACAACTCACTCTGAGATTCACAATAATACTGTGAGGTCTAAGTAGAGTTTCCAAAATAAATTTACTAATAATCCCAGTCCTTCCAATAAAAGAGATGGGAATTCTTGTAAGCGGAGAGAGGGACGAGGTGAAACAAGTGAGCCACAACTACAATATTATGAATTTATAGCAAAACCTATTGCAAAGGGAGAGTTTGAAATTCCTGATATGAATAGCATTGTAAGAACTACTCAGAACCCAGAACTTAGCCAAAAAATTGTTCTTTGGATAATATCCCCTAAGCACGAAATACCTCAGGATTACTAGAAAAATTGTGACCAAATGGAAAATGCAACACTAAGAACATAGACTTCGGCCATAGAATTCCCTATTGTTGATCCGCAGGCTAATGCCCCAATGAAAGCTATCCCATTACAAAACATTCCAAATTTTCATGGAATGGCTTCTGAGGATCTTGACAGATTTATATTTGAATTTGATGTCTTATGCCAAGGTTATGACTATACCACTAATCCTAAAAAACTGAAATTGTTTCCTTCCAATTTAAAGGGAGAGACTTTACGTGGGTCAATGGGATTAGGGGGAGGCACCATAAATTTGTTGGACCATATGAAAAATTCTTTCCTTCCTCACTAAATATCACAACTATTCTCAATCTAGGGAACTGAAAGAAGAAATATTTAAAATTATGTCTAAAGAGGATGAGACCTTTGAAGAATATGTCGAAAGATTCCAATATAACCTCCAAATATTACCTTATACCACTCTACCTAGACAAATCCTAAAAATTTCTTTGATTAGAGGAATGGAACATGAATGGATAGAGACACTTAATTTAATGGGAAAAGGTGATATTTCTAAAGAATAATATGATTACATTGTAAATTTATGTATCAGGTTTTCACGAGGAAGTACACAAACAAAATCCAGAGTTTGGGACCCCCTTAATAGAACTAACAAAACTACAGGAGGAGGGGTGACTCGCCTAGAAAATGGTAATCTCCTAGAATACTTTGTATCTGATATTTTGAGTACATTAACTACATAACTGAATGTCCTGCAAGTGAAATAAAAACACATAGAAGTAGAATAGGCTTTAGCCATTTTTTTCCCTCGCTTTCGAAATAAGCATATCCATAAAGAGTGCTTGCTAGACATAGTCAAAATATGTGCCATATTTTCCAAAGATCACTCCACATAATGATTTCCCTCACTCCCAAGACTAGAAGTTATGTTCAAGGAGGCAAAGAAAGATCTTGTGCCAGCATACTTTATGGAGGAACAACGATAATGGAAATCACGTCCTCCAGATATGATCCAAGATCTTGCTTTGTTTTATTCTGGATAGTATACCCAACAACAGATCTTGGATCAAAGTGGCAACAACCTTCTAATACATCATGGAAATCCTCGTCATACTCTACACCGCCATGGGAAAACCAATAGTTTTCTAGGCCCTCGTGGCCTAATCAACAATATTCTACACCCCCATGGAAAAATTCCTCAAACAACCTATACTTGTCCCATTAGGAAACATTCTGCACAAAGGGACCAATGTGGTCTCAGATTTGGCAACACCCTACAGGACCAGTTAATCCATGTTTTGGGTCATTACCTTAGTCACAAGAACCATTACAAACTCCTCTCTAATTACCCCCAAATTTTCCACCTCCATTGCATCCTTAGCTACCTACCGAGCTAAATCCTAATCCTAACAATATACTAGTCCAGTATTCGGAAATTGTCGAAAATATGTAGTATGACTCCACCTCCTTCGAATGTAATGAGCTACAATTAAGATCTAGATGAATGATATTCCTATAATATTATATAGGAAAATAAGGATAGGTAGACAACAAAAACATTACCGAAGAGAAACCCTTCACATAACACTCTCCATCACCCGTAGTTATCACTAAAACCAAAACACCTAAAAAATTAGCGAAACAACAAGAGTTCACTACAACTACATATGTTATTCCACCATACCCTGAGAGACATACTGTAATTAAACCACTAGTTTATTCTTATTTTGATCAGGTATGGGAATTGAGAAATTTATGTAATACAATTTCTCTCCTCTAGGCTATCCGAGACGTTCCAATTTATGCCAAAACTATTAAAGAATTGCTAGTTAAGAAGCTTGGAAGAAAACTAGAAGACCGTCCTACAATCCATGTGTTAGGAACACTTTCTGACCTTATCCTACGGAAGAAAGTACCTGTTAAGTATGATTATCTTGGAAACCTAGTAGTTACCATTCAAATCCAGGGGCATAACTTGCCAAACACCCATGTGGACTTAGGAGCTGCAATAAATATCTTGACTGTAGAAACTTGTGGGATCCTTAGGATTACAACATTTAAACCAACCACCATTATATCGGAATTGGCTGATAGAGAAATAGTCACACTAGAAGGCACTCTGGAAGACATTATAATCTCTATGGATTCTTGGGAATATCCAGTTGACTTCCCAGTTATCAACCCTAGAAATTGGTTGGATGGACATCCTATGAAACTACGAAGGCCATGGTTGGCAACTACATATCCGAATAGGAAACATGACAATTGCAAAAGGGACTGCTATTAAAATCCTCATCCTATATCCACTCACCAGACCAAGCCTATCAATTAATAATTATCACCTGTCTCCTCCAAAATATCAGGAAGAAACTTTGCTTCCTCCTCTTACTTTAGATGAAGCACTTACTTTAAAAGGTAGACTGAGGATGATGTGATTAGTGGTTTTATTAACTAGCCATCTACTACTGGAAATACAGCGTGCCAAATGTTAAAAGTAATGTTCGATAATGAGGCCCAGGGAGATCCATTGGATGTTCCAAATCATGATCATATACCCACAACTATGGTTCATAACAATACTACCATTGAAATTGAACCTAGGAATACTTTGAACATCAATGCTAATATGGATGAACTACATCGTGAAAAATTGATTCGGGTCCTCCATAAATATAAGCAGGCCTTTGCTTGGGAGTATTCTGATATGAAAGGAATTAACCCTGAATTATGTAAATATCATATTTACATTGAGAAATATTCTGATGCCATTCACCAATCACAAAGAAGATAAAATTCACACTTTAGGGACATAGTAAAATAGGAGTTGAAAAAGCTTCTTGATGTTAATTTTGTATATCCTATTTTTGACAGTTAGTGGGTTTCACCTTTGGTTGTGGTTCCTAAGAAAAATGGAAAATGGAGAATTGTGTGGATTACATGGAATTGAATAAAGCTACACAAAAATATCATTTCCCTCTTCCATTTGTAGATTAGTTCCTTGATACTCTTGCCGGGAATAATGTTTTTTCTTTCCTTGATGGTTTCAGTGGATACAATCAAATCCAAACTGCTCTTGAAGATCAAGACAAAACCACATTTACCTGTCCATGGGGAACCTTTGCATACAGATTTTTACCACTTGGACTTTGTAATTCACCAACAATGTGATTGTATGTTCACATGTTGTGGCTAACAAGAGATGAATTTCATTGACCTAAGTGGTCAAAGTCAATTCTTAGTAGAGACGGTTGGATCTCTAAAAAATGATCCTTCCTCCAATTATTGTAACAATTAGAATATTTTATTATTTTTAGAATAGGAGATAAGTTTTTAGTATAGGTGTGTATCATAGCTTGAGAATAGGGATTTAATGGTTGAGTTGATAAAAATAGAGATTGAGTTGTCAATGCAGTTAGGATAGGATTTGATTCATAAAAGAGGAAAGAATGTAATGATAGAGAGATGAGATGATTGAGAATAGAGTGAGTAAATGAAAGTTTGAGTGACAGAGATAGGGTTTGAGATTGAAACAGATGTCGGACAAACTATTCTAATCGAGCCGAGAGGGCCAAGGCTCTGTAATTTCCATTTTGTTGAATAATTTATTGAAGTGTGGTGTGGATTCACTCTTCAGGTGCACAAATTCATTTATAGCTGTGTATTGGTATTCTGGACCCTATTCAGGTATTTTTCTCTGTTCATACATTTTATTGAAAATCACAGTCGATTAATATTAATGATTAATATTGAGCTTAAGCATTAAACTTTCCTCAAGCATCTTTATTAAGATTGTGAATTAAGCACATGCTAGATTCGATAAGTGGGAAGTGGTATCTCACATGCCCTAAAGGCAATAAGCGGTATTCCTAAATTTCACACAATTAGCCTAAGTCGGTAACACGTCGTATATGAAAACCGCTTTTCTCGTGTGCTCGTGACCTGATATCGATCGTGCAATAATTCATGTGAGATTTCACGATATCCATTCAATTGGATAGGTCACATCAACAGTGGAGATCGTTCGGGCTAGTTGGCGAGTGGATGACGCGATATCCGTTGGATATGAAGGAGTGAAATCAATGACGTGGATTGAAGTGCCTGACAAAGGGAAAATTCAAAGAAGGACTGACGGTGATTGGTCAAGTAAGCGAGACCCTCAAGAAAAATCCACATACATTATCCGTCAATGCGGAACTGATTGGTTACAAAGTTAACTAGTAGTCTGATTCCAAACTACCACCTCATTTTCGTCAACTTCCTATGTCATTTTGGTATCAGAGCACAAAGATTAAGTTTCTCTATAGTAAACATGCCACCGAGGAGAGAAGCAGGCATAGGTCGGGGGAGACCTATAGCAAATGTAGTTCTACTAGATGTGATCCAAAATCTGCGTACAAGGATGGAGATAACAGAGACTTCTCTGAGGAGAGCACCTGATGAAGGAGATGTCAGTGCTGTAGAAGAATATTCTAACGAAGAAGAAGAGGATGAAAGTGAAGCTACCAAAGTTATCAAGATATTGGCCAAAGAAAGTGGAAGACCAAAGGTGGAAATACCTTTGTATGATGATAATCTCAATGTAGAAGATTTGGTGGACTGGATTAGTTCATTAGACAAGTATTTTGACTATGAGGAGGTTGATGATAAAAACAAGGTGAAATTTGCAGTTACCAGATTGAAGGGTCATGTAGTTATCTAGTGGGATGAATTACAAACATCCAGAGCAAGAAAAGGGAAGTCCAAGCTCAAACAATGGGATAAAATGGTGAGTAGATTGAAAGCTAAATTTATGCCAAAAGATTATCAGTTAAATATTTTCAGACAATTACAAAATTTGAGGCAAAAAGGAATGACTGTCAAAGAATACACATAAGAGTTTTATAAGATGAGCATTAGAGTAGGACATGCAGAGGATGATGTAGAAAATGTAGCCAGGTACATCAATGGCTTGAGATATGAAATACAGGATGAAATCAACCTGTTGAGTCTGAAGACAATTGAAGATGCCTATCAAGCAACATTGAAGGAAGAAGAGAAGATGTTGAGGAAGAAAAATCATAGGAATAAAGGAAAAGGTTTAGCAAGAGGTAGAGGAACTACGAGATCAAGATTTCAGCACCCTCAGGGTGAAGCAGGAGGTTCAAGTTGTAGACCAGCACAGATAGGAGAATTTATTAGAGGAAGATTTGTAGCCAGAGGAAGAGGCCGAGCAAGAGAAATTCGGTGTTACACGTGGAGAATGGGGACATGGATCATGGGACTGTCCTCATAATAAAGTATCAAATTAGAGGAATGTGAATGTAGTTGAGGCAAGGGAAGAAAAACCTCAAATTGCAAACAAGGAAGAATCACCTGAAGTAGGAGAATCCTTGTAGTTGAAAAGGTTTTTCCTTAAGGCAGAGAAAGAGATGGGAGAACCAACTCAAAGAAGGAGTTTATTTAGAACTACATGAAAGTCCAAAGGAAAATGTTGTAAAGTAATAATTGATAGTGCAAGCACCGATAACCTTATTTCTATAGAAATGATGGGGAAGTTAGGACTAGTGAAAATAGTACACCCTACTCCTTACAAAGTATCATGGAAAGGACATCAGCTTATTGTGACAGAACAATTCAAGGTAGAGATACAGATTGATACTTATAAGGATGTGATATTGTGTGATGTAATGCCAATGGATGTATGCCATGTGTTGCTGGGAAGACCTTGGTAGATTGATCAAAAAGATATTCATGATGGGAGAACAAATACTTACACTATGGAGAAGGATGGAAATAAACACACACTTCTACCATTGAAGGATGAAGCATAAAAAGAAGTGCCTGGAAACAGCGTTATGCTGATGAGTGGGAAAGAATTGTTGTAAGAAGTCAAGAAGGATGAACATATGCATTTTGCTGTCATAACGAGACCTAAGGTAATTTTAAATTCCATAAACATAGATGATTTATCTGGAGAAATCAAAACTATGTTGAACGATTTTGTTGATATTATTGTGGATGAGTTTCCAAATGCTTTAGCACCCATTAGGAGTATTAGCCATCATATTGATATAATACCTAGAGAAAGTTTGCAAACAAAGAAGCATACAGGTTAACTTCTCAAGAAAATGCAGAATTTGGAAGACAACTACAGGAACTGATGGATAAGGGATTAATCAGAGAGATTCTTAGTCCATGTGTTGTACCAATAGTACTCAGTCCAAACAAAGGTGGTGAATGGTGTGTACAAATTCCAGAGCCATAAACAAGATTACTATCAGGTATAGGTTTCCTTTATCACACATGGATGATTTGATGGATTGTTTAAGTGGGTCAAAGCATTTTTCTAAAATAGGTCTAAAGAGTGGATATCATCAAATAAGGATTAGAGAAGGAGATGAATAGAAGATTGGATTTGAAACAAATAGTGGGTTGTATGAATGGTTAGTGATGCCTTTTGGACTCACTAATGCACCTAGCACATTCATGGGATTAATGAATGAAGTCTTGAAGGAATATGCAGGCAAGTTTGTCATTGTTTATCTTGATGATATTCTAGTTTTCAGTAGAAGCAAAGATGAACATCTGGAGCATCTTAAGTTGGTTTTAAGAACTTGGTAGAAAGAGAAACTGCTAATAAATATGAAGAAATGTAGTTTCATGAAAGAAGAATTAATCTATTTGGGATTTATAGTTTCTAAAGAAGGATTGAAAATGGATCCAGAGAAAGTCCAAGCAATTTGGAACTAGCCTACTCCAAGAAACATATTTGTTGTAGGAAGCTTTCATGGTCTTGCAAGTTTTTGTAGAAAATTTATTAAAAGTTTTAGTCAGATTTGTGCCCCAATTATTGAAACAATCAAAGAGACTAATCAACCATTCAAGTGGATAGAAGCAATAGACTGAAATTTTAAGTTGCTGAATAAGAAAATTACAGAGAAACTAGTTTTAGCTTTACCTGATTTTGGGAAAGTTTTCCAACTTGAAAGTGATGCTAATGGAGTTGCAATTGGAGCAGTTTTGAGTCAGGAACAAAGACTAGTAGCCTACTTTAGCGAGAAACTAAATGAAGTTAAGAAGAAGTATTCTTCTTATGATAAATAATTTTATGCTATTGTGCAAGCTTTAAAAAAATGGAGGCATTATTTCTACCAAAGGAGTTTGTATTCTATTTTGACAATCATGTATTACAGTTCATAAACAACCAGCCAACATTGAACTAGAAGAATGCTAAGTGGGTAGATTTTTTACAGAGTTTTACTTTTGTGATAAAACACACAAGTGGTAAGTTGAACAAAGTTGATGATGCTTTGAGCAGGGTAAATTCATTGTACAAGAATTAAGAGTTGGTGTTGTAGGATTTGAAGAAATGGTTGATATGTATAAAGATGACACAAAATTCAAAGATATTTATCCAGTTGTAAAAAATCCAATAGTTCATAATAGAAGTGAGTGTTTAGATTATATTATCCAAGGAGTTTACTTTTTAAAGGTAACAAATTGTGCATTCCCAAATGTTCTATGAGGGAAAACATAATCAATGAGAAACACAGTGGAAGATTATCTGGTCACATTGGACAAGACAAAACCTTTGCTTAGGTAAATGCATTTTACTATTGGCCAAAGATGAAAACTGATGTTAAGAAATTTGTTGAGAAGTGTAGAAGTTGTCAGCATGCTAAAGGGAGAAGCCAAAATATAGGATTGTACCAGCCATTTCCAATACCAGACTGACCATGGGATGCAATTAGTATGGACTTTGTTTTAGGGTTACCTAGAACTCAAACACGGAATGATTCCATTTATGTTGTGGTAGATATATTTTCCAAAATGGCACATTTCATTGCATGTAAAAATACTAGTGATTCAACACATATTGCTAATCTGTTTTTTTCAGAGGTTGTAAGGTTACATGGATTGCCTGTAAGTATTGTGTCTGATAGGGATATAAAGTTTGTTGGGCATTTCTAGAGAACTCTTTGGAAGAAACTAGGTGCCAACCTTAGTTTCAGTTCAACTTATCATCCTCAAATAGATGGACAGACCAAAGTGGCAAACAAAAGCTTGGGAAACATATTGAGAAGTTTAGTGTATAACAATCATAAGTAGTGAGATTTAGCACTTGCTCAAGCTAAGTTTTCTTATAATGACACTCCAAACCGAAGTACTTGGATGAGTCCATTTCAAATTGTTTTAGGAATGAATCCAACAGGTGTGTATGAACTCAAAAATTTGGGTAAACAAGAGACAAGAAGTGCAAAAGATGAAGAGTTTGTAGAGCAGATGCAGAGACTACAAGAAGATGTCAAAGACAGATTGCAAGAAAGTAGTGGAAAATACAAACAGAGAGCTTATATGAAGAGGAGATAAAAATAATTCCTAGTGGGAGATATAATGATGGTATACTTGAGAAAGAAAGATTTCTTGTTGGGACTTACAATAAACTAAAGATGAAAAAGATAGGACCATGCAGAATTGTGAGGAAGTTTCAATTAATTCTTATGAAATTGAATTGCCAGAAGGGATTGGAATATCACCTGTCTTCAATGTTGCAGATTTGTATCCATACAAGGAGACAAATTCAGAGCTACAAAAGGAACTTGCAGGAGATGAAGTTCAAACTTTAAATTGGGAAGAAAAAATGCCAAATACAATCAAGAAAGAGGTGGAAGCTATTTTTGAGAAAAGAGTATCCAAAATAACCAGAGAACAAGTTTGTTTTCAGTATCTAGTCAAATGAAAGGGATAGCCAGTGGAGGATTCTAGTTGGATAACAACAGTAGAATTACAAAAGTATGGAGTAAATCTTGAAAGTTTGATGAAGAATTATTTTCTTCCCTAGGAGTCTAATGCAGGAGCATCTAGACTTAGCCAACAATGTGATTGTATGTTCATATGTTGTGGCTAACAAGAGATGAATTTCATTGACTTGAGTGGTCAAAATCAATTCTTAGTAGAGAGGGTTGGATCTCTCGAAAATTATCTTTACTCCAATTATTGTAATGATTAGAATATTGTGTAATTTTTAGAATAGGAGATAATTTGTTAGTATAGGTGTGTATCAGAGCTTGAGAATAGGGATTTAATGGTTGAGCTGATAAAAATAGAGATTGATTTGTCAATGCAGTTAGGATAGGATTTGATTCATAAAAGAGGAAAGAATGCAATGACAGAGAGATGATATGATCAAGAATAGAGTGAGTAAGAAAGTGTTTGAGTGACAAAGATAGGGTTTGAGATTGAAACAGAGGTCAGACAAACTATTGTAATCGAGCTGAGAGGGCCAAGACTCTGTAATTTCCATTTTGTTGAATAATTGATTGAAGTGTGGTGTGCATGCACTCTTCTAGTGTAAAAATTCATTTGTAGTTGTGTATCGGTGTTCTCAAACCTATTCGGGTATTTTTCTTTGTTCATACATTTTATTGAATATCACAGTTGATTAATATTAATGATTAATATTGAGCTTAAGCATTAGACTTTCCTTAAGCATCTTTATTAATATTGTGTATTAAGCACGTGGTAGTATTCGATAAGTGGGAAGTGGTATCTCGCCTGCCCTAAAGGGGGTAAGCGGTATTCCTAAATTTCACACGATTAGCCTAAGTTGGTGACATGTAGCATAGGAAAACCACTTTCCTCACGTGCTCTCGACCTGATATCAGTCATGCAAGAATTCATGCGAGATTGCACGATAGCCATTCAATTGGACGAGTCACATTGACAGTGGAGATCGTCTAGGCTAGTTGGCGAGTAGATGATGTGATATCCGTTGGATATGAAGGAGTGAAATTAATGGCATGGATTGAAGCACCTGACAAAGGGAAAAGTCAAAGAAGGACCGACAGTGATTGGTCAAGTAAGCGGGACCCTCGGGAAAAATCCACATAAAAGATCTATCAATGCATAGCTGATTGGTTACAAAGCTAACCAGTTGTCTAATTCTAGACTACCACCTCATTTTCGTCAACCTCCTATGTCAACCATAAAATATCGATGAGGGAAGGAGAACCTGGTCGCAAATTTTTTATCTAGAATCCATGTAGTAGCTGACTCTTCACTTATGGAAGATCAGTTTCTAGATGAACATCTATTTTCTGTAACGATTAAAACACTCTGGTATGCAGATGTGGAAAACTATCTAGTAGTAGGGAAACTACCAGCACATTTACCATCTTGGGAAAGGAAGCTCATTGTCTAATGAAGTGCACGATTTTCTTGGATTGACGAATATCTCGTCCACACGAGGTCTGATATTCAAATCCATAGATGCATCAAGGAAGATGAGATTTATGATATCCTTAAGGATTTCCATGAAGAACCATGTGGTGGGAATTTTGATGATCAGAGGATTCGGCATAAAGTATTATAGATGGGCTACTATTGGGCCATGATATTCAAGGATGCGAAAAATTATGTCCAAAGTTGTGATAACTGTCATAGGATGGGTCGCCCCATTCAAGCTAATGAAATGCCCGTATAACCTCAAATTGCGCTTGAATCCTTTGAAATATGGGCATTAGATTTTGTGGGCCGTTTTAATCCACCTTCGAACTAAAAGACATATATTTTGGTTTGCACAGATTATCTGACTAAATGGATGGAAGCGATATCTCTATCAAAGGATACAAAAGAGGTAGTTATTAACTTCTTGTTTGAACTATTCGTACGATATGGATTGCCTAGAGAGATCATAACAAATGGAGGTTCACAATTCACAACCCATAATATTTCTGCTACAATGCAAAAGTATCACATCAAACATAGGGTTACTTCTCCTTACCATCCTCAAGCAAATGGACAGGTGGAAAGTACCAATAAATTTTTGGAGGTGATTCTAACCAAAACCGTATCCCTCAATCTCCGAAACTGGGCCACCAAGCCTCCTGAGGCCCTATGGGCCTACCAAACAACTTGGCACAACACTACTAGTTATTCACTATACCAACTTGTTTTTGGGAACGAACCCATTTTCCTAATAGAATTTGAAATTAAGATTCTCAAAACCGCAAGGAAAGTCTTAATAGATTTGATGGAAGCACAAAACATTGCCTGCAACAACTTAATGAACTAGATAAAATATGCCTGGCAGTGTTTTTGGAAAATTTAGTGTTTCTACAAACGCCTAACCCTCTAGACCTAGTAGCTACTCTAGAGACAACAGACAAAGTAATTAGCTTCTTTTCCTATAATCAACAGATAAGAGGAAGAAAAGAAGCCAACCTGTAACTTTTTCTTACTCCCTCTCTCCTTTGACCAATTCCACTACTCCTTTCCATACTTAACTCACTTGGAAAGTACCTGCACACAAGCTGAGACAGAAACCCATCAAAGCATACAATAAGGATCTGTTAATTAAACATATCATAAAATCAAGAATACAATATACATCATATAAGCACATGAATGGAAAAAGCTTTGAATTCTTTATTGATAAAAGGAAAGGTTACAACCCATGAATGTTCATCCTTAATTCAGTGTCTTCCTTCCAGTTTCAATCCCTTCTCTCCTCATGAAGTAACAATTCGACATCATTACAATACTCTTACTAATCTCATTCAAACAACATTTCCTTATCTCAAGAAATTCCAACCTAGACTAGCCTTTGAATGCTTGGTCAATTTATAGCTTAATGGAGGAGATTAAGCCATTAATGGCCCTCATGAATGATTTGCCAAATTTGGGAAGTGGTTCCATGGAGGAAGTGATAATGGATTGAGGTTCATGCATCTTCTTCCTCATCCAAATGCGAGCTCAATCAACCTAGAAACTTCCACAAGTATCATCCAATGGACTCATTTGAAAAATTCGATGAATCTCGCTTAGCGCAGGTGAAACAAAGGCTAACTGCGCTGCAACGCACCCAGTCAGTGTAGTTTATGCATTGCAATGTAGCCTGATAGAAGGCTATCTGCGCTGATCTCCTTAGGGGCATTTTTTGGATGAATGGTGTCATGGAAATTCTTGGAAGGCACGCATGATGTAGGTTGACCTCATTAGGGAATGAAAACAACTGGATTAGGGCTTGATGGACCCTAAAAATGCAGATCTCAAAGTCAAGATTGATGTGCCCATATTGACCTGTAACAGTTGCCCCCTAAAGCATGAAGTCGAAAATAAACATGTCAAGTGAGATGCTTTACCATTCGAAGAGAAGGTTTCAAAGTGGAAGGTGACTTGCATCAGTTACAATACAAATGTCATGATAATTTGATTTTTTCTCACGAACTAGTTGAGGGAAGGCATATGCATGCTCAGCTTATAAACTTTCATTACATGTACAAACATAGTCGTCTATAGATATAGACCCATAAATGGATGACCATGAATGTAAGGCCATTTGTACATTTGATGTAGTACTCCTGAAAATATATAGTAGCCCGAATGGATGAAACTAGATCTGGGGTCTTCAATCTCGACCAATCTTTCACTCAAGTACAAGTCTAACCATGTGAATAGATGATCTAAGGTAGAACATGGAGAGACATCGTCTGATTACCAGCTAATGATGTGAGCCATTAACAGGCGCAAGAGGAATAACCAATAATGATAATGACCCTCAAGGTACTATAGTACATTTATAAGGTGTGAATAAATGATTTGATGTCAAAGACCATACAAAGTCTTTCGGTTGAAGGCTAGTGATGTCAACCTATCGCCGAAAGCAAGAAACCTGCCATTGATGTATGAAAGCCTCAAGGTACTGAAGGGGTGTTTCTAAGTCAACTTCTTGGATGATGCACTCTTGTCGACAAGAAGCAACTCATCACAGGAGGGCCTTGATGTATCCCACATCAACGACATGAAATGAGGTAAATGATTTTTGAGATGAAATATCGACTGACGACACAAGGTTCAGGAATGGCAGGCATGAAAATGAAGGTTTACTGTATTGTAAAGGATGAAGTTTTTAACTGAATGAATTCTCTTTAACATATCAGTGACACTGAAGTGAATTGGTAGCATTGACCCAAAAAAAAGTGATGGATGGTATGATAGACCAATGATGTGATAACCATCAAGCTGAATGAGCCAACCCACATAGTCACAGTGATGAGGTAAAAGTGTCATGTTCAAGAGCAACCTGCTACCATAAAGTGTTCTCGGTTTTTTCCAATTTCCTCAGTCATCTCTGACTAGTACATCTTTATTTTTAATCAAGCTTGAGGAGGATAACATATGCTTGTTGTATAATTCCACCCTTCGGGTGAATCCATCGCTATTTGATGTTTTAACGAGTCTAGAGAAGGTGAAACTCGGTCTTGTCTAGATGGAAAAGTTTGTCGCTATTTAATGTTTTTAACGAGTTTAACGACAAAGATAACTCGGTCTTTTTCATGTTTAGAGAGTCTGAAAGGAAACTCCACAAGTTCTTTTTCATAAATTTGTCTCTCAAGTCCAAAAAAGCATAAAAAAATACAAGATAGAACCTATTAATCATGTTTGATCAATGAGTACCTTTTTCATAGTTAATCTAACTCAGCCCGAAGAAGGGGTAAAACTATACTGAGTAGATATCAATTCTAATCCACTAATGAGATAGAAATGACAAATGCATGACAATATTTTCATGTTTAGAGATTCTGAAGAGAGCTTAAAGAGGGCTCCAGGGGGTTCCTTTTTCGTTTTAAACAAAGCTTTAAAAAATGATAAAAGTTTTCTTTGTGGTCAAAGATGTTCAATTTACACATAAGCACATCATAACTACATCAGTTGTTAACCGTGATCCAGATGTCATCAAACTAGATTAAAAAATACATGTTCATGGATTAAATAAATGAAAACCAAAATTTACTCGATTAATGTGCAAAGAATAAATATAAAATTTGTTCTTACCATTCATTTTCACCATCTCATTTTCTCCTTTCGATCTCTGGAGCAATTCCTCCCCATAGTTCACCAGTTGATTGTGGAGGATTCAGCGGATCATTCCTTGTGCTATTTGGATCAGGTAGGATCTACTTCTGTTCTCTTTCATTTTATTCTTTGTTTTAGTTAAGAACATTTTAGGGTTTTGAGGTTCCTGGGGTTTCATTTTCCAATTCAGGGATTAAAATGGTAATTATATGGAGAGAACGAGAGCATGAAGAACAGGATATCATAGCCTTGAATAATCAGGGAACAGTCGAGGCCCTAAGAAATTGCAGGTTACTCAAGTATTTCCAGGTATCCAACATGCAGCAGCAGATGGATCTTCTACACTTCCTTGTTCAATCATGGGATCCGACCAATTAGTCTTTTCACATTTGGGACAAAGAGGTCCCTTTTACCATCAATGATATATACTTCCTAACTAGACTATTGAGGTAGAGTGCCCCCATTTCACTAACAAGACTTTCCCATGGGGGTAGACCAGTGAAAGATTATGTGCGAAAGTTCTGTAGGCAGGGTGACCAACCTAGCAGAGACGAAAGGATACTTATCAAGGATGTTAGTGATTTACCGCTAAGGACGATCCTTTTTACCATTGCCAAATTGGCTAGTAGTGCAACACTTCATTTGGCCAACAAATCATACATGCAGTATACTTTAGAATGTTTAGAGCCAAAGGTGTTCAACTAGTGTGGGGGTGTCTTTTCATCTGTGAAATAGCAACTGACCAAGGTGAAAAGAGAAAAGATCAAGAATTTTGGCTATGGATCAATCGTGATTTCTTTTACCTTGGACAGAATTCCTCTCTTGTAGCTACAACTTATTTCACTAGGTGTATCTCGACCGAGAGACCCACAGATGCAGAGGTCGACAACTCTTATGGCTAGGCATGGTGCTCATTCTTCGATTGTATTTACCCCTACATTCTTTGAATGGTTCAACCGACAGGAGATGAATTTCACAGAATATCCGTATTTAGGAATGGATTTCCGTGGTGATCCAGAGTTACCACTACCAGTTGGAGCAATGTGGGGTGCTATTACTAAATTGTTTGACCAAGTGTTTTTAATCTTTTTAAGTTTTTGCATTTTTTGTGTTTTTGATTAATTCCAAGACTAAACAAAATCAATTTTTTATGTATACAAATATTGGACCTGTTCAACTTGTGGAGGCCCCACGAGACGTAGTTGGACCAGCACAGAGACTTGTAGGGAGAGCGGTTCTCTGAGACTTGAATTTGGCTGAGACTCTGGATGAATTGCAAGATCACATAGAAGGACTAACCCTGGGTATTGTAGATGTTTGAATCGAGGAGCTACCTATGCGAATGCAGTGCCACACCATTGGTGTAATGGGTCGTTGGATGAGATTCTTGCATATGATAGCACAAGCAGTGACCTACTATCGTGAGCACCACTAGTCTACTTAGATGATTTTTCTTCATACATTTTAGTTTTGGGTCAGATGACCAATTTTTTTGTCTTGGACACAAACTGTTTGCAAAAACTTTTTACAATTATCTATTTTACTTTTAGGGTTTTATTATGGTTGAGTGATGCAATCCTATTCAACTGATGATGCTAATTGAAAATATTTACTTTACATATGTTGCAAATGTCTATTTAACACATAATTTGCTAGAGAGTCAATTAATGTGTTTAGATTTCTGGAAATATGTTGATATTAAATAAACTCAAAATGCCTTTCCAAAATGCGAACTCTAAGGAACATACAATCAATTACTGAGTTTTGGATGGTATAAATGCTTGTAATTTGTAGTACAACGAGTTTTGAGCCTAGCTTAATGATGATTCGGTGACTTCCAAGTGAAATGGCATCAAAGAGATGTTCAATCAACGCGCTATACTCAACAACATTGTTTGTCGATTGACCAATGTAAATCCCTCTACAACTCATTAACTCGCCACTTGGAGTGAAAACAGCCCATGCTGCAGAAGATAGGTTTTGCGTACTACAACTAGGACCATCGGTATAACCAACAAATGGTTCGGAAGAGTTCGACATTTGCAACAAATGCAAAGTGGTTTACTTAACCAAATAAAAACCCTAAAAGAAACATACTCACACATGCAATCCAAGCATATTTACATGAGTTTTACCATACTTAATTAAGCATAGTGACGTTTTAGATACAACCCATTTTTGGGCTTAGACAATGGAATTCTGTCATAATCTACTAACTCATAGGCACCTTTCGTCAAAATGCGTTTAACAATATAAGCACCCATCCAAAGCGGTTCAAATTTTCATGCTCCAATTTTATCAAACTCATGATTGTAAAGCAAGACCAGATCACCTTCTGAGAAGACACGAGGCTTGAAATTTTGATCATATTGCACCATTACTCATTTCTTGTGTGCTTTGTTAGCCAATGTGGCATCACAATGAGTTGAATCCATATGGATTAATTCTAAGAAACGTGCTTCTTCTTCAAAAGTATCAGGTAGCAGGTCAACTGTGAGTTTAAGTGATGAAATTTCACATTGAATTGGCAAGATTGCTTCCAAACCATACACCAACTGAAAGGGTGTGAATCCGATAGCATTTCTCACCGAGGTTCGATATGCCCCCAAAGCCGATTACAGGATTAAATGCCAATTTCGTTTATGAACTCCAATCATTTGTTGCAACATGCGCTTAAGGACTTTGTTGATAGCCTCAACTTGTCCATTAGCTTGTGGATAATATGGAGTAGAACTATCATGCGATAGTCCTAATTTGGCAGTCAACTCAACCATCATATGATTGCGAAAATGCAACCAATGATCTGTAACTATGGCCTGTGGTACACCAAACCTGCCAACCACATGGTTGAAGAAAAATAATGTAGTTGTTTCACCATTATTGTTTAATGTAGGCATTGCCTCGGCTCATTTGGTAAAATAGTCAACAACGACTATAATATACCCATGCTCCTAGGTCGAGATGGAGTTACATGTCATAAAATCAATGCCCCATTTAGCGAAAGGTCCAACAACGACTACTGGATGCAAAGGTGCAAGTGGTACTCTAGCAAATATTTGACATGCATGATAACTTTTGACGGCAATTATGCAATCTTTGAATATAGTTGGCCAAAAGTAACCAGCATGGAGAATTCTTTGTGTTGTTGCATATCCAGATAAATTTCCACCACAAGCACCTGAATGACATTCATTCATATCTTTCTCGGCCTCCTCATGAGTGAGGAACCTACATAAAATCATATCAATACCACAACATTAAATCGTGTTACCAACAATCAGATAATTTTTGGCTTGGTATCGAATATGTCGCTATTGAGAGCGAGAGGTATCAGGATGGAAAGCTTGGGTCTGGAGATAGATCAGTATATCTCCATACCAAAGATAACTTGACGAAATTAGAAACAGAGACTCATCCAAGATTGATGTTTCTTATGTTGAATCGTTGGAGGATGAGGGAAGGTCAGAAAGTAGTTCAGAAAATACGAGAGATTTCTTTGATTTAGATTTAATTAATTCAAAATCAAATTCCTGCAATATAACTATCCACCTCGAATATTTCTCCCCTAGCAATTGACGTGACAAAATGTATGACATAGGGTTGCAATTGGAGATTATTTTATTTTTACGTAGGATAATATAGTGATGAAACCTCTACATAGCTTGAACGGCAGTGAAAGCTAACTTTTCAACATAAGAATATCTTCATTTTGTATCATTGAAATTATGGCTCAAATAATATACTGGATTTTCTATTCCATCTTCTTCTTGGACTAAAACCATTCTGATGGTTGTATCTGCAGCGGTGAGATACAGTTAATAGTCTTGTCGATAGTTTGGGGCATACATTAATGATGCTCTAATCAAGGAATCTTTAGGAGCACTAAAGGAAGCTTGCACAACCTGATCCCAATGAAAGGGTACCTCTTTCTTCAACAGATGAGCAAAACGTTTAGCCATTTCAGCATAGTTTGGAATGAACTTCCTCAGAAAGTTTGCTTCCCTTGAAGTTTCTGTAACTCTAATAAATTCGAAGGTGGAGGAAAGTCAAGTGAACCTTAGTTGGATTGAGTCGAATTCCATCTTTTGAGACCACAAATCCAAGAAATCAACCAAAGCCAACAAAAAAAACAAACTTGAGTGGATTGAGCCTTATTTTGTAGTGTTGGCACCACAAGAATATTTCTCTAAGATGCTGCAGGTGAAGTCTGCTTTCGTGAATGAGTAGGCAAGTCATCAAGATATGGTTGTACAATGTTCTTAATGTCATGGAAGGCATAGTTCATTGCCCTCTGAAATGTAGCCGTTGCATTCTTCAAACCAAAAGGTAACTTTCTACACGCGAATGTGCCCTAGGGACAAATAAATGCAGTTTTTGATTGATCCTCTGGACGGATATTGATTTGATTGTAGCCGGAAAATCCATCCATGAATGAAAATATTTCACATCCAGCACATTCGTCAATAATCTGGTCGATGAAGGGTGTAGGATAATTGTCTTTTGGACATGCTTTATTTACATCTCGGTAATCGACACACACTCGAATTGTTCCTTGTTTTTTCATCACGAGAACAATGTTTGATACCCAATCGGTAAGAGGTACAGGGTAAATGAAGCCAGCATGCAAAAAATTTTCAACCTCTGTCTTAATGGAAACAACTTTCTTTGGATGTATAGGTCGAAGCCGTTGTCGTACTGGTTTGACATCAGGGTACATTTTTATTTGATGTTCAACAATGCTTGAATCAATGCCTGGCATCTCCTCATAAGACCATGCAAATATATCTCTAAATTCACAAAACAGAGCACGGTAAATATCGAGTTCCAAAGGAGAACAGGATTTGCCGACATGAATGTTTTATACTATGTTGGGCTTGGTCAAAATTTCTATACAAATGGTTTCTTCTATGTTAGACAAATTACGTTCAGAATCTACCAAATCTATTCTAACAAAATTCGAAAAGAAATCTACAATTGAAGGGTGTACTAGCTCATCTGAATAATCTTCACTAGAATCTGGAAGATGGGAATGATGATGATAATCTTCCCATGGTTCTTTTCCTATCATCATGGATTGGATGATTCCTTCGTCTGTAGAATATACACGAGCAAAAGGATCCGAAGAAGTACCATACTCAAGCAAATGATCTACCCATTCAATCGGCAAACATGGATTTGGAAATGTCGTAGAAGTAAGAAAAATTGATTGCTATGCAAGCTCAATAGGGCTTAGCGGCATAACCTCATTAAAAATTTCATCTTCAATACTACCAGTGATCCTCTTTAAGTCAGATGAAGTAGAGGATAACATATTACATGTCTCGACTCTTGCAACTTCCGAAATTCCAGAAGGTGGAGGAAGTGTAAAAGTACCCATTAAGGAGGGATCTTTGAAAAGACCTACACCAACAGATTGAAGTGAAAGTGGTGGTCCGTTAACAAACAGAATGCTTCCCATAACTTGAAAACTAGAGGCAAAAAATGAAGTTTGGTTGATAACTGTTATTCCACCTTTATAAGGAAATTCAATCGTACAAAAGTACGTGGAAAGAACAACAGCCATAGCGTAAACCCATGGTTATCCAAGTAAAATGTTGTAGTCAATGGGTCCATCAACCACCTCAACTTCAATAGTTACTATTTTCCCCCTAGATCTAATTGCAAATTATTCAAAATCCCACATGAAGTATATCTTCTTCCATCAAAAGCTTTCAATGTGGTTTGTGATCTTGACAACATAGGTGACCCCAATGTTTTCCAGCAGCTCATTGACATAATACAGGTAGAAGCTCCCTAATCTATCATAGTTTGATGAATATTTTTATTGAGAGCTTTAATCTGAATTAGAAAAGCTAATTGGGCTGGTAACTATGGTGTATATCCTGAGTGATTAAAAATGATAAGATTAGAATTTGTTGGATCTACTCCACCTATTGCTGATAGTAAAGCCTGCTTTTGGGAGGGGAAATTTTGCAACACCTCAAGCGTTGACATATAAGAAGGGGACTGAGCAAGATCCTCTACTATGTGGTAATTTTGAGCAGCTCGAGCTCGAGGATTAAACACGTATTTGTGCACAACTCCCTTTGGTGGCTTTATTGTTAACTCGGGTGCAATGGGTAGTGGAATATTTTCCGAAGTCGAAGAACCAGGTTGATCAGTGGCCTAATTATTTGACGATGATGGTGGATTACCATAATATTTACTATGTGTTTGAACCAAAATTTCATATTTAGGTTTTGAGATGGATAACATTAATACCTGGGATGTGGAAGCATTTTCTGTTGCAACCATATTAGTATTCGGGGTTGGAAATGGATCTGTCAACACTGCGAAGGCAGTAGAAGTTTTTAACAACTTAGAAACTTCTGAGCGGTGAGGAAAATCTCTTGTAAAGTGCTCGTCATTACGTATCAGACATGGATAATGAGGTTTCTTTTCCAAGTTAGAGGAATCAGATGATTTCTCTTGAGGAGGGTTTTTAGTTTTCTTTTTATTTTTCCCTTTCTTCTTACTTCCTGGTTGCTTTTGATTCTTACCTTTGTCAGATGACACAACATTAATCTCGGAAGTAGGAACCTCAGATGCATTTACAGTTTGATTTAAAATGGCAAGCGATTGACCAGATGGTTTACTTGTCATTTATGTGCTCAAGGAACCAATCACACTATTGCTGACATGAGAGTCCCTACTCGATTGTAAAGGTGGAATGGATTGATTTAGGCACAGTGCATGTGGAATTTTGTCATAGAGAGTTCCAGATTGTGTGTAAATTAAATCCAAGTATTGGGCATGAGCAATCACTTTCTCTTCTATAACAACTCCACCTTTAGCCACATCCTCAGTGATAGATGGCAATAAGGACTTAATGAACCACTCAGCTAGAAGCTGATCAGGAACGTAGGTTTTAACCACTCGGTGACTTCGATGCCACTCATGAATATGATCTGATATGTGACTACAAGTCGTTTGTTTAAAGTTGGTCAAAAATTCCGTTCTAGTTTCATATCTGATGGGTAACTGGAAGTGGGTCAAAAATGTAGTGGCTAAATTGGTGAAATTATTAAAAGAAGCTCTCAACAATTCAATGTACCACTTAGTAGCCAAACTAGTGGGCGTTCTTTGGAAAAGATGAAGTCTTACCAAATAATCATTCAAGGAGTTCGAAGAACACCATAAATGAAAATTCATGACATGATTTGACGGGTCTTCTCCGGGATTTCCATTAAAATTGGGAATATCAGAAGGCAAATTATGAGGAATGACCGACCACCACGGTGCATATAAAATTGGATCATTGGTAAGTTGGTTCAAATCCAGTAATTCTAAAGTTGCCACAAATGGCAACTGCTGATTCAAATTAGGTTGAGCATATCTGGGATAAGAAGGAACTGCCTATGCCATAGGCCTTTGCATACCTGCATAAGGCGGATATCATTCTTAGGGCAGTGGGACATATCTGGTATATGGATTAAAACCAAGTTGACCTTACAATTGTCCGTAATCGGGTTGGGCTTGGTAGATAGGGCCCTGATATGCTTGATATTGTCCTTGCCTAAGTTGAGCTTGAAAAGGAGGCCCATACTGAGGTTGGACATTCTGAAAAGGAGGTTGTTGATATTGTGGCTACCAAGGTTGTTAGGGTATTGGTTGTGAAGTTTGACATTGCCCCCCAATGCCAATTTGACCAGGCTGAGGATAAACTAAACCAGTAGCAACTTGAGTCACTTCAGATAATGACACACTAACCTGAGGTAATTGTACCCGGGAAACAAGAGGTTGTTGCATAACAGCCTGAGAAGTTTGGGTTTGCTGACTCGAAACTTGTGTTTGTGAGGTAGTAGAACTAACTTGTACAGGTTGAGATACAACAAGTTGAGCTTGTATCTGCGGTTCCATAGTTACAATAGGTACAGTTGAAATAATCGGCTCAGTTTGCATAGGTTGTGCTGGATACACAAGCCTTGGTTGTAGTGGCATTGTTGGCTGCCATTAATAGACTCTCATTTCAACTTAACTCGAGTACAGCGAGACATAACCATAGGGTTGTCTTGCTTGATAGGGAGGATGTGGTGAACAGGAAAATTGGTGACCATACTGGTGACTGATCCTATGCCTTGTAGTATATTATCAATCTCTTAAAGCACTTTAACATACTGTACCTTCTGTCATTTATTGAATTCAAGTCCAAATTCACTGAAAATTGGGTCAAATTTGAGCCTAAAGTTTCCTTCAGTAATCAACGCACTTCTGTGACTGACACAGTGCGTTGCAGTGCACTTCCTACTTAGATACAGTGTGATTCAGTGCACTGTCTCTAACTGTTGCCTGCACTGATCCTTTTAGGGTCAGTTTTCCCATCTAGGAACTGAAAACTTTTGTCAATTTTCAGTAGTTTGAATTGCTTGTTGAATGTAAATGGAGTCTTGTCTCTGAGAATAGTTTTTATTTCCTCATTTCGACCTGATTTAGATAGGATTTTTGGATGTTTTTTTATGTTTTTATTTTATCATTTGCAATCCATTGTCGAAAGATAGTTTTGATCGATTGTTTTGTCAAAAATGAAGTATCATAAAATCTTCCATCATAAATAATCGATTGATCTATTTGTGCATTTGATTTGTATTTTCATTTAGAGTATTGAAAATAAAAGTCGAAAGTGTTGTACTGTCTTACTTTCCCTTTAAAAGAAATTGTCAGAAATCAACATTTTTATGAAAATAATTCTGAATCGTTTGTGCATTAGTTTTCTTATTGCACCATTCACATTAAGAGGAACTGAAAAGGAAAATAAATACATGCAATTTTCATTTCAGAGTTTTGCATTAGTTTGTGCTTTTTGTTGTTTGTTCGAAAAGTACTTGTATGCTCTATCCCTCATAGCTAGGATTTTCATTGCTGAAAACAAATGGAAAGAGTGCTTCTCATTCTAGTTGCACTCTTAGGAATTTCGAAAAACATATCGTGGTGAACCCTCAAAGGCAAATTTTAAGCAAGATAAAACTAAAATTTACATCAATTAACCTAATAACACATTGGAACTTAACAAAAACATCTAAAGGTCTAGGCTAGAGACATGTTCTAGTGTCTTAAAACCTAGTGGCTGTCAATTTCATTGAGGTTGGGTGGTTCCTCCTCTCTGATTCGATAAGTACTAGTATAGACTTGTGCTCCCTGGACTGTCAAGTATATAGAGGGAGACCCCAATAGGTTGAAATCCTTTATCCCTAGGAAGCCGAGTCTGCAACCTTACTAATTGCAATGCATCGAATACAACATTTGGGAATATTGACTGTCGTACGTTAAATACTTGGTAATTTCTCCTTCATTTATCACCATGGTGTATATTGCAGTTTTGCAATTAGTCTGGTAAACCCTCTTGTCTAGAATCTCTGGAGCAATCACTTTCATTCCTTTTTGACTCCTTAAAAGAAAAGGATCATCTGAGCACTTGTCCTTTCAGGCTCATTAAACATTGAAAGTGACTACAGTCATTTTTTGTTTTTTCTTGAGTCTTTAAAAATGAAAAAGAAAAGTTGTGTTCTAGTGTCATAAAAGTTAATTGATTGCGATTAACATCCTTATGTCTTAGTTGATTTTAGGTTGATAGAAACAATCAACAATTCTGGAGGAAAATCAACCTCCACTCCGTCGTTCGAGGAGAGTTATGAGAAAATGCCCTTGCCACTGGAAGTGACTCCTATTCGGTCAAGGTAGAATCATCAAACTAAGTCTGGTACATCAAGAGTTTCTGGTACTTATCGAAACCAGATATTATGGGTTCGATCCCCAGTGGAGTCACCAATTTGTTATGGGAAAATTTAGTGTTTCTACAAACTCCTAACCCTCTAGACCTAGTAGCTAGTCTAGAAACAATAGACAAAGTAATTCATTGATTTTCCTATAATAAACAGATAAGAGAAGTAGGAAAAGAAACCAACCTGTAACTTTCTCTTGCTCCCTCTCTCCTTTGACCGATTTCGCTGCTCCTTTCCGTACTCAACTGGCTTGGAAAGTACTTGCACATAAGCCAAGACAGAAACCCATCAAAGCATACAATAAAGATCTATTAATTAAACATATCATAAAATCCAGAATATGATATACATCATATAAACACATGAATGGAAAAAGCTTTGAATTCTTTTTTGGTAAAAGGAAAGATTAAAACCCATGAATGTTCATTCTTGATTCCGTGTCTTCCTTCTATTTTCAATCCCTTCTCTCCTCATGAAGCAACAATTCAACATCATTACAATACTCTTACTAATCTCATTCAAACAACATTTCCTTAGCTCAAGAAATTCCAACCTAGACCAGCCTTTGAATGCTTGGTTAATTTATAGCTAAATGGAGGAGGTTAAGCCATTAATGTCCCTCATGAATGCTCTGCCAAAATTAAGAAGTGGTTCCATGGAGGAACGGATAATGGATTGAGGTTCATTGATCTTCTTACTCATCCAAATGCGAGCTGAATCAACCTAGAAACTTCCAGAAGTATCCATTGGATGAGGAATCCAATGGACTCATTTAAAAAAATCAATGAATCTCGCTCAATGTAGGTGAAACAAAGGCTAACTATGCTGCAATGCACCCTACCAATGTAGTTTCTGCATTGCAATGCAGCCTAATAGAAGGCTACCTGCGCTGATATCCTTAGGGGCATTTTTTGGATGAATGGTGTCATGGAAACTCTTGGAAGGAAAGCAAGATGTAGGTTGACCTCATTAGGGAATTAAAACAACTAAATTAGGGTTTTATGGACCCTAAAAATATGGATCTGGAAGTTGGGATTGATGTGCCCAAATTGACCTGTAACAGGTGGCCTTACAACACACAGTTGTTGTTCAACAACAAAGGTACAAATGGCATGATTGCCTTATGAAGAAGAAATTTTTCCAAAAATATGATTGGGTGCTATTGTACAATTTTAGATTCTAGGATTTCCTGGGGAAGCTTCAAACTAGATGGCTAGGACCATATGAGGTCATTGAATTTCATGACAATGGTACAGTGAATGTTACTACCATTGATGAGTACGGGATATCTGTCCTTGGCAATGGACACTGGTTATGCCTATATCACCATCCAATTACATGAGAGTCTTTTCTTCATGAGGTAAACAATGATTCATCTTTGTAGGTTTTAGCTAATCTGGGAGGTAACTTCATAGTTACAACCTACTCAATCATCCTTTTTTGAAATTCTTTTCATTTTATACATAATGTATATATTTATTGAGGAAATCGTTTAAATAAATAAAATAATAATAATAATAAATAAATAAATAAAATTTATAATACAATAATAAAACATGGGGGAATGTCGTCTCCTAGGACACAGTTGTTGTTCCCCTAGGTCGCAGTTGTTGTTCCCTTAGGTCACAGTTGTTGTTCCCTTAGGTCGTAGTTACTATTCCCTTAGGTCATAGTTGTTGTTCCCTAGGTCACATTTTTAATTCCCTTAGGTCACAATTTTTGTCCCCTTAGTCACAGCTCAGTTTTGTCCCCTTAGTCACAACTATTGTTCCCTTAGATCGTAGTTTTTGTTTCCTTAGCTCATAGATGTTGTTCCCTTAGGTTGTAGTTTTTGTTCCCTAGGTCACAATTGTCATTCCCTTAGGTCGAAGTTGTTGTCCCCTTAGTCACAACTGTTGTTCCCTTAGGTCACTGTTGCTATTCCCTAAGTCATAGTTGTTGTTCTCTTGGTCACAGTTGTTTTTTCCTTAGTCTAATTTGTTGCTCCCTTAGTCGTAGTCACTTTTCCCAAAGTCCTACTTATTGTTCCTTTGGCTACAATTGCTATTTCCTTGATCACAATTGTTGTTTCCTTAGTTTTAACTATTTTTCCATTGATTTTTTTTAACATTAAGTTGTTTGTTTTAGAATTCTTCTTTTCTGATTTTGAATCTGTGTTTGGAATCATGGTAAAATTAACAACTTTGTTGAATGATTTATTATAAGAAAATTTTAAAGTGGACTTCGAAAATCTCCCAAATATCTCAAACAATCCTCATATTGTAAGTTTATAAAGATATTTACCCTACACTTCTTCAAAATACCATTGGAAGTGTTTTTCTTTCTGCTCAAAAGTTTCCTATAGTTCTTCGATCTCCTTAAAAATAAATTTTTGGTAGAAAAATGTTGAACTAAAAATGTAATCATTATGCTTCTTTCTACACCATCCCTAGATCTTGAGGAGTTGGTAAGCCACCCCATTCACTGGTCTTTTATCATAATGAGACAAGAAAAGAAGATAATGGACAAAGGATAGGAGGTCTCCCAAGCTAGGGTAATGGCCTCTGATCATTAGATCGCAGGACAAGAGGTCTCATCATGAGCCAGCTTGTTCATCTCATTATCTCTACTCTATGGCATTGTTATCAGCTGGTCACCATGCCAAAACAATGGCCTTTTGTCAATAATTAAGAAATACTAAAAAGTTGTGAATCATTTTAGAATTGAAAGGGGATAGTGGCGTATCAATGGGCTAAAAGGAAACCCTATCGAGGCTTTAAACATCTGTTGGCAATAGAGGACATGCCCATGGTATTGAAGTACATTTGAAATTACCATTCAAAAATAGGCATTTTTCTTTCCCTTAACAATAAGAAAGGAAAATCACTGAATTATTATAGGGGCTTATTTATTTTCCTTGGAAGGTGGTAATGATGAATGTGTATCAATAATTACTTCTTATTCTTCACGTTAGGAATGAAAATTTGGGGGTATTATTAAATCTACTTTAAATTTCTTTTACCTTTTCCTCTAAAGGAAATCTTTCAATGAAAATCCATCTTATCCATGATTGGGGCCTAAAGGTATTTTCCACATGATTTTTCTAATTTTTAATGCCTTGGGTGTCACAAATATATCGTTTCTTCAACACACTCCATGATCAATCCCTCCAATAAATGAGTCGCATGCCTATCCATTATTTCCCTTTCCCTAGAATTTAATCCATCATGTTGAACTAATGCATCCCTGTTTGCATAAGTCATCCCAATTGTCTATAACCAAATTATGCATAATACATAGTCGAGGATGAACTTTAATTGCCTTGGGGGGGCGTGAAAACATTAAAAACATAGCTAATATTTATAAACTCTGCAACAATCTTTGTATGTTATGGTGTTTTAAGTTTTTTCTATTGCACATTATTTCTGACCCTGGGTTTGCTAAGCTTATTGTTTCTAGTTTATTTGTAAGATTTCTCCTTGCAGAAATAACGAAAATGGGTGGTCACTCAATACGCAATGAACCTGTACAACTGCGGCTTTATGAACAAGCACGAAGATGATGGCAACACTAAGATGAAAGGTAAATCTAAACCTACGCTATTTTCTAAGTTCACTTCTGCATGAACTGATAAAATTAATAATTGTCAAAAACATGAACCAATCACAGTTAAATTGGGAGGAATTCTTGGGAATTCTAGAGACTTTACCAAGAGATGAATCACCTAGTGAAGAACCTAAACAAATTCTAGTTGATGATAAGTAGCTGAAAGAAGTTGAAGAAGTTGAGAATGTTACAATGGAATGGACTCCAAAGACCCCTATTTCTCAACAATTCATGAGGAAATAAAAGAGGATGGCTTCTCACTTGGCCTCCTTACCCAGAAAAAGAAGAAGGTCAACTAGCTTGGCTAAATCCTAAGACTCAATAAACCTTGTAGAAGGTAGTGAACCTAAAACTTATGAGGAGGACCCTCCTTAAGAACATGTAATTGAAGCAACCCAAGTTGTAGAGAGGTTGGAATTTTTTTTGAATTCAGTGGACCTTGAAGTTGTTGCAGGTTTTCCAAAGGATTCTCCTGAACATATGGCATCACCCATATCTCCAGCCTCTCCTCCTAATTATGTCACTACTCTTATTTTGGAGCATTTAGAAGAGCCTAAAAATATTAAATAATGCTATGTTTACTTTGTTGCAACCATCCAGGAACCATCCCCTTCTGAAGAGGTACAATCTACTTAGGAAAATGTGGAGCAAAAAGCCAATGTCTATTCTCCTAAGGGACCCCAGGATGGTAGAAACCTTTTTGAATCCATAACGAATGATATAATCAAGACTACTAAGGAATTGGTGACTAAAATTACATCAACCATTGTTGTTGTTCCCTCTCCTCTAGTTACCTTAGTGAGAATTTTTACACAAAATATTAATAGTGGATTAAGAAACAAACGAAAAGACAAGAATAGTAAAGAGATGGAGTGGTTAAAGAAAGAAAATAGGAAATTATAGAGAAGGGTCTGAAAACTCAAAAGATGGTTGCGAAAAAGTAAAATTCAGAGGCAGTCTAAGAAAAGGAAAGAAATGAGGCACGAAGTTCAAGAAAATGGGACCCAAACTGAAAGTGGAAATATTTCTTTTCCTTCTATTGCGGGACTCAGTCTGAGTCAGAAATGTCTAAAATTCTACTACAAGAGGAATACAGAGTCAACATGTCCCTCCATATACTCCTCTGATTGTGGAAGCTACAATCCAAGTCTTGAATAAGAAAATCGAAGAACAACGAGAAACCATAATACAATATCAAAAGGATGTAGTTCCCTAGAAAAAACATCACAAGTTATTAAAAATGTTTAAGGAATTATCAGTCACATAAGATGAAACGTATGCCAAGTTGTGAGCAGCCAAGGGGAAGACTAAATATTTGGAAAAACAACTTGAAAAATCTATAGAAGAAATAAAAGAAGTTTGTTCTTTATACTGAGATGCCTTGGCATGCACGTCACCAGCTAGGAACTACGCTTTATTTTCGCTGGAGTGATACTTATTGCTCAAGATCAAGGCTATCCGGTTTTTTCAACCTTATGAATTTAGTAATGTTTTAGAGTTTATTGAATCCTTTCATAAACAAGATGATAACACACGATATTTCATCTATGAGCCATAAATGCATAATTTATTTCTAGAAGATCAAAGAGATGAGAACCCTACCAATTTCATAGGGGTTGTAAGATTTCAAGCTTTAATATCCTTTTCTAAAAATCAGATTAGATGAGAAAAATCTTATAATGTGTTCCAAAGATGAGAACTTGGCCTCAAACTTTCAGTCAGAGGAGAACCACAAAGTCCTTTATGCACGCTCATCTGCCATAAGAGATTCATGGAGAAGTCTCATGTTATCAAATATTTAGCACCCATTCATAATGACGTATTGAAATTAGGGTTGGAATCTCTACTTGATATTGAGTCTGAGGCTATGCAAGGATCCAAACAAAGGTGGAAGGCCTCAACCAGGGAAATCAAAAATAAGGAGCCCTTCAATCATCGAAATTTTCAAGCTACAATGGATAAGGTAGAGGATTATGCCCACATGGTATTAAAAGAGGGCCCTAAATGGATAGGGTGTAGATATAGGTACCCAATAATTTGGTGCCCTCAAATTGATTGTAAGGTTGAGTATGACTTAACTGAAGCAGGTAAGTATGTCACTCTCCAGGAAATCCGAATAAGGAATGGTTTCTGACATTATGGAGAGGATCCTTACCTAGCTTACTCTTTAAGTAATCTCCATGCCAATCATTTGTTTGGATGAGGTCATGAAAGTAGGTAAGTTGGGGGGACATGTTGGGCTTCAAAATTGACACATTTTCTTACCCTGTTTCCTTATCGTTTTAATAAATTTATGAGTGTTTTATGTATATAATATGGTAATTTTTGTGTTGTGAAATTTAGAAATCAGTTAATAAACCATTTCATTATTTTATTCTTTAAATGAATTGTTTTAACCATGAAAAGATGAGTTACTCTTACAATTTGAAATGATAATTGACGGGGATTTTGATAAGAAGATGTTGTTCCTTGGATAACTAGACAAGATAGAGTGACACTGAGCTACACAGGTTTGTTGTGACTTGGATAAGTGAGATTAACAATCATCATGGAAAGACTAGAACTGAAAGAGATTTTTTCCATCTATTTCAAGGGAACTCAAGAGATTTTGTAGCTCGAATTGAGCATCATGAAAATCTTTAGATTCTTAGGGTCACTCCTTTATTTTTAATTATAGACTTGGTTGTCATTATAAAAGTGAGGAACAAAGCCTTGGTGAAAAAATGAACCTTTTTACCTTCATTTTCATAATTATGCTCTGAGTTTTATTAGATGTTGTAATATTGTTTTTATTAATATAATGGAGAATTACACGGTTCACTTTTAATGCTTGCACTGATTTCAATCTAAGATGATTGAATTCTAGTGATCATGGGCCCAATCCTGGAGTGACTACTGCCCTCTTTGTATTATTCAATTTACATTTCAGCTTTTACATTCTTGTTTTGAAATTCTTCGATTTCCTTCCAAAATTTATCATTGTTACTAAATTATTCATTATAACGATAGTTGATAGAAAAGTGTGAGTGAATATAATTATAATTAGATTTTTGATAGTTGATTTTCTGAAGTGTTATTTATTCTGTCACTTCCTACGATTGATAAAGAATTTTTAAGAGCAAGGTTTGATATTTCTTTCAGCATATTTCTTTCTAGTCAAGCGTGTTGTTTCTTTCTTGTAGCTGCAATTTCCTAGGAAGCAACTTGTACTTAGCAGAATTATTTTTAGAAGGTTTAATGCTTTGATTATCTTCAATAAGCTTTTGATTGTTTGAATTTATGAAGTTGTGAGTAAATTTGTTCTTTTAGGAAATCCTATTTATTTCTTGTGTTTTCATACATTTCCCTTTCAATAGGACTAGACAAATTAGGTAACATAAACACTATTCTTTGCACATATAATGTGGAGAACCTTGAAATAAGTAGATGAGTTCTGGGTTGGAAATTTAAGATTTAAAGGTCTGTTGGTATTTTTAAAGAACATCTAAGTAACCTAACAAAAATCCACCTGGATTCTTACACTCTTCCTTTACCTACTTACAATCCAAACATCTAGCCACAAACTCTACTACTTATCTCTTTAAATTTGGCCAATAATAAAATTTATTCACCATTTTCAACATCTTCTGATAGCTTGGGTGAACTGAATATGGTTTCACATGAAACTCCCTCAAGATCACCTTCTTGAGTTCACTGCTGTCTAGCACATATATCCTATCGCTAAACTTGATCAATCCATCTACTGTAAGGCAATATTCGACATCTTTTGTACCTATACTTACACTTTCACTTGTACCTATACCTATACCACTGACTGTACTTGTACCTATACTCTGCTGTAACCTGTACACAATCTTCATATATCTATTATCCTACTAACCTACTTGCAAGATCCTATCCCGTAAGTCTATCCCATAGGAGCTCTTAATTTTTATATGATTCACCTATATCTATCTGCTAAGTGCATCTGTAATATATTCCCTTGATGTACCTGATCTTAAAATCAAATTCACTAAATGTGGCTAACCATCTAGCTTTCCTACATTTAGCTTTGGTTGGTCAAATAGATACCTCTATCCACTGTGGTCACTCGTTAATACAAACCTCATACCAAGAAGGTAGTGCCTCCACTTCTTCAATGCATGAATGATCGCAGCCAATTCAAGATCATGTGTTGGGTAGTTCTGCTCGTGCTCATTCATTTTCCGTGACTCATAGCATATCACCTGCCCATCCTGCATAAGGACTCCACTAAGTCCTCTCTTTCAAGAATTTGTAGATTCAACAAATTCTATGTCCGGATCTACAATCTTAAACACTGGTGCATGTGTCAACAATTGCTTGAGCTACTCAAAATGAGCCTCACACTCCTCTATCCATTCAAACTTCTTACCTTTCCTCTGCAATGATGTAATAAGATAATAAATTTGTGAGAAGTTCTTGATTAACCTACTATAATAACCTACTAACCCCATGAAATATCTCACCTCGTCGACATTCTTGGGAGTTTCCCACTCCATGATAGCTCTTACCTATTTTGGATCCACTCTTATGCCCTCCTTGGAGACAACATGTCCCAAGTAATGTAGCTTCGTTAGAAAGAAACTGCACTTGTTGAAATTAGCATACAATTGATTCTCTCTCAACAATCTCAACACTGTTGCTAAGTACTCGAGATGCTCTTCCTCATTTATAGAATATACCAATATGTCATAGTGAACACAATAAAAAAATTATCCAAACAAGGATGCAACGCACTATTCATCAAACACATCAAGGTAGTTGTAGCATTAGTCAAATTGAATGGAACTACAACAGACTCATAATGGCCATACCTAGTCTAGAAAGTTGCATTATAAATGTCCTCCTCTTTAATGCGTACCTGATGATATTTAGATCTTAGATAAATCTTCGAGAACATTGCTACCCCCTTTAGCTAGTCAAATAAGTCACCAATCCTCATCAACAGATACCTATTCTTTATGGTCACTTTGTTCAACTGCCTGAAGTCAATGCATAATCTGAGAGTACCATCCTTATTTTTTACAAACAATATCGGTGCACCCCAAGGTGATACACTTGGCCTAATGTATCTCTTGTCAAGCATATATTTCAGCTGTAACTTTAACTCTACCAACTCAGGTGGCTGCATCCTATAAGGTTCTTTTGATGCTGGCACCACCCCTGGTACCAACTCAATATAAAAGTCTGCTTTGCTGTGAGGTGGAAACTTTGAAATATCTACAGGAAACACATCCTGAAACTGATGTAGAACTAGGTACCTGCTCAAAATATATGCATCCTCCACTTCCTTACATCTATCACTAGAGATTTTCATTGCAAATAGCACGTACCCTTTTCTACAACTGTGCTTTTCCTACATAATGGTCACCATCCTAATTGATATGGCTTTCTTATTTCCATATAACACTCTTGATTCCCCATTGTCATCCAAGCACTCAATGGCTTTGTCATAACAATGCACCTTCGTCCTATGAAGTTACACCCAATCCATATCCAAAAACATACTGTATGATCCCAATGGTAATACATTGAAATGTGTTGTGGTAGGTGTACCATTCAAATCAAATGAACAAACTCTTACCCAATGATGAACTCACTTCTTTGTACTTGTATCCAACTACACTAACCAATATTCTGCATGCACTTCTTTATTCAGACCACACTTATCCACCAAGTTAAGGCTAACATAAACATAATTACATCCAGGGCCAATCAAACTAGAAACAACTTGATCAAAAATCTTACCATCCATTTCAATGATAGATTCCTGATGGTCTGCCTGTCTGTTATCCATTGTTTCATACACATGAGGAATGATATGACCAACATTCCCAATAGTCTGCACCTCCTGTGCACTATATATCTGAGTCCCACCAGCCTAATTCTATGGAAAATCTCTCCTAAGGTGTTTCTTACCCCATGTCCAACACTCCAACCATCCAGTACCATCACCTTTATGTTGCTACTGTGACCTGTGTCCCTATCTAGCTGCATTGAATTCCTTTTGTGGTGCCATGTTCTATTTCTCTTCGGTATTTTGAGGCCTTGGTCTTTTCATCTTCCATTTACCTTTACCTTTATCTTTCCCTTTCCATCATTACTGAGATTCATTATTACACTTCAATTTCTCATAGAAATGCTTAAATTTCCCAGTAACTTCCTCAAGTGATAAAGGCTCATCATTCTCAATCCAATATCTAAATGCTAATGGAAAACCATTGAAAAATTGTTGAACTTTAGCCTTATCATATTTAAGATACGGTACATACATCAACAGCTCTGGGAACTTAGTCATGTACTCTTCATCTGTCATTGATCCCATCTTTAGCTCATAGGATTATTTATCCTTACTGTCATAGTACCTTTCTGACAAGTACTTGTTCCTGAAAAGCATTTTGAACTCATGCCAACTCAAGTTCTCCATCTTGATTACTATAACACGCTTCACATCTTCCCACCAGATATCATATTTACCTTTCAGGCTGAAGATAGCAATTATGGCCTTCATGTTTTCTGTGCAATCATGCAACTCAAAGAACTTGTTCATCCCAAGTATCCAAGCCTCTGTATCTTCTGGTTTCTTCAAGTCCCCATCAAAATTAGGTGGCTTTGCTTTCTTAAATTCATTTAGAAAGTATCTGCTATCACTCCTCCTATAAGGATGATAACAATGACCATCATGATGCTTATCAGAACCATAACTAGAGTAATACATGTATCCATCACCTCTCATATCCAGAGCATCCAAGAACCTACCATCTCTAACGATGTCATCTTTATCTGACCTATGACCACCATGACACCTACTTCCATATGCCCCATTAGTTATGTCCTCTTGTCCATGGCTGATCCAAAGTGGTCGCAGTCACTGCAACTATGACAAACTATGAAGGAGTATTTCACTAACCTTTGCTTGTTATGATTGTGCCTCCAGGATTTTGTCATTGTCTACCTTACAACTCCTTATTTCTTCATTCAATCTTATCAATTATTCTTCTAAATTAGAAGAGTTCGCAACACCATGTTTCTCATATGATTCATAGGGACCATCTTTGTAGATCATCTTTCTAGTCATTTTTTATCTCTTTCCTGCAAGGCATACTATGTCAGCTAAACCAAATCATAATAAACCAACATACCTTAGCATAATTCAGGGAGGATATATCATCTGAAAGATAATCCAAATTAGCATAATACATGTACAAGCCTAATCATGAAAACATATATACATATAATACATAAGCGCACAACCATATAACCATCATTCTAGCTAGAGTCTAGCCATCAATGCATGACCATATCAACTACACATACCCTGAACTTATGCATTACAAGAACAACTATACCAATGTATACTAACAATATCCAAGCATAAACAACATGTAACCAATCATACACTCATGACGACACACTTCACAAAAAAAACATCCTCTTTCACATGGCGACATCACTACAACCATGACCGACACCATGCATATGCAACAAGCATATAGACTACAAGATTATTAAGACATATGCAGCTGACATGAATGCATGACCAACACAAACTGCCCATCCAATCCAGGGGGTGAAAAATGATCTCATACCACTCTGTAACACCCTCATCACACATTTACCTAAGTAACCACCCAACCAAGGTAAATATGCAATGAGATGCAACTATAATGGGATTCGACCTCCTAGGTGACCTTAAGGAAGTGGAATCGACAAAAACACATCACACAGACCTGCCACATCAACAACAAAACTCCCAGGAGCCATCCCAACCTCTCAAGTAACCAGTCCCTAAGACCAACTGAAGTTTAGACCATTAAACCCCTATAAGCTCCCTTGATATGGACATGCATGTGTCCAAGAGGCTCCAAATGCACCCACAGCATGGGTATGCATCCATATGGGGACTTTTCCCCTCAAACCTATGCCTACGACTTCAGGATTTGTGCCACGTTTTCAAGCCCAGAGCCCAGGTCACTGCCCAAAACTCAATGACACTTTCAAAATTGAAATATAAGAACTAAATAATGATACAAGTGTAATTACTTGAACAAGGAATTGACTAGATCCCCACTAGCCATGACAGCCATTTCATCAAACATGTCACAAATTTGTAATCTATAGGTTTAAACAACAAATCTGAGCATAGGGGTGTCATACTTATCTCAGAATCTCTAAGAAGCATTGTTCCCTTATACCATTAGCTACATTGTCATCTATTAGGTCATAAATACTTTGTTCATTCATTTACAAATCAAAACATGAGGAGAGCCATAACTCATAAATATCATAATACATGCTTATGATCAATGTAATAACAATGGAAATACCAAGGATACATAAAACATATAATATACATATAAACCAATACATTTACACATGAGATACAGAGGAAAGAACCTCTTGTTAATGAATGTAAAATCCAACCCGGGATGGGACTATCATGTTTCACCTGACCATAGAATGGTTGAGTCAAATCTCTCTTTATCCATTAACCCACGTTCCATATTCCAAGCATTAATGTTCGACTCAAACCAAAAGGACCAACCAGGGCATGTGAGGCTAAACCACCTCACCCTCATCAATAGAAACGAGGCTTTATAGTAATCCATACTATATCACTAGGACAACACAATAAACATGTAATAACATCCTTTAACATGATCTCGACCAGATCACTAGGAGAAAACAAGCATGGATGACACTAGATTTCTCCACCTATACTGTGAGGATTTTTCTTGTCTCCTAGTCTCTCAGGCTTTACCACAATCCACATTTCAATCCAAGGATCACTAGGCCCTAAATCGAGATTCCACCCTCTAGACTTTACCGTTTATCCCACCATTCACCGACAAAGATTCCTAGGCCTAATCAAGGAAACCACCTCTTGTATTTATCGTATATCCTGATATTAACTAATAGAGGATCCCTAGGCACACCAGGGCACAAAATACTAGGATTTACCACAACCCACAGTCTAGTTTAGGGGTCACTAGGCTAGTGGATTTACCACCATCTGTAGTCTAGTTCAGGGATCATTAGGACATGTGTTCTTTCTTTCGAAGATCCACCTCACTTAGCTTCAAACCCATCCACAATCTATATCAACCAAAACACGAGAACCCCATCATAGCATGGCTATCTGGAAATGGAAAGGCTAGGCTAAAAACATTGTCACACCTGGAAAAAATTATGCCATAACAAAAAAGAACCACATGCAATACCATGCATGCAAAATCTAGTAAGGAAAACACACATGCAAATCAATACTTGCAAAGAATCTTGTTGTAGCTACTTGATCCCACTCTTCCTTTCTTACTCCTTCCTTCCTCTTGCCTTATTTTCCTTTCTTGATCCAATGCCAAAGTGCTCCAAGAAAACTAGAAGTTTCCAAGAAAGAGAGAGAGAGAGAGCTCCAAAACTAAACTGAAAAAGGGTACCAACTGATCCTTAGAAGCCTTTTTATCAATTAAGCCTATATTTTCTTCATTTTCCATTATTTTCCTACATTTTCCTCCTCATATGAAACCTATGACCTTTCACCTTCACTTTCTCCTATTTTCCATTATTTTCATAAATAAATGTGCCAAAAATGCCATTTTTCCTTTCCAAAGCCTTATCCATTGCCATTGCCAATTTCCTTAGCCATAATAAACCAAAATAACATCCAAACTAGGATGTTTTTCCCAACATTCCTCTTGGAATAAGTGTCCCATCAACTGTGGTTATTATTTCACCTTTATTAACTTTTATTACATGGAATTTTCACCAAGGCTATTACGGTTACCATCTCTAACAACGAAGACCAAGTGATATAGAAAAAAAGTTTTCATGGGAAGTATGCTTTGAAATATGGATACCTATCTCAACTTCATGCAACCAAAAAGCCTCCCTGGTGGGGAACATTACTTGGAAATTGCACCCCTGTTTTTGGGATAGGGTCCCCTAGGGTCAATTTTGGCACAAAAAACCCAAGTTTTGTTATAAGGACTTCAAAGTCTTTGCAAGTTGTGGTCACAGAGTGCGTAGATAGTAAAGTTTCATAAAGGGTTTTACCCTTATATTATGTAAGTTTTTACGGCTCGTATAGATCTACCCATGGTCCGCGGACAATGGGATTGTATAAAAAGTAGAGTGTTAGAGAGTTTAAGGGAGGAGATATCAATGGAGACAAATGTAATGGGTCAGTAGAAGAAAGAGCAAAGAAGTCTTAGAGTATAAGAGAGGATCTTCAACTGTGTGTGCAGAGGCCTAGAGTAGAGTCTATAGCTGAGTGTGTGGACCCCTGCAGCTGAGTGCGTGGACCCCTGCAGCTGAGTGCGTAGGGAAGTATTGAGTCTGCAAGAAGAACTAAAGTATTAATAAAGAGATTATTTCAAAAATTCATGTGTTATCTATTTCCTTATGTTATGAATGAATGCTCTATTATGTTATGACGAATGATGGGTTTATGAATTAACACTGTATTGATGCACGATTTTACATGATTTATCTTGTTATATGGATGCAAATAATAATAGCTATTTATGTGAAGCATATATTGTTCCATGTTAAAGTTATAAAACACTTAAGCCGATCTAGGGGAATACGGAATTAAGGGTAACCACAAAGGTGCGTAAGTAGTTGATTCACTTGTTTAGGGTCCGCGAAAGAAAATCATGAATGTTTTTGGAGGTATAGAATTAGATTAAGGGAAGTTATATAGATAAGCGCTAAGGGCTTATTGATCTGCATGAAGGAAAGTTTAGGGCATAAAACAACAGTACACTAATCTCTGGGTGCAGAAACTTGGTTCCAGCATCCCCCCATACTGCTTCAAGTGAGACTTTAGTTTGCACTCCACGGGTTGATGCCGAAAGGGCTAGTAAGGAAAAACTAACTTTGAATGTGGGTTAGGACCCACTAAGACAACAAATGGTTCTGTTGTCAGGACCAAGATCTGCATAAAGAGATGTGTGATGTCGCATCAATGGAATCCAACAAAGAAATAAATTGAGGAGTGGTTGGATATGAAGGTCCATGAATTTGCGACGCAAGAAAACAAAAATCCACACCTAACAAAATAATAGTGGTTGGATAGGTATTTTTACATAGAGATACACAAAATTTTCTTTTGTTCCTTCCCGATCGAACTATACGAGTGGATCGCTAAATTAGTAGATCGCTAGGGAGGGTGGAGGCTTAACGGTCCAACAGTGTGGACCTCGAAGCTAGTGCAGAGATTGGAAACCTCCGAATATAAGATCGTGCGTGTTGTCAATCACTGGATTGATCATGTCATAGGAGGATTTGTGACAAAATTCATGGTTTATATCTCAGTCAGCTATAACGAAGCAGAGCGATGCTTCTTCAAGGGACTACGAGGTAAGTATTTTAGATGTTTGAATACTTGGATTAAGATTCTCTTGTGTGAAATGAGGGTTATGCAATTACCTTGATTTTTGGAGCTACGTGAAGTGGAAAGATCTCAAGGGATAGAGGAAGAACAAGCCATGAATATAGCCCACTGATTGAGCCTCCCCTGAGTGACGACAAAGGAGCAACATAGGCTTCACCACATAGTGCTATCCAGTTAATAAGGAAAGGGTTCCTGCAAATACCCCATATGTCCACACCACCTCCATCTTCACCTCCACCTCATACACCTTTGCCCACATCGCCACCACCTTCGTCACTATTTAATATGGCGAATATAGTGAAGTTTCCCATTTTAAAGGGCTTGGGAAATGCCGACCTGACCAATTTTGGTTCGTTGCAAAGGCCATGTGGATAACCTAGAATATTATAGATGATCAGATAAAGAAAGAAAAATTTGTCACTTCTGTATAGGATCGCACGCTAACATGGTACGTTATGTACTGTACTGATAACCCAATGGTTGCGTTAGCAGACATTCAAACTGTGTTGAATAAGGAATTCAGTAGGCCTAAATCTGAATCACAATGAATCATAGGATTCAAAGAAATCATGATGAGGCTTGATGAAACACCTTGGGAACTGGATTAGAGATTGAAATGCCAGATTCGCGAAATTAATATGAATCTTACCAATGGGTAACACCGTGAATGGTTTGTAGCTTCGCTCTTACCTCACTTAAGGGTTGCTTTATCACAGCAAAAGATTGGAACCCAGGTGGAACCCCTAGAGATTACGATGAGATTGCATGAGACACCGATTCAAGATGATGCTTTGGGAGTTTAGTAGATTCACATGAAGTTGCAGAATCTTTGCCTAGAGTTCCAAAGTCTGAAGAAAGATAGAGCGGCTTGACCAAAGGTGAGCAAAGAAGTTTGGTGCTTGAAGTGTACGAGCTAGGGTCATGATAAGGATCACTGCCCTATCTTCGTGAATTATATTGCAGGAGGAGGGCCAGTTCCTCTAAGGCCGGAAGCTCAAGAAGGACCAAGTACAGGGCTCGTACTGTGGTGTGTTATTTGTCAGGTAGCTAGAAAACATGTAATAGACAATTATCACTTGTTGCAGAAATTTGTCCAGATACCGCAACATCTCTTCTACAACTTCTACAAATCGATGCGCCACTATGAGAATAACTACCATAGCTATGAACTGATGATGGAAAGAACACCCACATATCGAATGCAAACAGAGACTCAGCCTTTGGATCAAGGCACTGGGGGAGAATGTGGGGGATATCAAGGGAGTGGACAGGGCTGAGGAGGAGGAGGACCTGCAAGAGGTTGAGGACAAGTTATTTTCTACAATTGTGGAGTTCCAAGACACTACGAACAGGAGTGCACAAACCCAATGCACCTATCGTGCCGATACTGTACTCAGTTTGACCACGTCATAGAAGACTACCTTGTATGATAACTAAAATACAGGAGAAAATGGTGCAACCTCAACAGCCTACCCAGACCCTATAGATGATGAGGGTTGAACCTCGCGAAGAGGATCCTAATGTGAATACTGTGCTGCAAAGTGGAATGATGATGAGCGAGGATAAGGGAAATAAGCTTGAAGAGAATGAATGGGTCCGCAAGGCTCTATAAAAAGAGGTTGGGTTTGATTTAAAGTGCACGAAAGAAACCTTCATGGAAGAAAAGAAAATCTTCGCAGAGGCTTCCACCTCAAGAAGTCATGATAAGTAGTCTGAAGAAATGGACCCATCCATGCTTACTACCTTTTTCGAAACTTGCGTAAAGTTGTTGCATGATAGCAAGGCTGTGAAAGGGTTACAGGAACTGATAAATAAGTGCGCTGGTAAATAAAATGCTCTTGAAGGACCACGTGTAGTCAAAAAAATTGGTAATCATAAGGCTAGAATAGGGTGTGAGATGAGGCTCACTACATAAATAGGAGAGTATGAAATGGATCGAGTTATTCTGGACTTGGGGTGGAATGCAAATGTATTTCGTAAACAAACATGGGAAAGAATGGGGAGACCTGCGCTACAATGGTCTCCAATTCAATTGAGGATGGCAAATCAACAGAATATTATCCCCATGGGAAGATTGTAGGGAGTGACAGTAGATATTGAAGGCGCGAGCGTGTTGGCTGATTTTGAAGTGATAGATATTATGGATGACATCAATCCATACCCCACATTCCTTGGGATTGATTGGGCTATTGAAATGAATGGGGTGATCAATCTTAAGAAGTGAACAATGTCATTTGAGAGGAAATCGCTCCGCGTAGTAGTACCTTTGGACCCTGCAGAAGGACCGCATTATACTGAACCAATCTGCGATTCTAGAAGTGACGATGATTTGGACCAGATCTACAAAATAATAGCACGAGACAAAGATTGGTTAAATCGACAATAGATGGACGCATTATGTGGGACCGCAAAAGTTCCTATACATCAGATTCAGATGAGGAGTTGGAACACTGGCAGAATAGGTGGCATGAAGTATCTACGTTGTGTTGTAACATGATTTCTAAATCGATGCGTTGTGTATCCTCGGAGGTAAGGAGTTTTCCTTATTATGATGGTCTAACTAACATACACAAATTTTTGGATTCATTTGAAATGGAAGTTCCTGAGAAGCATCACTTCCAAGCCTTGGATTTGGGGCTGCGCGCTATGCCTGCAAGATGGTGGGGTATGCACAAAGAAAATTTTGATGGATGGTGTGAATACAGAAGAATGATGAGCATCCAAATGTGTGACTGACAGAGAAATATTATGGGAGGAGTGATCCGCACGATCACTTAGAAAAATGGACTAATTCTTATGGAACAGAGCTGCAACCAAAGTGGGTGCATCTATTCTATCACACTTTGTATGTAATACAAATGAATTGGTACTTGGAAACAGAGCTCTGCCATGGCACTGAAGAGTGGGAAGTTTTGAGACAGGGATTTTTTATGACATTCAACTTTGAGGATGTATTTGAATGCATTGACGATGTGTTGTAGGAGGTCAAGGCAATGACCTTCATAATACTACATGATCCCTTGGATTTGATTCAACCAGACTAGACCACCTAGCTATGCCATGCATTGGAGTGCTACAATGTGATCACTGAAGAAGAAGACGAGGATACAAGGAACATTAATATCCCAGAGGTAGAAGGTCACCACGAAATCGAGGGACTAGAGATAGAGAATCCTGATATCACTGCGCCACTGAAAACTAGATAAGTGAACATTGGCAAAAAGGCAGAGCCAAAGTTTGCGAAGATAGGGGACTACTAGGATGATGCTATAGTGGATAAGGTTGTTGAGTTTCTCCACGACTATCAAGATTTGTTTTCCACAAAGTTTTTAGACTTAAAATGCATCATAGGCAATTTGGGAGTGACGAAAATAACTTTGAAACCAGATGCGAATCTTGTTAAATAGAGGCCATATCTCTTTAATCCCAAGTACAAGGAAAAGGTTCGCTTAGAGTTGGACAAGATGATGGCAGCATGTATTGTTGAACTAGTTGAGGAATCTAATTAGGTGAGTCCAATGGTAGTTAAGGAAAAGAAGAAAAAGGAAGAAATAAAAATTTGCGTAGATCTTAGGAAGCTCAACGATGCCTGCATTCATGATCCTTTCCCAACTCCAATCTTCTCACGCATAGTCATCACAGCATTGAAGGAGTTCATTCACAAATCTTTGGAGGTAGACTTTGATGATTGGACAGTGTTTGGACTGGTAAAATGCCATGTATCTAGTTTTCTCTTGATGCTAGATACATGCCGGAGGTACCAGATCATGCTAAACTTAAAGAAGTGCTTATTTTGTTTCCCTTTCAGAATCTTGCTGGGTCATGTAGTGTGCAGGAATGGCCTAATGGTGGACCCTACTAACATCACAATTATAATTAATTTGGAGGTGCGAAGAAGTGTTAAACAATTGTGCCTAATGTTGGGTCATACTAGATACTATTGAAAGTTCATCAAGAGCTATGCCCAGATTACCGTGCCAATGGACAAGCTATTAAAGAAGGACTCTACATTCTGTTAGGATGAAGAATGTCAGCAAAGCCTGGATGTATTGAAGGAGAAAATAGTCACCACACCGATCGTAGCCTTCTCGGATTGGAATAAGGAATTTCATGTGCACATGGACGCTTCATGTATTGAGTTGGGAGTACTTCTAACATAGGCTGCTGAAGGAGAATTGGATTACCCTAAAGAATTTGCAAGCAGGAAGTTATTCAAGGCTGAGAAAGAATTATTTGACGACAGTGCGCGCAGGGTTGGCTATGGTGTACGTGCTTCATAAGTTCAGACATTACCTGCTAGGTAGACACATTAATATGTATACAAACGATTGTGCATTAAAGTACCTAGTCAACAAGCCTGTGTTGGTGGGGGAATATGAAGATGGTTAGTGTTGTTTTAGGAGTATGATTTTCAAGTAATTGTGAAGCTAGGGTGATTGAATGCAGGGCCCGATCATTTGTTGCGTATTGAAATAGGAGAGGAACCTACCAATTTAGAGGAGGGGTTGCCTGACACATAGCTCTTTACGATGCACATAGGAGACAATAATTTTGTAGACATTATTGAATTCCTAACTACATGAATGGCTCCGAAGGGATACATGAGTCAACAAAAGAAGGAATTGGTGGTGCGCACGAAAGATTTTTCTATTATTGCAGGTCACTTATATAAGATGGGATCAGATGATATAATGTGACACCATGTACCTTTTTTTGAACGAAATAGTATCCTAGCTGAAGTTGATGGAAGAGCTGCGGGATGCCATTATGCAGGGAAAGCAAGAATGCAGAAGATTTTATGCGCTGGGTTGTGGTGGCCAACATTGCGTAAGGATTCCAAAGCATATTGTAGGGCATGAGATGCATGCCAGAGAATCGACAAGCCATCATGGAGGGATGAACTATCTTTCAATCCGTAGGTATCATTGCAACCATTTCAGAAATATGCAATTGATTTTGTACGACCAATTCAACCTCCAGGGAAGAAGACTAGTGCATGGTATATCATCACTGCGACCAAGTATTTGACTAGATGGGCAGAGCCACAACCCATTAAGGACTGTACAGAGGAAAAAACAACAAATTTTTTTTGGAGTATGTGTTGACCAGGTTTAGTTGCCCAAATATTTTAATGAGTGATCATGGTACGCATTTCCTTAATGAAACGTTTAGCTCACTAATAGAAGAATTCCAATTTTATCATCAAAATAGTATGCTATATTGTTTTTGGGAAAAGTATCTACTCAGAACGCCCCTATCCCACTCTAAGGTGTGACAGTGCCTTAGCAACAAACAAGGAAAACTACTTTCGTATTCTTCTTTATGAAATGTAAATGAAGAGGAAGGATGAACTAACCTGTGTCTTGCGCTAGTTTGTTGATCCAATCGCTCTCCTCTTTGTCAGCTTCCAGCTACCTGCTCCCTCGCTTGCCCAGCTTCACCAAGTTCCTGCAAGATCACAGAAGAGGAAAACTACACAAAGATATAGATTTACATTCATAACTAGCTTAGGATCAGATTTAAGCTAAACATGAAAATATAACAAAGCATCATTGATATACAAACATGTAGGAGAAACTCAAATAGTTTTATTGATATAACAAGAAGATCCAAGAGGAGATACAACCAAGTGAGTCCCGATCCAACATCTACCTCCCAGCAAATGAATCCCTTCCTCACCTCCAACAAAGCATAAATCACCCAATGCACTAATCTCAATCTCAAAACCAACAGCAATTCTCTGCAAAGTACAAAATTCTAGCCTCTGGATCTCTGGGATGAGGGATCCATATATAGATGTAAGCAGAGAGGATGAGTTAGCTTATGTTTTGACTTGTGGCTTCTCTCTATCATTTCTTGCTTCCACTTGGAGACCGAGAGCCTCTTACTCATCACTGGTCGAATTCAGTGAGGCAAGTGTCATTGGAGAAGATTCTGGAAGCTTCCATTGTCTCTCCACCTCGTTGAATGACTCTGCCACTTGTCATTTCCCACTCAACACACCTAGGTAGTGCATTCAAGTGCATTGCAATGCACCTAGCTAGTGTATCTGGGTGCTTTGCAACGCAGCCAGCTAGTGGAGCATCTGAATTGATCCTGATTTGACTAGTTCTGAGTAGTTTCTGGTGGAGAACCTCTGGGAGAAGCTGTCATTGGTTGACCTTGTTCCTTTAGGGGCAGGAACAACACTATTAGGGACTTTGGATCCCTTGGATTATGGACATTTCATGCTTAGAGCTGTAAGGCACAAAAATGTCTATAACAGTTGCCCCCTAAAGTATGAGGCCATTTATCGGGTGAAATGCTTTATTAGGAGGATTCGAAGTTCATTCAATGCTGGGAGGAGACCTGTAATAAGATACAATACAATACATTATCTTCATACTGTTTTCATGATCTAGCTGAGGCGGGCATTCCCATGCTCAGCTTTATAAATTCATTTTTATGTACATAGGACAGACAATCGTCTGATGGTAGACTGATGATTCTGATGAAGTCATCATCCCTTTGGTAGGATGATTATCTGTGCTGCAATGTTGTACATGTCAATGTCTTTATTTTTCCTGAATATATATCGCAGCCCGGATGGATGAAACTAGATCCGGGGTCTTCAATCTCGTCTGATCTTCACTCGAAGTACAAGTCGATCCATGTGAAAAATGTTTTGAAGTCGAACATGGAAAGACATCGCTTGATTACCAGTCAATGATGTAAACTGTTAACAAGCACGAGAGGAATCACCAATAAGGATGATGACCCTCAAGGTACTGTAGTACAATTCACGTGGTGTGAATAAAGGACTTGGCGTTGAACACCACGCAAAGTCTTTCGGTCGAAGGTCATTGATGTATACCTGTCGCCGGAAGTGAGAAACTTGCCATTGAGGCATGCAAGCTTCAAAGTACTGAATGGGGTGTTCCTAGATCAACTTCTTGGATAATGAGCTGATGTCGACAAGAAGCGATCCATCAAAGGAGGGCCTTAATGAATCCCACATCAATGACACGGAATGGAGCAAATGATTTTGATGGAGGTGAAAACAATATGATGATATATGGTTCAGGATGGCGGTCATGAAAGAATGAAGTATAATGTATGGTAGTGGATGGGACACGGGTGACTTCTCTGGATGACTTCTCTTGAACATGTCGGCGACACTTATGTGATGGATCGGTAGCATTTACCCCAAATGTGGATGGTATGTCGAGACCATGGTGATGTGACCGGTGAATGAAACAACCCAACCCGACTCAGGCACGGAGTGGAAGTGTCATGTTCAAGAGCGACTTGCTACCAATTAAGGTTCTTTGAGTTTCTTCCCAATTTTTCCCCAGTCATTGCTAACCAGTACCTCTTTATTTTTGTCAAGCTTGAGGAGGATAACATATGCTTGTTCTATAATTTTCCCTTCGGGCAAACCCATCGCTATGTTTTAACGAGCCTAGCGATAGTGAAACTCGTTCTCGTCTACAGACAAGTTTGTCACTATTAATCTTTTTAATGAGTCTAATGACAAAGATAATGTTACATTCACGGTGGTTATTTGCCAGAGGATAGTTCATTTTTTAACGAGCTTAAACGCGGATTGAAACACTTGCTCGGTCTTATGTTTATTTTTTAACGAGCATGAACTATGTGCTAAAACTGCTCGATAATCCAGTCATATGATAAGAAAGTCTCATATAAAACGGCAACATTTAGATTTTTGCCCCACATCCTTTCTTTATGCAAGTTAGGAAACGACTAATCCTACGAGTTTAAAGGGTTAGCCTACGGGTTTAAAGGGAGGACCTAAAAATTTAAAAAATAAATAGTCGCCCCTTGCTTGCACTCCAAAAGGTTTGCATGTCCCCAGATATAAAGTATGGTTTCAAGGTTACCTCTTCTTTAGTCCAATAAAAAATTTGTCTTACCGGGAGAGGCCTACCTCTTACAGGTCACCCAAAGATTGCTTGATTCGCGGTGCAAACAAAACACTTCTTCGGCGGTGTCTACCGAGATAAACAAAGGTGAGTGACAACGAGCACCACACACATAACTTTGACAAGAGAATCTTATTCCAGAATAACCCCTATCTCAATCACAGACGGGGTACAGACTAGTCATATTCTCCCACGGAAACCTACCCTATACCCGAAGTTTTCCTGCCAAAGCAGGCCAGGACGCATGCCCCCTGGGTTCCAGTCATATCCCTCTGAATTACTCGCACTCATCGGGAGGACGGACCGTGGGTTGAGACATTTCTTGCATGAAGAGACCATTTAGGGATGGTATATGACTATTTGCGATGCGTGATCCGGGAAATGAAAGCTGGTCCATGAGCTTGACCACTCTTCCTTCGTGCGGAAAACACATTACTCTAAAGAGTGAGGAGACGATGGCTCCCATGCAATAAATATAGTCTCCTCCAAGGAGTAGGTTATAATCCAAGGGTCCTTGAACGACCATTACGTTCATTTGAACTGTCTTCCCTTTCAATGTTATGGGTACATTGGGGAGGATCCCTAAAGGTCGACTGGTTCCTTTATCAAAGCCTATCAGATTTCTCATTTCAGGCAAAAGCGATGGCGAACCAAGCGCTTTCCAAGCAGTAGACGAAAGGATACTCGCAGAAGCCCCCTCATCTATGATGGTACCAGCCATGACCATTTGGACGATAATTCGGAATGGTATGCTTGCTGGTAAACGGGGTCTGCCTAATTGATTCCAGTCGAAGGAGACAACTAGGTTGCTTGGAGGTGGGACCGAGTAAATGGCCGGGTACGGCTTTGACGAACTTCCTTCCTGCGATAAAGGAATGGGTAGGTTGCCCCCGTGTTCGTCGGAGTCTGTGTTGACGAAGAGAATTTGGACGGTGTCATCCTTGTTCTCTCTAGTGACTGTGTCATTCGAAGATAAAACCTCTGAAGGCAAGACCGGGTCAACTGCCGCCTCAACCTTTTGACTTTCGTCAGGTATGGATTCAGCTGGTTCATCTTCAATGACAGGCGCTTCAGCTAACCACTTGAGCGGTCCAGCTGGATTCTCAACTAACGAAGTACTTGGAAAGAGTTTTTTATATCCAGGAGGAAGTCGTAACGGTGAAACCAGACGATCATCCAAAACTCTTTTAGCTTCGTCTAAGAAGGGACAACGGTGGATGCCATGATCGCCTTCACACAGCCTACAGGGAGATCTAGCTCTCCCTTTTTGTCCTGGGACTTCACTTTCGCTAGTTGATGGTGTGCTTTCAACATGGCCATCAGAGGTTGACGACACCGGATTGTGCAAACGGGGAGACCAGTCCCTTAGTATCCGAGGGATGCAAGGGCAATCTCTGTGAAAGTGGTCTCCCTTGCAAATGACACATGGCGATTTAGGCCTGGTCAGTGCAGTCTGTGGATTTTCGTTAGACGACACTCGTTTGCCCCCATTCACTTTTGGCTCCTTCTTCTTTTTCTCTTTCTTCTTCTTTTTCTTCTTCTCCTTAGGAACTTGACTTTTGGCTTTGCCAGCCCCATCAAGCGAAGAGGAAGGAGGAGAGGAAGAATTAGAGGAAGTAGAAGGTTGGTGGGTAACTCTGGACTGGTCTAACTGCTGATTCGATTGTTCAGGAATAGTGGTGTTCTGAACGACATTGGTTGAGAAGAGCCATAGTGGCAAGCCAATTGTCAGTCCTGGAAGCGACAATGTGGCCATATGGGGTGCACCAACATCTCCCCAAGAGGAGAAGGGACTAGGATTTCCACCAAGGGGAATTCCTTGGTTGGTTGACTCCATTTTCTCAACCTAAGATCAACGTAGGAAAAGGGTATGAATATTCCGTTTAAAATAAATTTTACGACGCTTGGACACAACTTTTTTTTTCAATTTTAAAGAGTCGAGAAAAAACAAAAGATGACTCTAGTCTCCTTCGATTTTAATGAGCCTGAAGTGACAAGTGCTCAGATGGACCTTTTCTGTTAAGGAGTCTGAAAAGGAACGAAAGGGACTGCTCTGGAGATCTAGGTAGAGGGTGTGCCAAACCAATCACAAAACTGCAGAATACGTTTTACGGTACGGCAGTCAATCTTCCCGAAAGTTGTGTTCGGTGCATTGTGATCAGTAGGGCGGCCGACACGGCTTCCTATGGATAAAAGGTTTTAAGCCTATAGGGGTCTCCCAATATATACTCGACGGTACGTGGGAGCACAATCCGTACTGGCACTTATCGTCTCACAGTGGAGGAATCACCCAACCATCAGTGAGGACAACAGTTACCAGGCTTTACGACGCCAGAACACGTCTCTAGCCTAGACCTCTATGTTGTGCGTTAAGTTCCAATGCATTGTTAGATTCATTCAATTTATTTTAAGTTGATCTTTCTTAGAAGTTTGCCTTTTTGGATCACCACGAGATGTAGATGTAATTCCTAAATGCAATCTAAAGATGATAAGCAAGCTTTTATCTCTTTTCAACAATGAAAATCCTAGCTACAAGGGGAAAAGAAAGACACAATCTTTTCTTAAAGAGAAAAGAGCACACTGTAGATTCACTTTTCCGAAATCAAACCATACAAACTATGAATATGAAAATGCACATATGCATGTATTTGTTTTCACTTTCTTAATATTTATGCCTAAAAAGAAAGTTGATGTACAAATCTGAATTCGCTTTCAAGTGAAAAACACAAACAAGCTTCTTTTTCGAAATCAAAAGGGTAGAGAAGATTACGACACTTTATGATTTTGAAATAAACACTCGTTTCGACACTAGAAAGAGACAAATTCAAACCAAAGGAAAAAGTAAAAAGTATAATCAACTGTCAACAGCAAACAAACTTTCTCCTAAGATCAAAATCGACACTTACGACAGATCTAAATCTAAGGACGACAGTATGACTATTCTACTTTTCAATGGAAAACTGTAAATGATGTAACAAACACACAAAGAACATCTACAGTATTTTTGTACAAAGGAGGCAGAATTAAGGCAGAGAAAAGGGGTTTTCAGATAGGTACACACACTGATAACAGGCTGCAAAAATCAGAGATCAAACTGGACAAAATGAAGCAAAGAACCTCAGCTGCACAGGGCAAAGGCTGATCAGCGCACCTGTTGCACAGAGAAACTGAATTGCAGCGCAGGTAGCCCTCTCGGGACCTGCGTTGAAATGAAAAACCTCTTCACAGAGCCTGCGCTGGGGTAGAAACGAGACTTCTATCCAGGTTCTGGGTCACGGTTTGCAGTTTAATCTATGGTTTTTGGCCGAGTAAAAGCAATCAGTAAGGTACAATTAGAGGGATGATTTAAAGGAGGACTAAGAGCTATCACAAAGCGTAATTAGAGCATTTGTGGATCAGCCGTTCAAATCATAAACAAATCCAGTGAGAGGATTGAAGCAGCAACTACTTTGCATTTGATAATGGCAAATGCAGTTCGATTGCTACTTCTGTGTTTATGAAGCAAACAACAAAAGAAGCACAAATAAACTAACTAGACACGATCCCCAGCGGAGTCGCCATTTTGTTGTTGGGAAAAGTATCTACTCAAAACCCCCCTATCCCACTCTAAGGTGTGACAGTGCCTTAGCAACAAACAAGGAAAACTACTTTTGTATTCTTCTTTATGAAATGTAAATGAAGAGGAACGATGAACTAACCTGTGTCTTGCGCTAGTTTGTTGATCCAATCGCTCTCCTCTTTGTCAGCTTCCAGCTACCTGCTCCCTCGCTTGCCCAACTTCACCAAGTTCCTGCAAGATCACAGAAGAGGAAAACTACACAAAGATATAGATTTACATTCATAACTAGCTTAGGATCAGATTTAAGCTAAACATGCAAATATAACAAAGCATCATTGATATACAAACATGTAGGAGAAACTCAAATAGTTTTATTGATATAACAAGAAGATCCAGGAGGAGATACAACCAAGTGAGTCTCAATCCATCATCTACCTCCCAGCAAAGGAATCCCTTCCTCACCTCCAACAAAGCATAAATCACCCAATGCACTAATCTCAATCTCAAAACCAACAACAATTCTCTGCAAAGTACAAAATTCCAGCCTCTGGATCTCTGGGATGAGGGATCCATATATAGATGTAAGCAGAGAGGATGAGTCAGCTTATGTTTTGACTTGTGGCTTCTCTCTGTCAGTTCTTGCTTCCACTTGGAGACTGAGAGCCTCTTACTCATCACTGGTCGAATTCAGTGAGGCAAGTGTCATTGGAGAAGATTCTGGAAGCTTCCATTGTCTCTCCACCTCGTTGAATGACTCTGCCACTTGTCATTTCCCACTCAGCGCACCTGGGTAGTGCATTCAAGTGCATTGCAACGCACCTAGCCAGTGTATCTGGGTGCTTTGCAACGCAGCCAGCTAGTGGAGCATCTGAATTGATCCTGATTTGACTAGTTCTGAGTAGTTTCTGGTGGAGAACTTCTGGGAGAAGCTGTCATTGGTTGACCTTGTTCCTTTAGGGACAGGAACAACACTATTAGGGACTTTGGATCCCTTGGATTATGGATATTTCATGCTTAGAGATGTAAGGCACAAAAATGTCTATAACATGTATCATCCTCAGGCTGATGGGATTGTTGAGGCATTTAATAAGATATTGGAGAACATGCTGACAAAGTTTTGCAATGGTTAGAGGAATGATTGGGATGTGTGCATACCAACTGTGTTATGGGCTTATATAACTACTTGTAAGAAGCTTACTGGTCAGACACCATTTAGGCTAGTCTATGGCATAGAGGTTGTGATGCCTATGGAGTACATTGTGCCTAGTCAATGCATAGTGGCATTCATAGGGATGGAGGACTGCAGAGCCTTAGAATAGCATCTCGCGCAGTTGACAGAGCTCGAGGAAGATATATTTTTTGTTAGATTCCATCAACAGGTTTAGAAGGAATGCGAAAAGGAATGGAATGATCAGCACATCAAACTATGCACCTTCAAGGTAAACGATTTAGTTTTATTATATGACAGTAAGTTTGATAAATTTCCAGGAAAATTTCAGATTCACTCGCTAGGGCCATATGTTATCCAAGAGATTACCGATGGTGGAGCAGTTCAGCTTGTGAAATTGAATGGAGATCCATTTCCAGAAAAGGTAAATGGCAACCAATTGAAGCCATACATCAAGGATTCAACTTGATGACTACATGATGGTAGCACAGTCCTAGTGCTCCAGGCAGCTGCAAGGAGGCGCGAGACTATAAAATACACTGCTCGGTTTGTAGAGTTGTCCTACAAGGGGTCTACGCGAAACAGGAGGGTGTCACAGTACCATAAGAAACGTGAAGGGAGATACACTATAGGGGTGGAGACCGCGCATCGTATCCAAAAAGTGACCATTACAGTCACTGTTTATGATTTGACTGCTAGGAGATGGTTAAAAGGAGCGGGGGATGACATTTAAGGAATTTAAGGTTGAATTAAAGAGTGAAATATTTCAAAATCTGCTGCCAATCTCACATTTATGGATGGATTTTGGGGGGAATGGTCAAATTTGAATTCGAATTCACCTATAAAATACGTGTGGCCACCCAACGAGAAACACTTTGCATTCTGTGAATTTCTATGTTGTGTTGTCTGTTGTGAATGAACCGTGAGTTCTTTGAGGATTTTATCGTAAGCCTCGTGTCCACTCAGTATCCTGAGTAAGACAGAAAGATTATTTGACATATCATGTTAGGACTAGGTCTTGTAGAAACTGCAAGCACTAGAGGAGCGATTGCCTCTGAGGGAGCTACTCTAGAAGTGATGAGTATGGAGGTTCCAGCAATAGTGCCTACGGCTCCGAGGTCACCTAGGCCGAAGCCTACACCAACGAAGAGATTCGCAAGCCAAAGAAGGATAAACACAAGAAGTCTATGCTAGTGCATAAGTCACCATGAAAGCATGCAGCTACACAGGCTCAGAGAAAAGAAAAGCCGAGTGCAAAGGTGTTAGGTCCCTATACTACTAGTGTAACCCCTATTATTATTAGTGCAACCCCATTATTATATTGTTGTGCCCTTATATTATTATGGTTATGTTGACTCTTATTATATTACGACCCCTTAGACTCCTATATATAGAAAGGAGGTACTGTCATTTGTATCATCCAAGAATTGCTCATTTGTGTAATGTAAATGATGTTTCCCCCTCAAAGAGGCTAAATTCTATGGAATTTATATTTTTTTTCTATATTTTTGTGAGCTAGTTTCATAAAATTTGGTATCAGAGCTTTGGATTCTAGGGTTTTGCTGCTCCAAACAGGTCATCATGGCATTTTCGCTAGAATTTTTTTGCTACGAAGTTTCAGAAGCTAAAACAAAAAAATCCATTTGCGAATGAATTGGTCTGAACCTCGGTTCTGAATTTCAGATCTTGTCTCGCTATATTTTCGAAGATATGATCTGAGGAAGTTATGGTTTGTGCAAGTTCCATAATTTCATCTCAAATAGGTCATCATGAAATTTTCGCTATAATTTTTTTTCTACAAAGAGTCAAACTTTGAAATTAGAACCCATTTGAGCTAAAATTGTGTTGAAGCTTGGGTCCAAATTTAAGATCTTGTTTCACTATATTTTCGGAGATATAATCTGAGGAAGGTAGGGTTTTTACAAAATCCCAAATTACATTCTAAATAGATGACCTAAGGAAAATCGTCATAACTTTCTCTCAGAGCATTAGATTGAAATTCCATAAGTTAAAAAAATAAGATAGACTGTAGTTTTCTATATACATTGTTTATATCCAAAGGTCGAAACAGTGATATGTGGCAAGTCGTACAAGTTCACTCTACTGAAACATTATATAATGAGGTCATCTTAGGAGATTGGGAGTAACTCTTCCTTGGAGAATCCAATTTTGATCAGACTGGTGGCATTGGAAAGAGGAATTAGAGGAATACTATAGGAAGTAATTTCAGATCCTGGAGAGCTGTAATTACAAATATACAACAGATTCAATATCGAGCTCTTACAAAGTGAAACAATAGGAAGAAATATATCTCTGGGCAGTCGCGCTGCCTAATGGAGCTTTGAGCACGGAGGCAGCCACTGACAAGACTATTTTCATCACTTTGAAGAATGTGTGCCTCAACTTGGCTGTGCTCCCCAGTGAGTTCCTTCAAACATTACAAGCAGGTGTGATCATAGCGATTAAGCCCCGGGAGCAGTGCATGCTGAGCATGATCAACAAGTACAAGATCAATAACAAACATATGTTCATGGAGAAAACAATAGTGCTGGAAGCATGGAAGAAAGTTTAGGTGCAAATTGAACAAACTGCAGTCATGGTTACTGAGGCATGTAGAACAGTCCCTGAACTGCATATCCCGGAGGAAGCACTGGTGGATGCAAAGATCAGGAAGTTATGTGCAGGTGTGCTTGACTGGAAGATGGAAGTGGCCAAGGTTTAGATTGAACTAAACCTTAATATTACAGAGTTAGAGTTGAAGTCATAGCCTTCAACTCCACCAGAGTTCAGAGAACAACAAAAAGCAGCTGTAAAGGATGGATTTGTAGCAATGGATGCCATGATGGTGGATTGCACTATGCTTTTCAAGCAATCCATGGAGGTAGTCACAACATTGTAGGAAGATCCTAACCTATAGAGGTTAAACACAGAAGCCCATGAATTGTAGCCGCGGTATGATGAAGCAAGAGAAATGGCATGCACCATCGCTATATCATTACGATTGGCCAAGTTGCATGAGGAAAAAACAGTTGCTTGAATAGGTGGAGGTAGCGCAAAGGAAAGAGATAGTCCTCAAGGCCTGATTGGGGCCTTGGCTAGATGTTATCTCAGCCATCATTGAGGAGAAGTTGGCAATCCTACAGAGAACATAATAGAAGATCAGGGAAGAAAGAGCAGGACCAGCAACAGAGTAGCTGGTGGAGCAGATCAAACAAGCAGCCATACAGAGCGCAGCTGAGGTGGCAGTCACACAATTTATGTTGGGAGGTCTCCACAGTAATATCTTTGCACCAGCAGAGTGACTCTACGGCAAGTCACGATATTTTTGTTGGGGCCTGTTGGGACAGGGTCCCCTACGGTCAATTTTGGGGCAAAAATCCAAAGTTTTGTTGTAAAGAATGTAAATTATCCGCAAGTTGTGGTCATGGAGTGCGTAGATAGTAAAGTGTCATAAAGGATTTTACCCTTCTTTTATGAAAGTTTTCTCGTCTCATATAGATCTACCAATTGTCTGCGGACCATGGGATTGTATAGAAAGGAGAGTCTTAGAGAGTCTAAGGGAGGAGATATCAATGAAGACGAATGTAATGTATCGGTAGAAGAAAGAGTGAAGAAATCTTAGAGTAGAAGAGAGTCTCTACAGCTGTGTGTGCATAGGCCAAGAGTAGAGTCCACAGCTGAGTTCGTAGGGAAGTCTTGAGTCTACAAGAAGAACTGAAGTATTAATAAAGAAATTATTTTAGAAAATCTTGTGTTTATCTATATCCTTATTTTATGAATGAATGCGCTATTATGTTATGATGAATTATGGGTTTATGAATTAATACAGTATTTATGCGTGATTTTACATGATTTATCTTGTTATATGGACACATGTAATAATAATTGTTTATGTGAAGCATATCTTGTGGCATGTTAAAGTTATCAAACAATTAAGTTGATCTGGGTGAATACGGAATTAAGTGTAACCATAGAGGTGCATAAGTGATTGATTCACCTATTTAGGGTCCACGAAAGACATTTGTGAACGTTCGCGGAGGTATAGAATCTGATTAAGGGAAGTTATATTGATAAGCTGTAAGGGCTTATAGATTTGCATGAAGGCAAGTTTAGGGCATAAAATGACATTACACTAACTTCTGGGCATGGAAACTTAGTTCCAGCATCCCTCCATACTACTTTGGGTGAGACTTCAGTCCGCGCTCCGCCAGTTGATGCTGAATGGGCCAGTAGTGTAGGGATTTGTTTGGAAAAACTAACTTTGAACAGGGGACAAGACCCACTAAGCCAACACCTATGAATACAAATTTTTTCATGTGGTTTATGTTGAAAGGGAAAAATACATATATAGGACACTCCCCTAAAAAACTCTTTCTAGGGTCCTAACATATGCCTCCTTTGTAAATTTGATGCTAAAATAATAAATCATATTTTTATTAAATATCCCTTCACAATATAAGTTTGGGTGGAATTAAAATTCTCATATCCCCGAGCCTTAGAGTGGGCCATTGAGAACATCAGTATTTGTTTGGAAGATTGGTTCTCTAGCAACCTTCCAGATAATGTTCAGGGCCTTCCTCTATGTGCCATGTGGGGTATTTGGCTTAGAAGGAATGCAACTATATTTGAAAATAGACCTCCTAACTCCTCTAAATTTTCCTAACTATGTATGGAAATTCTCTCTTCATCCTGCTTATCCTCATTTACCATTTGTTTCTCTCCTCTTGATCATGTTGTTACAAAAACTAACTCTCCATGGGAATTTTTTGATGGTGCTGCTTAGGGCTTCTGCTCAACTGGATGTGTAGGGGGCATCATTCATCTTTATGAATCTCATTCCATCTCCTTCTCTTCCAAGATTGGGCCTGCTACAAATAACCTTGCTGAAATCTTTCCTCTCTACATAATCATCCTCTTTGCAGTCTCCAAGGATGTCATATCTCTCCATATATATGGAGAATCTCAAGAGGTTATAAAATGCATGAAAGAAAACATCTCTTAGGAATTTCACCCTTCTTCTCATGGAAAATTAAAATCAATTTTTTTTATATTGCTCACATATATCTTATGATCACATCTATAGGGACCGAAGCAAAGAGGAAGATCAACTCTTGAAAATTGGAGTAGATCTAGACAAAGGAATGTTCTTAGTCTCTAATATTAAATATGGAAATAGAAAAAAATATCTTTTTGACCCTTGGGTTTGACTAAATATGGGGGAATATTATGCAGCAAAATGTCATTTTTAGGAATCATATGCGAGATTTTTCCATTGAATATGTTTTTTCTATTTTTCACTTTTCACAAGCTATAAATCAACCATATGTATATATTTTGCTGATGATTATTTTGAAAGACAATATGTTTTATGTGGACTATATTTTTCGTAGAAAACATTGCTATCAGTCCCTTTTTGTAAGACCATGGCAACATGTAAACCAATTTTGACACATGGGGTAGCTATAAAAAGCTTATAAAATGCTTTTGTATACACATATGAGAATCAATTGATAGGCCTATATGCCATAAGAATGCTTAAGCATCTACTAATGTAACCTATTTTATATTATATAATAGAAGTTTCAAATGATTTTCTTTGGGAAAAAAGTTCCTTAGATGTAAATATATTTCCCATACTTCCTTGATAATTTCCAACCACTTTCTAATATTAGCTACAACATATAATATGCCACCATTTAGTAGGTGCACTACTTTCTTACCTTTTTTGGATGTTCCACGGGTAGTGACTGCAATCTTTGGTCCTTGAATAGACAACATAGTTATAAATAATGTAGTAGGATATGGAGTAGGATAATGGAGTATTATGTTTAGTATTCTGATCATAGTGATCTGACTCTTTTATTTGACTGGTTGAGTTTCATTTGATTGGGTTTTAGTGATTGGTTGATTCATTTGAGTTAGAGATTGATGATTAAGTTACAGTGATAAGTTTCAATTTTGATGATTAGTTTTGAGCTTAAATTTTGGCAGTGGGTCTAGTATGAAAATTTGTTGAAACATGGCATACAAGTTGTGATGTGTTGTAGCAAGTGGATCCAATATGAAAATTTATGAAACGTGGTCCCCGAAGGTGTTGATGGTTTGAGCCTTCAATGAGGGATTTGAAGCTTCCTTCATTTAGTAGTTGGTAAATCAAAACAGGGGGTTGGGGCTCCCTTCCAGTAGGAGCTGGAAAAGGAGCACATGTTTTATCCTTCTACTGGTGGGTTCTTGTGTACTGGTATAAGTTTACACCAGTACAAGATTTAGGGGATTGGAGCTCCCTTCTAGTAGGAGCTAGAGAATAAGAAAAGGTTGTACCCTTCTATAGGTGGGTTCTTGCATATTGGTATGAATCTGTGCAAGTACAATATTGTAAAATATTTTTTTTTATATTAAAAATAAGACAAAGATGACAACAATAGGTGGTTTTTTCCCACATTGGGTTTCCACCTTAAATCGTGGTGTTCATGTGTGTTTCTTATGTGTGATGGTTTATTTTTTTCTTGCTGCACATGGTTATTGTCTATTTAATGTGTAATGAAGTATTGTATTGATGCATTGTCTCAAGAAAACAAATGACAAATTAAATGAAAAGTAAGTTTATCGGATATATGCTAGTTGTCTTAAGAATAGTCGCATACACACACGGGTTCCCTTCAGTAAAGACGTGTACAAAAATTGGATATGAAATTCAAAAGTTTATGATTTGAAAATATTGATTCACCTTCCCCCTCTCAATTTTTTTCCATCATTCCTCTTAAGAGAGGAATTAGAGTGACTCAAATCAAAGTTACACAAAGGGACTGAATCCCTGGATCACATTTTGATCATGCAGAGGTCTCCTCTCATGAAAACAAGTCTTGATCATCAAGAAAATTGTGAGCAACCCAAGAACAATTGTCCTCCAATATCATCAAGTTAATATCACTCCAAGAGGCTTAATCAAACATTCATAAAATCTAGTAGCATCCCTCTTGAAGATCCAAAGTAAGTGATAAACTAGGACAACCATGCTCATTTCAATGAATCTCACCACAATTCTAGGAAGGAACAAAATATAAGAAGTCAAAATGAAGGAATAGGATATCCTATGAAAAAGGATCTTCACAAAGCATCCCAAGTGAAAATGAACAAGGTGTTGGAAATCAAAAAATGAATATGGATCCTCCAAGAAATGATTTCATAAGGTTAATATTTCCCTATATCTCTAGGGATTAAAACATTTTTTGGTTATTGTTCCTCATGCACCAAGTTTTACCAGAAAGAACAAGATTGTTATACCTATGACGTTGTGAGATATAGAGGACTTGATTAAGTACCTTTTGTTAGAAACCAAGAAAATACTGAGAGGTGGGGGGGGGGCAATCAATATTGTAGGAATTTTAAAACTTTCTTTTACTCATGTAGAATACTAGGGCACCAATAAACACTTCAACAATTCATTCATATGGGAATGGAAAGAATTAACATAAGTAGCACAAATAGTACACATATATTCTTTAAACTATTTGTTCAATTTACTTCAGAAAGGAGAGTTGCTATTTGTTATTACAAATTGTTTTGGCTACCACCAGAAGGAGATTAATACTCCCTGATTTATTAGCTACAACTAAAAGGAGAGACAACCCCTATTTTATTGACTACCACTAAAAGGAGATCCAAACCCTAAAAATTTACTAGCAAATACTAGAAGGAGACATAGCCCCTCATCTACAAGATACCACTTTCCTGACCTCAATGATTCATCTTTCACACCATGTTCAAACTCAAATCATGAAGGCCACTTGCTTTCACAAAAACATATTTAACCTCAAACACTCACAACCAACACCATAAACATCACCTATAGTAATCCCTGATCACTGATCAATTCACCACAGCCAATACACACACTAATCAATTGATCATCTCTTTCTAAATTTGCTTCTACATATATAGATTTTGAGCTGATAATTTTAGTAATTGATCTTTTACTTACGTTTAGCTAAAAATCACACATAAATTCTTTATTTTTTCCATTTTTCTTCTTTAATAATGTCTTTAAATGTGTTCATTGAGTCTTTTGAATCTTCTCTATTATTTCTAGAAGAAAAGTTGAGATAAGCTACTCAAAAATTAAATTCTAGAACTTTTACATGCTTTATCAGAGATTCTAAATTTGGTTGACCAACAAATTTTGAAACTTTGCCAAATTCACCTCTGAATATGTCCATTCTACCATTCTGAGTTGCTAACTTATCCATGCCTTTATTTTCCAATGTTAACGCACCGCCTTTTTGAAGATTTTACTAATTTTGGCATAAAACACCAAATTCAACACATTTCATGCTAAAGTTGGGGGATGGCATGGGTCAGAGCTATGTTTGAGTTATTTCATTTCTAATCACTCTACAACCTTGACTAACCTATGATCAATTGCTTTTACACCAAAAAGGTTAACACTAAAAAATGATGCAAAAACATGATCCTAACACAAAATTCGATGTAGACCAGAGGTCAAGGGTTGGGGTCTATTCCCTGCTACCCGCTAAATGTTTCCTCCAACTTTCCCTAAGGACTGACTAGCCCAAGGTCCCGACCTTTGGGATTATTTTCGTTTTTTAGGCGATAATAAAATACATAGTAAAATCTTGCAAAAAACATCCCCTAGCATGAACTTTGAGGAACTTCCACATCACGTTGTCAACGTCATCTGTGCCACATAATAGCTTTTGAGTGGTTTCACTCATATTTGGCCCACTTGGGCATCCAAAAATTCTAAATCTACATGTCACATGTCACTCTGTCATTGGTTCCACATTATGGATTTATGACATCATCATCCAGTTATGCATCTACATCATTGTTGTTAGCCAATCAAATCATACCACGTGTCCTCCACATTGTCACCTCATATGGTTTAATTGAAACTTTATTTTTTCATGAATTTTCTTTATAAATTTAAATTGTCCAGAAATGTTAATTACATAGTTAGGGGTTGAGTGTCAAAGCTTTTTCCTGGTTATGTACTTGTACCTTCTACCAATCTCTAATTCACCTAGAAGCCCGACTGGGTCCCAGAAGGTCGAGAGTTGAGAATTAGAACAATTCTTTGAGTTGCACACTTGCACCCACTGCAACTTCTGACTAGGTTGAACGCTCGACTAGGTCAGGCGCCTACACATATCCAGGTGCAACAAGGAAGCTTGCCAACTTGGAAACTTGACCTGTTTATCTCTTTTCACCTCTTTCAAGTGCTAAATTTTGACCTGTAATAACTTTTGACACAACAAGCATTTTTCATACTTCAATATACCATTAGAAAGCTATGTCAAATCTGTATGCATCAAAAGAGTTTCCAAGAGTACTTGAGATTATATAATATACTAAAAATGGATACAATGTATCTAGTTCTTTATTAATCTTCTTGCACCCAGCAATGCCTTTGCCATCAATTCATCACCATATTCTTTGCTTTTTCGATCAATGACAACATATTTCTAACATTTTTCCACTCTAGCATTGATGGCAACACCATATGGAACAATAAAAGAAAGAAACATCACATAACACATGCATAAAAAAACAAGTAAAAGAAAGTGTGCTTCATACTTCTTCTCATCTTGTGGATGTTACACCCCCTATGATGCACTTCTCCTCCTTTGGTGTACCTCTCCCCTTTTCTTGTTTGATGAACTTCTCCTTTGTTGTACTTCTCCCCATTTGACATCAATGGAAAAGAAATAATGGGTTTCCCTTACAAATGTACTCCCCCTTTTAATAATATTCCCCTATCGTATTGATCATGTGGATCTGACAACTTTCTTTTGATATGGTGAGTGTTTTACTCGCTACTTTCTTCCTCTTGAGGAAGATCTAGTGGAGGGAGGAAAGAGGAACTACTCCCAATATTTTCCTTAAATAATAAAATTGATCTCTTGGGATAGGTTTGCTGAATATATCACATACCTTCTATTTGATAGGAACATACTTCATCTTGACAATCTCATTTGCAACTTGCTCTCTTAAGAAATGGTACTTGATTGGAATATACTTTGTCTTTGAATGAAAAACATGATTCGTGGACATGTTGATGGCACTTGTATTATCATATATGATAGGAATAGGTTGATCATATAATACTTCTACATCTTGTAAAGTCTATGTCATCCACCAATGTTGAGTGCAACAAGAAGTTGCTACTATATATTATGCTTCCGTAATAGAGAGAGATTGAAACTTGCTTCTTGCTCAACCATGAAAATAGACAATCATGAAGACAGAAAGCACCACCACTAATTATCTTTCGATAATCTACATCACCTTCCCAATCAACATAAGTGAAAAAAACTTGTGAAAGTATTTACCTCTGGGGTAACAAAGTCCATAATCCATTATGGCTTTCAAATACCTAAGAATCATTTTGGTTGCAAGTAGATGACTTTGTCTGGGGACTGCTTGAAATCTGCCAACAATAGAAAATTCTTGCATGATGTTTGGTCTTGAGGTTGTCAAATATAAGAGGCTTCCAATAATATATCTATATAAATTTTGATCCACTTATGCTGATTTATCAATTTTTCTTAGCTTGCATCCTATAACCATTGGAGTGCTTACCAAGGAACATTCCTCCATGCCAAATTTCTTCAAAAATTCCTTCAGATAATTTCTTTGTGAGATAAATATTCCTTTTGAAGAGTGTATAATATATAAATAAAGGAAATATGAAATTTCTACAAGCATAGTCATCTCAAATTCATCTTTTGTATTAACTGCAAATAGAAAGGTTAGCTGACCTGAATCAATAAAAAAAATAATATCATCAACATACAACCACCACTATTAATTTTCCATTATCAATTTTCACATAAAAATTACTATCATATGTGCCTGTTTTAAAACCACACTTGAGCACGTAATTGTCCAAATTGGAATACTGAGCTCTTGGGGCTTGCACGAGACCATACAAGGCATTTTCTAACTTGCAAACATAATCAATATTATCTAACGAATGAAAACCACATGACTACTCAATGTAAACATCTTCATGCAATTATCCATTTAGAAAATCATATTTTACATCCATATAATATATCTTGAAATTATTGAAACAAGAAAACGCCAAAAAAAAATAACCACCTTTAATAGAAAAAAAGGAGAAAAGTTTCATTAAAGACTAGACCTTCAATTTGTGAATAGTATTTTTAAACTAATATTGCCTTATGTTGTCCTTGTTACAACACCCTCCAAATATTTCACTACATTAAAATGTTGGAGCCCACCTCATTTTCATGTCAAGATTCGCCTTTTTCTCAAGTGTTGTCACATGGATTAGAACCTCTCTAGGTGCATTTCATGGTCACAACATCTTTGTGTTATCAAATGACACTTTTGGGTCACAGTCACACACAATCCACTAGTAGTACTTGGGGAACATGTAGAACGTTGTGTTTTTATGTATATTCATTGTTGGTCAAGCTTGTATAAGTTTTATCAATGAGTTAGTGTGTGTCACACTTGGTTCTATGTCTAAACTCATCTTGTTTGCCCCTTGGCTTATCACCCAGACTTAGACAAATTTCAGTTTCAAAGCAAGCACATTAATGCCAAGAGTGCACAAGCGCACTCTAAAGCCTTGATGGAATATTATTCATTGTTCGAAAGTGCACCCTGCACCCTCCATGAGAGCTAGGCACACTCCCAAACCATGAATCCCCTTCCTTGTTCTGAATTGTGCTCTCCAAAATGACTAAGTCTTGATTGAGCACACTCCTTTGACTCAAAGAAGTTTTCCCTCCTTGAGCGCACTGGTGCAGAGACCCAAACCTATTGTTATGTGAACTTATCCCTCTTACGAACAAGATATATCTCCCTAGACTCTCAAGAAATCTAGTAACAAACAACTAGGAATTGCTAAATTTCTCTAGACTATGATTGACTAAAACAAATACTATGATAGAGGCCACTTACTATTTAATTAAAATGATTGATGAAGTCCTCTTTAGTGCTTTCAATAATTCACTCCTCCCTGGTGCTTTAGAGATCTTACCACTGCTTCCCATAGCTTCTCCATGTTGTCTTAATGAAGATCTGCATAGATAGAAACATACACAATATCAAAGCATCCAATATCTAAAATAAGAGGTAAATGAACTAATTAATCCAATCATGTATCATAAAGTGATCGATATGCAACCACAATATATGTAAGTGATCAAGGAATCCTACCAATTGTATCAACAAATATGTAATTGAGCAAGACTACTTTCCTTTATATTAATAAAATGGAGAATAGTCTTAAAACCATGAAGCCTTGATGTTGCAAGTCCCTTCCCACAATCTCCAACCCTCTCCTTGAATGAATAGCCTTCCAACCTTATCCCTACAACATAAGCCTACTTCCAATAGTCCTCCTCAATCATCAATCCTGAGTTACCTTTATAGGCCAAGAGTGGGAAGTTTTGGATCCATTTTCCAAGGGACGAGATCCACTAATGGTGGGATACGGGTTCCACAAAGAGAGGTGGTAGCTCCATGATGAAAGGGATAAAAGATGAATAGGCAACCATTTGAAGCTTGTTAGTTGTAATATATATGACTAACAATGCTTCTAGACTTTACTTTTTATTTTTACATGTGTTAAGTCATGTTCGCAGGTCAAGTGTAAGACAATGTGTACTTATGCATAGCTCCTAATGGAATCTTCTATGTATGCACAAATATTGACTAGGGAACTACACACAAAGTCAAAAACAAAGTTTTGAACCACAGTATCCAGCAATTCCACTTTCTTTGGGATAATTTGGATTCTAAATTTGTAGGGGAATGCTTTGGGACACATTTGAGGATAGTGAAATATCCAAACCAATGGTCATTTTCTAATGTGACAAAATGACGTGTAATAGATTTTCCCCTAAAGTTAAAAGTCAACAAATATGTTTGATGAATGAAACTCTCTATCATGGCAAGGTTTGGGTTAGAGACTATAGTCCAAGACCTGAAATAATCAAACAAACATTGCATTGCAATATATAATCATCACTGAGGTAGCCGCTCCTGTACTCAGAGTATTGTCCCAAAGAACCAATAAGGAATTACATGTGAAGATCCATGTCAATAGAGGACATAGTATGGACCCAGTCATTAATGTATCTATATTTACAATCATGAATATTTAATAGCTACATGGAGCCAAGATGAATGAAACTAGATCTAGGGTCTTGATTTCCATCTCTTGATTAGTATAAATCTAGCCATGCGAGTGAATGTCTCATAGTCAAATGTGGTATAAACCACTTGATTAGTGGTCAATGATGTGAACTGTTAACAAGCACAAGAGAAACCAACAATAAATGCAATGTCTCTCACAATACTTCTAGTAAAATCTACGAAGTGTGAATATATATGTTGGTGTCAAACACTCATAGAATCATTTGATCGAAGGTAAAATATGAGAAAATGTCATGAAAGGTGAGAAACCTGCCATTAAGGCATGCAGGCTCCAAGGTACTGAAGGTTTCTAGATCAACCTCCTAGATAATGAAATGCATTCAATAGGAAGTGATCCATCGTAGGAGGGCCTACGACATGAAACTCATGTCAAATTTTAATGAATAGAAATTTGGAGTAATCCAAGACAAACTTAGGGATGGTCAATGTGACTGAAGGCTATAAATGGCAAAGTAATTTGAATGAGGTTGGACTTATCTTGAACATATTAGCGACACTACATTCTGACTTTGTAGAATTTGACTCAAAATAGAATTCCCAAAACCAACTGAAGACTTTCAATGAGGTATGCCAATTAGGAGACAAATGGATTTTTCAACCCAGACACAATAAGTGATGGAGTGTCATGTTCAAGAGAAACATACTACCTAATATAAGAAAAATAAAAATCTTTCTCACTTTTCCCCCACCATTACTACCAAGTACCTCTTTATTTTTTACAAGCCTGAGCAGGATAACATATGCTTGTCTTGTAATCTCATCCTTCAGTTGAGTCCTTCGAAGTATTTTTAATGAGCCCTAATAAGGAGTGGTTCATTATCGTCATGATTAATGAGTCCTGCTTTGTTTATATTCTACGAGTTTAGTGAGAGGGTAAATCGATGTTGTTTTCATGTTTAAAGAGTTTGAAAATAAAAAAAATAAAACTCATGCAATTGTTTCAACGTAAATTTTAATGAGCCCAGAGAAAGAAAATCTCAGTGTTTTTCAGTTTTAGGGAGTTAGGAGAAAAACGTAAGTAAACTCCACAGTTTCCTTTTTCATAAATTGAGTCCCTCAAGCCCGAAAAAGGGTAAAATAATGCAGGAGAGAACTCTCTTGACCATGATTAGTCAATGCATGCCTTATTCGTAAATATTGTAGTTATGTCTGTAAAATGGGTAAACTTATACTGAATAAGCAATAGTTCATTTATTTTTATGAGTTCGAACATTCAAGTGCTTTGCGGTCTTTTCACATTTAGAGAGTCTGAAAAGGGAATAAAGACAAATTCTTGGTTTCACTTTTCCATGAGTTTTAGCGAGTTCGAAAAAGTGATAAAAATATACTCAAGTCCAAAATGATTTGTTTTCGTAAATAACCTATGATTTGCACACTTAAACTCAAAAATCATATCACTTCTCAAAAATATAGTGAAAATCATTATAAATTTGGATTTTAAAGGCTATTAGGGAAAGAATAATATTATAATAGGCCTAAAAACTTATAAAAACCTAAAAAAGTAAAAATCTTTTACCATTTATGCTTTTTACCTTTTAAGAATGACAGAGATCATTTTTCATCAAGAACTTCAGAGGCAGATTGTGGGCAAACCGTTGGACGAAATCACAATCCATTTTATCCAAGTAAATCAACTCTCCAACATCTTCATTTTCATGGTTTTATTTTTCATTTTACCATGTATTTGGTTTTTGTTTTGGGAAGGGTTTTCAAATTGAAATTTTCCCTCGATGTGTGCAATTAACCCTTATCGAACCTGTGCACATCAACCATGTTTTTCACACTCAAAATTGCAATGTGCATATTTTCTAAGGAGATAACTAAACACATATGAACTGTTTTGCATAGTTGGTTGCACAGAGTGCTGAGGGCATAAAAAAATTAAATAGAAAACAACCAAATTTCTTTCAAGTTTTCACCATGACTATTTCTAATGATATTTTATGTTTGTTTTTAGGGTTTTGAGCTACAAATATGGAGAGGAGAGAACGTGAGATGAAGAACAAGACATAGCTTCTCTAAACCACCTAGATACCATAAAGGCATTAACAAACTGTGGTATGTACAAGTTTTCCACCATTCCATACATGAAGGCCCAAATAAACTTGCTAGAGTGGATGGTGGGCAAGTGGAATGTGAAGGAAGAATGTTTCATAGTTGGAGACCATAGGCTAATCATTGATGCTAATGATATTTATTTCTTGACTAGGCTTCCATGTCATGGGGTGAAATTTTCCTATACAGGCATAGGCGAGGTGGTGAAACTAGTGCCACATATTTGATACAACATTGCACTGACAGAACTACTCTCAAATATGGGAGAACTGACATTAAAGCTATAGTGAGGCTTACTTTGAAATCTATCAGATTCACTGTTGCATTACTATGCTGTAGTGAAGCTATGCATTTTATTACAAAGGCTCTGATACAAACCATCGTAGAGTTTTTTCATCCTACTATATTCAACTAGAGCGAGGTTGTAGTTCCCAATCTGAAAGGGAAACTAACTAGAGTCAGAATAGGAAAATCAAGAACTTTGGGTATGGTTCCTTTGCCATCTCATTTTCTCTAGAACAGATCCCTCTTCTCGATCCATGGATAGCTATAGAGAGAGGAGAACCTCAAGACGCTTGCATGATGAAATGGGTCACATTTATGGAATTCCATGGAGGTGGTGAAGGACAAATGATCTGGGATATTCCTGACTTCTTTGAGTGGATGGAAAATCAAATCATCATGATTGAATATTTTCCATAAGCATGCATGGACTACACAGGTTATCGAGATATGCCACTACCAGTTGGGATGTAGTAGGGTAATCTCAGTAAAACTTCACACTTTGGTTGTATTTGAATTTTTTAGTTTTTATTTTTTATTTTTTCGCATCCAAAACTAATTGTCTGAAATGATCATGCAGATCCGGCCCCATGAGACTGAAAGGATTATGCAAATATGATAGACATGGTTTGCAGCTAGTAGCTCCCACGGTATTGAACCTGGATGCAGTAGAGGCATTGAATGAGTTAGACCACAACCTTGAGAGATTGACCCTAGACATCCCAAATGTCAAGATAGATGAATTTCCTCTCAGCTACCAAAGGCACACTTTGGGGGTTCCCAGACCTATTAGTTGTTTTCTACGATGAGTAGTGCGCACTGTTGTATGCTACCATGATCATCATCATGCGTAGTCACTAGTTGGAGGGCTATATTTTTGCTTTATGATGATGTACCAGAATTTTCAGAAAACAAAGTCCATGGGGCCTCCTAGCTTTAGATGATATTTTTGTAAAACCACAGTTTTTACAAGCATTTACCTAATAAAATATACAACTTCTATTTTAGTCTATCTTGTACAATATATGGATCAATATTTCATTGATTTATTTACAGATGTTTTACAAATGCCAATTTAACACATAATTATCAATGACATCAATTAATGTGTTTAAATTTCTCAAAATATGTTGATCCTCAATATAATCAAACTCTCTTTCCAAGAGACGAACCCACAAAAAAATTCTTAACATGGAAGCATTTCTACTAAATAAACACCATTCAAATGAGAAACTATGAGTTCCCTATCTAACCTAATAATCAGTTGACTAATTCAAAATGAAATGGCATAAGATAATAGCTCAATCACTGCATGTTGGGATAGGGTCCCCTAAGGGTCAATTTTCAAGTAAAAGCCCACGTTTTGGGGTAGAAAGGCCAAGTTTTTTTTATGTAAAGTGTAAAGTCTCTGCAAGTTGTGATTGCAGAGTGCGTAGATAGTAGTAGTCATAAAGGAATTTTCTCTTCTTTTATGTAAGTTGTGTCGGCTTTAGTAGACTTACCCATGGTCCATGGACCATGGGATTGTATAAATAGGAGAGCCTTAGAGAGTCTAAGAGAGAGCATAGATGATGATAAAAGTAATGGGTCATTAGAAGTGAAGAGCGAACAATCATAAAGTAGAAGAGAGGCTCTATAGCTATGCGCATAGAGGCCTAGAGTAGAGTCCGTAGCTGAGTGCGTAGAACCCTGTAGCTAAGTGTGCTGGGTAGTCTTGAGTCTGTACACACACCTAAAGTATCAATAAAGAGATTATTCTAGAAATATCTCTTTTTTTCCTATTTACTTATTTTATGAATTAATGTGACTATGTTATGATGAATATTGGGTTTATGGTTTAATACTGTATTGATACATGATTCTGCATGATTTACATTGTTATATGAACATAAGTAATAATATATTTATGCGAAGAATGTCTTAATGGATGGTAAAGATATCAGACTCTTAAGCTGATCTGGATAAATTCAGAGCTTATGGTAATTACAGAGGTGCGTAAGTAGTTGACTTGCCTATTTAGGGTATGCGAAGGAAGATAAAGGGTATAAAAATAACATCCCAACCATCTCTGGGTGTGGAAACTTGGTTTTAGCATCCCCACATACTACATCGGGTGAGACTCCATTTCACGCTCTGCGGATTGATGCTGAAAGGGGTAGTAGTGTAGGGATTTGTTTGGCAAACTTAACTCTAAACCTAGGTTAGGACCCACTAAGCCAACAAATGGTTCTATTGCTAGGATCAGGATCTGCATAAAGACATGTGTGATGTCACACCATTGGAATCCAACAAAGAAATAAATTGAAGACTGTTTGGATAGAAAGATCCACAAATTTGTGGCTCAAGAAAATAGAAATCCGCGATTGATGAAAGAAGAGTGGTGGGATAAGTACCTGTACATAGAGATCCATGAAATTTTCTTATGTTCCTTCCCGATAAAGCTATACGAATGGATCGCTAAATTAGCAGACATGCAGGGAAGGTGGAGGCTTGACAATCCAATAGTGTGGACCTTAGAGTTAGTGTGAACATTAGAAGCCTTTGAAGATAAGATCATGTGCGTTGTCGATAATTAGCATGATCATGTCGTCAGAGGGTTTGTGAGAGAGTTCACGATCGATACCTTGGTCAACTACAGTGAAATGAAGCAAAGCTTCTCTAAGGAACCATGAGGTAAGTATTTAAGATCTTTGAATACTTGGATTAAAATGCACTTGTGTGAAAAGTGGGTTATGTAATTAACTTGGTGTTCGGAGCTGTACGAAGTGGAAATTTATTCAGCGATAGAAGGGGAATAGGACCTGAATATAGCCCGCTAATTGAGCCTCCTGTGAGTGATGATGAAGGAGTATCATAGGCTTCTCCACTGAGCATTTTCTAGTTAATAAGGCAAGGGTTCTCGCGAATACCCCATCCACCCACACTACCTCCATCTTCACCTCCACCGCATACACCTTTTCCCACACCACCACCACCTCCACCATTGTTCAATATGGTGAATACAGTGAACTTTCCCATTTTTAAGGGCTTAGGAAATGAGGACACATACTAGTTCTAGTTCATTGTGAAGGCTGTGTGGCAAGCCCAGAACATTACGGATGATCAGATGAAGAAGGAAACATTGGTTACTGCTTTACAGGAATATGCGCTAACATGGTACATTAAGTACTACATTGATAACCTGACAGTTGTGTTGGCAGATATTCAGACTGCGTTGAATAAGGAATTTAGTAGGCCTAGGTTTGAAGCACAATTAATTGTTGGATTCAAGGAAATCATGGTGAAGCCTGGCAAGACACCCTCGGAGCTGGATCGGAGACTGAAGTGAAAGATCCATGAAGCTAACATGAATCATATAGATGGGAAGCACCATGAATGGTTTGTGGCTTTGCTCTTGCCGCATCTAAGGGTTACTTTATCACATCAAAAGATTGGGACCCATGCGGAGGCCCTGGAGATTACGATGAGATTGAATGAGACACCAATTCAAGATGCTGCTTTAGGAGTTCATCAGATTCACATAGAGTTGCAGAACCTTTGCCTAGAATTCCAAATTTTGAAGAAGGATAGTGTGGCTTAGCTAGAGGTGTGTGAAGAAGTTTGGTGTTTGAAATGTAAGAGTCAAGGGCATGATAAATATCATTTCCCTGTCTTTGTGAATTATGTTGCAGGAGGAGGGCCAATGCCTATGAGGCCAGAAGATCAAGCAGGGCCAAGTACAGGGCTGGCGTTGTGGTGTGGTATCTATTAGGTAGTTGGAAAACATGTGACACACAATTGTCACTTGCTGCAGAAATTTGTGTAGACACTGCAACAACTCTTGTGCAACTTCTACAAATCAGTGGGTCACGATGAGCGTAACTATCGTAGTTATGAGCTGATGATGGAAAGAATGCCCACGTATTGGATGCAAACTAAAACTTGCCCTCTAGATCAAGGCATTGGGGAAGAACGATGAGGATATCAAGGGTGCAGACGAGGTTGAGGCAGACGGGAACCTCGGAAGGGTCGGGGACAAGTTATTTTCTACAATTGTGGAGGTCCAGGACACTACGCATGAGAGTGTATGAACCCGACATGCATCTCGTGCCAATACTGTACTCAGTTTGACCATGCAAGAGAAGACTGCCCTGTATTGATATCTAGTATGCACGAAAAATGGATGAAGCCACAACAGCCCACCTAGAACATGAAGATGATGAGGGCTGAATTCCATGAAGAGGGTCCTAATGTGATATCGTGCTATGAAGTGGAATGACAACTGGTGAATATATAGGAAAGAATCCTGAAGAAAGTGAATGGTTCCACAATGCTCTAGGGAAGGAGTTGGCTTTGATCTAGAGTGCGTGAAAGAAACCTTCATGGAAGTGAAGAAAAGATTTGTTGGGGCTTCTATCTTAGGAAGTTAGGATAAGAAGTCAGGAGAAATGGACCCATCCATGATTACTACCTTTTTGGAGACTCGTATGAAGGTGTTTCCCAATAGCAAGCCCGTAAAAGGATTATAGGAGTTGATCAATAAATGCATTGGTAAAGAAAATACTCCTAAGGCACCGTGCATGGTTAGGAAAGTTGGTAAGCATAAGGAAAAAAAAAGGCATGAGATGAGGCTCACTGTGCAAATAGGAGAGTATGAAATGGACCAATTTATTTTGAATCTTGGGTCAGATGCAAAAGATTATCCCCATGGGAAGATTGCAGGGAGAGACAGTATATACTGAAAGCACGAGTGCATTCACTGATTTCGATGTGATAGAGATTGTCGATAACAGCAGTCCCTACCCCACACTCCTTGGGATCGATTGGTCTATTGACATGAATGGTGTCATAAATTTGAAGAATCAAATGATGTCATTTGAAATAAAATCGCTCTGTGTAATAGTACCTATGGACCCTGTGGAAGGACCACGCTATACTGAACTGGTCCGCAATTATGAAAGTGACGATGGTTTGGACTAGATTTATAAGATAACAACACGAGATCAAGATTGGGTGAATCCAACAACTAATGGATGTATTGGATGGGACCACGAAAGCTCCTGCACATCGGATTCAGATGAGGAATTGGAACACTGGCAGAATTGATTGCACGAGGTGTCTATGTTGCACTGTAATATTATGACTAAATCATTGCGCTATGTATCGTTAGTGGTAAGAAGTCTACCTTATTATGATGGTTTAATTAATGTTGATAAATTTTTGGATGCATTTGAAAGGGAAGTGCCCGAGAAGCATCGCTTCCAAGCCTTGGACTTGGCATTACACGCTATGCCCACAAGATGGTGGGGTATGCATAAACATAATTTTGATGGATGGCACGAATATAGAATAATGATGAGGGTGCAGTTTGGTCACCAAAAGGTACGATTAACGGAGAAATATGACAAGAGGATTGATCTATGCGAGAACTTAGCAAAATGGACCTATGCTTATGGAGCATAGCCACAACAGAGTGGGTGCATCTATTCTTTCAGACTTTGGATGTAATACCAATGAATTGGTACATGGAAATAGAGATCCATTGCGACATGGTTGAATGGGATATTTTGAGGCAGGGGTTCCTAATGACATTCAGTTTTGAGGATGGATTTGAGTGCATCGATGAAGCATTGCAGGATTTCAAAGCAGTAATCTTCAGAATCCTGTAGGATCCCTTGGATTTGATTCAACCTGAATGGGCCACCCAGCTGCACCATGCACTGGAGTGATACAATGTGACTGATGAAGAAGAGGAGGAGGATCCAAGGAACATTAATATCCTAGAGACAGAAGGTCACTGCAAATTTGAGGGGGCAGCCGATAGAGAACTCAGATATCACTGCGCCGCTAAAAACTAGACAAGTCAACATTGGAATAGAGGCGAAGCCAAAATTTGTGAAGATATCGGACTACTGGGATGATGCTACAGTGGATAAGGTTGTTGAGTTGCTCCGTGAATACCAAGATTTTCTCCCTACAAAGTTTTTAGAACTGAAGGGGATAATGCTACAGTGGATAAGGTTGTTGAGTTTCTCCGTGAATACCAAGATTTGCTCCCTACAAAGTTTTTAGAACTGAAGGGGATAATAGGCGATTTCAGAGTAATGAAAATAACGTTGAAACAAGACGCGAAGCCTGTGAAGCAGAGGCCATATTTCCTTAATCCAAAGTATAAAGAAAAGGTCTACTTAGAGTTGGATAAAATGCTTGTAGCAGAGATTACTGAACCAATGGGGGAGTCTGATTGGGTAATTCCAATGGTCATTCAGGAAAAGAAGCAGAAGGATGAGATAAGGATGTGTGTAGATCTCAAGAAACTGAATGATGCTTGTGTTCATGATCCCTTTCCAAATCCATTCATGAATGAGGTATTGGATAATGTTCATGGATAGGAAGTGTATTCATTTACTGATGGGTTCTCTGGATATCATCAGATAAAGATCCAGTTGGAAGATAGGAGTAAGACGACATTCACAACTGAGTGGGGATGCTTTCAGTATATGGTAATGCCTTTTCGACTTAAGAATGCAATGGAAATATTTTCACGCGTAGTCAATGTTGCATTAAAAGAGTTCATTCACAAGTATTTGGAGGTATACTTTGATGATTGGATGGTGTTTGGGTTGGTCAAACACCATGTAGCTAGTTTGCACTTGATGTTGGATACGTGCCAAAGGTATCAGATCATGCTAAACTTGAAGAAATGCTTATTTTGCATCGCTTTTAGAATATTGTTGGGTCATGTAGTTTGCAAATAGGGATTAATGGTGAACCCAGATAAGATTGTAATTATAATCAATTTGGAGGTGCCAAGGAGTGTTAAACAGTTGCACACAACACTGGGTCATACTAGTTATTATCGAAAGTTCTTCAAGAGTTATGCTCAGATTACCGTGCCGATGGAAAAGTTGTTGAATAAGGATGCTACATTATGTTGGAATGAAGAATTTCAGTGGAGTCTAGATGTGTTAGAAGAAAATATGGTCACCACGCCGATCCTAGTCTTCCCAGATTGGAAGAAGGAGTTTCATGTGCATATATATGGATCATGCATTGCACTGGGGGCAGTACTGACAGAAGCCAGTGAAGGAGAATTGGATCACCCGATTGCATTTGCAAGAAAGAAGCTGTCTAAGGCTGAAAGGAACTATTCGATGATAGAGTGCAAAGGGTTGGCTATGGTGTATGTGCTCTAGAAGTTCAGGCATTACTTGCTAGGTGAACAATTTAAGATGTACACAGACCATTCTGCATTAAATTACCCGGTCAACAAGCCTACATTGGTGGGGGGCAATATACAGATGGTTGTTGTTGTTTCAGGAGTATGATTTCGAAGTCATTGTGAAGCCAAGACAACTGAATGCAGGACTAGATCGGTCATGCATTGAAATAGGAGAAGAGCCTACTAATTTGGAAGAAGGACTGCCTAATGTGCAACTCTTTGCGGTGTGCATGGCAGACAATCATTTTGCATACGTCGTCCACTTCCTAACCACAAGAACAACTATAGAGGGTACACGAGTCAACAGAAGAAGGAATTGGTGGTGCATGTGATAGATTTTACTATTATTGTAGGTCACTTGTATAAAATGGGAATGGATGAGATATTACGATGATATGTGCCTTATTTTGAATGGCTCATGAAGAGGTTGTGGGAGGCCATTATGCAGGAAATGTAACAGCACAAAATATTTTACATGCCAGATTGGGGTGGTGAACATTGCATAAGGATTCCAAAGCATATTGTAGGGTGTGTGATGCATGTCAAAGGACAGGCAGGCCATCGCGGAGGGATGAGTTACCTTTGAATTCGTAAGTGTCACTGCAACCATTTGAAAAGTGAGCAATCGACTTTGTAGGACCAATTCAGCCTCCAGGAAAGAATACATGCACGTGATATATCATCACCGTGACCGAGTATTTGACCATATTGGTGGAGGTGCAGCCTGTAAAAGATTGTATAGGGGCAATAGCAGCCAAGTTCCTATTTTAATATGTGTTGCCCAGGTTCGGTTGCCCAAATATTTTGATGAGTGATCGCAGTATGTACTTCCTTAATGAAATGATCAACGTGTTGACATAAGAGTTCCAAGTGTATCACCAAAAGAGTACGCCATATCTTCCTCGGGCCAATGGGATGTTGGAAGCATTTAATAAGATATTGGAGAATGTGCTGAAAAAATTATGCAATGTGCAGAGGAATGATTGGGACATACGCGTACTAGCAATGCTATGGGATTATAGAACTACTTGTAAGAATTTGACTGGATAGACACCATTTAGACTGGTCTACGGCATAGAGGCTATGATGCCTATGGAATATATTGTGCCTAACCTATGTATAGCGGTGTTCACAGGAATGGCAGACCGCAGAGCCTTGGAAGAGCATCTCCCGCAACTGACAAAGCTGGAAGAAGATAGATTCTTGGATGGATTCCATCAACAAGTTCAGAAGGAGCGATAGAAGGCATGGCATAATCGGCACATAAAAATGTGCACCTTCAAGGTAAACGATTTAGTTTTATTATATGAAATCAAGTTTGATAAATTTCTAGGAAAATTTCAGATGCATTAGCTGGGGCCATATGTGATCAAGAAGATCACAGATGGTGGAGCAGTTCAGCTGTGAAAATACACCAGGGATCTGGCCACATGACTATATGATGGCAGCACAGTCTTAGCACTCCACAAAGCTACAAGGAGACATGGGACCATAAAATACACTGCCCGGATTGTAGAGCTGTGCATGATGCCATCGTAGAGGTCCTCAAGTGATGGCCATCTAATTGGCACACACCATTGGATTTGGCTATCGGGACTAGAAAGTCCATAGAGAAGCAGAAAAAGGAAGTGGCCTAACTGAAGGTGTAGCAATTGGCAGAAAAGAGGAAGAAGGATATTGAGGAGAAGGCACATGGGGAAGCAGAGAATGCAATAAAGGAAGAACCAGAGAAGGAAGAACATGACTTTGATAGGAGTAAGAAATCTCCTTCGCCCCAAACAAAGGATGAAGAAAAATTAGAACAGGGAGGTGGAGACCTAGAGAGCACTCATTTTCATGTAACGCGACATAGGGAATAGGAAAAGCAAGGACAACAAAAGGAGACCAAGACCTCCAAATCATCGCTAGATCCAATCACCTTGACAGAGGGTGACTTGGACGGTATTGGAGACAAGGTAAGGGACACAACATTGGAACTATTGCAACAGTTTCTAGAAGCAGGCACTAAGTGCCATACAGGCGGGGTCTGCATGAGCTGCAGAGCCAAATAACTAGACTGCAGGTAGGTGCAGGGTAGATCAGTGTGACATTGACTAGTTTGGCACTGGGGACTAGTAAAGCGGCATAGCTGGTTCAATCCTTGGATCTCTAGGTCATCATACTACCAGATGGAGCTCTAAGCGCAAAGGTAAAAGCTGGCAAAGATACTGTCAGCGCTTTAAATAATATTGTTTTGAACTTGGCCATGCTCCCCAGTGAATTCCTTCACATGCTGCAAGCATGTATGATTTCAAAGCTTCAAGCCTGAAAGCAGTGCGTGCTCATCATGATTAGCGAGAAGAAAGGAAACAATGAACATATATTCATTGAGAAGACTTCCACACTAGAAGCATGGAAGAAGGTTCAGACAAAGAATGAGTGAACCTCAGTCGTGGTAGCCAAAGCATACAGAACTGCTCTGAAACTCCATATCCTAGAAGAAGCATCGGTGGAGGCCAAGATTAGAAAATTGGCTACAGGTGTGCATGATGCAAGGACAGAGATGGCCAAGGTTCAGTTTGAACTAAACCTTAAAATCACAGATCTTGAGTTGAAGTCATAGCCTTCAATTCCACCAGAGGTCAAATAACAATGTGAGGCCACTGTAAAGGATGTCGTTGTGACACTAGATGCTGCAGTGGTAGATTGCATCGTGCTCTTTGAGCAGTCCATGGAGGTTGTTACAACTATATATGAGGATCCTAACCTATAGAGGTTGAACAGAAAAGCCCAAGAATTGCAATAGAAATATGATGAAGCAAGAGTGACGGCGTGCACCGTCGCTATATCACAATGACTGACTAAGTTACATGAGGCAAAGCAATTGCTCGAGTAGGTGGAGGAAAAGCAGTTTCTCGAATAGGTGGAGGTAGCGCAATGCAAAGAGGCAGTCCTAGAGGCCAGATTGGGGCCTTGGCTGGATGAGGCATATGTTATCTCTACCACCATTGAAGAGAAACTAGTAAGCCTACAGAGGATACAACAGAAGGTTAGAGAAGACAGTGTAGGACGAGCAACCAAGAAGCTAGTTGAGCAACTCAAACAGGCAGCCACGTAGAGCACAGCTGAAGTAGCAGTAGTGTAAGTTGAGCTGGGAATTCTTCGCAGTAAGATCTCCGTGCCAAAGGAGTGACTCAGGGGTGATTCATGATATTTATGTTGGGGGTCTATTGGGACAGGGTCCCCTAAGGGTCAAGTTTAGGGCAGAAGCCCATGTTTTGGGCCAAAAAGCCCAAGTTTTTGTTATGTAAAGTGTAAAGTCTCTGCAAGTTGTGATCGTTGAGTGTGTAGATAGTAAGTGTCATAAAGGGGTTTTCTCTTATTTTATGTAAGTTTTGTCAACTTTAGTACACCTACCCATGATCCGCAGACCATGGGATTGTATAAAAAGGAAAGTCTTTGAGAGTCTAATAGAGATCATAGATGGTGATAAAAGTAATGGGTCATTAGAAGTGAAGAGTGAAGAGTCTTAGAGTAGAAGAGAGGCTTTATAGCTATGTGCGCAAAGGCCTAGAGTAGAGTCCGCAGCTTAGTGTGCAGACCCTTGTAGTTGAGTGCACAGGGTAGTCTTGAGTCTATACGCAAATCTGAAGTATCAATAAAGAGATTATTCTGGAAATATCTTTGTTTTGCCTATTTACTTCTTTTATGAATGAATGTGACTATGTTATGATGGATATTGGGTTTATGGTTTAATATTGTATTGATACGTGATTCTGCATGATTTACATTGTTATATGAACAAAAGTAATAATATCTATTTACACGAAGAATATATTAATGCATGTTAAAGATATTAGACACTTAAGTCGATCTAGGTAAATATAGAGCTAAGGGTAATTATAGAGCTGCGTAATTAGTTGACTTGCCTATTTATGGACCACGAAAGATGGTCATAGACCTTCGAGAAGATCTAGAAGTTGGTAAGAGGGAGTTATATCGATAAGCCTTAAACGCTTATTGATCTGCATGAAGGAAGATAAAAGGTATAAAAACAACATCAAAACCATCTCTGGGTGCAGAAACTTGGTTCCAACATCCCCCATACTGCTTCGGGTGAGACTTCAGTCCACACTTCAAGGATTGATGCCAAAAGGGCTAGTAGTGTAGGTATTTGTTTGGAGAACTTAACTCTGAACCTAGGTCAAGACCCACTAAGCCAACATTGTGCTATACTCTACAATATTATTCATTTTTCAACCAAGGTATATCCCATGAATAGAAACTAACTCATCTGTGGGTGAATAAGTGAGCTAGGCTGCAGAAGATAAATTCTAATTATTATGGCTAGTGCCAATAGTGAAGCCAATGTAACTTTGAGGGACCGTTGACATCTGTAAATCAAGTGTAACACAAGATAAGTAGGAAAGGTAGTAGAAAATCATAAAAAGCTGCTAAAAAATTACCACGCATAAAATATGGTACAACAATATACAAATTATTCACTAAACAATTTAAACATAATATCTCTTATGGTGAAGACAATTTATTGGCTTTCCCAAAGGAATTTCATCATAATAAGCTAGTTCATAGGCCCCTTTGGCCAATGCATGTTTTGCAATATAAGGGCCATGCCATATAGGCTCAGATTTACCTGTGCATAACTTATTTTTCTCTTGATCATAGACCGAGACTAAATCACCTTTTGCATATGAACAAGGCTTGACATTTTGATCATAGAGTGCTTTAATCATTTCTTTTGGGCTTCACTAGCTAATGCAACATCATGATGAGTCTCATCGAGACATGATAAGTATAGGGAATTCTCTTCCTCAGTAGACGTGGCTACTAATAATTCAATTTCTAGTTTCAAAGAAGGTATTTCACATTCAATAGGTAAAATTTCTTCCATGCCATAAATGAGTTGGAAAGGAGTAAAACCAATTGAAGTTTTTGCTATAGTGCAGTATGCCCTCAAGGCTAGAAAAAGCATTAGATTCCAATCTCGTTTATGAATGTTGATAATATATTTAATCATTGTGGTTAAAACCTTGTTAACGAAATCTACTTGTCCATTTGCATGTAGGTAATAAGGAGTAGAACACTTGTGACAAAGGCTTAGCTTTGTAGTAAGACCAATCATCACAAAGTTTCGAAAATGGCTACCATTGTCTGTGATTCAGACTTAAACAGGAATGCAGCAAATTACAGAGATTACCATAAACACAGAGATGCAGCGGAAATAATACTTCATTTCATTACTGTAAAATACTGAAATATGCTTACAAAAAACAATGGAAATAAGCCAGCTAGGGTGATGGTAGCTTATCTCTTAGAAGAGATGTGGTAGCTACATGCCTCTGAACTGTGTTACAATGAGTCTCGAAGACCTATTTATTGTTGAGAAATAATGGAAAACCCTAAACATCCAAAAACCTAACCATAGAAGATGAAACACCAAACTGTGGGCCCCGTTTGGGTAAATTGGTACATCAACTTCCCAGGGTCGTAACTTTGGCATACAATTTGTGTTTGACGTGCACAATATCTTGTTAGAAAGATTTATCCGAGAAATACAACTTTGGGAAGAGAAAAATTGGTCCATGGATGCATGTTGCTCCCAGTTTTCCCAAAAAACGTCGCTTAGGGCCTCAAAATGGCTCTGGAAGTTCAGGACCTGAAAAACTGTTAAAAATAGTAAACTATGCTACAACTAAGGAAACTGAAAAGCTGAAAGAAACAATGGTGGGGGTTTAGGTGAACTTGGCAGGTGGCCACCAATATCCACCTGAATCATTCCTCCCCCTTAGGAAGTAATGGTCTCCATTGTGTTGAGTTCCTCCATGAGATGAGGAAACTTCTATTGAACTTGGCCCCTAGTGAGCCACTTGCCCTGGTGAAGGAGTTGGCCTGCATTGATAACTCGATATAGTTGGATGTTATGCTGGCGAGTGTGATTGATCTGTGTGTCCATGATCTGATCTATTGCAGCTTGTTCCATGAAATCTGGATTTAACTTTGTGGGTGTGAGCTGTTCTACAATGTTGGAGGTGTCTAGTAATGGTGGAAAGTATCATCGAAGGTGGTCCACATTGAACACTGGGTGCAAGCCAAGGGATGGGGGAATGCTGAGCTCAAATGCATTGTCTCCCACAGCCTTGGTAATGGTGTAAGGACCATATCGAGGTGGTCTGAGTTTCTGATAAGCTTCGATAAAGCATTCATTTTGCAAATGCAACCAGACTTTGTTGCCCACCTAAAACTTGTGTGGCACTCGATGTTGATCATGTCGCTACTTGTACTTGGCATTTGATTTCTCCAGAATGTCATGGACCTGTTGGTGAATATGTTGGATGTGCTCAGTGAAGTTGTTTGCCTCATTTATTTCAGACTGGACATGAGTTGAATCTGTGTGAATAGCTACAAATGGCATGGCCACATCAATGGGACATAGTGGTTGGAATCCCAAGCCCACATGAAAAGGGTTGTGGCCAGTCGACCTATGGAGAGCCCGGTTGTAGCTGTGTTGAATATAAGGAAGGCTCTTGTCCCATGTGCGTGGATGCTTTGAGTTGTACATGCACAGAATGTGTACGATCATCCTGTTCAGAACCTCTGTTTGGCCATCAGTTTGAGGATGGAAGGTTGTGGACTTAGTAAGTTTGGTGTCTAGCATCAACGAAAGACTAGACCAAAATGTATTAAGAAACCTGCTATCCTGATCTGAGATGATAGATTGTGGGATCCCAAAGTGTACCCACACTCATTGAAAGAAGAGTTTAGCAGTGGCTTCTACCATGATATTCTTCTTATAGGTTGCAATAATGGCCATCTTCGAGAAGTTGTCAATGACCACAAAAACACAGCCATTTCCATTCTTAGTGGAAGGAAGTCCTCACATGTAATCCATGGAGATGGATTCCCAAGGTTGACTAGGGGTAAGAAGAGGGGTATAGAGGCCTTGCTTGATGATGGTCGGTTTGGAAATGGCGTAGGCAGTGCATGATCTGATATACTTCCCAACATTCTGTCAAAGATTCGGCCAATAGGAATACTTCTGCAGTACTGCCACCGTTTTCTCAACCCAAAATGCCCGACAACCCGACTGTAGTGTGCTTCCCAAATCATCTTCGCATGCTCGCTTAAAGGAACACAAAGGTGACCCAGGTGGCATAAAAGGGCATCCTCGAGGTGAAAATCTGGAACATGATAACCCTCCAAGAGTGTCTGGTATGTGTGACTGAATTTTGGGTCTCTTTTGTAGAGAAGTGGCCAATCAGAAGTCTTGTGCCCACAAGAGTTGAGCACGGTGGTTAACGCCATGATTGGTGGTCGACTGAGGCAATTTGCAACATTATTGGTGCCGCCCTTCTTATACTTGATATTGAAATGGAACTGTTGCAGGTATGTGGACCACTTTTGATGGCAATCATTTTGCAATTTCCCTTGGGTTTGTATGAATTGCAGTGGTCGATGGTCTGTGTGGATGACTGTTTCCTTCCTCAAAATGTAATGCTTCCATTGCTAGCAGGCCTACACAATGGAATACATCTCTTTGTCATAAGTGGGATACTTCCAGACTATTTCTTAAAGTGTCTCACTGTGATATGCCACTAGATGCCTGTGTTGAGTAAGGGCTGCCCCAATAGCATAGTTAGAGGCATCTGTCCCGACCTCAAATGGTTGTTGCAAGTCTGATATTGCGAGCACTGGTGCCGTGCAGAGGCGATCTTCCAACTCTGTGAATGCCTTCTATTTAGATTTAGACCAAAATAATTTTTCTTTCGCTCCTCCCTTGGTGACTTGACTCAAGCAACAAGTGATATGAGAGAATCCCAACACGAACTTGCGGTAGAAGTTGGCAAGAACTAGAAAGTTGCAATACTTTGTTAGAGTGGTTGGAGATGGAAAATCCCAAATGACTTGGATCTTGGCTGGATCCATATGCACCCCCTGTTCATCAATAATGTATCCCAAATACTGAACCTGGGTCATGCCAAAAGTTCACTTCTCCAAATTGGCACATAACCTATGTTGCCGCAATGTTTAGAGAACCGGTCGGATTTGGTGGAGGTGCTCTTCCCAACTCTGGTTGAAGATCAGGATGTCATCCAAGTATACCACTACAAATGAGTTGGTGAATGGCCACAATATGTCATCCATTAACATCATGAAGGTTGCAGGAGCATTTGTCAATCCGAAAGGCATAACCAACCATTCGAAAAGGGCCTCCTTTGCTTTGAAGGTAGTCTTCCACACATTAGAGGGTTTGATTGGTACCTGGTGATATCCTGGCTTCAAATCAATCGTGCTGAAATATTTTCCCCCCTTCAGTTGGTCTAGGATGTCATCAATCCATGGGATCGGGTACTTATTACAGAAAATGATCTTGTTTAGCACCCGATAGTCAATACAGAGTCTCCAAGTCCCATCCTTCTTCTGTACTAACACGATCGAGCTCCCACAGGGTGATGAACTCAGATGGATGTGACCATTCTGCAACATCTCCTGAATCTGCCTCTTGATTTCATCGTTCTCCAAAATGGAGAGTTGATATATTGGCCGATTAGGCAGCGGCGCACCTGGGGTCAGATCGATGGAGTACTTGACCTGACAGTGTAGAGGAACCCCTACGGGGGAGGTGAAGATGTCCTTGTACTCCTCCATGACCTTGTCCATCTGTATTTGTCGTACGGAGGTGCCCTGTCTATAGGTCGTGGCCACCATCTTCTTCTTTCCTTGAGGGCGTATCATCAAGAAAACAAATCTCTAGTTTTGGAAATGAGCTTACTGCATTGTTTTGCAGTAACCAAACAGATGACGGTAGGCAGTGCTACCTCTAGTATCCTGTAGAAATTATTTCCCAAAGTAGCAATAACAGCATGGGGCCTTGATTCATACACAACATGTTTCTTCCACAAGTATGGTTGTCCTAATAATACATCACAAATTTCAAGGGGAGAAATGTCACACAATACCTCATCCATGAAGGGCTTGATGTTGTATCGAAAGCGACACTGTTGGCTCATGTGAAGATCCCATCCTTGGTGAAGACACCCGATGGTGTATGGTTGTGGATGTGTTATGGTCGGTAATCTGAGCTGCTTCATGACCTTTGCCAAAATGAGTTTCATTTGGCTCCCGCTGTCTCCAATGAAATGTAGCAGGGAGCCCTTTACCTACATCTAGGAGTGGAAGAGACACTCCTCCTCCTCGGGATCTTTGGGTTCCTCCTTCTGGATCTTCGTGGTGGCAATAGTGGCGTTGGGCTCCGCATCGATAATCTGCTTCCCTTTCTCATTCCCCTTGTCGGGATTTGACTCAGAGTTGGAACATGCATCTAATTTTGAAACCTTTAGCTCAGCCACCAGTGACTGCTTGGCCCGACACTCACTTGTGTTGTGAGTGGAGCTCTTATGTAACTCACACCACTTTCTCGTGTCCTTTTTCGGCTTCAATGCACTGTTCTTTGCTTGCAAATTTGGCGGGTTGTCTTGGGCCACCCCACCTTGGCTTTGTCCTTTGTTCTATAGTTTTGGGGCACCTTTCTCTTGCTTCGGATTCATAGATCCAAAGTCTCACTTCTTCTGTTTAAACTTTTTCTTGACCTTGATGGCATATCGGTACACCATGCCGAGTGAGGGGATGTTTAGGAATTCTATTTCTTCCTGGATGTACTTGTGGAGGCAGCCACAGTGTTTGAGTGCCAAATGCTGTTCTAAATCCTTGATACCTAAATTTGTGTGAAGGGTATGGAAAATATTTGTAAACTCAAACACATCTTGGTCCCTTCTCTACCACAGCGTGGTCCACTTTATGTATTGATCCTCATAGATTCTGACAGGGTAGTACTACTCCTTGATGGTATCCCAGAATGAATCCTAAGTGGGTGCGGCTGAAAATAGTGAGCCTATACTTTCATCCTTCTGCTCGTAATAGGTTTCCCACCAGTCCTTGATGTGGGGGGCTGCTTTTAAACGAGAGAAAATAATATTTTCCTGATTGGAAAAATCATGAACAGAAAAATAACCCTCTAGCAGATTTAACCATTTATCGACGACATCTGCATCTATCTGGCCCTTGAATATGGTGATTTCAAAATTAACATGTACCTTAAATAGTGTGGCATTTCCAGAGTAGCTATTGGAAGACGATGCATCACCCCTGGGTAGTCATTGAAGTATCTGGGCAAATTTTTCCATCATCGTGTTGCTTTGTCACTCAAGGGCTTCTTCGAGTAAGATTTTGATAGGAGCTCCTGCCCCCTCATCTTTCTTTTCAACCGCGATGGGAGGTCGTCCGGATTTGCGAGGCTGGTCTTGCAAAGGTTCGACTAGTTCAAGCCCTAACTCCTTATATCCTGACCTTGTTGGGGACATGCAAAGAAAAACAAAGAAAAAGAAGACCGCTTTGATACCAGTGGTCCGAATTTAAATAGGAATGTGAAAAATTACAGAGATAACCATAAACAAAAAGACGTAGCTGAAATAATACTTCATTTCATTACTGTAAAATACTGAAATATGCTTACAAACAACAATGGAAATAAACCATCTAGGGTGATGGTAGATTATCTCTGAGAAGAGATGTGGCAGCTACATGCCTCTGAACTGTGTTACAGTGAGGCTCGAAGGCCTATTTATTGTTGAGAAACAATGGAAAATCCTAAACATCCAAAAACCTAACCCTAGAAGATGAAACGCCAAACTGTGGGCCTCGTTTGGGTAAATTGGTACATCAACTTCGAGGGATCGTAAATTTGGAATATGATCTCCATTTGACACACACAATATCTCGTTAGTAACATCTATCCGAGAACTACAACTTTCAAAAGAGAAACATCGGTCCATGGACCCATGTTACTCTGCGTTTTCCCAAAAAATGTCATTTAGGGTATCAAAACGGCTCCAGAAGTCCAGGACCCAAAAAATGGCTAAAAATAGTAAACTGTGCTACAATTAAGGAAACTGAAAAGTTGAAAGAAACAATGGTGGGGGTCCAAGTGGACTTGGCAGGTGGCCACCAATATCCACCTGGATCAGTCTGTGATAGTGGCTTGTGGAACTCCAAAACTAGAAATCACATGATTAAATATGAAAATGGATGTTGTTCCACCATCATATTTATATGTAGGCATCGTCTTAGACCATTTTGTAAATTAATCTACCTGAAAGATAATGTACCCATGCCCCCCAACTGAGTGAGGGTTACATGTAAGGAAATTGACACTCCATTTAGCAAAAGTAACTATAACAATGATTGCGTGAAGAGGAGGTGGGTGCAATGCACACATTTTTTTATCGTAGACTTGAAAATTGTGGCATTTCCGGACCATAGTTATACAGTCTTTGAAAATAGAAGGCCAAAAATACACCGTGCGGAGGATATTTTCAGTAGTGGTAAACCCTGACATATGACTGCCACAAGCTCTAGAATGGCAATCATTTAATGCCGTTTCAGCTTCCTCATGATTTAATCATCATTTAAATATGGAATCGGCACCATGAAGATGAAGCATATCACCCACAATATTGTATTGTTGGTATTGGTATCGGATACAACGATGATCAGTTTGACTATTTCTAGCCAAAATGTTTCCTTATGGAGATAAATGATGATATATCCATACCAAAGATCTAAATTACTGATCAGAAAGATATATTTTTTTGGAAGATAATCATCTGCCATGTTTTCTGTATTAGTACAGCGAAAGTCACATAATAATTCAGAAAATACTAGTGATTTCTTAGATTTGGATTTAATGAGTTCCAAATCGAATTCCTGTAGGATGACTATCCATTTAGAATAATTTCCCCCTAGTAATTGTATGGTAAGAATGTAAACCATGGGGTTGTAATTGGAAATCATAGTATTTTTGCACAATAGAATGTAGTGACGAAAATTTTTAACAAGTTGAACGACTTCCAAGGTCAATTTCTCCACATGTGCATATTTTGCTTCAGTTTTGGTCAAATTTCTACTTAAGTACTATATCACATTCTCTTTGTTCAATTCATCTTCCTGAACTAAAACCATGTGAATAGTGACATCATATGCATCTAAGTATAAAAAGTAGTCTCAATGATAATTGGGAGGATGCAATACCAGTGTATGGGTCAATGCATGTTGAAGTGCATCAAAGGAATTTTGAGCCACTTCATCCTGAGTAAATGAGATTCCCTTTTTCAATAGTTGATTAAAACCTTTAGTTAACTCGATATAGCTCTGGATGAATTGACGTATAAATTTTTCTCTCCCTTGCAAAATTTGGAGTTGGAGGAGATTAGAAGGAGGAGGCAAATTTAGAATAGCCTCAACCTTGAGGTAACCGACGTGAATTCCTTTGCTTGAAATGAAAATTCCTAGAAATCAAATGGATTGCAAACAAAAAATAAATTTATTTGGATTCAAGAAGATATTGTAGTGACGACATCTGATAAAGATATCTCTAAAATGTGTTGGATGGTCCTTCCATCTCAGCGAATGAGTTGGAAAGTCATCCAAATAAGGTTGCACAATATGCTTGATATCGTGAGATGTATAAGACATAGTTCATTGGAAAGTTGCACTAGAATTCTTCAAACCGAATAAGAGTTTTGGATAGGAAAAAGTCCCTAATGGGAAGGTAAATGTGGTTTTGTGTTGATTAGATGGGATTATGTTGATTTGGTTATAGCCAGAAAATTCGTCCATAAATGAAAACAATTCATTTCCAACAGAATCGTAAAAATTTATATTGATATAGGGAGTAAAATAATTGTCCTTTGGATAAGCCTTATTGATATCCCTTTAATTGATGCATACTCTAATGGTTCCCTACTTATTATTATTAGGTACAATATTGGACACCCAATCATTCAAGGGAACTAGGTAGATGAAACCTACTTTGAGTAGTTTCTTGACCTTAACTTTAATTGTAGCAGCTTTTCGCGAATGCACTAGACGTAATCGTTGTCTCATAGGTTTTGCATCTGAGTAAGTATTAATAATGTGTACAACAATGCCTAGGCCAATTCTTAGCATTTCTTCATAGGACTAGGCAAAAATGTCACAAAATTATTGAAATAGGACTTTACATGTTTGAATTTCTTCGAATGAGAGTGAGACACCTATGTGAATATTTTCAATAATCCATGTTGTGATTGAGATGTCAATGGTAATCGTTGTATATATGTTTCCCAAATTCCTTTCAAACTATGTACAATATCAAGTGAAAACATAGTTGAAAAACCATTCTCGATTTTATGAGGGTTAGGTAGAAAAGATGAACGATGATGGTAATTGTTCCATGTAATTTCATCTAAATTCATGACTTTCACAACACTTTTGTCAGTTGGAAACATATATTCGAAAGGATCAGGGAGTGAAACTAGTTTTAACAAAGGTAAAGGAGGATAATCGTCATTTATCACATTCACTCGATGAATATCATAAGATGATGGGTTGGAAAACAAATGAGTTTCTTGATAAGCCAATCCAAATGGGCTCAAAGGCATCTCATTTCCATAGAAGTCTAATTCATACTCTGAAAGCACTATCCATGGAGCAAACAATTCCATAGTGCTTGAGGTAATCATGTTAACCTCAGAAAAATTAGAAGGAAAGTTTGGTGGAGGAAGCATAAAGGTTCCCATAAGTGATGAGTATTTGAGTAAACTAGCACTAACATACTCATAAAGAGTATTCATTTTTTTTCAAAAAACATACCCTACCCATAGAGTTAGGTTCCAAAGTGTAGTAAGATAATTGGTCTACTTTGACGATTTTCCCTTTTTGAGGAAACTGTATCATTCAAAAAAGTGATGACACCACTGGTGACATAGCATAGGTCCAACTTAGACCAAGGAAAAGGTTGTAATCGAGATGAGCATCAACAACTTCAACTTCAACTGCAACTGTTTTACCCTATAGCTCTATGGGAAGATCATTTAGGATTACATAAGGACAAAATCCTCTTCCATCAAAGGCTTTTAGAGTGGTAGGTGACTGATTCATATTTCGAGAACATCAATATTTCCAACAAGCAATTGACATAATACACATAGAAGCTACTTCATCAACAATAGTGCGAAACACTTGTTTGGTTTTAACGAAAACTAGAATTTGGAATGTTGGTTGATGAGGGAATCTTGGTATATGAATCTCAATATCAAATATAATCATATTGTAATCTTGTAGATCAATAGCTCCAATGGCTAAAAGCAATAGTTTTCATTTTGTTGGGCATGTTTGTAGCGCCTCAAGAGCTGACATTGTGGAAGGAGACATAACCAGGTCTTCAACATGCTAGCTACCTATACCAATAGGTTTCATATTTCATGATTGGCAAAGAAAGTTCCAAATTTGCTCTGCTTTGATGATGCAAAGATCCCATATTTCCAAGAGAAGACACTGTGTGTATTTAGCTTTATGGTGACTCAATTTTGATGGATGGTCCAAAAGCCTAATCTGGATCATGCCATGTTTCAATTTTCTGTTGTAGAATAGAGAAAGAAGTCTGTCCAAACTGCTTAATCTTGGCAGGCCAGTAGCTTAGGTAGAGAATTAAGGTTCCCAACTGCTTAATCTGGGACCTTGGAAGCAATAAGGGTAGTTCTAGATAGGAAATCAAAAGAAAAGGCCAAGAGAAAAGAAAAAGGCAAATAAGGGTCTGCAAGTCTAAGTGCACCCTCCATGAAGAAACAAAAAATGCTAGGAAAATAGATGGGTAAGCAGATGGGGTTGCAGAAATGTCATTCCTTACAATTGAAAATGTGCTAACCTATTCACCAAGGAGCATCAATGGATTGAGAAGCTCTTCTTCTCCATCAGGTGGCAGCAAAGCAAAGGAGCATGTCTAACATTCCATTTTCCCTTTTTCCATTCATAACTAACATCCCTTCATCAATTGTGTTCATAAGAGAACTTGAGGTTTTATGCTGGTGCTTATTCCTTTAAAAGCCACATTTCTTGTCTAAAATTCTTTTCATTTTGATCTACTCCCTAAAACTAAGTGGTTTTCAAATAAACTTAGTGATTTCACTCCTCATTCACCTCTTTTATCCATATTAACCCTTAACTTTAATATCTAAATCCCCTATGTCCCCCTTTCCCTACTATAATAACACTATGGTGTATAAATCCCAGCATTGTATAAATATCCTCCCTTTGGCACTATAGCTAAATAAGTTTGTCAAGGGAGACATTAGTCCACCAGGGACTATGGTCAACCCTATCATGGGATTGCTCTGACCTCAGGTTGGAGTGACAGCCTCCCCCTAAGCCATCACCTCACCTCTGTCCAATAAATTCCACAAGAACCCCTTCCCTCTGCTCAAAACCCACTTTTAAACCTTTTTTCACCCCTTGGATAAACCTTGCCCCGAAAAAACCCACAAAAAGCACTAAACCTAAGGTTCTCCGCCCAGATTATTAAATCGAATATTTTAATATGCTGGCGGGACCCCCCCCAACCTGCACGATCCGTCGGAAGGCCCGCCAGCCGTCGATCGTCTGCCACCCACGATCCAACGGTGGGCGGGTATTTTTAGATCTGGAGCTGCCGACCTTTAACGTCCAGGGAAAGGCGGTATTGGGCGCCGTACCCGGGACGCGTGGTAGGCGGCGGGGTTGTTCGGAGCCCCCCTCCCCGATACTGCCTTTCCCCCAAAGGTGGTGCGGGGAAACCGCTTACCACCATCCCGTTACCACCTCCCCCTTACGTCATGCATACGTCATCATGACGTAGCGCCCTTCCCCGCCCCCGCGCCGTGTGGCCCTCCACGTAGTCCTGCCACCTTATCCACCCGCCACCGTGTCCTGCCACCCTGGCCTACACCTCAGCAGCCACGTCACCCCCGTACCCGGGCCCACCATGATGTCATGCTGACGTCATCGGCAGAAAGGCGCCAATTACCTATTTTTCCGAATTTGTCGTTAAAGTCACGGTTTGAGCCGTTTTTATGTCATTTTCGCGCAAAAGAAGACATAGCCATTGCAGCTGGTTCACTGCCAAAGCGCCTCCGGACCTCCAAATTCAAATTTGCAATCGTACCAACTCATCAATTCAGCCTTCACAGTTTGGCCCGCAGGCTTTTCAAGCGTTTTATCCAGGTATTCACCGTAATCCTTCCATTTGGCCCATGCATACCATTTCTCTGTAAATTCTCCATTAAAGCACTTCTCCAATTCCATACAAGCTCTATCTACTACCTAAAAGAGAGCTAAGGTAACCTGCATTACCCCAGAACCATAATTCAACACTAAAACAGTTAAAACGCGGACCAAAATTCTAAATTTGTCCTCGAGGAGGCCCGACATTGTTCCCTTTTGCCGGGTGTAGACCAGCTGCAGCTTCTTTCCTAAGTAGACCTCACATAACCTCGCATACCCCCAACAATTCACAACCCCTGTGAATTTACCAAAATCTGCAGAGGCAAGCCTACTTTTCCACTTTAAAAAACATTTCAGACATTGTCTACAGTTGGCCTATCATTTGAGCTCTTAAGAGGTTTGCAAACCATTGCACTCATCTTACTCAAAATCAAATCATACAATGGCTGCCCCTGCACCCACAGCTCTCAGTGTTGCTCCATTAAATCCACCCAATAAAGACCTGCAGTCCTTGCCTCTTGCTGACCAGGACTACCTTATTGAAGACTATGTGGGAAACAGGGACTTTCTGCAGACCTTCAGGCAGTTGAGAGAGGACTACCTGAATGGTCATGATACATATGGCATATGGGAGTCCAACTTGCCATACTATTGTCTCCCCTCTGTAAATGTGTTTCCTGAAATCATTTGCCTATGTGCTGAAAACTATGATGTGCAGCACAGAGCCATCAGCACCCCATCTGGGAGGATCCTCTTCTACATTAATCCTGAGTCCATCAACAAAATGCTACATTTTGAACAGACAGAGCTGCTAATCCCTTTCTCCATGAACTATCTGCTGGACACTAGTGCCAAGATGACCAATGAGGAGATTCAAAAGGTCACCAGGACATTCATGAAACCTGAGTGCCAGCCTGCAGGGCCACCTCCTTATTTAGATGTCCACTTCACTGAAGTAGGCAGATTACTCCTGGACATGATTGCTTATGTGCTGGGATACAGAACCAGCGAACATGTGGATGAGACAATGCTAGTATTACTAGCTGTTTATAGCCCAGGCCAACCCCCTGCCCGCAAATATAACTTTGCCAAGTTTATAGCTAACAAAATCCATGATCAGTTGGGTGCAGTGGATAGACAGGGAGTCTTCAAGTACTCGGCCTATATTTATCACCTCTTTATGTATTATCAGTCTGAGGCTTTTCCATGCTATATCAAAAAGCTAGATTATATAGGGGAAAGAAGATATGTCATCTTCTGGACCTCTGTCTATCACAAAGTCACAAACTCACCCTATTCCTATTGTGAGTTTGTTGACCAATTTGTGTATCCAATCTCTTGCCTATTGATGAGGTCCCCTCCTCCCAGAATGTCAACTGAGATACAGAAGGCTCTGCAGCTTTCCAAAAAATGTAAAATAGGTGATTGGTACCTATATGAGGATCACACAGTCATCAGAGTCTATGGCTGTGAGCTCTGTCCTTACAGACTCCCAAAGTATGTGCCCATGAGGATATTTGCCTTGGAATATTATAGGCAGTTGATTCAGTCTGACCTCACCCATTTCCACAGCTCCAGAAAGAAGGCCCACCTCAAGTTCAAACACCAGTTGGGCCCCTTCATCATGAATAAAAAAGAAGGATGGGAGGATGCTGACCTCATCCTCAAGGAAAAATATAAACTATCATATAGTTTTCGGTGGGTCCCTTATGACCCTGAGGGCTTCATTACTGCCAGAAGAAACAAATACAGGCTTCTAGGTTATAGGCATTGTCAATACCCACACATTGAAAGATATGCCAACCAGCAAGAATGGCAGCAGGGTACTCTAGTTGAAAAGCTAACTGAAGAAGAGATAATGCTAAAGAATATGAAGGAGCTTGAAAAAACCATTGACCTAGACTCTGTGCAGCAGGTACCTTTCAATTGGCCTTATTCAACAGGAGAAGGGACCTCGGCCTCAAGGACTGCACCAGTCACACAAGCACCTTCCACAACAGCACCAGCTCTAGACAAAGGCAAAGGGATAATGGGTGTAGAGGAGGAAACAGTGAAAGAAACGCCTGCCCCTGCAAATGAGCAGCATCAAGAGGCCCAACAAGGGCAGCAAACAGAACAGCAGTAAGAGCAGACTGCCCCTCAACAAACGGAGCTACCAGCAGCTCCAGTAATGCAAACTCCACCTCCACAGACTGATCCATTGACTGCTCCAAGTTTTCAGACCCCAGCACATGAAGAAAGGGGTATGAAAAGAGATAGAGAAGAGTCCACTCCAATTAGTGGATCCTCCCAACAACCAGGAGCCAAAAGGCAAAGGCTAGACTCCCCAGAGGTAGAAGACATCACTGAAGAATTCCTTGACAGCTCAAGGAAAAATAGGGAGGGCAGCGAGCACACAGGTACAAGCTCCTTTCAGCAGGAGCAAGGATTGCAACTTGGTTTGGAGGTGTCTTCCTCCTCCCAGCAGAGCAAGAAGCCCAAGAGCACTAAGGCTTCTTTCAAACAAATAAAAGCTCAGAATGATCTGCTAAGGGCTGAGGTCTACAAGCAATTTATAGATGCAACACCAGCCCAGCAAGAAAGGCTAATGTCTGTGTATGACATTAAAGAGGAAAAAATAATCCTCAGTCACTTTAAGCCTACAATACCGCAGCCTAAGTCGGCTGCAGATTTTGTAAAGACAAGGGTGGAGGTCATGGCCAAAGACATCCATCCCATGGACCAAATAGAGCTCCACAAGTAAGCTAGAGAAATGGTTTATGCAACCTTGGTGGAGAGGGCAACCATGGCCCATGAGCTAAAAGAATCCCTGAAAAACACCAATACACAGTTGGATTTTGAGAGAATGTCCTCCTTGGCCAAAGACAATAGAATAAAGTCTCTTGAGGACATCATCATTGATCTAGGACATGATCCTAGTCATCCAAAGGGTGTGAAGGCCCTTATGAAGAAGAAAGATGATGACCTGAATGCATTAAAGAAGAGGTTGAAGCTGCAGCCCACAGAGCACCCTCAAACCGCAGAACTTCAAAAGCAAAAACAGGTTGATGACCAATTAGACCTCATAATGTAGCAAGACCAGAGGATTAGGGATTTGGAGAAAGAGCTGGAAGGAGCATTACAAGATAAACAGGGAGAATCCACTTCCCAAGCTCCTCCAACTACTTCAACAACAGCAACAACTTCAGGGGCAGCAGTGGCCCCCACAACAGAAGCAGCAGGAACAGCAGTAGCTCCAGATGCCAGTGCAAGTATAGAAGAATTGACTAAGGCCATCAAGGAAATGGAGCTCCAGGCCAATGAAATAAAGAAGGCCAAGGAAAAATTGGCAGAACTGGATGCCAAATATGACAAGTCAAAAGTAACTGTAGCGGAGCAGGGCAGAGAAATAAAGGCCCTAAAAGACAAGATCAAGGCCTTAGAGAAGGAACTGAATCTAGAGACTGCCATGGCCGACATAAAGAGGATCCTATGGGCCAAAATTGGCCATTCCATCAATCAACAATGGAGGTCAATCAAAACAATACATGAACAGATGGACTTAATGGGCCAAGCACAAGCAGAAATCCATAAGGCCAAGACAACACTGGGAGACAAGCCAGAACAGGCCAACAAGATGATAGACTTCCTGAACAGGCAAGAAAAGGAGGAATTGGCAGCCATAGGCATTGCCAACAGAACCGAGGCTGTCCTCACTGCTAAGAAGGTACTAACTCTCAGGAACTATGTACAAACTATGGAGAGGAAGTGCTATGAGATACAAGCTGAGGTGGAAGAATATAAAGTCAAGATGGCAGTGCTGCAATCAAAGGGACTGCCCAGCCTCCTAAGTGGTGCAGGAAGACTGATCTCTCGAGATCAATTTGCCAATAGAATGGCCACCACTATTGAAAATCAGATTATTGCATCTGGCAGTACATCTGAGCAAACATGGCCCCCCACAGGACAGAGCTTGTATGAAAAACTTGAAGGCCTGTTCTTCATTGAAAATGAGGTAAATCATCTGTTTGAAACTCCTCCTAACTTTTATAGGTATACAGAGGCCGATGAGACCTTGATAAAAATTCGGAGACATCAAATTCCTAAGGAGGATTGGTGGCAAGCGATTCTTTAGATTTTGCCATGGTAGCCTCAGTTGTTCATCCACTGCCAGCTCCAGGTCACTACAAGACAACCAGCATGACAAAGTCAGAAATAAAGGTAGCTGAAAGGGTGACTCAGCATAAGGACAATGACAGCTAGCCTAAAGGATAAGCAAATGTGCATATTTGGACAGCTTAGCCTCAGCCGACTTCGACACCCACCAAGTCATCAATTTCTGACTATTTTTGACAGCTAAAGCAATAAAAAGTTACTACAACTTTTACTTTCTCAGATACCAAGCTCCATGAGTTGGCATAACATTTATGAGCCATTAACTCCTTTTCTTGATATTTTTACATGTAAATTTTGTATAAATACTCCCCTTAGTAACGCATAAGGGGTTGGTGATTTTTGACTCCAAGGAGAATCTATTGTATACTTTCAGTTTTATCTAATACAGAGGGCTGGACCAGCTCAGTGATTTCCTGAAGTATTTGATGTATGGATGATGCTAGATGTGCTGATGCAGAATTCTTGTGTTGTCTGATGAAATAACAAGTTTTCCTCAATCTCTGTTTGTTGTCTTCTTGTGTTTATCAAACCATACTTATGTTGTACTAAGCTAGCAGTGAAGAAAAAGAATAGTACAGGATTTGTTTTATTACACCTTGTGCTCAATTTTTACTGCTGTGAATGTTAGTTTTCAGAATTAACGATATACATGAATTCTTAGTTGCTCATGTGTCTATTAATTCTATATGTGTCAATGTTAACTAGAAATTCTTCATTGCTTCTAGATTGATATTCCTACCGTTTTTTCTTTAGCAGTTTTCTGTGAGATTCTTAATTGCCTTACATAAACTGGATACACCCACTTAATAACTATTATGAACGTTTTTCCTCAGACACAAATCTGGCTCTGCAGCATCACTAAGGTATCACACAGTATCAGACAAACTAAAGGACCACTGACCCCATGCCCAATGGACTAAGACATACCAGTAAGTACCTATATATATTAACTGGAATCATCACCAAACACATTTCAAAAACAAAACCTTGAACATCATAGCTAGCCTAAAATACTATCAAAACATAGACAAATTATAAAGAGAGAGCCCTCTCTGATTGCAGTTTGGCTAGAAACTGCAATCCAAAGATTGGTTAGTGGTTACCCCGACCGTATTCCCTTGGGAGTCATAGGGAACAACCTGGGTGTTAACATAATTGGCGACTCCGCTGGGGAGAAGCATACTTTTCAAGCTGTTGTCTATCCATAGACAGTGGTTCTAAAAAATCTTAAACAGTCCCTTAAAATAATCCTAAAATATCTTAGAAAATACCAAAAACAAATTTAGAAGCTAGCTCCTAAAAGGGAAACTAGACACACTAGGTCAAATCCTGACCCAAATCCACTAGCTGTGTTTGAGAATCCTAATATAATCCCTAGAATCATTAGGAAGCAACAAAGGCAGGAAAATCCTACTGATTTGACTCCTGAGACAGCCCACCCTGAACCAGTTCCAACCCCAATCAAGGTTCTATTTAGGTCTACCCCTGTCTCCCCCAGTTCACCATCTCCATCTCAAACCCCTCCTTTCACACCTTCTTCCACTGCACAAATTCCCTTGACCAATACTCTAGTGTCCACCTTTCCCACTACCCCTGTTGTACCAATTGTCCCTCTTATCACATTTGTCCCTATCAATCCCATAAACCCTGCAAATATGGCCAATAGGTATGCACCCTTACAGTTACCTGCTAATGCTGCAGCTCTACCCCAAGACTACCAAACTAAGCTCTCATATTTTGATTCTACTGGCCCTTTCACAGCTATTCAGCATGCCAAAAGGATGCAAGACCATTTTGAGACCTATGAAATAGATGATGACAGTGTGAGAATGAGGATGTTTGTTCAAAGTCTGACTGGGGATGTAAGAACTTGGTTTAGATCCCTGAATGCAAATTCCATCACAACTCCTGATGAACTTTATCAAGCCTTTACTAACAGATGGGAGAAAAAGAAAGATCCTCTGCACATACTTGGTGAATATGACACTATCAAAAGAGGTCCCCAAGAGACTGTTTTGGAGTATTGTGCAAGATTTAACAATGTATATAACGCAATCCCGCAAAATTTAAGACCTCCCCCTGATTTGGCCTTGTACAAATTTCCTGATGGTTTTGACCCTGATATGGCCTATCAGTTGAAGGAGAGAGCCCCTGAAACCCTTGCAGATGCCCAAAAGGTTGCTGTCACAGTGGAAGCTAACCTGATTGCCAAAAGAAACATAGCAAGGTTGGAAAAGAGAACCACCTTCAAAGAAGAACCCTCAGCCTTTGATCAAAAACTGGATGCAATACTTACTGGTATGAAGAGATTGGGGGATAGAGTGGAATCAGTTGAGAGAAAATCATCATGGGAAGCACCACAAAACAACCCTCCTAGGAATCCAAATTTTAGGAGAACTCAAAACCCAAACGTTGGCAAGGCCAGTGCTGACCAAGACATAAGACCCCCTTTCCAAGAAAACTATGCTGAAACTTCCACATCAAGTGAACCCAATGAAGATTCTCAGATTAATTTAATGGGTCTAGATGGTGAAAGTCAAGTCTTTTTGACACAAGAAGACCATGAGGATGATGTAATCAAGTTGTTCCCAACCAAATCAGGTGAGTCATTTGACTTCAAACAAGGCTATGACACAGCTGTTTATGAAGTCCATAAGCAATACAAGCTAAGGAGCAGAACTGTAAATGTAACTCAGCCTGAAAAGACAAAGGACAGCCAGCAGCCCAAAAGAGCCATTGTCACAGAACCAAGTAACAAAACTGGTCCAAATACAGATGAGGTAACCGTTGAGGAAATAGCTGAAACCTTTTCCTCAAAACAGCAACCAGTAGATCCCTCACCCTTGAAGCCCAACCTAAGTAACACCTCTCAAGAAGTGAGTAAGAAGGACAAGCTTCCAGATCAAGATAAGAAACAAGAGGAGGACTTGGTTAACAAGGAAAAGGCTGCCACTCACAACACCAAGACTCAATCTGATAAACCTTTTGACTTAGAGGCTGAAATTGGGAAATTAAAGATAGCAATTCCTCTCTCGGAATTGGCCAAACACAGCATCTACAAACAACAAATCAGGAAATCCCTCCAACTTACTAGCAACAAAGATGATGTTAATGTGTTGGATGATACTCCAGAGCTACTTTTCGGCCCAGAGGTGGATGGAAATACAACAGGTGTAGGCATTTTACCTTTCTATGTCAGCCTGCATGTTCATGACAAGATATTACACAATGCAATGTTTGACTCGGGTGCCTCTCACAACCTGATGCCCAAATCAGTCATGGAAAGACTAAACCTGGATATTACAAGACCATACAAGGACCTGTTCTCCTTTGATTCCAGCCAAGTCAAGTGCTTAGGCCTAATAAAAGATCTATGTGTGTCTCTTGTTCAGTACCCAAACAAAACAATTCTAATGGATGTTGTAGTTGTTGACATCCCACCCAAGTATGGGATGCTGTTATCAAGGTCATGGGGGGCTAAACTTCAAGGTTCCCTGTAGTTAGATATGTCATATGCCACCATCACTGTTTTTGGGCAACCGAAGAGATTATACAGAGAAACATTAATGAAATACATGGTCAACAGTGAAGAAAAGCCTCAAAACTTTCCCATATATGCTGTCCATTCAGACATAGACTCATACATTCTCTTCAATGATAATACAACTCTCTCAGATAATGAGGTTGAACCCAAGACACTCATACAAGAGGAAGACACTAATGAGCAAACTGCTACCCAAGAAACAATGATTAAGCAAACATTAAACACAGCTGCTGCTCAAGAAAGCGAACAGGTTCCATCAAGCGAGGAGATTGCCCTAGAAAACAAACCAGATGGCAAACCAGAGCTTCAACTTACAATTCCAGCACACAAGGAGGTCATTAAGTTCTCCCTGGAACAGGAGATCCTATGGTTCCTTGAATTTGATGGGGCAGTCAACAAATTAGGGGCAGGAGCTGGAGTTTGGATACATAATAAACAAGACAATCATGCAGAAGGTCGAGCCTATAGACTGAATTTCAAGTGTACTAATAATATGGCAGAATATGAAGCTCTTTTACTAGGCCTCAAGCTAGTAAAGTTCTTACAAGCCACAAAAGTCTCAATTATGGGGGATTCAGATTTAGTCATCCAACAAGTGAAGGGAAACTTTGTCACCAATGACAAGAGACTGAGGTCTTATAGGTCTGCTGTGGCTGAAATACTAAGCTTCTTCTCTGAATTCCAAATCACCAAAATTCCTAGAACCCATAACCTGCATGCCCATAGCTTGGCCACATTTGCAAGCACCTGCAAGCTACCTTTTGTGCCCCACCACTGCTTTTCAGCCGAGATAAAACAGAGACCATATGTCCCAAACAATGTCAAGGATTGGCAAGTGTTTGATGATGATACTCAAATAAACAATTTCTTGACTTTACAGCAAGAATTTTCAGGACTAAACATTGACACTGAAAGAGCAAGTCAATCACAAATACCTGAAAGAGCAAGTCAATCACAAATACAGAGTAGACAAATTAACAAAGCAATATCACCCAAAACAGCTAACCAAATACTAAATCCTACAATTTTCAACAAAGATAACATACAAGAAATTCAACAAATCAGTTATGAGGAGACAGCCGAAGATGAGGCTGAAGTGATACAATTGAAGGACAATTTTCTTCCAACAGGCTTAGCTCCTTTAGAAGACATTTTCGACTCCAATGATGTTCCCAACAAACCAAAAATGTAGCCCCTCAACTCTGCCATAGAAGAATGTAACATTGGGACTGCTGAACAACCCAAAATAATAAAATTGTCTACTTCCTTACCTCCTGACCAAAAGCCTAAATACATTGACCTCTTCAAAGAGTTTCAAGATGTCTTTGCATGGGGTTATGAGGATTTAAAATCCTATGACACCTCTGTTATCCAGCATACTATCCCTCTCAAGCCTAATCAGAAGCCATTCAAACAAAAATTGAGAAGGATTAATCCCATGCTCCTCCCTTCAATTGAAAAGGAATTGCAAAAAATGTTTAAAGCAGGCATCATAGCACCAATCAGGTTTTCTGATTGGATTTCAAATTTGGTCCCTACAAGAAAGAAAACTGGTGAAATAAGGCTTTGTGTAGATCTAAGAAATCTGAATCAAGTATCCCTCAAAGATAATTATCCCTTACCCAAGATGGATCACATCCTCCAAAGAGTGGTAGGTGCCTCAAGGATCTCACTACTTGATGGATTCTCAGGCTTTAATCAAATCCTGGTACACCCTGATGATCAAGACAAAACTGCATTTACAACCCCATGGGGAACTTTCAAATATGTGAAAATGCCTTTTGGATTGAAAAATGCAGGGGCAACATTTCAAAGAGCAATGGATATTGCTTTTACCAAGGAGATTCGTGACTTTCTTGTCATTTACTTAGATGACCTCACACCTTTCTCAAAATCAGATCAAGAACATTTGAAACATCTAAGGCAGATCTTCTTAACATGCAGGAAATATGGAATTTCCTTGAATCCCAAGAAGTCTCTATTTGGTTTGGAAGAAGGCAAGCTGTTAGGACATATCATTTCAAAGGATGGAATAAGAATTGACCCAGATAGAATACAAGCTATCTTACAAATGCCCCACCCAAGAAGCATCAAAGAATTGCAAGCATTCTTGGGAAAGATCAACTTCTTGAGAAGGTTTATCCCAAACCTAGCAGAACTGATCAGATTACTGAATAATATGCTAAAGAAGGATTCAAAAGTGAAATGGATAGTTGAAGCAAATCAAGCCTTTGAAGGTATAAAATTGGCCCTTAGCCAAACCCCAGTCCTAACAAATCCTCAATTTGATAGGGAATTTATCATATTTTCCTTTGCTTCCCAACACACAATTGCTACTATCTTGTTACAGAAAGATGACCAAGGAAATGAGAAACCCATTGCGTTCTTTAGTAGAGCTCTTAGATATGCTCCCCTAAAATACCAAATCATGGAGAAACAAGCTTATGCTTTGGTCAAGGCCATCAAAGACTTTAGGATTTACATCCTCTATTCACATGTTATAGCTTATGTACCAAGTCCCATTGTTAAAGACATTCTCACCCAAGAAAATTTAGAGGGCAGAAGAGGAAAGTGGATTGCCAACATTTTAGAATTTGATATTGAGATAAAACCTACAAAACTAATAAAAGGGCAAGGTTTGGCCAAACTAATGACAGAAGCAAACTTCCAAGCCTTAGACATCAACCAGCTGGACAGTGAACCGGAGCTGGCGACTCCAAAGATCAATGTAGCCTTTGAACAATCCCCTTGGTACTCTGATATATGTTATGTATTACAAAACCTGTGTGCTCCCCCAGGATTGTCCAGAACTAAATGTAGGTTCTTAAAAATGAAAGCTTCAAGATTTTGTGTTATGGATGGTAATTTGCTTTGGAAAAACCATGAAGGGATATTAGTGAACTGCTTGATTGAAAATGAAACTAACAATATCATGAAAGAATTTCATGCAGGGGACTGTGGTGGACACTTGTATTGGAAGTCCACTGTGGATAAAATATTGAGGGCTGGTTATTATTGGCCCACTATTTTCTCTGATGTCAAGAAATTCACCACCTCTTGTCACAAATGTCAAGTGTTTGAGGGAAAGAGAAAGTTACTACCACTTCCCTTGAGGCCTATCGCAACAGAGAGACCTTTTCAACAGTGGGGCTTGGATTTCATTGGGGAAATTCATCCCTCATCCTCAGGCCAGCACAGATGGATTCTAACAGCTACACACTATTTCACTAAGTGGATTGAAGCTGCTCCATGCAGACAAGCAAATGATTCAATAATCATTAAGTTCTTGGAGAACAACATATTGGCTAGATTTGGCTGCCCTGATAAAATAATAACAGACAATGCTGCTGCTTTCAGATCTAAGAAGATGGTGAATTTCTGCCACAAATTTCACATAACTTTGGGCCATTCTACTGCATATTATCCCCAAGGAAATGGCCTTGCTGAATCATCAAATAAAAGCCTTGTTAACATCATAAAGAAGGTGCTGGAAGAAAATAAGAAGAATTGGCATAAGAAGCTGGTCAATGCCTTATGGGCAGATAGACTAACAACCAAGAGATCAATTGGGGTCAGCCCATATGAGTTGGTTTATGGATTAGAAGCCAAATTCCCTTCATCACTAGGAATTCCTGTTATGAAACTTCTTCAAGAAAGCCAAGCTGAACCAAATGATATGCAAAGAAGGATCAATCAAATAATATGTTTGCAGCAAACTAGAGATCAAGTCTACAACAGAGTTCAAGTTTTACAAGAAAAACTAAAGAAAGCTTTTGATAGAAGGACCAAGGCAGAAGATTTCAACATTGGTGACAAAGTCCTCAAGTGGGATTCAAGAAGGGAAGATAAAGGAAAACATGGAAAATTTGATTCCCTTTGGAGAGGACCATTTGCTGTCCAAGTAGTACAAGGAAACAATACTTATTTCCTTAAAAGTCTTAATGAAACTGATTTGGATGAAGGTCTTGTGAATGGCAGGATGCTGAAGCACTATTTTGACTACTGCCCATAAGTACAGTCTGAGTTTCCATTGTACATATTCAAGTGTATATATTACTCTCTGTAGGATGTAAAAATGCAGTTTCTCAAGTTTTATTAACTATCAGCAAAAGGCAAATAGGATCAGAGATCTACCAAGATGGGAAGAGCACAATTTTGGAATTTTAAAGCAGCATACTTCAAGTGTTGGTGAAAGCAGTCAAAGGCCAAGGCATTCTGACCTGCTGTTCTTGGTCTTTCAAATGAAAAACCATCCCCATGTGGAGCCACTGTTAGCTACCTATACCAATAGGTTTCATATTTCATGATTGGCAAAGAAAGTTCCAAATATGCTCTGCTTTGATGATGCAAAGATCCCATATTTCCAAGAGAAGACACTATGTGTATTTAGCTTTATGGTGACTCAATTTTGATGGATGGTCCAAAAGCCTAATCTGGATCATTCCATGTTTCAATTTTCTCTTGTAGAATAGAGAAAGAAGTCTGTCCAAACTGTTTAATCTTGGCAGGCCAGTAGCTTAGGTAGAGAATTAAGGTTCCCAACTGCTTAATCTGGGACCTTGGAAGCAATAAGGGTAGTTCTAGATAGGAAATCAAAAGAAAAGGCCAAGAGAAAAGAAAAAGGCAACTAAGGGTCTGCAAGTCTAAGTGCACCCTCCATGAAGAAACAAAATATGCTAGGCAAATAGATGGGTAAGCAGATGGGGTTGCAGAAATGTCATTCCTTACAATTGAAAATGTGCTAACCTATTCACAAGGGAGCATCAATGGATTGAGAAGCTCTTCTTCTCCATCAGGAGGCAGCAAAGCAAAGGAGCATGTCTAACATTCCATTTTCCCTTTTCCCATTCATAACTAACATCCCTTCATCAGTTGTGTTCATAAGAGAACTTGAGGTTTTATGCTGGTGCTTATTCCTTTAAAAGCCACATTTCTTGTCTAAAATTCTTTTCATTTTGATCTACTCCCTAAAACTAAGTGGTTTTCAAATAAACTTAGTGATTTCACTCCTCATTCACCTCTTTTATCCATATTAACCCTTAACTTTAATATCTAAATCCCCTATGTCCCCCTTTCCCTACTATAATAACACTATGGTGTATAAATCCCAGCATTGTATAAATATCCTCCCTTTGGCACTATAGCTAAATAAGTTTGTCAAGGGAGACATTAGTCCACCAGGGACTATGGTCAGCCCTATCATGGGATTGATCTGACCTCAGGTTGGAGTGACAGCCTCCCCCTAAGCCATCACCTCACCTCTGTCCAATAAATTCCACAAGAACCCCTTCCCTTTGCTCAAAACCCACTTTTAAACCTTTTTTCCCCCCTTGGATAAACCTTGCCCCGAAAAAACCCACAAAAAGCACTAAACCTAAGGTTCTCCACCAAGATTATTAAATCGAATATTTTAATATGCTGGCGGAACCCCCCCCAACCTGCACGATCCGTCGGAAGGCCCGCTAGCCGTCGATCGTCTGCCACCCACGATCCAACGGTGGGTGGGTATTTTTAGATCTGGAGTTGCCGACCTTTAACATCTGGGGAAAGGCGGTATTGGGCGCCGTACCCGGGACGCGTGGTAGGCGGCGAGGTTGTTCGGAGCCCCCCTCCCCGATACTACCTTTCCCCAAAGGTGGTGCGGGGAAACCGCTTACCACCATCCCGTTACCACCTCCCCCTTACGTCATGCATACGTCATCATGACGTAGCGCCCTTCCCCGCCCCCGCGCCGTGTGGCCCTCCACGTAGTCCTGCCACCTTATCCACCCACCACCATGTCCTGCCACCCTGGCCTACACCTTAGCAGCCACGTCACCCCCATACCCGGGCCCGCCATGACATCATGCTGACGTCATCGGTGGAAAGTCGCCAATTACCTATTTTTCCGAATTTGTCGTTAAAGTCACGGTTTGAGCCGTTTTTATGTCATTTTCGCGCAAAAGAAGACATAGCCATTGCAGCTGGTTCACTGCCAAAGCGCCTCCGGACCTCCAAATTCAAATTTGCAACCGTACCAACTCATCAATTCAGCCTTCACAATTCGGCCCGCAGGCTTTTCAAGCGTTTTATCCAGGTATTCACCCTAATTCTTCCATTTGGCCCATGCATACCATTTCTCTATAAATTCTCCATTAAAGCACTTGTCCAATTCCATACAGGCTCTATCTACTACCTAAAAGAGAGCTAAGGTAACCGACATTACCCCAGAACCATAATTCAACACTAAAACAGTTAAAACGCGGACCAAAATTCTAAATTTGTCCTCGAGGAGGCCCGACATTGTTCCCTTTTGCCGGGTGTAGACCAGCTGCAGCTGCTTTCCTAAGTAGACCTCACATAACCTCGCATACCCCCAGCAATTCACAACCCCTGTGAATTTACACAAATCTGCAGAGGCAAGCCTGCTTTTCCACTTTAAAAAACATTTCAGACATTGTCTACAGTTGGCCTATCATTTGAGCTCTTAAGAGGTTTGCAAACCATTGCACTCATCTTACTCAAAATCAAATCATACAATGGCTACCCCTGCACCCACAGCTCTCAGTGTTGCTCCATTAAATCCACCCAATAAAGACCTGCAGTCCTTGCCTCTTGCTGACTAGGACTACCTTATTGAAGACTATGTGGGAAACAGGGACTTTCTGCAGACCTTCAGGCAGTTGAGAGAGGACTACCTGAATGGTCATGATACATATGGCATATGGGAGTCCAACCTGCCATACTATTGTCTCCCCTCTATAAATGTGTTTCCTGAAATCATTCGCCTATGTGCTGAAAACTATGATGTGCAGCATAGAGCCATCAGCACCCCATCTGGGAGGATCCTCTTCTACATTAATCCTGAGTCCATCAACAAAATGCTACATTTTGATCAGACAGAGCTGCTAATCCCTTTCTCCATGAACTATCTGCTGGACACTGGTGCCAAGATGACCAGTGAGGAGATTCAAAAGGTCACCAGGACATTCATGAAACCTGAGTGCCAGCCTGCAGGGCCACCTCCTTATTTAGATGTCCACTTCACTGAAGTAGGCAGATTACTCCTGGACATGATTGCTTATGTGCTGGGATACAGAACCAACGAACATGTGGATGAGACAATGCTAGTATTACTAGCTGTTTACAGCCCAGGCCAACCCCCTGCCCGCAAATATAACTTTGCCAAGTTTATAGCTAACAAAATCCATGATCAGTTGGGTGCAGTGGATAAACAGGGGGTCTTCAAGTCCTCGTCCTATATTTATCACCTCTTTATGTATTATCAGTCTGAGGCTTTTCCATGCTATATCAAAAAGCTGGATTATAGAGGGGAAAGAAGATCTGTCATCTTCTGGACCTCTGTCTATCATAAAGTCACAAACTCACCCTATTCCTATTGTGAGTTTGTTGACCAATTTGTGTATCCAGTCTCTTGCCTATTGATGAGGTCCCCTCCTCCCAGAATGTCAACTGAGATACATAAGGCTCTGTAGCTTTCCAAAAAATGTAAAATAGGTGATTGGTACCTATATCAGGATCACACAGTCATCAGAGTCTATGGCTGTGAGCTCTGTCCTTACAGACTCCCAAAGTATGTGCCCATGAGGATATTTGCCTTGGAATATTATAGGCCGTTGATTCAGTCTGACCTCACCCATTTCCACAGCTCCAGAAAGAAGGCCCACCTCAAGTTCAAACACCAGTTGGGCCCCTTCATCATGAATAAAAAAGAAGGATGGGAAGATGCTGACCTCATCCTCAAGGACAAATATAAACTATCATATAGTTTTCGGTGGGTCCCTTATGACCCTGAGGGCTTCATTACTTCCAGAAGAAACAAATACAGGCTTCTAGGTTATAGGCATTGTCAATACCCACACATTGAAAGATATGCCAACCAGCAAGAATGGCAGCAGGGTACTCTAGTTGAAAAGCTAACTGAAGAAGAGATAATGCTAAAGAATATGAAGGAGCTTGAAAAAACCATTGACCTAGACTCTGTGCAGCAGGTACCTTTAAAGCGGCCTTATTCAACAGGAGAAGGGACCTCGGCCTCAAGGACTGCACCAGTCACACAAGCACCTTCCACAGCAGCACCAGCTCCAGACAAAGGCAAAGGGATAATGGGTGTAGAGGAGGAAACAGTGAAAGAAAAGCCTGCCCATGCAAATGAGCAGCATCAAGAGCCCCAACAAGGGCAGCAAACAGAACAGCAGCAAGAGCAAACTGCCCCTCAACAAACGGAGCTACCAGCAGCTCCAGTAATGCAAACTCCACCTCCAAGGACTGAGCCATTGACTGCTCCAAGTTTGCAGACCCCAGCACATGAAGAAAGGGGTATGAAAAGAGATAGAGAAGAGTCCACTCCAATTAGTGGATCCTCCCAACAACCAGGAGCCAAAAGGCAAAGGCTAGACTCCCCAGAGGTAGAAGACATCACTGAAGAATTCCTTGACAGCTCAAGGAAAAACAGGGAGGGTAGCCAGCACACAGGGACAAGCTCCTTTCAGCAGGAGCAAGGATTGCAACTTGGTTTGGAGGTGTCTTCCTCCTCCCAGCAGAGCAAGAAGCCCAAGAGCACTAAGGCTTCTTTCAAACAAATAAAAGCTCAGAATGATCTGCTAAGGGCTGAGGTCTACAAGCAATTTATAGATGCAACACCAGCCCAGCAAGAAAGGCTAATGTCTGTGTATGACATTAAAGAGGAAAAAATAATCCTTAGTCACTTTAAGCCTACAATACCGCAGCCTAAGTCGGCTGCAGATTTTGTAAAGACAAGGGTGGAGGTCATGGCCAAAGACATCCATCCCATGGACCAAATAGAGCTCCACAAGCAAGCTGGAGAAATGGTTTATGCAACCTTGGTGGAGAGGGAAACCGTGGCCCATGAGCTAAAAGAATCCCTGAAAAACACCAATACACAGTTGGATTTTGAGAGAATGTCCTCCTTGGCCAAAGACAATAGAATAAAGTCTCTTGAGGACATCATCATTGATCTAGGACATGATCCTAGTGATCTAAAGGGTGTGAAGGCCCTTATGTAGAAGAAATATGATGACCTGAATGCATTAAAGAAGAGGTTGAAGCTGCAGTCCACAGAGCACCCTCAAACCGCAGAACTTCAAAAGAAAAAACAGGTTGATGACCAAATTTGACCTCATAATGCAGCAAGACCAGAGGATCAGGGATTTGGAGAAAGAGCTGGAAGGAGCGTTACAAGATAAACAGGGAGAATCCACTTCCCAAGCTCCTCCAACTACTTCAACAATAACAACAACTTCAGGGGCAGCAGTGGCCCCCACAACAGAAGCAGCAGGAACAACAGCAGCTCCAGATGCCAGTGCAAGTATAGAAGAATTGACTAAGGCCATCAAGGAAATGGAGCTCCAGGCCAATGAAATAAAGAAGGCCAAGGAAAAATTGGCAGAACTGGATGCCAAATATGACAAGTCAAAAGTAACTGTAGCAGAGCAGGACAGAGAAATAAAGGCCCTAAAAGACAAGATCAAGGCCTTAGAGAAGGAACTGAATCTAGAGACTGCCATGGCCGACATAAAGAGGATCCTATGGGCCAAAATTGGCCATTCCATCAATCAACAATGGAGGTCAATCAAAACAATACATGAACAGATGGACTTAATGGGCCAAGCACAAGCAGAAATCCATAAGGCCAAGACAACACTGGGAGACAAGCCAGAACAGGCCAACAGGATGATAGACTTCCTGAACAGGCAAGCAAAGGAGGAACCGGCAGCCATAGGCAATGCCAACAGAACCGAGGCTGTCCTCACTGCTAAGAAGGTACTAACTCTCAGGAACTATGTACAAACTATGGAGAGGAAGTGCTATGAGATACAAGCTGAGGTGGAAGAATATAAAGTCAAGATGGCAGTGCTGCAATCAAAGGGACTGCCGAGCCTCCTAAGTGGTGCAGGAAGACTGATCTCTCGAGATCAATTTGCCAACAGAATGGCCACCACTATTGAAAATCAGATTATTGCATCTGGCAGTACATCTGAGCAAACATGGCCCCCCACAGGACAGAGCTTGTATGAAAAACTTGAAGGCCTGTTCTTCATTGAAAATGAGGTAAATCATCTGTTTGAAACTCCTCCTAAATTTTATAGGTATACAGAGGCCGATGAGACCTTGATAAAAATTCGGAGACATCAAATGCCTAAGGAGGATTGGTGGCAAGCGATGCTTCAGATTTTGCCACGGTAGCCTCAGTTGTTCAGCCACTGCCAGCTCTAGGTCACTACAAGACAAACAGCATGACAAAGTCAGAAATAAAGGCAGCTGAAAGGGTGACTCAGCATAAGGACAATGACAGCTAGCCTAAAGGATAAGCAAATGCGCATATTTGGACAGCTTAGCCTCAGCCGACTTCGACACTCACCAAGTCATCAATTTCTGACTATTTTTGACAGCTAAAGCAATAAAAATTTACTACAGCTTTTACTTTCTCAGCTACCAAGCTCCAAGAGTTGGCATAACATTTATGAGCCATTAACTCCTTTTCTTGATATTTTTACATGTAAATTTTGTATAAATACTCCCCTTAGTAACGCATAAGGGGTTGGTGATTTTTGACTCCAAGGAGAATCTATTGTATACTTTCAGTTTTATCTAATACAGAGGGCTGGACCAGCTCAGTGATTTCCTGAAGTATTTGATGTATGGATGATGCTAGATGTGCTGATGCAGAATTCTTGTGCTGTCTGATGAAATAACAAGTTTTCCTCAATCTCTGTTTCTTGTCTTCTTGTGTTTATCAAACCATACTTATGTTGTACTAAGCTAGCAGTGAAGAAAAAGAATAGTACAGGATTTGTTTTATTACACCTTGTGCTTAATTTTTACTGCTGTGAATGTTAGTTTTCAGAATTAACGATATACATGAATTCTTAGCTGCTCATGTGTCTATTAATTCTATATGTGTCAATGTTAAATAGAAATTCTTCATTGCTTCTAGATTGATATTCCTACCGTTTTTTCTTTAGCAGTTTTCTGTGAGATTCTTAATTGCCTTACATAAACTGGATACACCCACTTAATAACTATTATGAACGTTTTTCCTCAGACACAAATCTGGCTCTGCAGCATCACTAAGGTATCACACAGTATCAGACAAACTAAAGGACCACTGACCCCATGCCCAATGGACTAAGACATACCAGTAAGTACCTATATATATTAACTGGAATCATCACCAAACACATTTCAAAAACAAAACCTTGAACATCATAGCTAGCCTAAAATACTATCAAAACAGAGACAAATTATAAAGAGAGAGCCCTCTCTGATTGCAGTTTGGCTAGAAACTGCAATCCAAAGATTGGTTAGTGGTTACCCCGGCCGTATTCCCTTGGGAGTCATAGGGAACAACCTGGGTGTTAACACAACAATGTTGTAATTTTCTACATTTCTAGCATGTGTATTGAAAGTGGATTTTCAAAGCACACCTTTGGGAGGTGGTTGAATCATCATGCCATGGTTCAGTTTCTTGATTTGTAATGGTTTAGAAGGAGGAGGAGGAATTGAGCTGGAAGGTTGACCATATGAACTAGCATTGTTTCCATTGTCCATGTTGGAAACAATGTTAATACTGAGAGGGGGGTGAATTAGTATTAAGGCTAATTTTAACTTATTTATGCCAATTTACTTTTGTTATTTAACTTGGCATTCATCCATATAACTAGCAGAAATATATATAATGTGGCAACAACATAAACTAAACATACAAGAAAACAAACCATAAGCATCATACACATTAGACACAAGGTTTTTCATATGGAAACCCTTTTGGGAAAAAACCACAAAGATTGTTATTTTTATTGATGTAAATTAAGAGCACCCACTGTATTACATCAATCTGTTTTGTGAGCACCCACTTATAAGAAGCACCAAAACCCTCTTTTTGTAAACACCTGTCTAGGTTACCAAAAGCACCATGTGAGGCACCGACCTCATGGATTTGTTTCAAGCAGCAACTTATAGCTCCTTAGATTTTTGCAAGGACCAACTTACAACTCCTTAGATTTTTGCAAGCATCAACTTGTAGGAGGAACTAACCCCCAAGCCTTCCCAAGATCCAAATAGAGACGAAAGAACCAACTTCCTGACTGTAGGAAGCAACCAACACTCACATAAGAACTGGATGTTTTATGTATTTTGGCAGCCACTCTACCTGATAATAGATTTGATTTATGCTCACTTTGTTGCACTTTGCAGCTCTCTGCAGCTCTCTTCAGTGGCCCTATGATCCTCTCAACAATAGTCACTCTCAACTCTCTTCTCTCTTCTCTCAATAACAAGCACTCTTCTATAGCCACATAGCTATACACAATCCACAATCCCCTCTCAGCCTTGCATCACACAACACATGCTAAGCTCTTAGACTTCTAATAATAGTAGCTCACAGGCACCTTCGGCCTTCCACATAGCACACAGGAACTTTAGCCTCACACCCGACATAAGAAACTATCGCCTTTTACATATAGCATAGCCACCTTTGGCCTAACACACATAGTGCTTCTCTCAGTGTCATTTTTATTCTTCTTAGGCACTTTCATCCTTTTCACACTGACCTGAATCTCACTTAGCCTTTCACATAGCTCTTTCCTCTTGACTCTCACTAGAAACTATGTTGCATTCCCCTAAAATTGCTCATTAGAGCACGTGTTTTATTTTCTCTATCATCCACCTCAATTGATGCTTCCATACTGTCAATGCTACCAAAATTTCCTTAGGACTCACTTGCAATGTACTTTGGCATTCCCTCTCCATGTTTTCATTACGTCTGCCACTAGCTAGACCACCAGCATACTCAACCTAGGCACGATCATCTTTGTCAACAATTATCCCATTATTGAGACTCACCATGCACTTCAAGGCTCACAGAGCTTGAAATTACTCAAGAATGGCTTCTTTATACATTAGGCATGACATTGTTTTTCTTCATTTATTTCAAAGCATGTAGCAAATATCTCTAGTAACCACTTCCATTGTTCGATAGAAAAACATGTAGTTGTCAACCCATACTTCCTTCAATACTCTGTACCATGCTCTATCAGAGGAAAAATACACTACATAGCACTATCGGAGCCCTTTCCATATCGGGACATTTATACTTTAGAAACATCCAAAACAACAAATTTTAATTAGTCTTGGCCCTTCTTGTTCTAGCCCCTTTTTTCAAATTACTTTCATAAGACCTAGGGCTATGACCGTGTGCGAAGATTTGAGGTGCTGAGTCCTTTGGAATCTATCAAGAACCTTTCTCCTTCATTAGCGCTCTACACATTTGGTTTCTTATTAGCCTCAAAACCAAGCTCTAACACATACCAAAGCCCCTTATCGACAATTTTTCATTCGTGCCACATGAGCCAACAACACTTCATCACCGACCACCCATTATTGATTGTTGACGTGATGTCATTACCTTCCACGTGGTGATTTCTAACCAGTGAAATGTGTCACTTGGATATGGCCCATTAGGCCATCCAAAACCCCAAAACCGCTTTCCATGTGTCCCTCTGTATCATTATGTCATGATGATGTTAGTAGCCACATGGCATTATTGGAACCAATCAAATGCTGCCATGTGTCCTCATCAGAGCTTCTATGATGCTTTTGTTTGCCTTTATCAGAGAAAACTAGACACCTCCACATGTCCTCCTATAGGAGAGAGAAAGGGCCTCGCCCTTATTATTTTTGTAGTGATTTTCTTTGTAAAACCATTTTTTGCTCTCCCGATGATTTAACACTGGAGGCCTCAATCCCAACATCACTTTTGAAACATCAAACATCGATAGTTGATGCCCCACTATGTGCTGACTGTGGTGACCTCTGATACACTATATTGCAAATCACATATCGCATCTTGTTGTTGCATTTCACCCCTGATTCTCCATCCTGTGATCTCCAATATGCCAAGACCTCTGACTGGACATGTGTCCCATTGAAACTGGAAGTTCTCTTTTGAATGGGCATAACTTCAACTAGCTCTAACTTTCGAACCACAAGTCCATTTCTAGACTTCAGCATGTTGTTGAAATCCCTTCAAGAGCACCTTCTAATGAAGGAACTCTGATTAGCCACTGAGTCCATATGCTGCCTCAAAAGGTAACTCCAATTTCACTTCCTACCTTCTGCTCCTTGAATCTATAGACACCTAAGATCACACGCACCATGGTGATCCTTTGCATGAAGCCTGCTGCTACCTTGAGATTCACACAATAGTTGATCATTTTATAGATTTTTCAGTAATCTTGTTTTTATGATTATTCTCTACTTAATGCTTGCATCTATCATAGGAATCCTTCCTCCTGAGCCATCACTATAATCATGATTTTATGGCTTCTCCAATAAGCCTACTACTATGATCATTTTCTACATGAAGCCCATAGCTACATTGAGATTCCTTTTGGGCCATCACTACCAACATGTGTTGCAACAAGTATTCGAGCTTATCTAGTTGAAATTAATGCCAACACTCCTTCCAATAACTAGGCAAAGCCAACTTCCCAACACATATCCCCAGCATGACTGTTGACATTAATGCCAAGATACTTGCAGATGCCTTCACCAACCAACTAGCCATCCAGACAATGCCAATTATCCAACAATATCGCCCTTTGGCATTGATGGAAACACTCCATCCTACTCTTCAAGTCATGGCCAAACATCATGCTACTTCCACACATCTCATTTCATGAGACATCAATGGCCTACTTTCCATCATGTCCTTTCCACAAATTTTCTCCCCCTTTGAAATCAATGGCAAGGGGCTACAAGTTTCTTTTCTCCCACTATGGTCACCACTCACCTCACGTAATCACTGACTGTGAGAACAAGAGTCTAGATGTCTTTGCAACCATCTCTGCCAGGGTGGCTACTACTACTCCATAAATTGGACAAGAATGATATGCTCCCCTTAAACATATAGTGCCTTTTATTTGTCCTTCCCATTTTGGACTTCTAATGGCTACTTGACTGAGCATTCTATCCACCAATGCATCTTTTTGTATAAAAGAGATTGATTCCTATTTCATTGCGCATGGTATTATTGTTTTTGCAAATACCAAGATATAGTGATTCACTATGGATCAGCCTTCTCTATTGTTGTTTCTACTTTCGAAACTATGCTCACTTATTTGAGCATCTCCACTACTCCATTACTCCCCTTGAGATCATTCTCATTGTGAAGCAGGAAAGTGTTCCCTCTGCGGACAGAGGCAACCCCTCTAGCCCTAGAGTGGGTCTAGTCACAAACAAGGACAAATCAACAACAATTCTCCTTAAATAGTTCAAGTTAGAGGCCTAACTCAACCGGTGGTCAATGGAGTTCTGTTGCGCTACTCCATCTTCCGCTTCTTTCTCCTAGAGAGTAATCAACCTGAAACAAAGCAAGGAAATACAACAAAGCACATAACCGGATCCAACAAAGAACTATTTACCCATAAAGTCAAGAAATCATGAGCTATCTAGTACATTGCATACGAGACATAGGGAAATATCATTGATTGTATCAAATATGAAAAAGAGTAAGCTTACAACCCAGGTCTTGACATCATAAGCCTTCTTAGATGGGTCTAGCTAGCATGTTCCTCAAGCATTCACCCTTGAAGATGGATCTCCCAATACAAGTCTCTCTCACTCACAAGTTTCACACAAGATCAAAAGCACTTCACAACCTTCCTCAAGCTCTCAAACAATCCCACACTTGTCACACCATCTACCTATCAAGCTCACAACACTATCAGCAACACTCCAAAGACTAAGAATTCCGAAACTCGCAGCTCATAGCAATGGTGAAGGCTTAAATAGGAGAAGGAGTCTCCATGAATGGTGGGAAGATGAGGGCCTACCTGGATTCCAACCCTAATACTTATAGAAGAGTCGTCGCTCCCGTTCCTTTGCTCTATCTGGTCACAATCCCCACGATCCTCGTGAACAGACACCTGCACATGCAAAGAACGATACAAACACAAGCATAAAATCCAATAGATGCAACTATATATCAGTCAGAAAGGATATAACTCAATCATCATTACAGAAGACAATAAGAGTGGAACCATAATGATAGTCGTCTATTATTCGTAAACAACAAAGAAGAATACAACCATAGTTCTGACGTCAAATCCTCCTTTGGCTGGGTGATCAGCAACACATGCCTTCCAAAGCTTGTTGGGAATGGGGAACAAGCCTCTCTCTCCTTGGTTACTTGGACAAGAATCTCCTCACTTTAGATTTAGCTTCATGGGAATGAAGAAGGCTTCTTGTAGCATAAGCTTAGCAATTCTCAGACTTTGCGACTTAGAATTTGGAACTTGGAGACTAACTTGTCAAAGGCAAAAGGACAAGCTTTTATAGATAGAGGAGAAGGAGTTAGGGTCATCCACAAGATTCATGGGATTGGCTTTATCACTAAGAAGCTTCCATGAGAGGTGGAGAACTACTTCCCTTCTATGGAGATTCGAAGCCCAACTGAACTAACTCAAGATGGAATCAGTTCATGAATAGGTTAGGAAGAACCTTCGTAAGTTTGTTTGTTAAAAACTTTACCCAACTGGGCTGGCGCGAGTGCGACTCTGAGATAGAGCACTAGCTAGCACGCCCTATTAGGAGGATTTCCCCCATTGGCGCGAGTGATACATAGTGGAACCAAGCCAATGGAAAAAGGGCTATTTTTATGGGTATTTTGCAAAAGGTGTCTTCAGGGCATATGAAGTACATACTCAAGGGCATACAATGCAAGTGTTTCTAGGTTATGTCACTTCTCATAGGTCCTAGAATAAGTTGTCCTATGTGTGGGAGAAGGGGTAATAGGGACGGTGACAAATTACTGTGTAACAGATGCCCCCTAAAGCATGAGGCCCGAGAGAGAGAGGGGTGAAATTCTTTACAAGAACACGGCCAACTGAAAACACTGCCGCTGGAGAACCTGCATGAAGAAGTACAACTGATATCTCAAGTACATGATGTATGTGGTATGGGCGCAGCCATCCATAGCAGAGTACATAAAAATCTGGATCCAAGGTATGGGCACAGCCATCCAGTAAGGATCGATAATTAGACTCAGGCATGGTCATAGCCATCCAGTGAATGAGTCATGTAATGATCATAATAATCCACAAAATCGCAACCTGGATCTCAACAGACAAAATCTAGGGTCTTGCGCTCCATCTCGACCCGAACAAAGTACAAGTTCAAGCATGCGAATATGGGAGTCGAAGTCGAACATGCAAGAACAACGTTTGATTACCAGTCAATGATGAAAACTGTTAACAGACGTGAGAGGTACCACCAATATGACAGTGGTCCTCAAGGTACTGTAGGTACAATCTACGGCGTGTGAATCAATGAGCCAGCATCGAACACCCGTAGAATCATTCGATCGGAGGCCAATGATGAAAACCTCGCGTCAAACATGAAGAACCTACCATTGAGGCATGTAGGCTCCAAGGCACCTGAAGGGAGTCTCTAGGTCAACTTCCTGGATAATAAGCTGAAGTCGACAGGGAGTGACCTTAATCGAAGGTGGGCCATAATGTTTCCCACATCATTGACACGAGGCAGAGAAAGATAAAAATGTTTTGTGAATCAGGATTATGTGAGGCATCAGAGGGAGGTTGAGTATTCTGCAGAGGTCAACTTCTCTTGAACATATTGGCGGCACAACAGTGGACTTGGCAGTATTGGACATCAAATAATCAAGGGTCATGGTGACGGGGCAATGAGCAGATGAGAGGTCAAACAGGATAACCCAAACCCACGGAGGCAAGTGTAAAAACAAGATGAGATGTCCCCACCCAGACACGAATGTAGAAAAGTGCCATGTTCAAGAGCGACATACTGCCGACATGACAATTATTGTGGTTCCATTTTTCCCCACCATTTTTGGTGAGTACCCCAGTTATTTTTATCAACAAGCTTGACGGGGATAGCATATGCTTGTAAAGCATCATTTCGAGAGAATCTAATGTCATCAAGTTTTAACGAGTCTGACAAAGGAAGAACTCAGCGTCTTTTCATGTTTAGAGAGTTTGAAAAGACAACAAAAAAGGAAACTCCAAGGGTGTCCTTTTTTGTAAATTTGTGTCTCTCGAGCCCGAAAAAGTATAAAACAATGCTCAAAAGAACCGCCCGACCATTACGATCGAGGAGTACTTTTCATGACTAGTGATTTCGACCTGAAAAAGTAAAAAAGCGATCGAAACCACGTCGCTTCGTAACCGTTAACGAACCTGGAACGACAAGGGTCCGACGATATTTTCGTTTTTACACGGTCGGAAAAGGGTTTAAAGATGACCGCCTCTAATTTACGTTTAACGAGTCAAGAGGAAAAACTCGGCAATCTTTTTGTCTTAAACGGTCGGAAAAGAGCTGAAAGCAGACCTCCATTTTTATTCTCTTTAACGAGTCAAAAAGGGAAAATACTCAGCATTCTTTTCATATTTTACTAGTCAGAAAAGAGCTTAAAGGTGACTCATCCTAGAGGAATGAGTGGTATAACGGGTAGCAACTGGTTCCAACAATGGTGGAACTGCTCAAAACATGTAATGGTCAAGAGGCTGGCTAATAAAACTACTCATCACTGCGGTTCCTCAAGAAAGGAAAAACAACCAAGTGAAAGCATATGATCAGCCAAATAGATGGTGGTGATGGAATGAAACAACCAAGGCTCATCTAACAGAATTTAGCAGATAAACGGCAATCACGAGATGTAAATCGGGTATGGGTTCATTTTTACACAAGCTTGAACCATGGAGAACTTTGCTTGGATTCGGTTTCATGTTTACACAAGCTTGAAATGAAAAACTATGCTTGTTATGAGTTCGCATGCCCCCAACATAATAACGCAAATTGAGGTACATGCCCCCCAAGCTTCATTGCATTCAATGAGGTGGATGGAATGAAGGTTCACTTTCGAGATCTTGGAAAGACTCGACTTGGATTTTATGAGATCGTAATCAAAGACTCGATTTGAAAAGGGAGTTGTTTCATTGTTTTGATGAGGTTGACACAGTAAAAGAACTATCCTCATAACCCTTGTTTCATTTTTTAACGAGCTTGACACAAGATCAGGAACTATGCTCGAACACCTTGTTTCGTTTTTTAACGAGGTCGACACAAGATCAAAAACTATCCTCGGGACACTTTATTCCGTTTTTTAACGAGGTCGCCACAATATCAAAACTATCCTCGGGACACATTGTTTCGCTTTTTAACGAGGTTGCCACAAGATCAAAACTATCCTTGGACACCTTGTTTCGTTTTTTAACGAGGTTGTCACAAGATCAAAACTATCCTCGGGAACAGACACCTGCACATGCAAAGAACGACACAAACACAAGCATAAAATCCAATAGATGCAACTATATATCAGTCAGAAAGGATATAACGCAATCATCATTACAGAAGACAATAAGAGTGGAACCATAATGATCGTCGTATATTATTCAAAAACAACAAAGAAGAATACAACCATAGTTCTAATGTCAAATCCTCCTTTGGCTGGGTGATCAGCAACACATGCCTTGCAAAGCTTGTTTGGAATGGGGAACAAGCCTCTCTCTCCTTGGTTACTTGGACAAGAATCTCCTCACTTTAGATTTAGCTTCATGGGAATGAAGAAGTCTTCTTGTAGCATAAGCTTAGCAATTCTCAGACTTTGGGACTTAGAATTTGGAACTTGGAGACTAACTTGTCAAAGGAAAAAGGACAAGCTTTTATAGATAGAGGAGAAGGAGTTAGGGTCATCGGGTCATCCACAAGATTCATGGGATTGGCTTTATCACTAAGAAGCTTCCATGAGAGGTGGAGAACTACTTCCTTTCTATGGAGATTCGAAGCCCAACTGAACTAACTCAAGATGGAATCAGTTCATGAATAGGTTAGGAAGAACCTTCGTAAGTTTTTTTGTTAAAAAATTTACCCAACTGGGTTGGTGCGAGTGCGACTCTGAGACAGAGTGCCAGCTGGCGCGCCCTATTTGGAGGATTTCCCCCATTGGCACAAGTGATACAAAGTGGAACCGCACCAATGGGAAAAGGGCTATTTTTATGGGTATTTTGCGGAAGGTGTCTTCAGGGCTTATGAAGTACATACTCAAGGGGATACAATGCAAGTGTTTCCAGGTTATGTCACTTCTCACAGGTCCCGGAATAAGTCGTCCTATGTGCGGGAGAAGGGGTAACAGGGATGGTGACAAATTACTGTGTAACACTCATATATAGGGGCTTCTTCATAGCTCATCACAATTGCATAAAAAGGGATATGATACAAATGGAACATTGTACTAGGGAAACTCTTGTATTTATTTTATCAAAAATAAGTGTCCATTTGCACACATGGTTTATCAACATGAGCCCATCACAACCAATTCACATAGCTACACCAATTTGGAGTTAAGGGACATGAAAAAAAAAAATATCTCCCAATTGTGTTTTATGAAAACAAGACTGTTATACATTATCAGCTTAAATGAAATAAGAGTGTTTAATCAAAGATTCAAATCTTTCCTTGCTCAATAATCTTCCTTTCTAAGGCTGCCCATGTTGCCTACTATTTCTTATCAAAGTAGCTCCCCTTTATCCAACGCTCCTTGATCTCATGCAAAGCTATCTCACATTTTCTTGGGGACTGATCCTATGGACCTAACAAGACTGTGAGCTTCCCATCATTCCACACTTCCACTCCAGTCCATCTTCTTCCCTCAAAAAAATTGTCATTGTGTCCTCCTCATGCTAGCCACGCTCCATCTTCATCAATCAGATGCACCAATTTTTTCATCCTTCATGGCCTCTTGCATTTGACTTACCCATCCTCCCTTGAGGCCCTTCTCTTCCTTCACTGAAGATAAACAGAGGATATAATCCCCTTGAGAAGATGATCCTCCTTCTTCCTCCAGACCTTTAAAGGTTGAGTTCTGCTAGAAGCATTCCCTTCTTACTTATTCTTTACCCCTGTTTGGGTTTTCTCTCAGGTCGACTTGGGTAGAGGAAATTTTTCATTCAACTCCTCTTTCTTCACCCAAATCCACTTGGAGCCTTTCTTCTTTTAGAAGGGTTTTCCACAAGAGTAGGAGGATTACTCTTTTGACTTCTTCCTCCTCTATGCACATTTCTCTGTTGACATAGAGCACTGAAGACATATGAGTAAGTTTCTTCTCTATTCTTTCTCCTTGTCTTCAAATTCTAAGCTCTTTCATTCGCATGCACATGTCGAGAAGCATTATGTTTCTTCTCACTTCTTCAGTCAACTCTCTTGTGCCCAATATTGCCACTGTTGGAGCATTCAAAATGGCCTAAGATTGGGGCAAAGGAGTTAACATTTTTGTCAACCCTTTTGTCAAAACTCCTCTCATGTCCAGCTTGCCTACTCCGAGTTGTTTTGTGCATTCTTGGGCTGATTCTACTCAACAGATTTTGTTTCCTTGCATGCCATCTATAATCTATGGCTCTATGTCCAAAATTATTGCAAGAAAAACAATATTCATAAAAAGGATTTTATTGATAGAGATTACCTTTTCTTTGTAGGCTTTGTCCTTGAGGAGGAGGGGTCCTCTGTTGTCACTTCTTATGTCTTCTATTATATTAATAATTTCTATCATGCACTCTCCCTTATACTTGCCTTACCCTCTTCTACTGCACTTATTTTTGTTGCTGCTTGGGCTTCTGTTGCACTACAGGCTACTGCTTCTTAGCCTTTTTCTATTGCCTTTTCTTACCTTGTTGTTGTCGATTATCTCCTTGCTGCTACTATTTTCCAACAAGCTTTACTTCCTTTTTGTTGGAACCTTAGAATCACCACAACTTTTGATATTGCAACAAATCATTATATGAATTTTGCTATGTCACGTCTCAAATAAACTACCTCATCTTGTAGCCTCTCACAAGAAACATCCTTTACACTCAGCTAATGATTGTTCTTATTGAGAAATTAGTTCAATTATTGTTTTTCTAAACTTGTCATTCTCAAGCTCATAGAATTCCATTTTCTCCTCTTTCTGAAGATTTTCCTCTGTAGGTCCTTGATCTCTTTTAGAGCAAAGATCAACTTCTTTATATAAAATTTCATTTCATTTAGATCCTTCTCTTCTTTATCAGAGGTGCTATCTGAGTTATCACAAAGTTCTAAGCCCATCTATGTGTTCATGGAGTCTTCCATAGGTTTAAGGGTTATCCCTTCTTCTTCATCTGAGTATCCCTTATTTTCTATTGCTAATAGAATGGGTATATATTCATCACAACTACTAGATGCATGGTCGTATCTATCTTCAAATGAACATCTATATAATGAATGACCTACTTCTTTAAATTTATCACAAGGCAATAACATACCTTCTGAGCAACATGGTCTCTCCTCTGAGTCTTCTATCTCATCAACAAAAGTTTGACAAGAAACAACTTCTCGAGTCACATGGCTATGTACACCATGCAGATATTGCAGTTTGTATAGCACATCTGTTGCTGACTTACAATGCCTCACTTTTTAAGGATCCGACGTAGATATCCCTCTCATGATGACCTCGGCTTTTACATTATGCTCATTCTTCTCTCTATACTGAACAGAACGCCACATGTAAACATTCAAGGTGATTAAAAATTCCATCATTAAAACCTCCCAGACTTCATAATCAAGCCCATAATCTGATTCATTTAAGGATGTAACTCCTATTGCTGTTAGCCAAACTTCATTAGCTATTGTTTCCCTTTGATCTACCTTCTAGCAATTAAGCAATTTCTGAAGGAACTTGGCTTTGATATCAATTGTTGGAAACAATGTTAATACTAAGAGGGGGGTGAATAAATATTAAGGCTAATTTTAACTTCTTTACGCCCATATAATTTTGTTATTTAACTTGGAATTCATTCATATAACTAGTAACAATATATATAATGTGGAAACAACATAAATGTAACTTACAAGCACACAAACAGTAAGCATCATACACATTAGACACAAGGTTTTTCATGTGGAAACCCTTTCGAGAAAAAACCATAAAACTTGTCGTTGTTATTGATGTAAATTAAGAACACCCACTCTATTACATCAATCTGTTTTGTGAGCACCTACTCACAACAAGTACCAACTCCATCTCGTTGTAGAAACCAATCTAGCTTACCAGAAGCGCCTTGTGAGGCATCGACCTCATGGATTTTTTGCAAGCACCAACTTGCAACTCCTTCAATTTTTGCAAACACCGACTTGCAAGAAGCACCAACCTCCAATCCTTCCCAAGATCCACTAGAGATGGAAGAACCAACTTGCTGAACTTAGGCACCAATCCACACTCACCTAAGAACTGGATGTTCTCTGTTGTTTGGCAGCTACTATTCCTAATAACAACTTTGATTTCTTCACTCTACTGCACTTTGTAGCTCTCTACATCTCTCTTCAACATCCCTATGATCTTCTCAACAAAAGTCACTCTCAACCCTATGCTCTCTTCTCTCAACAACATTCACTCTACTCTACCCAAGCAGCTCTGCACAACACACAGTCTACTGTCAGCCTTGCATCACATAACCTAGGCTCAGATCTCAACCTTCTCTTCACAATAGCACACAAGCACATTCGTCCTTCCACACATCACATAAGCATTTTAGCCTTAGACCCAACATAGGCAACTATCGCCTTTTACATAGAGCATAGGCAACTTCATCCTAACACAAAAAGTGCTACTCTTAGGGTCACTTTTCTTATTCTTAGGCACTTTCAGCCTTTTCACACAAACTTGGCTCTCACTTAGCCTTTCACAACCGTGCACACACATAGTGATATTTCCTCTTGGATCTCACTAGCAAATATGTTGCATTCTCCCAACATTACTCATCCAGCATGTTATCACTCAGGTTGTTCCCTTTGACTCCCAAGGGAATACGGCCGAGGTAACCACTAACCAATCTTTGGGTCACAGGTTCTAGCCTACCTATGACCAGAGAGGGCTCTCTCTTTATGATTTAACTTTGTTTGTATAATATTTTAGGCTAGTTATGATGCTCAAGGTTTTGTTTTTGGAATTTGCTGGATGATGACTTCAGTCAAGATATATATGTGCTTACCAGGGTGTTCTAGGCCATTGGGCATGGAGTCAGTGGTGCTTTATTTGTTTGATATGCTGTGTTGATACAGTAGTGATGCTGCAGAGCCAGATAAGTGTCTGAGAAACAATGCTTTGAAACTGTGATTAAGTGTGATGTAACCAGGCTATGAAAGGCAATTAAGAATCTTTCAACAAACTGGTATGGAGAAACAGTGAGAATATTATTTAGAAGCAGTGAAGAATTTCTACATAACATTCATATTTATAGAATTAATGAAAACATGAGCAATTAAGAATTCATGTTCATGATCAATTCTGAAGAAAACATTTTCAGCAATAAAGATTGAGCACAAGGTGTAACCAAACATTTCTTGTACTATTCCTTTTCTCTACTGCTAGATTAATGAGACATGTGTATGATTTAATAAACATAAGAAGACAAAACATAGATTGAGAAAAGCTTATTGTTTCATCAGACAGCACAGGAATTCTGCAGCAGCACGCATAGCATCACCAAGACATCAAACATTCAGGAAATCACTGAGCTTTTCCAGCCTTTTGCATTAGATAATCTGAAAATATACAATACATTTGCCTCAGAATGAAAATCACCAACCCCTCATACGTTGCCAGGGGAGGTATATATACATAATTTACATAAGAAAATATCTAGTTGATGAGTAAATGTTTCATTAATGTCGTGCCAACTCCTGGAGCATTGTAGCTGAGAAAGTAAATGCTGTAGTAACTCCTTAGTTCCTTAGCTGTCAAAAATGGTCAGAGAATGTTGACTTTGTGACCGTTGGAGTCGGCTGAAGATATGATGCCCAAAATTTGCGTATTTTTTTATCTTTTGCTTGTTGTCGCTATCCTTTGCTGAGTCACCCTTTCAGCTGCCTAAAGTGCTGTCTTTATTATGCTTTTTGCCTTTTGCTGAGTTGAAGCTGACTGGGACCGAGCAACTGAGACTACTGTGGCAAAACCTGTAACATTGCCTGCCACCAATCCTCTTTGGGCAGCTGGTGCCTCCGAATTTTTACCAAAGTTTCATCTGCTTCTGTATATCTGTAAAAATTCGGAGGAACTTCAAAAAGGTGATGGATTTCATTTTCAATAAAAAATAGATTTTCAAGTTTGTCATAAAGGCCCTGTCCTGTTGGAGGCCCTGCCTCCTCAGAGGTGCTGGCAGATGCAGTGATTTGATTCTCAATAAAACTTGACATTCTGTTGGCATATTGCTCACGGGGGAGCAATTTTCCTGTGCTGGTCAGTAGGCTGGGTAGTCCCTTTCCTTGCAGTGCTCCCATTTTGAGCTTGTATTCATCCACCTTAGCCTGTATTTCATGGCACTTTCTCTCCACAGTCTGTACATAATTCCTGAGAGTTAGCACCTTTTTAGCTGTGAGGACAGCCTCTATTCTGTTAACAATGTTGATGGCTGCTAGATCCTCCTGGGTCTGAGTGTTCAAAAAGTGTATCATTCTATTGGCCTGCTCAGGCCTATTCCCCAATACTGTTCTGGCCTTCTGGATCTCTATCTGTGCTTTGCCAATTAACTCCATTTGTTCATGCACAATCTTGATTGACTTCCATTGTCTAGTAATGGATTGGTCAATTCCAGCCCACAAAATTCTTTTTATTTCTACCATAGCACTTTCTGGTTTGAGCTCTTTCTCCAAGGCCTTTATTTTCTCTTTCAGGGCCTTTATTTCTCTACCTTGCTCTGCCACAGTCATCTTTGACTTGTCATATTTGGCCTCTAGCTCTGCCAACTTTTCCTTGGCCTGCTTAATTTCAGTAGCCTGGAGCTCCATTTCTTTGACAGCCTTAGTCAAATCTTCCATGTTTAAACTATACTCTGGGGCTGTTGTTGTTGTTGCTGCTTCAGTTGTGGTTGTAGTTGTTACAGGGGCTACTGCTGCCTCTGTAGTTGTTGCAGTGGTTGAAGTAGTTGGAGGAGCTTGGGATGAAGATTCTCCCTGCGTATCTTGTAGTGCCCCTTCAAGCTCTTTTTCCAAATCAAGGACCTTCTGGTTAAGCTACATTATTAAATCAAGCTGCTCATCGGCCTCCTTTTCCTTCTGCAATTCTGCTGTTTAGGGGTGCTCGGTGGGCAGTAGCTTTAACCTTTTCTTCAATGCATTAAGGTCATCTTCTTTTTTCTTCATGAGGGCCCTCACGCCCTTTGGGTCCTTAGGATCATGTCCTAGGTCTATGATGATGTCCTCAAGTGATTTAATTCTGTTTTCCTTGGCCATGGAGGACATTCTCTCAAAATCCAACTGAATGTTGGTATTCTTTAGTGATTCTTTCAATTCATGGGCCATTGTTGCTCTGTTCACCAAGGTGGTATAGACCATTTCTCCAGTCTGCTTGTGGAGTTCTATTTGGTCCATGGGGTGAATGTCTTTTGCCATGACTTCCACCCTTGTTCTTACATAATCTGCAGCTGATTTGGGCTGCGGCACCTTAGGTTTGAAGTGGCTGAGGATCATTTTCTCCTCTTGAATGTCATAGACAGACATTAGCCTTTCTTGCTTGGCTAGTGTTACTTTCAGAAACTGTTTGTACACTTCAATTCTCAGCAAGTCATTTTGTGCCTTTATTTGTTTGAAAGAAGCCTTAGTGCTCGAAGGCTTTTTGCTCTGCTGAGAGGAGGAGGATACCTCCAAGCCAAGCTGTAATCCCTGCTCCTGCTGAAAGGAGCTTGTACCTGTTTACTGGCTGCCTTCCCCATCTTTCCTTGGACTGTCAAGGACTTCTTCACTTATCTCTTCTATTACTTGGGAGTCAACCTTTTGCCTCTTGGCCTCAGGTTGCTGGGAGGATCCACTAGCAGGAGTCGACTCTTCTCTGTCTCTTTTCTTACCCCTCTCCTCATGTGCTGGAGTCTGCAAAATTGGTGCTGCTGGTGGCTCTATTTGTGGTGGAGGGGTCTGCTCTTGTTGCTACCCAATTGAGGAGGCAGGCTGTTCTTTTAGTGTTTCCTCTTCAGCACCCATTATCCCTTTACCTTTATCTGTACCTGATGTTGCTATAGAAGGTGCTTGGGTGGCTAGTGCAGTTGTTGTGGCTGAGGTTCCTTCTCCCACTGGATGTGGTTGCTTGAAGATTACCTACTACATAGAATCCAAGTCAAGAGTTTTTTCCAAATCCTTGAAATTCTTTTGCATTATCTCTTCTTCAGTTAATTTTTCAATTAAAGTGTCTTGCAGCCATTCTTGCTGATTGGCATACTATTCAATATGTGGATATTTGCAATGCTCATAGCCTAACAGCCTGTACTTAACCCTCCTGGCACAGATGAAGCCTTCATGGTCATAAGGGACCCACCAGAAGCTTTTTGAGAGCATGTACTTGTCTTTGAGGATTAGCTCAGCAACTTGCCATCCCTCTTTTTTGTTCATGATGAAGGGGTCCAGGTGGTGCTTGAACTTGAGATGGGCCTTCATTTTGGCACTGTGGAAGTGGCTGAGGTCAGAGTGAATGAGCTGCCTATAATACTCCAAGGCAAACAGTCTCATGGGCACATATTTTGGGAGCCTGTATGGACAGAGCTCACAGCCATAGATTCTAATGACTGTATGATCTTGGTATAGGTACCAATCACCTATTTTATAGTTTTTACAGAGCTGCAGGGTTTTCTGTATTTCAAATGACACTCTGGGAGGAGGGGACCTCATCAATAAGTAGGAGACTAGGTATACAAATTGATCAATAAATTCACAATATGAATATGGTGAATTTTGGACTTGGTGGAAGACAGATGTCCAGAAGATCACAGATCTTCTTTCTCCTCTAGAATCCAGCTTTTTGATGTAGCATGGAAAAGCCTCGGACTGGTAGTACATGAACATGTGGTAGATATAAGATGAATACTTGAAGATGCCCTCCCTGTCCACTTTGAAAAGCTGCTCATGTATTTTGTTGGCTATGAATTTAGCAAAATTATATTTGTAGGCAGGAGGTTGGCCTAGGCTATAAGCAGCTAGTAATACCAGCACTGTCTCATCAACATATTCACTGGTTTTATAGCCCAACACATATGAAATCATGTCTAGCAGAAGTTTGCCTACATCAGTAAAATAGACATATAAGTAGGGAGGTGGCCCTGTGGGCTGGCAGTCAGGCCTCATAAATGTCTTGGTGATCTTCTGCCTGTCATCAGTGGACATCTTGGCACCTGTATCCAGCAGATAGTTCATGGAGAAAGGAAACAACAACTGAGTTTGTTTGAAGTTGAGCATCTGGTTGATGGACTCAGCATTAATGTGAAAGAGGATGCTCCCAGATGGAGACTTGACAGCTCTGTGATTTGCATCATAATTCTCAGCACATAGGTGAATAATCTCTGGAAAAATGTTAACAGATGGGAGAAAGTAATAGGGCAGATTTGATTCCCATATCCCATATGTATCCTTGACATTCAAATAGTCATCTCTCAATTCCCTGAAGGTCTGCAAATGGTCCCTATCACCCACAAAGTCTTGGATGAGGTAATCCCTGTCAGCAAGAGGCAGGGACTCAAGCTCTTTATTTGGTGGATTCATGGGGGCAACACTGAGAGCTGTGGGTGCAGGAGCAGCCATTATGTAGTTTCTGAATGTTACAAGGTAAGTGCAATGGTTTGCAAGGTTCCTCAAAGCTCAGGTGATAAACTGAATGCAGATAATGCTAGATGTATTTTTCAAAGATGAACAGGCTGGCTAGGCAGGCTTGTCTCTGCTCTGCTTGGGCACATTCACAGGAATTGTGAATAATGAAGATAAATTGCAGGGGGTGCAATTATAGTTTGGTGAAATTTGGTCCTTCAATTATGTACCCGGCAAAAGGGAACAATGCCGGGCGATTTGGATGATAATTCATGAATTTAAGGCCGCGAATTATTGTTGTAACATCAAATTTTTGGAGCAGAGGGCAATGCAGGCTGTTTGGTCCAGAATTGACTAAGAGACCTTCTTTAATTTGGGAATTACCAGGTGTTCAATGGAGAATTTGCAGAGAAACGGCATGCACAGGGGCAAAATAAGAGAATTGCGGTGAATACCTGGATGAACGGTGCGGAAAACCTTCGGGTCGAATAGTGGGTGCACAATGCAGCTAAATTGATGATTTGCGGCGTCTGCAGCTTTGAATTTGGCGGTTCGGAGGCAATTTCGCAGTGAAAAAGCTCATAACAGCTCTGTCTTTTTCGCGTGAAAATGACATAAAACGGCTCGTTTGGGCGCTTTTAACGACAAATTTGGGAAAATGCGGGTCCTTGGCGCTTTTCCGCTGATGACGTCAGCATGATGTCATGGCCTACCCGAGGTACGGAGGGTGACGTGGGCACTGAGCTGGAGGCCAGCGTGGCGGGACATGGTGGCGGGCGGTGTGGGGTGGCAAGGCTACGTGGAGGGCCACGAGGCGCGGGGGCGGGGACGAGGGTATGACGTCATAGCGACGTAGGACCGACGTGACAGCGGAGGTGGTAAGCGGTCTCCCCACACTGCTTTTGGGAGAAGGCGGTATCGGGGAGGGGGGCTGCGAACACCCCCGCCGGCTGCCACGCGTCCAGCATGCGGGGGCCAAAATCGCCCGTTCCTCGGACGTTAAAGGGCGGCGGCTTCAAATCTTAAAATGCCCGCCCACCGTTGGATCAAAGGGGGCGGGAGATCAAGGGCTGGCGGGCGCCCCGACCCGTCGTGCATGTTGGGGGGACCCGCTGGCCAATTAAAATATTCATTTTAATATTTCGGGGTCGGAACTTTAGGTTATGGGGTTTTCTGTGGGTTTTTTGGAATATACATAGGTTAAAGTGGGTTAATCTGACAGGGTTAAAAGATATTTGAATGTTGGGTTTGAGAGGGGGAGAAGGGGTTTTTATGAAATTTTTCTGGAAAAAGGGGGTATATATGAGGGTTAAGGGTGAGCTATTAGTCTAACCAAGGGTTAGAGTAATTCCCAAAACAAGGGTTGACTATAGTCCCTGGTGGACTAAAGTCTCCCAAAGACATACTATTTAGCTATAATGCTAAAAGGGGGGATATTTATACATTGCTTGGGGTTTTATACACCATGGTGTTATAGTAATAGGGAAAGGGGAACATAGGGGATTTAGTGTAGATAGAGTTAGTAGTTAGTATTTGGAGGGGAATGAGAATGGGAAGTGATAGCTACTAAGCTTTTTGGGAATCAAACTTAGTTAGGGAGTAGATCAAAATGAAAAGAATTTTTACACAAGAAATGTGGCTTCTTTTCAAAGAGAGAAGTCATTTCTGACATGAAATTGTTATAAATGAGGAGTATAAGGAGGACTGATCAGGCAGATCCTGCAGTGCTCATGGGGAAGTTAGTAAAAAACTTTGAAGGGGATGGGGGAAGTTAGTGATGGTTTAGTAGTTTGCCAAATAGGCCACTGCTCTTGCCTTTCTCCTGCTGGTGACATCATTGTGATTTTTCCCAATTGATATGCTTAGATCATGCTTTCTGCAACCTTCAACTACCTACCCTGCCTAATATGCCTAACATTTTTTCTTCCTTTGGATGGGTGCACTTGGTCTTGAAAACCCTGATAATTCTCTTTTCTTCTTGCTGCCCTCCTATCTAAGTCTACCCTTATGACTTCCAAGGGCCCAGATTAAGCAGTTGGGCTTCTTTCCTTCTCTATCCACCTAGTCATCTGTCAAGCTTTAACTGTTTGAACAGGTACTTCCTCTCTAGTTTACAACATGCAATTCAAAACATGGTGAGGCTCAGCTTGAGCTGTTGGACCACCCATCAAAGTAGTAGTGGCCATTTGGACTAGCCACTTTCATGGTCCTTGTTTTGGGTTCATTTCTTTTATTTTTTCTTTGACCAATTCATTTTCTTGCCCTTTGATTATTCTTTTAAGGCATACCCTCTTTACATTTTTTAAATTGTCTGGTTCTCTCACAAAAATGGAACCTTAGCAGCATGGAAGGTGCACATTTTTGGCACTTCCACTGTCAATCATGAGAGATGAACACCTATTGGTATAGGAGGCTGACACAGCACAAGGGTTTTATTTTCTCTATCATTCACCTCAATCGATGTTGCCATACTATCGATTCTGCCACACTCTCCTTAGGCATCACTCATAATGTAGTTCAACATGGCCTCTCCATGTTGTTGTTGCATCTGCCACTAGTTAGACCACCTACATACTCAACCTAGGCACAATCCTCTCTATCAACAATTATCCCATCAATAATACTCACATGCACTTTAAGGTTCACAAATTTTGACATTACTCAAGCATGGCATCGTTGTTCTTCATTTATTTCGAAGCATGTACCAAACCTCTTCAGCGACCACTTCCACTTTTCAATAGTCAAACCTATAGCTATCGACCCGTACTTCCTTCAATATTCTGTAACATGATCTATCAGGGGAAAAATACACTACAACATACTATTGGATCCTTTTCCATATCACAACTTGTATACTTAAAAAAAATCCAAAATAATGAATTCTAATTAGTCTTGGCCCTTCTTGTTCTAGCCCCTTTTTCGAATTACTTTCATAGGACCTAGGGTTGTGACCGAGTGCCAAGACCTAAGGTGATAAGTCCTTTAGACTCTACTGGGAACCTTTCTCCTTCATTAGATCTCTATGCCTTCAATTTCTTATTAGCCTTGCAACCAAGCTCTTACACATATTAGAGCCCCTTTTCGGCTTTTTTTCATTTGTTCCACATGAACCAACAACACTTCATCACTGATCATCAATTGTTGATTACCGATGTCACTTCATTACCTTCCATGTGACACTTTCTGACCAGTGACACATGTCACCCAGATATGGCCCATTAGGCCATCCAAAACCCCAAAACTTCCTGCCACGTGACCCTCCATGTTGTGATGTCATGTTGATGTCAGAAACCACCTCGCATTATCAAAACCAATGAAACACTACCATGTGTCCTCATCAGAGCTTCTTTGATTCTTCCATGTACCTTTATCAGAGCAAACCATACACCTCCACGTGACCTCTAGGAGGAGAGAGAAAGGGCCTCACATGTCTTGGTTTTGCAACAATTTTCTTTGTAAAAACAATTTTGGCTCTCCCAACGATTTAACACTAGATTCTCCATCTTCCAATCTCCAATATGTCAAGACCTCCGACTGGACATGTGTCACATGGACACTTGAAGTTCTCTTTTGAAGGGGAAGAGCTTCAACTTGCTTTAACTTTCAAACCTCAAGTCCATTTCTAGACTTTCACATAGTGTTGGAAATCTCTTCTAGAGAAATTTCCAATGAAATAAGTCTGATTAGAGACTGAGTCCATATGCTACCTCAAAAGGTGACTCCAATGTCACTTCCTACCTTCTGCTCCTTGAATCTCTAGACACCTAAGATCACATGCACCATGATGAACCTTTGCATGAAGCCTACTACTACCTTGAGATTCTCATAGTAGTTGATCATTTTATGGAATTTCTAATAAGCCTACTTCTATGATGATTCTCTATTTAAGTCTTGCAGCTATCATAGGAATCCTTCCTCCTGAGCCATCATTGTAATCATCATTTTATGGCTTCTCCAATAAGCCTGCTACTATGATGATTTTCTGCATGAAGTCCATAGTTACCTTGAGATTCCTCTAGGGCCATCACTACCAACATCTGCTACAACAAGCATTCGAGCTTATTTGGTTGACATCAATTCCAACACATGTTCATATTTCTTCACTAGGCCACTAGCCATCCAGAAAATGCCAATTGTCCAATAGTCCATAAGACCCTTACATCTTTAATATTTTGATCTAATAGCTACCATAACTTGATGTGAAGAAATCATCATGATATATTGTGATGCGAAAGAGGAAGATGTGTTATGAGAAACTAATTTTTTATTTTGAGAAGGAAATGGGTCCTTCAAGGCAGCAGGAGTTGGAAAACCTTTAATGAATTTGGAAACCTTTGCCTGATGTGGGAATTCCTTCGTATAATGATTTTCATTGAAAATAAGGGAAGGATAGTGAGGTTTTCGTTTCTCGTCAGTAGGTTTAGTTGTAGAAAGTTTCTCTTTTGAAGAAGCATTTTATTTCGATTAACCTTTCCCTTTATTTTTACCTCTGGACAATTGACTCTTGCCGGTAAATGATTCTACAACATTAATTTTGGAAATAGCTTCCGAAGAAAGGCTTTCAGCGGGTGAATCTTGTATGTCCAAAGTATGAGTACTTTTAAAAAAAAAAAAATTCCCCTCAAACTGTTGACTAACAAAACCTATTATACCATCAATGACATTAGATCCTGTAGAAGTTGTAACTATTGGATCATTCAAAATTGTCAGGCGCGTTAAACTCAGGATTATATAATTTAAGGTGCCAGATTGGGTATAGACTAATTCTAAATATTGGGCATGAGAAATTACCTACTCTTCCATGAGGACACCTCCCTTAGCAATGTATTCACTAATAACAGGAGGTAATGATTTCGTAAATCATTTAGCTAAAATCCGATCCAGAATAAAAACTTTGACTAACTAATGAATTTAATAGTTCGGTACTGGTATCGTAGTGAAACATTAGCTGGAAATGGATTAAACACATTGTTTCTAGAGAGTTAATGTTATGGAAAGAGGCCCGAGGTATTTCAATGTACCATTTGTCTATCGAACTAGTTAAAGTTTGTTGGAAAAGATGAAGATGGATAGAATCATCGATTAAGGAATTTGATACACAGCAAAGACGATATGTCATCATGTGGTTGGACGGATATTCTCCTGATTTTCCTTCAAATTTGGTTATGTCACTCGATAAATTGGTGGGAATCACTGGCCAAAAAGGATAATAATAAATAATATCATTTGTTAACCGGGATAAATCAGGTAAATATAGGGTTGCAATGAACGATAACTGTTGGTTAGGATCTTGTTGTAAAGTTTGGTAACCTTGCGGGTTGAGACCAAAACTTGGAGGAGGATACCTGAGATATATTGGAATAGCCTACGTAGTTGGAATTGGAATTCCACTAGGGTAACCAGAGTGTACCATACCAGTTTGAGGTTGAACAGGGATTTGATAAGTATGACTAAGGTGTGGTTGACTCTATAAAGGTTGAGCTTTAATCATTTGACCTAAGAAATATTTCCCCTATACATGTTGAGCTTGTAAAGGTTGACCTTGAACAAATTAACTTTGAATAGGTTCACTTTGGATAAATTGACCTTGAAAAGGTTGGCTTTGGAAAGTTTGACCTTGGAAAGGGGTACTTTGAAAAACTTGTCCTTGAAAAGGTGGAACCTAATAATCTTTACCTTGAAAAGGTGTTTTCATTGTTCCTATAGTAGGATATCTCATAGGAATCTATGGTGTAGACTCAACCATAGGACTAGTTTGATACGCAAAAGGCTGAGGGATTACCAGATTGGTTTGAGGAACAGGTATTTGAGGGGCAACTAGAATGGTCGTTGCAGTACTATTGGGATAGATGTTTGAGGTGAGATTGGGACTAGATACGAAATAGGTATATAAACAGGTGTTCGAGGTGCACTCTGGATAGGTGGTTGAACCAATTGTGAATAGGTCATTGAATTGTTTGTTAAATACGTGTTTGAGGAATTCCCTGAACAGGCTGCTGGATAGGTACAATAATACTTGAAATAGGTATTTGAGGAACAACTTGTCCAATAGGTTGAGCAAGTTGATAAAATGGCATTTGTGGAGCAAGTGGAGAAAATTGTTGAGCAAAAGAAGGGTTCTAAAGAGTCTTCATCCTAGGAGAAGGAGTACCAAGAAATGGTTGGTCTACAACAGGTTGACCTGGACCGAGATGAGGTACTTGACTATAAGTTCCAGTAAAAGGTTGACCTCCAACCATAGCATAAGATCCAAAAATAGGTTGTCCTCCAAGTGGGGGATAAATTGGTTTCCCACAGGTTGGTAATAAACACCAGTTGGGGTTGTTTGAGGGTTACCTAAGTTACCGGATACCATGTTAATTTTTTGGTCTGATGTTGTAGGTGCTTTAGGCATGGATGCCATGCTCTAAACAATAGATATAAATAAACTATATGACCAAGTAGAAGGTTGACGAGAAGAAGAAGCTCATAAAAACATCCCAACAAGTGACTATTATCCAGGCCGAATTGACGGGCCACCATACAACAGTGATTCCGAGGAGCTGATAAGCATAGATGAATGAATATGTTGGCTCCCAATAGGAATTTATGACATGGTTCTTCTCAATGAATAAAAAGGAATGCGTTGAGATGGAAAAAAGTGACCTAAAAATTCCAAATGGGTAGAATACCAAGAATTAGTTCGAAAAGGATCAGAAGGAACTCTTGGAAAAAATCTAGGGTCAAAAAATTCACTAACAATAACTGGAGGATGAGGTGTTTTTGCCTCTTCATTTGTCGGTAATATATTCAATGCTAATTAACCCAGGAGGTAATCCAGTAATAATTATCAGCATCCTTCTAGGTGAAGGTGGTTTTGGAGTAGGAGCTATAATAGCCAAAGGTCATTTAGGTTGAGAAATATTAGACTCAGGTTCTTCTGCTTCTAGTTTGGTTAGTTTAGTACCTAAAACTTCAGCAGTATCAGATCGAGTTTGAAATGCTTCGATAGTCTTAGGGTCAGAATGAACTAAGCCTGATTCTACTTGCATCAAATTCACTTTGGTTTATACTCTCGCATATTGTAAAACTGTAGATTTTTCAGGTTGTTATAAGGCTCTAGATCCTATCGATTTTGACCTTTTCCAATTGACTACGTGTAAACTAATGGGGTTTACCCTACATTCTACGTGAATTCCTTGGTCATTAATCTAGGATGGATTTTTTTAAGACAAAATCAAATAATAATGACAATCAAATCCTAAGGTCTATAAAAAGTAAAAAACGAACAATTAACACATGCTAAAAAAACCTGAGGATTCAAAGCATGTGAACAAGATTTTCATAGAGAAATCGCTAGTTGGTGATGAAAACAAAAATCGTAGAGATCAAAGTGAAAATTGGATATAGATAGAGTAGGTGGAACTATTTACATAAGAAAATCTGCTTAATGTACATGATCTAGTGTAAGTAAACTTCATTTATGCCATTTCGAATGAAGAATACCCTCCAGAAATTTCTAAGTGAGTCTAGTCAATATATGTTATAGGTACAACAGAGACTTCCCCTCCATCGTCAACTTGGGTAAAATCCCTAATAATATGGTCACTAAGGTTACCACGTAAAACAATTTAATTTTTGGGGAGAGTCACGGATCAGATGTACGTGCAAGGGTGGAGTAGCAAAGCCCAATCCCCTTGAAAGTTCCTCAACATGGTTAATATGAGGTTTACTTCCAAGTGACTCCCAAGTACCTTTCGAAACAATTTTTAATACATGTAAATAACTCTACTATAGCCAATGAAGTGGGGCCCATCACTTCACCGAGTGCAATATGATATTGTGCTTGAATCCTTTGTAAGATGAGCTTCCTAGAGAAAAATTGCAATAAATGGGTTTTCTCCATATCACAAGATGCTAATGTTTGTCTGCAACTTTGGAAAGATAAATCACGTCGCTATTATAAAGACCTACAACCTAACTACGTTAGGTGGAAAAGAGCCCTAAAAATAAAATATTTCTAGATTTATTTTATTAGTGTTGATTTTAAGAGTTGTTATTTACTCAAAGGTAATGGAGGTGAAACTGATGAAATTATGACTTGACACAAATCCTAATGCAACCAAAAATGAAATTGTTATATTCTTATTTCAATGAATTTCTATCTGAAGTAATGAAAGAGTCTTTTAATTTTTTCTACAGAAATGTAAGCAAAAACTCTAAATCCCACTATACCCCTTTTCCTAAAATGCAGATATCCAATTTTGAATTACCCAAATATTGAAAATAACTTCAAATTTTCACTTTTCCCAATAACAAAATAAATCAATACATTTCTCTTTAAACATACAATCACTTGGAAATTCACAAATTGCAACAAGAAATCAGTGATCATTAAAATAAATTTTGCCTAATTGAGTGCTATGAATTCACTTGTAGTAAAGAGTATAGTTCATGAACACTTCAACAATGGAAATAAAATTTATTTTTTATTTCAAAACTAGCATAAGAAGCATTTTTCACAAATAAAACCAAATCTTGTAAATCATTTCTTTACACACGCAAAACAATCTTTCGCAAAAGAGAAAACTAAACTCAAAACCTGATCTGGCTAAAAGAAGAAAGATAGACAGCCAAAGAGGTAAGACCAACTGATCTCTCTTTTGATATATCGACCATTCACCAGATGAGACTTTAGCCTAATTTGTAAAAAAAAATATAATCACAAGCAAATATTTTCACAACACTCAATTAGACTGACAGACATTCAAAGAAGGTGCAACCATGTGTAACTAAATAGGAAAAACCAAAAACTCTGGACTTAATGAGGACAAAGATGGAATTTAAGTATAGGGGGTTTACGTAGTGCATTATATTAGATATCATTTTTGGGATTCAACTGCGCTAAGTATGGAATTTAAGTATAGGGGGTTTACGTAGTGCATTATATTAGATATCATTTTTGGGATTCAACTGCGCTAAGTAAGTCATTCATGTATGACCATTTCCATGAGAGGTAGTCGTAAGTGACTAATTTCTCATGATTTGAATAGCTCACTTAGCACTCATTGCATCGGGTGATGCTCACAGGGGTGAAGAAGTGGGATTGAAACTGGTGAAATAAATCACATAGCGTCAATCATCACTTCTGGGGCTTGCACCCGGTAACCAGGACTTCCCGGGAGGTCACCCATCCCAGATCTCCTCTTGCTCAAGCGCGCTTAACTGTGGAGTTTTCCCCACAATCAAGCCCACTTAGCTTGCTACCCCATTTGCAAAACCTTAGCAAGTATTGTGCCTCATGAACCATTCAAGTAGAGATCCCTTCACTCTTTTTGAATTTAAGTATAGGGGGTTTACACAGTGCATTATATTAGATATGTGTGTTGGCCATAGAGGAAACGAGTGTGCATCCGCACTATTACAGAAACGAAAGTGTGCAAAATTGTGCTCTGTGCCAGAAGCTAAATCGTACAACAGGGAAATTTGAAAAAAAATTAAAAAAACAGTAAAAAAAGCCTCTAAATCTAGATTTTTAATATTTCCTCACATTGAGAGAGGGATTCTATAGAAGGTTCAAAAGGTAAAACAAGAAAAATAATGGGGAGTGAGACGAATCCGCAACAGAGTTGAGAATTTGTTATGTGGACTTATGTTTTCTTAGGGGGTCCTGACCCAGGTTCAGAGTTAGCTGCGCCAACCAAACAATTCCTACACTACTGGCCCTTTCGGCAACAACTTGTGTAGCGTAGGATGCAGTCTCACTTGAAGAAGTATGAGGGGATGCAAGAACCAAGTTTCTACATCCAGAGATTAGTGTGATTTCTTTTAGCGCCACATGTCTTCCTTCACATGGATCGATAAATGCCTAGGGCACACTGCTACAACTCTGTCAAAATGGTCTTCAAACCTTTGCGAAGGTCTACGATCAGTCTTTGCGGACCCTTAGCAGTCAATATATATACTTACGCGTATCGGAGAGTAGCCGTAAATTAGGCTTTTTGCAGATTTACCTAAGTTATAAATAAACATCAGAGAATTCATCAAGGTCTTCACAAAAATACTTAAACATGCATTGTGTACATAACTAGCACTTATTCAAGAGAATCGTGCAACATTTGATCAATATTTCATAAAACACATCATTCATTGACAACATATATCATAAAAAGGAGTAAATAGAAATACACAAGAATTCTTTGGAATTTTTCTTTATTGATCTTCAATTCATGATTATAGACTCAAAACTACCCTATGCACATAGCTACAAGGGTCCGCACACTCAGCTGTAGACTCTACTTAGGCCTCTCCGCACTCAGCTGTAGAGCATTTATTCTATCTTTCCCTCTTCTCTCCACTGTCACTTCTCTTCTATCTACCCATTGCTTATCAGTTATGACTTAGACTCTCTAAGACACACCTATTTATAGCCTTTTTCATACAATGCCATGGTTCGTAGACCATGGGTGGATCTCAAAACTGACTCAAACTTTACATAAAACAAGGGGCTAAACCCCTTTGACTCCTATTGATCTACATGCTCCACATTCAAAAATCATGGAGACTTTACATTATTTATAAAATTGATCAAAACTTGGGTTATCTTAACCCCAAAACTGACCTAGGGGACCCCATCCGAATAGCCCCACAACACAATGATCATGACTCACCCTCGAGTCACTCGGTTGGTGTTGCGATCTTATTGTGAAGATCCACGAGCTCCAACTGGATCACTGCAACCTCAACAATGCTCTGAGTCGGTGCCTTGTTGACTTCCTCGACCAATTGTTTCATGGTTGATCCTTCTATGGCCAGCGTCATTGTTTATTTTTTCTGATGCAAGCCTTTAAGCTTATCCTGAATGGTAGTCATGACTTGATAAGCTTCCTCCACCCATGGTTACAATGTGGCCTTCAGCAATGCCTCCTTTTTTCGTGATTCTTCTACCTATGATAGGAGATGCTTTCCCTCCGGTAATTTGGCAAGGTGCTGTGTCGGTGCTATGGAGCGTGCAATCGCCCTGACTTCATCATAGAGTCACTACAGCTCTCTCACCTCTGTATTCAACTTCTGCAGGTTCGGATCCTCCTGTAGATTGGTCACTAGCTCCATAGCTTGCTCGAACAATGTCCTATAGTCAGTGACTGTGGCATCCAATGTATCCATTCCTTGCTTTATCACGGCTCTGTACTACTTCCGGAACTCAAGGGAAATCATGGGCTGCAACTTTAATTGTAGCTCTGTAATCTTCATGTTGACCTCAAACTAGACTTAACCAACCTCTACTTTAGCTTCGCGCACAACAGCAACTAGTTTTCTTATTTTTGCTTATGGCTATGCATCCTATGAGATGTGAATTTCAGGCACTATCTTGCATGCCTCTGGTACTGCTGACTCCAAACTTGAACTACACATCTAAAGTTCCTCCTTTTCTTTCAAAGCCTGTTTCTTTTCAGGGAACATCTTCTCATTGTTCACTTTGTACTCACTAATGACGTTGAAGGCACACTGCTCCCGGCTCTAAATTCTTCTACCATCCCTACATGCAGCACGTGGAGGGTCTCATTGGAGAGTGCCACTATATTTAGTCCAATTTTTCTGATTGTACTCAAGATAAAGAAATCATCAGCTAACTCTACATGAAGGGACCCATCTAGCAATGCTATACTTCTAAGGTCTAGGGTCCTTACTAACTCTGCTTCTTGGCTTGTCCTAGGTGTCAGGCTTGCTTGTTCGGCGCCCACCTATATTTTCCTTGCTTGGATCTACAACTCATGCAGATATTTTTGGATGCTCCCCAACATCTACATGTATTTCTACTCAAACTGCTGCAACACTTCCGTTGTGGTATCCATAATTTTATCCCCTACCTCATCTAGATTGCCTTCTGTTTATATCATGGGATCAACCTATGACTTATCCAATTTCTGCTTCTTCCTTGTACCTTCCTACTGGTCCTTGCCCCGTTTCTTCAAAATAAATGGGGTGCTCTTCCCCTCATTGCCTCTGCCACCTTGCCCTTAAAGTTCTTCCTCCTTTGTCTCTGGTGAAGGTGACTTGTCACCATTTTGTGACTTGTGTTATTCCTGTTGAGCCTACTCCTTGGCAGAGCGTTCTTGCTCCACACAAGCCTTTTTAGTATCTTCCTTCTTTTTCTGTGCTTCCAGGTTAAGCGCAGCCTGCTTACCTACCTCCTTTATTTTCTACGCGACATAACTCTTAGCACCCGTGCTTGGTCCCGCAGCTAAGTCTAACGGGGTGCTCCACTCTGTAGACCATTTTGTGACGACCTCCAACACATCTATTTCTGTCACCAAATATGGAAATTCATGCTATTTCTACTTTGGATCCTTCTGTGCTTGAATTTATACTATGTGGAAGTCAGCCTTGAATGCCACGTAGGATGACAGTTGCGTGAATAAGGTTGGGGACAACCTCGGATGCTGATTAATGGCCATGCAGACATCCATCTCCATGAGAATCTAAAATATCTTTGTTTCGGTGATTCGTGTGGCATCCTTCGTAGACCATAAGGAAGAAAAATATGCAGCCTCCAGTAACCCTTCCTCAAGCAGAGGAAATTGGATATCCTCTGACAATTTCCATGCAACTAGCATGATTGACAGTAACAACCAAGCGTAGTGAAATAACTTGGTTTCATCTTAGGCGTCGCGGTAGTTTTCCAAGAAATCCTGATAGAGGTATCTCGCCCAATTAAACTGCATGCCTTTCACACACTATGCAGCTAGGGAAACTATGGGAGCTGGAACTTCATCCACGTGGAATTTCCTCATCACCTTCCCTACTAAGATTTGGGTGGCCAACTGAACTACAGGGTTAGTTATAGAGATAATTAAATACCCTCACAACTTCTTAAGGAGGCCATAATCCCTCTTCATCCTTTCCGCAAGGTATTTCTCCCTAGTCTTTCGGCCAAACTCCTTGGCTGGGATCATGCCCTTATAAGGTAGGTGTGTGATTATGTGAATAAGAATTTTTGTAATGGGTATAGGCCCTCCTAGCCATAGACAGCCATCATGCACCAATGTGAGAAGCTGGCGCACATAGATTGTGTTAATGGGGGTGCGGTGATAAAGAGGTACCCACAACATATTGACTAACCTCGAGTGCTCCACATTGTGGATCCATTCCTTTGTCTCTAATTCTATCACACATGATTCTGCATAATAAACCCTTCTAATATACTTATTTGTCATCAAATGTGGAAACCTAACGTGATCTGTGAGGTCCCAATCCTCCATTTTCAAGAGTAGGATCCTTGTGAGCTGCAGACCTTCAAAAGGGACCTCCTAAGGTAGCAGGGATGTGTAAATGGTGAACTTCTCTGAATATGGGTCCTTCGTGACATTTGCCTTTCCCTTCCATGGAGGGAAATACTTAGGGAGCCTTGTTATGGGCTCCTCTCCTTCAACGTCAATTTCTTTGGTTCCCTGGGATTCTTCTACCTCCACGTCGACTACTTTCTCTAGTTGATTATCCTTCTTCTATTTCTAGGTTTCGAGATCGATTTTTGGCAGGATTTCATCAACAAGTATAGAAGGAACATGAAAATGTGTGGCATGATCGTCATATAAAGCTTCACACTTTCAAGGTAAATGATATTGTCCTATTATATGATAGTAAATTCACTAAGTTTCCAAAGGAAATTCCAGATGCATTGGCTAGGACCATATATTATCAAATAAATTACAGATGGAGACACAGTTCAACTCCCAAAGATGAATTGGGAACCTTTTCTGGCAAGAGTGAATGGGAGAAAGTTGGAATTGTATATAGGGGATCATGTGTAGTGACTATATGGTGGTAGGATAGCCTTAGTACTCCAGGAAGTTGCAAGGGAGCACGGGACTATAAACTACACTGCCCAGTTTGAGGACAACACAATGAGCAGGCTGCATGGAAAGTGACGAAGTTGCAACATATAAAGCTACATGTAGGAAGCTACGCCATGGACGGAGGTGCCACGTAGCACAACAGACATGTGATTGTTGGAGTCATTGTTCATGACTTGATGGCCAAAAGACAGTTAAGTGGAGCAGGATGGTGACGTTCAAGGCAAAAATCTTTGAAGATCTACTGCCAAGACAAAATTTATTATCATAAATTGGTGGGAACAGTCAGATTTTGTTGTAGACATATTTGGGCACTACAACCCCAATCACATATGTCCATAAACCAAGGGATTCTAAGTCCCTAAAAAAGTGTTGTTTCATACCCTAAAGGAGCAAGGTCAACTGATTACATCATCTCCCAGAAGTTCTCCCTGAAAAAATACTTAGAACTGGTCAAAACAGGACCATACAGACTGCCCAGTGCTAAGGGTGCAATGCATCTCACCTACCACATGCAAAAAGTGCGATGCATCTTGAAAAGCCCTTTTGTAGGGTGTGATGAGTGAGAGCAGAAAAATGGAAGAGGCAGTTGGCTAGGTGGAAACTCAGAGAATCTTCTAGAAACTGCCCATTTGACACTTGCCTCTCTGAATTCACCCAAGGATGAGTAAGAGATCATGAAATCTCCAAGTGGAACCAAGAACTATCAGAGAGATGACACTAATAAAAATCCCAGAAGCTGACTCACCCACATACAAACATCAATATATGGATCCCTTACCCTAGAGATCCAAGGGCTCGAACTTTTTATTTTGTAAGGGAGTGTTGTTGGTTTCTCTGTGCAACACTGTATTGTTGGGTGATCTAAGCATTTCATGAGGTGAAGAGGGCTTTCATGCTGGGAGGATGGCGCTGGGTCAGACCAATGGGTTGTAATCCTCTCTTCTACTACTTTTATCAATAAAGCTATTTGAGTTTTCCTCCATATGCTTGTATATCTCTTAATCTTGTTTGTGTATGCATTTATATGGTTAATGTACGTCTAATACTACATTATTTATGGTTATAGATCTCTATGCTTTGATGGTATTTTGCTGCCTTGGCTCTACAAGTGTTCTTTGAAGCGGGACAAGTGAGGAAGGAGTGGCAAAAGCTCTATCAAAGGAGAGAGGAAACAAGCAAGGAGACTAGCAAAAGACCAAGGTTGGTGCTCTCTGCTTCTCTCTCATCTATCTCTCATAAAGGAAAACATAAGTAACTTTAATTTGTTTGTTTCTAAGATAGCTACCCATCTTAGTGGGACTAGCAGCTCTGAATAGACACTAGTTTTCCTGATAACAAAATGGAAACTCCACTAAGGAGCGAATAGTTTGATTTCTTTTCTCTATTTGTTTGCTTCATAAACTACAGACGGAGCCTGAAGTTAAGTCATCTAGTCTTCAAACTACATTTGCTATGCAAGTGCAAAGTAGATCAACGCTGCTTCAGTCAATCTCTGGGTTTGTTTATGAACTGAACAACTGACTTGCAAACATCCTAAGTGCCCTAGTGGTAGCTCAAGTAACCTCATTAGATCAGCCCCTATACTTTGTATTTACTGACTATCATTAGCTCAGCTTAAATCCCTGAACTAAGCTGCAAACTGTGAACAAAAACCAAGCCTAGTCTCGTCCCTGGACCATCGCACTGTCTCCCTTTGATAGTCTAGATGCATCACACCTCCCATGTGTTGTAGGTGAGATGCATCCCTGTTTCCCTGTGTTACAGGTGTGATGATCAGATAAGACTGTTTCCGCCTCCAGATTTTTGTTTTTCAGTGTCTTCAGCTTTATTCAGAAGTTTTGTTGTCTGTGATCAGTGTACCACTGTTGAAACTCCCTTCCTTTGCATTATTCAGCGTCCATTGTATAAAGAATTGTGAATGTTTTTATGTATTTTTCACCATTTATAGTTCTCCTTTGCAAACAGTAGCTTCATGAACTATCGTCTTTCGATTTGAAAGTGTCCCAAGTGTCATTTTCAGTCAAAGAAAAGAATCATCCTCTTTTTTATAGTCGATTACACTTTTTCTCTTGTATTTGATTTGAAATAATAGTATTTCAAGTGTCGAAAGCAATTTTCAATTCAAAATCGCAAAGTTTCGTCTTCATCTTCCTTTCGCTTTTGAAAAGAAAATTGTTAGTACTGTCGCTTTAAAAGAAAAATAGTTTAGATCTGTGCTTAGCATTCTTTTTGTCATTCACACATTAAGAAAGCGGAAAACAAATACATGCATGTGGATTTGCATTTAGACTGCTTGTGGAGATTGATTTAGGACAGTGCATCATAGTGTGTGCTCTATGCTCTATGTTGAAAGAATTTTTCTTCTCTTTCCTTAGTAGCTACGATTTTCATTGCAAAAAGAAAGTAAATGACTATTTATTATCTTAGATTTCATATCTAGGATTTGTATATCTACATCACACGGTGAACCTTAAAGGAAAACTTCTTAAGAAAGATCAACTATAAAATAAATTCAATGAACATAAAAATTCTTTGGAATCTAATGCACAACATTTAGAAGTCTAGGCTAGAGGTGTATTCTAGCGTCCTAAAGCCTGGTAACTATCGCCTTCATCGTAGGTTGGGTGATTCCTCCTCTTTGAGACGACAAGTGCTAGTATGGACTTGTCCTCCCACGTACCATCGAGTATATATTGGGAGACCACAATAGGCTATATCCTTTATCCTTAGGAAGCCGTGTTTGCCACCCTATCAATCGCAATGCACTGAACACATCATTCGGGAAGATTGACTGTCATACCGGAAAAAGTATTATGTATTTTTGCGATTGGTTTGGTAATCCCTCTGTCTAGATTTCCAGAGTAGTCACTTTCGTTCCTTTTAAGACTCTTTAAAAGAAAAGGTCCATCTAATCACTTGTCACTTTAGGCTCATTAAAAATCAAAGGCGACTAGAGTCATCTTTAGCTCTTTCTCGACTATTAAAAATTGAAAAAGCAAGTTGTGTCAAAGTGACATAAAATTTATTTTAATAAGAATAACGTCACTGTTCCCTCGTTGGTCTTAGGTTGAGAAAATAGAGTCCACCAATCAAGGATTTCCCCTTGGGGGAAATGCTAGTCCTTTCTCCTCTTGGGGAGATGTTGGTGCACCCCATATGGCCACATTGTCCCTTCCAAGACTGACAATTGGCCTATCGGTATGGCTTTTCTCGACCTCTGTTGTTCAAAACATCGTGATTCCTGAGCAATCAAATCAGCAACCAGATGATACTAGAGGTACCCCCCTGTTACAAGGAAAAGTGTCTATATAGAACTGCTCTATCCCACTAAGGTGTGACAGCTGCCTTAGAAACAAACAGAGAAAAGCTACTTTCGTTTTTCCTTTATGAATTATAGATAGAGAGGAACAGAAAGACAAACCTCTATCTTGCGCTAATCTCCTGATCTGATCCCTCTCTTCTTTGATAGTCTTCAGCTACCTGCTCCCTTGCATGCCCAGCTTCACAAAGTACCTGTAAGATCACAGAAGCATAGCACTATACAAAGACATGGATCTATAATCATAAACAATCTAGGATCAGATGTAAATTGACCATACAAATGTAGCAAGCATCAATGACACAAAAGCATGGAGGAAAACTTGAATAGCTTTTATTGATAAACAAGAAAAGAGCCAAGAGGAGTTACAACCAGTTGTTCTGACCCAGCATCAACCTCCCAGCAAAGAAGCCCCTCTTCACCTCAAACAAAGCTTAGATCACCCAACAATCTGATGTTTGTCTCAAGAAACCAACAACAATTCCTTACAATATGCAAAATTCCAGCCTCTGGATCTCTGGGATGAGGGATCCATATATAGATGTTTGTAATGGAGATGAGTCAGCTCAATATTTGATTAGTGTCTTCCCTCTGATAGTTCTTACTTCCACTTGGAGATTGATGGTCTCTTACTCATCCTTGGTCAAATTCAGTGAGGCAAGTGTCACAGGAGAAGATTATGGAAGCTTCCATTGCCTCTCCACCTCGCGGAATGACATTGCCATTTGTCATTTCTCGCCCATCGCACCCCACAGAAGGGAGTTTTGAAATGCAACGCACCCACATAGTGTATTTAGGTGAGATGCAACGCACTTAGCCAGTGGAGCAGCTGAAATGATCCTATTTTGACCAATTCTAAGCAGTTTTTCATGGAGAACTTCTGGGAGAAGCTGTAATCTGTTGACCTTGTTCCTTTAGGAGTTAGAACAACACTTTTAGGGAATTAGGAGCCCTTGGTTTATGGAAATTTCATGCTTGGGGTTGTAGGGCCCAAAAATGTCTATAACAGTGGCCCCCTAAAGCATGAGGTCGTTAATCTTTTGATGTCGGGTGAAATGCTTTATTATGAGGATCCGAAGTTCTTTCAATGCTGGGAGGAGACCTGTAATAAGATACAATACAATACATTATCTTCATAATATTTTCATGATCTAGCTGAGGCGGGCATTCCCATGCTCAGATTTATAAATTCATTTTCATGTACATAGGACAGACAATCGTTTGAGTGTAGACTGATGATTCTGATAGAGCCATCATCCTTTTGATTGGATGATTATCTGTGCAGCAATGATGTACATTTGATGTCTTTATTTTCCCTGAATATATATCGCAGCCCGGATGGATGAAACTGGATCTGGGGTCTTCAATCTCATTCGATCTTCGCTCGGAGTACAAGTCGATCCATGTGAGAAATGTTCTGAAGTCGAACATGGAAAGACATCGCTTGATTACCAGCCAATGATGTAACTATTAACAAGCGCGAGAGGAATCACTGATAACGATAATGACCCTCAAGGTACTGCAGTACAATTTACGTGGTGTGAATAAAGGACTTGGCGTCGAACACCACGCAAAATATTTCGGTCAAAGGCCATTGATGTAAACATGTCGCCGAAAGTGAGAAACTTACCATTGAGGCATGCAAGCTTCAAAGTACTGAATGGGGTGTTCCTAGATCAACTTCTTGGATAATGAGCTGATGTCGACAAGAAGTGATCCGTCACAGGAGGGCCTTAATGAATCCCACATCAATGACATGGAACAGAGCAAATTATTTTAATTGAGGTGAAAACGATCTGGTGATATAAGGTTCAGGGTGGCGGTCATGAAAGAATGGAGTATAATGTATGGTAGTGGGTGAGACACAGGTGAATTCTCTGAATGACTTCTCTTGAACATATCGGCGACACTGTTGTGATGGATTGGTAGCATTCACCCCAAATGTGGATGGTATGATGGTACCATGGTGATGTGACCGGTGAATGAAACAACCCAACCCGACTCGGACACGGAGTGGAAGTGTCATGTTCAAGAGCGACTTACTACCAACAAAGTTTCTTCAAGTTTTCTTCCCAATTTTCCCCAGTCATTGCTGACCAATACCTCTTTATTTTTGTCAAGCTTGAGGAGAATAACATATGCTTGTTCTATAATTTGCCCTTCGGGCAAACCCATTGCTATGTTTTAACGAGCCTAGCGATAGTGAAACTCGTTCTCGTCTATAGACAAGTTTGTCGCTATTACACTTTTAACGAGATTAACGACAAAGATAACTTGGTCCTTTCCAATTTTAGAGAGTCTGAAAAGGAATGCAAAGGTAACTCCAAAATTCATTTTTCGTCATCTAATCCCTTAAGTCCGAAAAAGTATAAAACAATACAAAAGGGATGAATTTTCGATACTTTTAATGAGCCGAACAAAACACGCGCTCGATCGTTTTGTGTAATAATCCCTCAGGTCCCAAAAGATTAAAATCTAGAGGAGGGATAGCACTTCCTGTCCCTTTAACGAGCTGGAGAGGCCAATGGCTCGACAATCTTTTCATATTTTACGAGTCAGTTGAAAAGAGCTTAAAGGAGACTCGTCTTTTGAGGAACGAGTGATAAAATGGGTAGCAGTTGATTCCAGGTAAGGTTTGGAATTTTCCAATCATGGCAGTGTCACAAGGATGGCTAGTGAGATCACTCTTCGCAGTTGTTCCTCAAAATGGGTAAACAATCAAATGGGGGTGAATGATCGGCCAATGAAAAAGTGGAGGTGACGGTGCAAACATGACCAAGGTTTTAATGGCTGAAGTACTACATTCACGATGGTTATTTACTGGGGAAAATAGTTCATTTTTTAATGAGCTTAAACGCGGGAGGAAACATTTGCTCATGGCTTATGTTTATTTTTTAATGAGCTTGAACTATGTGCTAAAACTGCTAGATGTGGGTTTATTTTTTAACGAGCTTGAACCTTCCGGTAACACTACTTGATTAATCTAGTCGTGTGATAAGAATGTCTCATATAAAATGGAAACTTTTAGAGTTTTGCCCCACATCCTTTCTTTATGCAAGTTAGGAAACGACCAATCCAAAAAACAGATAAATGATCGCTCTTTGCTTGCACTCCAAAAGGTTTGCATGCCCCCAGTTATAAAACTGAGTTTCAAGGTTACCCCTTCTTTAGTTCGTTAAAGCATTTGTTTTACCGAGAGAGGCCTACCTCTTACAGGTTACCCAAAGATCGTTCTGTTCATAGCGCAAACAAAACACTTCTTCGGCGATGTCTACCGAAATAGACAAAGGTGAGTGAAGGAGGCTACTCCACTCACATAACTTTGACAAGAGAATCTTGTTCTAGAATAACCCCCTCTTCCAATCACGGACGGGGGTACATACTAGTCATATTCTCTCGCGGAAACCTACCCTATACCCGAAGTTTTCCTGCCAAAGCAGACCAGGGTGCATGCCCCCTGGGTTTCAGTCATGTTCCCTCGAATCACTCACGCTGATCGGGTGGACGGACTGGAGATTGAGACATTTCTTGCGTGAAAAGACCATTCAGGGATGGTATATTACTATTTTCTCTGTATGTTCTGGGAAATGAAAGCTGGTCTACGAGCTTGACCACTCTTCCTTCGTGCGGAAAACACATTACTCTAAAGAGTGAGGAGACAATTGCTCCCATGCAATAAATATAGTCTCGTCCAAGGAGTAGATTGTAATCCAGAGGTCCTTGGACTACCATTACGTTCATGTGAACGGTTTTCCCTCTCAATGTTATGGGCACATCGGGAAGGATCCCTAATGGTCGACTGGTTCCTTTATAAAACCTGTTAGATTTCTCATCTCAGGCAAAAGCGATGGCGAACCAAGCACTTTCCAAGCAGTTGAGGAAAGGATACTCACAGAAGTCCCCTCATCTATGATGGTACCAACCGTAACCATTCTATATATTTGAACAATGATTCAGAATGGTACACTAGCTGGTAAACGGGGTCTGCCTAGTTGATTCCAGTCGAAGGAGACAACTAGGTTGCCTGGAGGTGGGACCAAATGGACGGCCGGGTACGACTCTGACGAACTTCCTTCCTGCGGTAAAGGAACGGGTAAATTTCCCCCATGTTCATTGGAGTCTGTGCTTATGAAAAGAATTTGGACGGTGTCATCCTTGTTCTCTTCAATGACTGTATCATCTGAAGATGGAACCTCTGAAGGCAAGACCGGGTCAACTGCCACCTTGACCTTTTGACTTTCGTCTGGTATGGGTTCAGATGGTTTATCTTCAATGATAGATGCTTTGGCCGACCACTTGAGCGGGCCAGCCGGATTTCAACTAGTGACGGACTTGGCAAGAGTTTTTTATATCTAGGAGGAAATCGTAACGGTGAAACCGGACGATCGTCCAAAACTCTTTTAGCTTCATCTAAGAAGGGACAACGATGGACGGCATGATCACCTTCGCACAATTTACAAGGAAATCTATATTTTCCTTTTTGTCCTGGGGCTTCACTTTCACTAGTTGACGGTGTGTTTTCAACATGACCATCAGAGGTTGATGACACCGGGTTGTGCAAACGAGGAGACCAGTCCCTTAAGATCCTAGGGATGCAAGGACAATCTCTGTGATAGTGGTCTCCTTTGCAAATGACACATGGAAATTTAGGCCTGGTCAGTGCAGTGTGTGGATTTTCGCTAGACGACCCTCGTTTACCCCCATTCACTTTTGGCTCCTTCTTCTTCTTCTCTTTCTTCTTATTTTCCTTCTTCTCTTTAGGTACTTGACTTTTGGCTTTACCAGCCCCATCAAGCGAAGAGGAAGGAGGAGAGGAAGAATTAGTGGAAGTAGAAGGCTGGTGGGTAACTCTGGACTCGTCTAGTCGTTGATTCGATTGTTCAGGAATTGTGGTGTTCTGAACGACAGAGGTTGAGAAGAGCCATACAGGCAAACCAATTGTCAGTCCTAGAAGCGACAATGTGGCCATATGGGGTGCACCAACATCTCCCCAAGAGGAGAAGGGACTAGGATTTCCTCTAAGGGGAATTCCTTGGTTGGTGGATTCCATTTTTCTCAACCCAAGATCAAAGTAGGAAAGGGTAATGAATATTCCGTTTAAAATAAATTTTAGACACTTTGACACAACTTGTTTTTTCAATTTTTAAGAGTCGAGAAAAAACAAAAGATGACTCTAGTCTCCTTTGATTTTTAATGAGCCTGAAGTGACAAGTGCTCAGATGGACCTTTTCTGTTAAGGAGTCTGAAAAGGAACGAAAGGGACTGCTCTGGAAATCTAGGTAGAGGGATTACCAAACCAATCGCAAAACTGCAGAATACTTTTTACGGTACGGCAGTCAATCTTCTCGAATGCTGTGTTCAGTGCATTGCGATCGATAGGGCGGCAAACACGACTTCCTATGGATAAAGGATTAAGCCTATTGGGGTCTCCCAAAATATACTCGACGGTACGTGGGAGCACAAGTCCATACTGGCACTTATCGTCTCAAGGTGGAGGAATCACCCAACCATCAATGAGAACAACAGTTACCAGGCTTTACAACGACGGAATATGTCTCTAGCCTAGACTTCTAAATGTTGTGCGTTAAGTTCCAAAGCGTTGTTAGATTCATTGAATTTATTTTAAGTTGATCTTGTTTATGAAGTTTTCCTTTCAGGTTCACCACGAGATGTAGATGTAATTCCTAAAATGCAATCTAAGATGATAAACAAACTTTTTATCTCCTTTGTGCAATGAAAATCCTAGCTACTAAGGAAAAGAAAGACAGAATCGTTTCACAAAGAGCAAAGAGCACACTCTAAATGCACTTTCCTAAATCAAGCCAATCAGACTGTCTATATGAAAATGCACATGCATGTATTTGTTTTCGACTTTCTTAGTATATGAATGCTAAAAAGTTAGTTGATGCACAAATCTGAATTTCTTTTCAAGCGACAAATATCAGCAAGTTTCTTTTCGAAATCAAAAAATGGATATGATCACAACACTTTACGATTTTGAACTGAATACTTGTTCTCAACACTAGAAAATTACAAATTCAGACCAAAAGCAATAGTAACAGGATAATCGACCATCAACAACAATCAAACTCTTTCCTACGATTGAAATCGACACTTGCGACAGTTTCAAATCAAAGGACGATAGTACGATTATGCTACTTTTGCAAAGGAGAACTGTAAATGACTCAACAAACACACAAAAACATCTATAGATCTTTTGTACAAAGGAGGCAGAATAAAAACAAGGAAAAGGGGTTCCAAACAGACATATATTGATCACAGGTAGCAAAATTCAGGAATAGAACTGGAAAGAATGAACCATAGAAGCCACAACTGCACAGAGCTAGTCTGATCAGCGCACCTGTAACACAGAGAATTTGAAATGCAGCGCAGCTTGTCCACTCGGGAAGTGTGCTGAAGTTTAGAATCTCTTAACAGTACCTGCGCTGGGCCAGAAACGAGACTCTGTTCGGGTTCCGAGTCACAGTTTGCAGTTCAGTTCTTGGGTTTTGGCTGAGCAAAAAGCAATCAGTAATGCAACGATCAGGGGTAGATCTAAGGAGGATCTAAGAGCTATCACAAGGGAAATCAGATAGTTTGTGAATCAGTTGTTTAAATCATAAACAGATCCAGTAGATGGATTGAAGTAGTAGTTATCTACTTTGCATTTGTTATGGCAAATGCAGTTCGAATGCTACTTGTAAGTTTATGAAACAAACAACGAAGAATGATAAACAAACAAACTAATTAGCTACCCACTGGAGTCGCCATTTTGTTACAGGGAAAAGTGTCTATATAGAATTGCTCTATCCCACTAAGGTGTGACAGCGGCCTTAGAAACAAACAAAGAAAAGCTACTTTCGTTTTTCCTTTATGAATTATAGATAGAGAGGAACAGAAAGACCAACCTCTGTCTTGCGCTAATCTCCTGATCTGATCCCTCTCTTCTTTGATAGTCTTCAGCTACCTGCTCCCTTGCATGCCCAGCTTCACAAAGTACCTGTAATATCACAGAAGCATAGCACTATACAAAGACATGGATCTATAATCATAAACAATCTAGGATCAGATGTAAATTGACCATAAAAATGTAGCAAGCATCAATGACACAAAAGCATGGAGGAAAACTTGAATAGCTTTTATTGATAAACAAGAAAAGAGCCAAGAGGAGTTACAACCAGTTGTTCTAACCCAGCATCAACCTCCCAGCAAAGAAGCCCCTCTTCACCTCAAACAAAGCTTAGATCACCCAACAATCTGATGTTTGTCTCAAGAAACCAACAACAATTCCTTACAATATGCAAAATTCCAGCCTCCGGATCTCTGGGATGAGGGATCCATATATAGATGTTTGTAATGGAGATGAGTCAGCTCAATATTTGATTAGTGTCTTCCCTCTGATAGTTCTTGCTTCCACTTGGAAATTGATGGTCTCTTACTCATCCTTGGTCGAATTCAGTGAGGCAAGTGTCACAGGAGAAGATTCTAGAAGCTTCCATTGCCTCTCCACCTCGCGGAATGACACTGCCATTTGTCATTTCTCGCCCATCTCACCCCACAGAAGGGATTTTTGAAATGCAATGCACCCACACAGTGTATTTAGGTGAGATGCAACGCACTTAGCCAGTGGAGTAGCTGAAATGATCCTATTTTGACCAATTCTGAGCAGTTTTTCATGGAGAACTTCTGGGAGAAGCTGTAATCTGTTGACCTTGTTCCTTTAGGGGTTAGAACAACACTTTTAGGGACTTAGGAGCCCTTGGTTTATGGACATTTCATGCTTGGGGTTGTAGGGCCCAAAAATGTCTATAACACCCCCAACCTTCTACTTCATTTGTTTTTCCCTCTCCTTCTTCCTCTTCACTTGGTGAAGCTAGTAAAAATAAAAACCAAGTAACTGAGGAGAAGAAGAAAGGGAAGGAGAAGAAGAAGAAGAAGCCAATGGCAAAAGGGGGAAACCAAGCATCGTCTAGCGAAAATCCACACACTGCACTATCCAAACCTAAATCTCCATGTGTCATTTTCAAAGGGGACCACTATCATCGAGATTGTCCTTGCATCCCACAGATCTTAAGGGACTGGTCTCCCCGCTTGCACAATCCGGTGTTGTCAACCTCTGACAATCATGTTGAGAGTACACCGTCAACTAGTGAAAATGAAGTCAATGGATAGAAAGGAAGATCTAAATTTCCTTGTAGACTGTGTGAAGGTGATCATGCCCTCCACCATTGTCCCTTCTTAGACGAAGCTAAAAGAGTCTTGGACAACCGTCCAGCTTCACCACAGCGACTTCCTCCTAGATACAAGAAACTCTTGCCGTGTTCATCGCTAGTTGAAAATATGGCTGACTCACCTTTTTTGTTAGTCGAAGCACCTATCATTGAAGATAAACCCTATGAGTCCACATCGAACCAAATTCAATAGGTCGAGATGGCAGTCGACCCCATCTTATCTTCGGAGGACCCACCTTCAGATGATACCGTCACCAAAGAGAATGAAAACAACACCGTTCAAATTCTTTTCGTAAACACAGACTCCGATGAACATGGGGGAAATTTACCTGTTCCTTTACAGCAGGAAGGAATTTCATTAAAGATTTTTCCGACCATTTATTCGGTCCCACCTCCAAGCAACCTAGTTGTTTCCTTCGATTGGAATCTACAAGGCAGACCCCGTCTACCATCTAATGTACCATTCCAAATCATAGTACAAGCTTACAGAATGATCATGGTTGGTACTATGATAGATGAAGGGGATTTTGTGAGTATCCTTTCGTCAACTTCTTGGAAAGTGCTTGGTTCGCCATCGCTTCTGCCTGAGATTTGAAATCTGACAGGCTCCAACAAAGGAACCAGTCGACCATTAGGGATCCTTCCAAATTTTCCTATAACTTTGAGAAGGAAAGTTGTTCATCTAAATGTGATGGTAGTCCAAGGACCTTTAGATTACAATCTACTCCTTGGGCGTGACTACATTTATAGCATGGGAGCTATTGTTTCCTCACTCTTCTGAGTGATGTGTTTTCCACATGAAGGCAAAGTGGTCCAACTCATAGACAAGCTTTCATTCCCTGGTTCACACATAGCTAATAGTCAAATGCCATCCCTAACTGGTCTTTTTCCATAAGGAATGTCTCATCAATCTCCAGTCCATCCACCTAATGAGCACGAGTGATTCAGTGATTGTGACTGAAACCCAGGAGGCATGTGCCCTGGTCTACTTCGACAGGTAAACCCCAGATATAAGATAGGTTTCCACGTAGGAATATGACTAGTCTGATACCCCTGTCCATTTAGGAAAATGGATTTGGACTAGAAAAATATTCCCCCGTCAAAGATTATGTGATTGGGACTGACAACAGTCACCTTTGTCCATTTCGATGGACATTGCCAAGGAAGTTTTTGTTTGCGACTGTTGGGTCCCTATAATACTAGTGATTACCCCATTACTATTGTAGTTATACCCCTTATTTATATTGTTGTGCCCCTATTACCCCCATGTTGTTATTTCTGTGCCCCATAGAATCCCTCTATTGTTATTTTTGTGGCTTTATATTATTATTGTTAGGTCGGCTGGATTATATTGTGACTCTTTAGACTCCTATATATAGAAAGGAGGTTTTTTCATTTGAATCATCCAAGAATTGTTCATTTATGTAATGTAAAGGAGGTTGCCCCCTCGAAGAGGCTGAATTCTAAGGCGTTGATCTATCTTTTCTATCTTTTGTTGAGCTGGTTTCATAACATTTGGTATCAGAGCTTTGGATTCTAGGGTTTTGCTGCTCCAAACAGGTCATCGTGGAATTTTCTCTATAACTTTTTTTTTCTATGACATTTTAGAAGTCGCAAAAAAACCCATTTGAGAAGAAATCGTGCTGAACCTTGGGTCCAAATTTTAGAGCTTTTCGCGCGATATTTGCGGAGATATGATCTAAGGAATTTGGTCTTTTTGCAGACTCCTGAATTACATTCAAAACAGGTGACCTAGGGAAAATCGTCATAACTTTCTCTCTGGGGATCAGATTGAAATTTTGTAAGAAGTTACAGAAAGAGGACGGACTGTAGTTTCTTGTGTGAATGTTTCAGATCCAAAGGTTGAAACAGTGACTCGTGGCACGTTGTACAAGTTCGCTCTACTGAACTAGTCTACAAGCAAGTCACTGTGGGAGATTTCACATAACTCTTCCTTGGAGAATCCAATTTGGGTCAGACTTGTCGCATTGGAAAGAGGACGCAAAAGGCTACTACAGATCACAATTTCAGAACTGGATGATCCGAAATTATAGAGATACATCAGATTCAATATCAGACTTCTATAAAGTGAAAAAAGGTGTGTAGGTTTTTTTTTAAATTTTTGCGTAAGCTTGGTTTAATAGAATTCAAAGGGCATAGTAAAGCATTATTATTGATAACTGATGCCCCGAGGAAAGAAAATGCAAACACCTAGTAAGGAACCTGAAAGCTCTAGCATGACTCATGAAGAAGAGGAAGAAATGCTACATGATATATCAAAATTACAAGAACAAGTGCAACAAATGTCACGCTCACAAAAGCTAACAAAAGCTAAGATAAATGGCGTGGAATCTAAGATAAATGGTGTGGAATCTAAGATAAAGGGCATGGAAGCTAAGGTGGATGATTCGAAGATAGATTTGAAGAGAGACATGGCATATTTGAAGACAGATTTGAAGACAGACATGGCAGATTTGAAGACAGATTTGACAAATTTTCTACAAGAAATACTTACTAATGGTGAAAAGGTTGTAAAGGAAACTCATAATGTGAAAAAAAGAAATGTTAATCATGATTCCATAGACTCTAATGTTGGATCGAAGACCCACCATATTCCAAAAATCGATATGAGGAAGTTTGATGGCAAGGATCCTGCCACATGGATATTACAGATGGAGCAGTTCTTCGATCTCAATAATGTGCAAAACACACAAAAGGTACGTATGGAAACTGTATATTTGGAACCAAATCAGTTTGTATGGTATCAATGGCTTTGCTCTCGTAAACAATTTATCACTTGGGCAATTTTTACGGAAGAATTGATAGCACATTATGAAGATACAAAAAGCAACACTTTTTTTAGCCAATTGATAAGTCTCAAACAAAAGGGTTCAGTAATGGAGCACATTGAGGAGTTCCAAAAATTGAACATAAGGGTAAAAGATATTCCAGAGGAGCATAGGATTGATGTGTTCATAGGGTCTTTAAAGGATAATATCCAACATGATGTTCGCCTTTGGGAACCTGATTCATTAGAGAAGGCATTCAGGTTAGCAAGAAAAATGGAAAGCAAAATTATGGCAACCAGGAAGCATACCACTCACAACTATAAAGACGGAAGTGTTGTTGCCCCTAGTCTTCCACAACCTATAAGGTTGACACCACAAAAATTGGAAGAAAAAAGAGCAAAAGGGCTTTGTTACAGTTGTGATAGCAAATACACTAAAGGTCATAAGTGTGCTGAGAAGAAATTATTCTACATAGATTGTGAAGAGGAAGAAGAAAAGGAGCAAGAAAGGTCAAAAGAAGAAGATATACTCCAGGAACAAAGCCTAGATGAAGAAAAATAAATCCGACCATATCTTGTAATGCATTGGCGGGAATTACCACTCCTCAAACCATCAAGATAGAAGGACAAATCAAGAAGAAAAAGGTAATAGTGTTGATTGATTCAGGAAGCACCCACAATTTTATTCATTGTAGGGTAGCAAAAGAATTGAATTGCTTCCTATATCCAGCACCAGAGTGTCAAGTGATGATTGCAAATGGAGGAACAATAAATTTCTCTGGAAAGTGCCATAATATCAAGCTATCCATGGGAGAATATGTATTGACTAGCCCAATGCTTTCCATTCCAATGGGAGGTGTTGATGTTGTACTAGGAGTCCAATGGCTACAATCCTTGGGTACAATAGCTTTTAATTTTCAAGAACTTTTCATCAAATTTTCTACGGAAGGAAAGGAAGTTGAATTAAGGGGTATTGCAGGGAAACCAGGAAAGATAATCAGCTCTAATGGTATGACAAAGCTTCTAAAAAAGGAGCAAAGAGGTGTAATTGCACAATTATGTTCGCTAGATGTTTCCACATTGGAATCATCTATTTCTCCAGATCTCCAAAAAGTCCTGGACAATCATTCCAAGGTATTTGAGACTCCCAAAGGTCTCCCACCTATGCGTGATCATGATCATGCTATTCATCTGATTCCAGGAAGTGTTCCTCCAAACATCAGGCCGTACAGATATCCCTATGTCCAAAAAAGTGAAATTGAACGTATGGTTGCAGAAATGCTAGAGGCTGGTATAATTCAACCAAGTCAAAGTTCTTTCTCTGCTCCAGTAGTATTGGTGCACAAGAAGGATGGATCATGGCGCATGTGTCCAGATTATAGGGAGCTCAACAAGCTCACTATTAAAGATAAGTTCCCCATTCCTGTCATTGATGAATTACTGGATGAATTGCATGGATCAATTTACTTCACCAAGTTGGATCTTCGTTCGGGATATCATCAAATCAGAATGAAGATTGAAGACATTCCGAAAACGACATTTAGAACTCATGAGGGTCATTATGAATTTTTGGTCATGCCTTTTGGCCTTACCAATGCACCTTCAACATTTCAAGGTTTGATGAATTCAATTTTCAAACCATTCCTTAGAAAATTTGTGTTAGTATTTTTTGATGATATACTAATCTACAGCAAGTCTTGGAAGGATCATGTTGAACATGTTGACAGGGTGCTACAACTATTGGAGGAGAAACAATTATATGCAAAAAGATCCAAATGTTTCTTTGGAGTCCAGGAGGTGGAATATTTGGGTCATATTGTATCTCATGAAGGAGTTAAGGTAGACCCTAGCAAAATTAAAGCCATTAAGGAATGGAAAATCCCCACATCCATAAAGCATCTGCGAGGATTTCTTGGGTTGACAGGGTATTATCGCAAGTTTGTTAAGAATTATGGGAGAATAGCAGCACCTCTAACAACATTATTGAAGAAAGATGCATTTTCATGGACTCCGGAAGCAACAAAGGCCTTTGAACATCTTAAAGAGGCAATGTGCCAAGCACCGGTCTTAGCTACACCGGACTTCACAAAAACCTTTATTGTGGAATGTGATGCTTCAGGAAATGGAATTGGTGCTGTTCTAATGCAAGATGAAAGACCCATTGCTTTTGAAAGTCGTCCAATCAAGGGAAAGTTTTTAAGCAAAGCTATTTATGAGAAGGAAATGTTGGCAATACTCCATGCACTTAAGAAATGGCGACCCTACCTAATGGGAAGACACTTCAAGGTAAAAACGGATCATGATAGCCTTAAATACTTTTTAGAACAAAGATTATCCTCTGAAGAGCAACAAAAGTGGGTCACAAAGATGTTGGGTTATGACTTTGAAATCATCTACAAAAAAGGGAAGCAAAATGTGGTGGCAGATGCACTCTCAAGAAAGGATGAGGATGTGGAAGCATTGTTGTGTGCCATTTCTATTATCCAACCAGATTGGATAAACGAAGCAAGGGAGGAATGGAAGAATGATGAAGAAGTGTGGGCACTTATTCGAAAGCTACAACAAGATTCCAGTACGTCTGATACATTTAGCTGGCAAAATGATTCGTTATGGTACAAAGATCGCTTATACCTCTGTAAGAATTCCCAGCTAAAACAAAAGATTCTTATGGAATTGCACACTTCTCCCTTAGGAGGGCACTCAGGATTTTTAAAAACTTACCACAGGGTTAAGAAGGAATTTTTTTGGGATGGCCTTAAATCAGATATTCAAAAGTTTGTGGCGGAATGTTTGGTTTGCCAACAAAATAAAGTTGAAACAATTAAGACACTGGGTCTATTACAACCTTTATCCATTCCAAGCCAACGTTGGGAGGAGGTTTCAATGGATTTTATCACAGGTTTACCCAAGTCTGAGGGAAAGAGTGTCATCATGGTGGTAGTTGACAGACTTACCAAGTATGCACACTTTTGTGCATTATCACATCCATTTAAAGCCAGTACAGTTTCTACTGCATTTATGGAAACAATTCAAAAGCTACATGGAAACCCAAAGATTATTGTAAGTGACAGAGATCCCATTTTCACTGGAAATTTTTGGACATAATTATTTTCTTGTCTTGGTACTCAGTTAGCTCATAGCTCATCTTATCATCCTCAATCTGATGGGCAAACTGAGATAGTAAACAAATGTTTGGAAGGATATCTTCGTTGCTTTGTATCTGATAAACAGACACAATGGGTCAAATGGTTGCCTCTGGTTGAATGGTGGTATAAGCACTTCCTTCCATACAGCAACAAAAATGACCCCATTTATGGAACTTTATGGGTATCAACCACCATCCATCACATCATATGTAAGAGAAAATTCTAAGGTTCAGGTAGTGGAACATCACATCGAACATCAACATTAAATCCTCCAACTCTTAAAGGATAACCTCGTGTTGGCACAAAATAGAATGAAACAACAGGCAGATCAACATCGCAGTGAAAGAAGTTTTGATGTAGGTGATTGGGTATTCCTACGGCTACAACCATATAAGAAAATGTCCCTAAAGAAAGCTAAGAAGGATAATAAATTATCACCAAAGTATTATGGTCCGTACAAGGTGTTGCAAAAGATTGGTACTATGGCATACAAATTGGAGCTTCCTCCACCTTCTCGATTGCACCCAGTTTTCCATGTTTCATGTTTAAAGAAGGTTATAGGTGACAAGCTCCCAGTTCAAACAATATTGCTAGAACTTGACGAGGAAGGAAAAATTATATTGGAACCAGAAGCAGTCACAGAAACAAGAACTCGACAGCTACGAAATCGACCAATTTCAGAGTATCTTATCAAGTGGAAGAACTTATCCACTGAAGATTCCACATGGGAGGATGAGAATTTTATGCAGAAGTATCCAGAACTACTCAAGCGTTGAGGACAACACTTTTTTGAAGGAGAGGGGCATGTTGGGTCCCTATAATACTAGTGATTACCCCATTACTATTGTATTTATACCCCTTATTTATATTGTTGTGCCCCTATTACCCCCATGTTGTTATTTTTGTGCCCCATAGAATCCCTCTATTTTTATTTTTGTGGCTTTATATTATTATTGTTAGGTTGGCTGGATTATATTGTGACTCCTTAGACTCCTATATATAGTAAGGAGGTTTTGTCATTTGAATCATCTAAGAATTTTTCATTTATGTAATGTAAAGGAGGTTGCCCTCTCAAAGAGGCTGAATTCTAAGGCGTTGATCTATCTTTTTTATCTTTTCTTGAGCTGGTTTCATAACAGCGACGTGGATGGAGCAATCTCACTAATGCGAGAACTTCCATATGGTGACCTAGAAACTCTACTTTATACCTGGGGACATGCAAACCTTTTCGTACGCAAGTGAAAAGTTACCAGCGTAACTCTAACCCCGTAGTTTTACTAACTTCAACTACTTAAGTTAGGTGATTGGTCTGATCCACCATTCACCTTTGTCAGGACCAACAGAAATGGCAAAGTAAAGGAGATGTTTCCCATCGAGAAGCTATCCTACCTAACCTTAGTAGTTCTTTAACCCCTAGGATAGTAGTTGGTCATTCCTAACTTGCATACAAAAGGCTTCGGAGCAAAGTTTTTCATGGGAAAAGCTCCCTAAAAATGAACCTACTGATGAGACATCCTTATTATATGACTGGCACGAGCAGGTTGACATGAAGTTCAAGCTCGTTAAAAAATAAACCTAGCAATGAGCATATGTTCCCCCAGAGTTCAAGCTCATTAAAAAATGAACCCACCTTTGGTAAATAACCATTGCAATCGCATAATTATCAGCTTTTAAACCTTGGTCGTGTTCTTACCATCACCTCCACTCTTTTTAGCCAATCATACGCCTCCATTTGATTGTTGACCCCTTTTTAGGAACAACTGCGATGAGTGATCCTATTAGCCACCTTCTTTACACTGCCATGATTAAAAAGTTCCAACCCTTACTGGAACCAGCTACTATCCAAAAACATCACTCGTTCCTCAAAAAACGAGTCTCCTTTAAGCTCTTTTCATCTGACTCATAAAATATGAAACGATTGCCGAGCAATTGGCCTCTCCAGCTCATTAAAGTGATCAGAAGTGCCATCTCTCCTCTATATTTTAATCTTTTTGGACCTGAGGGATTATTACACAAAAAGATCGAGCGCTTGTATTGTTCAGCTAGTTAAAACTATCGAAAAGTCATCCCTTTCACATTATTTTACACTTTTTTGAACTTATGGGATTACATTGCGAAAAATGAATATTGGAGTTTCCTTTCCATCTCTTTTCAGATTCTCTAAAATTGAAAAGAACCGAGTTATCGTTGTCGTTAAACTCATTAAAACAATAGCGACAAACTTGTCCATGTAGACAAGAGTGAGTTTCACTATCGCTAGGCTTGTTAAAACATAGCGACGGGTTTGCCTGAAGGGAAAATTATAGAACAAGCATATGTTATTCTCCTCAGGCTTGATAAAAATAAAGAGGTACTGGTCAGCAATGATTGGGGAAAATTTGGGAAGAAAACTTAAAAAAACTTTATTGGTACTAGGTTGCTCTTGAACATGACACTTTCACTCCATCACCATGATTGAGTCGGGTTGGGTTACTCTGTTCATCGGTCATATCGCCATTGGTTCTCTGTACCATCGATTTTTGGGGTTAACGCTACCAATCCATTTCAGTGTCACTGATATGTTCAAGAGAAGTCGCTCAGAGAATTCACCAACCTAGATTATGTCTCATCCACTGCAATACCTTCACGCTTCATTCTTTCATGACCGCCACCCTGAACCTTGTATCATCAGATTGTTTTCACCTCCACGGAATCATTTGATCCATTTTGTGTCGTAGATGTGGGATCCATTAAGGCCCTCCTATGATAGGTCACTTCTTGTCGACATCAGCTCATTATCCAAGAAGTCGACTTAGGAACAACCCTTTCAGTACTTTGAAGCTTGCATGCCTCAATGGCAAGTTTCTCACTTCTGGCGATAGGTTTACATCAATGGCCTTCGACTAAAAGATTTTGCGTGGTGTTCGACATCGACTCATGTATTCACACCACGTGAATTGTACTACAGTACCTTGAGGGTCATCATCATTATCGGTGATCCATCTTGCACCTGTTAATAGCTTACATCATTGGTTGGTAATTAGGTGATGTCTTTCCGTGTTTGACATCAGAACATCTTTTCACATGGATCGACTTGTACTTCAGGTGAAGACTGAACGAGTTTTGAAGACCCGGATCTAGTTTCATCCATCTAGGCTGCGATATATTCAGGAAAATAAAAACATCAAATGTACATCATAGCTACACAGATAATCATCCAAGCTAAGGGATGATGGCTCTACCAGAATCATCAATCTGCCACACAGACGGTTGTCTATCCTATGTACACGAAAATGAATTTATAAACCTGAGCATGGGAATGCCTGCCTCAGCTAGATCGTGAAAATATTATGAAGATAATATATTGTATTGTATCTTATTACAGGTCACCTTCCGGTTCGAAAAACCTCGGATCCTCATGATAAAGCATTTCACCTGACATCAGAAGATTTACGACCTCATGCTTTAGGAGGAAACTGTTATAGACATATTTGGGCACTGCAACCCTAATCACATATGTCCATGAACCAAGGGCTTCTAAGTCCCTAAAAGTGTTGTTTCATACCCTAAAGGAGCAAGGTCAGCTAATTAAATAATCTCCCAGAAGTTCTCCCTGAAAAACTACTCAGAACTGGTCAAAAGAGGACCATATAGACTGCCTAGTGCTAAGGGTGCGATCCATCTCACTTGCCACATGCAAAACGTGCAATGCATACTGAAAATCCCTTCTATAGGGTGTTATGAGCGAGAGTAGGCAAATGGTAGAGGCAGTTGGCTAGGTGGAAACCCATAGAATCTTCTAGAAACTACCCATTTGACACTTGCCTCTCTGAATTCGCCTAGGGATGAGTAAGAGATCATGAAATCTCCAAGTGGAACCAAGAAATATCAGAGAGATGACACTAATCAAAATCCCATAAGCTTACTCACCTACCTACAAACATCTATATATGGATACCTCGTCCTAGAGATCCAAGGGTTGGAACTTTGTATTTTGTAAGGGAGTGCTATTGGTGTTACACTAAAATTTGTCACCATGACTATTTGTAGTCAGTATGGCTCCATCAATAACCATACTGTCCTCCTTGGCAAGTCTTATACCTCTACTCCTCATGTCAAACTCCAAAAAGAGAGAAAACCTTTAAAAAATCAATATAACTCTGGTTCGACACTTTCTCTTACTCTTACCTGCGGGCACGCACCTCAAGTACATAATACCTGCGTACTTGTACGCTTCGTCTGTAAAGGGGTGGGTGCGTACCCCTGTAAAAGTCAAAAGGCACAAGTTTTACTTGAAAAAACTTACTTGCGGTCGATTCTAGAGAATTCTAGAAGATGTTTTGACGTGGATTGAGCGCCTCCAGATGGTTCATGCATCCCAATGAAAGAGGAACTTATCCCATGAAGAGGGGAGCTATCCCTTTGAAAGAGGGGCTTATCCCATTGATGGTGGACCTGTTTAGCTTCCTCCAAAGCATTATAAATACAGGCATTGGGCCAGAGGCAAGGGAGGTTGAAAGCTGAACATTCCTAAGGGTAGATGTTGCTGAAATTAGGACTCCCTTATAGAGCTTGAGAGGAAAGATCACATTCCTTTCTTAGCTTCATTTGGAAGTGGGTGAGCTGATCAAAGTAGAGGAGAACTCTTGCTGGACCCTGGGAGGGACCTGCACAACACCAAGGCGTTGGTTGTAAGGTTTCTTTTGTTTCCAATTAATACAATTAAGTTCATTTTTCTCAACAAGTTGTTATATATAATTTGTTTCATAAACTCCTTGGTCTTTATGATGAATATGTTTTATTATATGAGTTATTCAGGTGCTATGTAATCGTTTGCTTGTTTGTGTATGTAGGCTTCAAGGAGAGGAGCTCATCTGGATCGAAGAGACTTGGCCGCTACAAACAGCATTGGACTAAAGGTAAACCTTAAACACCTGGTTGCTTTTATTTTAAATGCATATTTAGGGAAAGATAGTGCTTGATTGTTTTGTTTGTCACTAAAAAAGCCTTAGTTTCTAGGGAGGTCGGTTTTGTCCGCAAAATTGACTCTTTCCGCATGACAATTGGTTTCTCTATGCAACACTGTATTGTTGGGTGATCTAAGCTTTTCATGAGGTGAAGAGGGCTTTTATGCTGGGAGGATGGCGCTGGGTCAGAACAATGGGTTGTAATCCTCTCTTCTACTACTTCTATCAATAAAGCTATTTGATTTTTCCTCCATATACTTGTATATCTCTAAATCTTGTTTGTGTATGCATTTATATGGTTAATGTACATCTAATCCTACATTATTTATGGTTATAGATCTCTATGATTTGATAGTATTTTGCTACCTTGGCTCTACAGGTGTTCTTTGAAGCTGGACAAGTGAGGAAGGAGTGGTGAAAGCTCTATCAAAGGAGAGAGGAAACAAGCAAGGAGACTAGCAAAAGACCAAGGTTGGTTCTCGGTGCTTCTCTCTCATCTCTCTCTCATAAAGGAAAACACAAGTAACTTTAATCTGTTTGTTTCTAAGATAGCTACCTGTCTTAGTGGGACTAGTAGCTCTAAATAGACACTAATTTTCCCGATAACAGATTTGAATTCAAAACTCCCTATAAATTATGTGTGCTGGTCCAAGAGAGAACACTTTGCACTCTAAAAATTGTTAGTGAAATTTGTTGTCTGTTGCTTATGAACCAATCATCTTGGGAATATTTAGTCACGAGCCTTGCATTTGCTAAGTTGTCTGAGCTAAACCAAAAATTTATTCTTCATAAAATGCTTGCACCTAGCCCTGATGAAATTGTGATTACTAGTGATGTTATCTCTAAGGTAGCTGCCCTGGAAGTTGTAAGTATGGAAGCTATGACTCTTATGCCGACGAAAACAAGGTCATCTAGGCCATAGCCTACCCTTACCAAAGAAAAAAAACCAGCCAAACCAAAGAAGGACAAGCAGAAGAAACTGGTGTCAGTGCATGCTTCCCCAAGAAAGCATACCTTCGAGCTCCGTTAGCTACACGAGGTGTTCCTCCAAGGCCTCACGATCCACCATACCTATGAGAGCTGCTATGCATAGACTAGGAATGATATACTCCACTGAAATTACAGCTTCGATCCCATATACCAATCTGAACAATGTTTTCCCTATCATCTTCTTACAAGTAGTCCTATAAGCCCATAGTACTCCAGGTACGCGCACATCCCAATCATTTCGCTACGTGTTACTGATCTATGTCAGCATGTTCTCCAAAATCTTATTGAAGGTTTCAATAGTTCCATTGGCTTGTGGGTGATACAGTGTACTCTTTTGATGGTAGACATGGAATTATTCAGTCAACACTGATCATTTTGTTCAGAAAGTGCGTACCTTGGTCACTCATCAACAGTTTCGGGTAGCAAAATCTGGTTAAGACATACTCAAATAAAAAATTAGCTGCCATAGCCCTTGTACAATCCTTAACTACTTATGCTTCCATCCATCTAGTTAGATATTCTATCATGGTGATGATATAGCATGCACTTGTTTTCTTTGTTGGGGGCCGAATTGGCCCAACAAAATCAATCACCCATTTCTCAAATGGCTGCAAAGATACTTGAGGATGTAATGGAAATTCAAACCTTCGCGATGGTCTAGCCATTCTCTGACATGCATCGCATGACTTATAATATGACTTGAAATCCTTGTGCAGCGTTGGCTGCTATAGGCCTGCGCACAAAATCTTTTGCGTAGTTTCCTTGCCTACATAATGACCTCCCCCATCTCCCCCATGAGCGTCTACAGGAATGATATCCCGCTCAAAATCTGGGACATATCTTCACAATATTTCATCTACACCCATCTTATATAGATGTCCCACAAACTGAAAAGTATTCCACGTGCATTACTAATTCCTTCTTTTGTTGACCTGTATATCCTTCTAGTGCCATCCTTGTAGTCAAGAAGTGAATAATTTCTGCAAAATGATTATCTGCTATGTGCACCAAAAAGAGATGCACACATGGCATCCCTTCCTCGAGATTATTAGTTTCCTCTCCTGTCTTGATCCGTGACATATGGTCAGGTCCTGCATTTAACCTACCTTGCTTCATAATGAATTCAAAGTCATACCTCTGAAATAATAGTGACCATCTGCAGATCTCACCCCCCAACAAAGGCTTATTGACGAGGTACTTCAAGGAAGAATGATCTGTGTACATTTTCAAATTCCCTCCTAATAGATAATGCTTGAATTTTTGTAGTACGTACACCATGGCCAATCCTTCATGCTCAGTTGTTGAATAATTATTCTTGGCCTTTGATAATTTCCTACTGGCGAAGGCTATAGGATGGTCCATTTCTCCTCCACTGACCTACATTAACATTGCACCCAACACAATTCAAGAGGCATCCACATATACGTGAAACTTCATTTTCCAATCGGGAAATACCAAGATCGGCAAGGTGACCATATTTTCTTTCAATACATCTAAGTTTCACTAACATTCTTCATCCCAACAGAATGTTGTGTCCTTCTTCAGTAGTTTCTCCATGGGCACATTAATTTGGGCATAAGATTTGATAAACTTTCTATAGTATCCTATATGCCCCAATGTCGTATGTAGTTCCTTAACATTCCTCGAGGCCACCATATTTACTATCACCACAATATTTGCATGGTCCACTATCAATCCTTTCTTGCACACCAAGTGACCCAACAAGATCCCAAAGGGAACACAGAATATGAATTTTTTTAAATTCAACACGATCTGGTATCTACGACATGTATCCAACATCAGGCACAGACTTGCTACATGGTGCTTTACTAATTCAAACATCATCCAGTCATCAAAGTATACTTCGAGAAACTTATGAATGAACTCCTTGAACATTGCAGTATACTGAAAACAACCCCACTCCACAACGAAGGTCATTTTTCTCCTATCCCCATGCTCAATCTTAATCTGATGAGACCCAGAGAACTCATCAGTAAAGGGGTAGGCCTCCTTCCCTCCCACATTATCTAACACTTCCTATGTAAATGGCGTTGGGAATGGGTCATGGACACATGCATCATTAAGCTTCCGCAGATCTAGACAAATCCTTATTTCACCTTTTTGTTTCTTCTCATGAACCACCATCAGGCTAACCCAATCAGATTCTTCAAATAGTTCTATGATGCTTGCTTCCAACATCTTATCTAGCTTTAGGTGAACCTTTTCCTTGTATTTCAGAGTGATCTTCATAATGCCCAAATCACCAACTATGGCTTTCAAATCTGAGAACTTGTTAGGGAATAGATCCTACTATTCTTGGAGTAACTCAAAAACTTTATCCATGGTTGCATCATCCCAATAATCTCAAATTTTTGCGAATTTTATTTCTACTTCAGTACTAATGTTTACTTTCTTTATCTTTAGCGGCGTAGTGATGTCTACGTTTTCTATTTTTGGGCCTTCGATTTCACAATGCCTTTCTACCTCTGGAATATTAATGTTTCTTGGATCTTCATCCTCCTCTTTAGCGGTCACATAATAGCATTCCAACACATGGCGCAACTGGGTGCTCCAATTTGGTTGGATCCACTCCATAGATTCTTGCAACATTCTGAAGATAACTTCCTTAATCTCTTGCAGAGCTTCATCGATGCTTGTGAAGTCATCTTCAAAGTTAAGTGTTAATAAGAATCCTTCCCTCAATATATCCCATTTTGTAGTGCCATGGCGGAGCTCCGTTTCCAGATACTAGTTCATGGGAATTGTACCCAAAGGATGGAAAAATATGTGTACTCACTAGGGCTATAGTTCTATCCCCCATGCTTTTGTTTACTTTGCTAGGTGATCGAACAAATCATCCTTCCCGTTATATTTCTCGGTCAATCTAGTGTTAGGACGCCCAAACCATAACCTCATCATTCTTCTATAATCTTTCCATCCATCAAAACTATATTTATGTGTACCCCACCATCATGTAGGAGTAGCACGTAGGGCTAAGTCTAATGCTTCGGAGCGGTGATCATCAAGAGCTTCACACTCAAATTCATCCAAAAACTTATCTATGTCAGTTAAACCATCATAATAGGGTAGTTTCCTTACCTACAACGAGACATAGCGCAACGACTTCATCATCATATTGCATCGTAGTGTAGATACTTCAGGCAAACATTTTTTTAATGCTTAAACTCTTCATCTGAATTAGAGGTGCAGGAACTCTCTTAGTCCCATGCAATCCATCCATCTGTGGTCAGGTTGATCCAGTCCTCGTCTTGCGCTGTTATTTTGTAGATTTGATCCAATTCATTATCACTTTCTTCATAATCGTGGACTATTTCAGTATAGCACTCCCCTTCTACAGGGTCCAATAGTACTACAACCCGAAGTGATTTTCTTTCAAATGACATTGTCCTGTTCTTCAAATTGATGACCCCATTCATATCGATGGACTATACAATTCCTAGGAGTGCAGGGTATAGATTATTGTCATCGACGATCTCTATAACCTAAAAGATGGCCACCGCACTTGCATCTTCTATTTCAATGGTTACCCCATATAATCTTCCCATGGGGATGATTTTATGTTGGTTCGCCATTCTGAGCTAAATCAGAGACCACTATAGCACAGGTCTCCCCATTCTTTCCCATGTTTATTTTGGTAATATGTTCGTATCGAACCCCAGATCCAAGATGACATGGTCCATCTCATAATCACCTATTTGTTTGGTTAGCCTCATCGCACGCCCTGTTCGGGCCTTACATTTGCAAATTTTTCTGACCAACCAGTGTCCATCGAGGACCTCATCTTTGTCGGCTCATTTTTTTTGTTAATTCCTACAAGCCTTCCATAGATTTTCTATTGTGCGGTAGTTTTATGTAGGTCTCCAAAAACATGGTAAGTACAAAGGGATCAAACTCTACAGGAGCGCTAGTTTCTAGCACCTTCTTTTAACTTCCTAAGGTGGGGACCTCAGTGAAGCTCTTCTTGGCTTCATAAATGTTCCCTTGGCACAATTTAGATCTAAACCAACTTCCTTCTCTGGGGTCTTGCGGACCCATCCATCCTCTTCAGGTTGTTTACCTTTATCATCGCCTATCATTATTCCACTTCTCAGAACTATATTCACGTTTTGATCCTCCTCTTGTGGCTCATCTCTCATCATCTGCAAGTTTGTCATAGGCCATTGAGGCTGCGCTTTCTTCTCTTGCATTTTAGCTATCAGTATCGGGAATTCTTCTATAGTATGGTCAAACTGGCTATAGTATTGACCTGATAGGCATGTTTTATTCTCGCACTCCCACACATAGTTCCCTCATTGTCTGCAGTTTTAGTAGATGATTTCACAACGGCCTCTACCAGGCCCTCTTCCTTGACCCCTTACTCATCCTTGATAACCTCCACGCACTCCTCCAGTGCCCTGCTCTGGAGGTCGAGTTTCTTCCTGCATCCGGTATGTAGGTGTTCTTTCCATCATCAGCTCATAGCTGTGGTAATGGCACTCATCATGGCCTGCTGATTTGTAGAAGTTATAGAACAAATGTTGGGGTGTCTGGAAGTAATTTTTAAGTAAATGACAATTATCTGTCACGTGTTGTCCAACAACCTCACAAATAGCACACCATAGCGCAACCCCCATGCTCATCCCTATTGGGGTTTCTTGCTTCAAGGGAATTGGTCCCGCTCCTATAATATAATTAGAGTACACAGGACAGTGATCCCCCTCTTGTAATATAATTCGAGTACACAGGAGAGTGGTCCCCCTCTTGCACTTCAAACACCAGACTTACACGTGCACTTCCGGTTTAATCTCCTTGTCTTTCTTCAAACTCTATAGTTCTAAGTGTAGGCTTTGTAACTGAGAGTGGATTTGTTGTACCCCCAAGGTCGCGTCCTGAATAGGTGATGCATGTAACCTCATCAGGATTTGCAAGGCTTCTACTTGTGTTCCTATCTTCTATTGTGATGGAGAAACTCTCAGGTGGGGTAGATGCAAAGCTATAAACCACTCATGATGCCGACTACCTATGAGATGCATGTTAGCTTCTCGAATCTGACATTTCAACCATTGATCTAACTCCCAAGGCATCTCATCGACCCTCATCATGAATTCTTTGAATCCAATTACCGACTCCAAGTCACACTTAGGCTTACTAAACTCCTTGTTTAAATCCGCCTTAGTCTCTTCTAGTGATGCAATAGGATTATCAAAACAATACTTGATATACCAAGTTAGCGCGTGATCATAAAAAGCGGTAACTAACTGTGCCTTTTTTATATTATTATCAGTAATTTTTTGCATAGTCCAAACAACATTCGCAACAAACTAGAATTGCTATGTATAATGGTTGGGCATGGAATCCCCCCAAAGCATGTTTTGGTGTTCAAATCCTAAATTTTGGTCAAAGGTTTTGTACGACTCCACGAATTGTGGGCGAGGAGCACGAATTAGAGGTCAAGTCATAGGTTTGTCCACCCTAAAGTAATCTAATGTAATATAAAGTCATGTCGGCCTACCCATGGTCCATGGACCATGGGATTGTATAAATAGAGCGAGGCTCTAAGTTGTAAAGATAGCATAGGAATAATAAAGAAGAATGTGAATTGTTCAAGCTTAGAGTAGGATTCTAAGTCTATTGGGTCGTAGTAGTAGGAAGAGTCTCTACAACTAAGTGCGCAGAGGCCTAGTAGAGTCCACAGCTGAGTGCGCAGACCCCTGCAACTAAGTGCACAGGGCAGTGTTGAATCTGTAATCGGGATTGAAGATTAATAAAGAGAAGTTGATTCTCATCTCTGTGTATTTGTTGTACCTTGCCTTATTTACATTTATATTGGTTTATTTGTCATGTACATTGATATGATTGATGAATATGATGTAATAATCATTAGTCTTACATGAACAAGTTAAGTAATAAGACAATCACAGATTAAATAGTAAGGAACTTGGGTATTATACAGGTTGCGCCCTGACTAGGGTTGCGCAGAAGCAGCATCGCAGGTTGCGAAGGGATCGCAAGTGCGCATAGGGATGGGTCAGACCGCGGACCTCCAGAAGCCCATCATACATCCCAAGGGTGCGGAAACCTGGTTCTAGCACCCTCCCATACTACTTCAGGTGAGATATCAGTTCGCACTCCACGAACTATTGCCGATAGGGCTAGTAGTACCGAGATTTTGTTAGCTAAATCACCTCTGAACCTCGGTCAAGCCCATACAAGCAAACAAATGGTTCCATTTCCAGGACTAGGATCTGCATAAAGGATGTTTGATGTCATGCCACTGGAATCCAACAAAGAAAGAAATTGAACAGTGGTTGGACAAGAATATTCACAAGCTCGTAGTGTAGGAGAACAGAAATCCATGAGTATCTAAGGACCAGTGGTTGGAGCGCTACTTGTATATGGAAATCCATGAAATTTTCTTTGCATCCTTTCCTTCTGAGCTATATGAGTGGATCCCGAAGGTAACAGACAGCCAGGGAAGGTGTAGGCTTGACAAACCAATAGTGTGGACTCCAGAATTAGTGCACAGACTCGAAGCATCAGAAGGTAAGATCACACGAGCTGTGGACCATTGGCTTGACTGAATAATAGAACGATTTATCACTGAATTCACGGTAGACACGACTGTCAGCTATAGTGAGGTGGAGCGACGTTTTCTCAAGGGACTGCGAGGTAAGTATATTAAATATTTTAACACTTGGATTAAGATGCTATTGTGTGAAAAACATGTTCTTCGAATAAATTAACATTTGGGACTATGCAAAGTGGGAAGATCTATAGAAGCGGAAGTAGCGAAGAGCTAGAAACCAATCCCTTAATTGCACCCCAACAGGAGAGTAAGGAAGAGCTTGCAAAGGTTTCTCCAAGAGGCACGATTAGTTTGATAAGACAACAAATTCTGCATTTACCACCTCCACCCACACCACCACCCATTTCACCCTCCTCACCTCCATCTCCATCCACCCCACCTCCTCCACCACCATAGTTTAGTATGGTGAGTGTGATCAAACTACCGGTGCTCATGGGAGTAGGGAACGAAGATCCGGACCAATTCTGGTTCGTGGTAAGAGCAGTATGGGAAGCACAAGGCGTTGTGGATGATAATATTAAAAAGGCTACATTGGTGAGAATGTTGTAGGATTGTGCATTAACATGGTATATCAAGCATTCTAATGACCACCCGAACACAGGAATTGTAGAGATCCAGGCCGTGTTGAACAGGGAATTTAGCAGGCCAAAATTAGAAACGCAATCAATCATCGGGTTTAAGGAGATCACAATGCTCCTGGGCGAGACCCCATGGGATCTAGACCAAAGGTTGAAGAGTACGATTCGTGAATCCAATATGATGTTAACAGATGCATAGCATCGTGCATGGTTTGTGGCCTCACTTAACCCACGCTTAAGGATGACGTTGTCACAGCAAAAACTTTCCACTCAGGCTGAAGCATTGGAAATGGCAATGAGATTGCATGAGACCCCTATACAAGACCTTGGGTTGGAAATCCAAAAAATGCATGCACAACTATAGAATCTATGTCTGGAAATGAAAAGTTTGAAATAGGATAGCACACCTCGGTCGGAGGTGCGCGAGGAAGTTTGGTGTATAAAATGCAAAGGCCAAGCGCATGACAAGGAACACTGCCTAGTGTTCACAAACTACTTGGCAGGAGGAGGGCCAATGCCGTTAAGACTAGAGGCACATGCAGGGCTAAGCGTGACGTTTGCATTATAGTGCATGATCTGCCAGATAGGAGGAAAACACACCATGGATAATTGTCATCTGTTGCAAAAGTATACGCAGATGTCCCAACAATTGTTTTGTAATTTCTACAGGTCGGTAGGCCATGACGAACACACCTTCCAAGGCTATGAACTAATGATGGATCAAACTCCTGCCTACAGGGTGTAAACCAAAACTCGAGCCCTCGACCCAAATGCAAGGATGGCATGAGCTAGGTTTTCGAGCATAGTGGGGGTTGAGGCAACATGGGACGAGGGAGGGGTAGTGGACAAATAATTTGTTACAATTGCGGAGGGCCAGGGCATTATGCTCGCAATTATACAAACCTGACAAGAGCATCATGTTGGTACTGTACTCAGTTTGGTCATGAGGCAGAAGACTACCCTTTGCTGATATCGAGGATGCACGAAAAGGGGGTACTCCAGCCCCCTCCAACTCAGAATTTACAAATGATGAGGTCTGAATCACGCGAAGAAGACCCAAATGCAAACATGATGCTCAGGAGCGGTATGACCAAGGGAGATGATAAAGGAAATAAGCTAGAAGAAAGCGTTGGGTTCACAAAGCTCCTACAAAGGAACCTGAGTTTGATTTAGAACACGTGAAGGAGACATTCATGGAAGCTAAGAAAAGCTTCACAGAGGCCTCCACTTCAGGTAGTAAGGATCCACTAGAACTAGGGATGGATCCTTCAATGCTCACTACCTTTTTGGAGACATGCATGAAACTGCTACGCAACTGCAAGGTAGTAAAAGGACTACAAGAACTTATCACTAGGTGCGCAGGGTCAGGAGAACCACACATGGTTTGGAAACTTGGGAAGCAATCATTGCACATAGGGAGGGAAATGAGGTTGATTGCGCAAATAGGTGAGTACAAAATGGATAAGATAATCCTGGATCTAGGATGAGACGTGAATTTGCTACCAAAGCAAACATGGGAATGCATGGGTAGACCCACACTGCAATGGTCCCCTATTTAGTTACAAATGGCGAACCAATAGAAGATTCTGTCTATGGGAAGATTGCAAGGGGTAACAGTCGACATTGAAGGTGAGAGTGCGCAGGTGGATTTTGAAGTGATAGAGATTGTCAATGATAGTAATCCCTATCCCATGCTACTAAGAATAGACTGGGCCACCGATATGGACGGAGTCATAAATCTGAAGAAGTGCAAAATGATCTTTGAGAAAAAGTCACTACGCGTGGTAGTACCTCTAGATCCAGCTGAAGGAACGTGATATAATGAACCGATGTGCAATGATGATAATGATGACGATATCAACTATATTTACAAGATAACTACATAAGGAGAGGATTGGGTGAATCCAACTGCATATGGAAGGATTTCATGGGAGTGCGAAAGCTATTTCACTTCGGATTGAGACAAAGAGATAGAGCAATGGCAAAATCGGCTGCATGAAGTAACAATGCTGAATGGAAACATGATGGTTCGATCACTGTGTTGCATGACAACAAAGGCAAGGGAGCTCCTGACATATGATGGATTGTCAGTGGTGGATTAATTTCTGAGCAAATTTGAAAGTGCAGTACAAGAACAACAATGGTTTGATGTGCTGAAGTGGGCACTGCATGCAACACTTGCACAATGGTGGGATACGCATCAAGGAAATTTTGAGGATTGGTGCAGATGCAGAAGGATGATGTGCCTATGTTTTGGAAAACCCCAACTTCGAATGCAAGTAAGTCAACAGGGGCAGAACAACTTGCGTGCCCATATTTCTCAATGGGTAGAAACATATGTTGTAAAGTCTGCACATGCACACACCAGCCCTAGGATAGAGATCGGAACAAATCGTAGCAGCAGGGAAGGTGACAAGCGCTACCAAGTATCCATGTTTAAGCATTTGATAGGGTGTGTAGAGTACTAAACAAGGTTGACCAGGTGAAATGGTTTGATTGGGTCCTGCACGTGCTAGTGGTTCGATGGGCCTACCGGGCAATGTGCAAAACCATGAATGCGAAGATGCTTCCAAAGGTGCAGAACAAAATGGAGACCATAATTACTAAAGAAAATACAAAAAGGAATCCACACGTACTAGACCCTGTAGTGGTGGCAGTGTGTGATGGCAAGGAGGAAGAAATCACACATCTATGCGAGGACAAACATATAAGGATTCAAGAAGCCATCTGGTGAGGGAACCTTAAACTTCACGAACTCAAAAAGGACTGGGTATGATTGAGGAAGAAAATCCTTTTGATGAATGCTGAGATTAAGAGGCTGGAAAACGAGATCACGCAGGCATGTCTCAAACCAAGGATGACAAGGCAAGAGACAGATAATCGTATGACCACATTACAAGAGTGTTGCCAAGAATTCATGACTCTACTGCCATGGCTACGACCGCGCCTCAAAAAAAATAGTAACCAGGGGAGCGAACTACATACAGCGGAACACGCGACACTAACAGTCGCACGGGCAATTGATGAGTTTCCACGGACAATGCTAGCAAGCAAGTTGAAGTCTCACATAGGTGGTGCGACCACCTGCCTAGCCGTAGGGAGCACAGTCTCAGTGCTCCAGATAATTGAAAGAGTGTGTGGGACTCTAAAATAATCTGTTTGGGGGCTGTGCGATGAGGGATGTGCATGCAGAATCAGCAGGACACAAGGTTCGCCCCCGCGCACAGGGGGCTGCACTACCACGCGGGTAGGCTGGGAAGTAACCATTAGTGTCACTGTTCATGACGAGATTTCCAATTTAAGGCAAAATGGAGTGGGTGGTGGGCATTTAAGATATGAATTTAGAGCTAGATTTAGGGCAATCTGCCGCTGAGAAAGCATTGATGGCTCAGAATTGGGGCGAACGGTTGGATTTGAATTCAAAAGGTTCTATAAAACTCTAAGGGTCAACCACAAGACAAAACTTATTCATTTGAGATTTGAGCAATTACGTAGAGCACAGAGTGTTAAGCACCAAGTGATATTTGAGCCCTGAAGTTCGCGAATGACCACAGATAGCTCAAACAGGATGATAGCTACTAGGAGAGGTTTAGGCTATGTAGAAGAAACCACTGATAAGGTCGCATAAAACCCCATGGTGCATGACATTCCCGAAGACACTAGGGTCGCACCAGAAATCCCAAAATCACCTCGGAAACTGAGGCCCAAGAAAGATAAGCAAGCCACTAGACCAGTCCGCATGTCCCCACGAAATCCACGGTTTGATAAACTGTCCATGTAAGAAAAGGGCAAGGCTTGTCACCATTGAGATAGATGATGAGGAGGACTTGCAGGCTCTCGTAGATGAGATAGAAGCATCAGAAGACATGGAAGAGGACATCTAGCCAGTGCGCACTACACCGAAACTACCTGAGTATGTTCCTCCGCTGAAAGGGAAAGCTAATATACCCAAGGATTTGGATGCCGCTAAGAGCGCACTCCAAACCCTTCTCCTCCCCAATGGAATTGTCTTTAAGGGCTTGGCCCTGGGCCACATGCCCATAATGAAGTTTGAATATTGGGATGTCGTGGACAGTGAGAAGTTCAAACATTTAGAGAATGAGAACCTCATGAAATAGAGCACAGAGGGGTCAGTTACGACACTAGAGTTAGAGAAATGGCTGCGTGGTGTGGAGAAGGTCAGACTACTTCAGCTACTATGGATTCCACACTTTCACCACGCGACTATCACAATTTTCATCATCAAGTAGCTACTATTCCTGGTGCATGATGGGTACTTATGGCTGGAGGAGCCTATTCCCATCATGAGGGATCTTATGCACAGGATTTCTGGGCTCCCCTATAAAGGAAATGACCCCGCGGAGATAGCTAGAAAAAGTGGAGATTTGGCGCTCGCAGAGGCCATGAAGAAGAAATACAAACTGGAAAAGAAGAAGAGGGGTTATGCAATCAGCAACATTAAATATAAAGGGGTGCACATAGCCACCCAACTCCTAGCTGGGAAGGTAATGTGAAAATGTCGCGGAGATGAGGTACCAGTGCTGGTAGTTGCGCTGGCAGAACAATGCACGAAGGGGGTTCAATTCAACTGGGCCAAGTTCCTCTGCGAGGAGTTCTTAACTAACTGCAAAGAAGCCCAGGAGTAGGGCAAGACCTTCCACTACGTGTGGTTGCTCTTATCGATTTTGCTGGTAACAGGGGAACTGCCTGAGGAAAATCAGTTCCCTAATATTGAACAAGACTTACCAGAGGCCATAAAATACACATCGTTCTAGGCTACGAAGGACACCACGTGGATCCGTGAAATAAAGATCTTCTGGGTGCTCATGGAGACGAGTGTTTGGATGTGGATCAAGAGGAGTCCGCACCTGTCCCCCACAGTGTACAATAGTCTGCGAAGCTTTGTAGACTTTAAGGTGGATATGCATAATGTGTATATCAAGGTGCGTAAAGATCTAGTGCAGAACTGGACCAAGCTCCCCTTCATCTCCATTGATGATGCGATCTTCTCCATGCTGGAATCATGGCCTCTCGAGTGGTGCACCTCGGATCTGGCGAAGAAGGATAGAACAATAACACAAAAGAAGAAGGCTGCAACCAAGTTGCATATCACCCATTTGGTCCAGCAAAAGCGCAATGAAAAAGTGGCCGCGGAGGTAAGGGCTGCCCACGAGGCAGTAAAGGCAGCCATAGAATAGGCAAAGGGTACTGAAAAAGAAGCAGCAACATAGGCAATAGGGGCCACCACGACATAGGAGGAAGGGGGCCAGAACGTGTCTACAGGACAAGGACCAGATACAGTAGAAGGCGCGGACCCGAGCACAACGTCCACCTAGCTGAAACAGCTGTGCATCACAGAGAGATCAAGTCCACGAATAAAGGTCAAGGTATCCAAACTGGACATCGAACCGATTACACTGATAGAAGGCAACCTCTATGACATCGATGACACGGTTTGTGAGGTCACTAGGGAAGCACTCCAGGAAGCCATGATGGAGCAATAGATTGTGTTGAGGGCCCTAACGGTGCAATTGCAGGAACTTTAGGTGCGGCCCCCACAAGAAGGAGCAGCAGCTGCCTACGGTGCCGCAAGTACGTCAGCAACGGAGCAACGGCTACGCGCAAAGTTTGCCAACACCATAGTGCTACTAGAAGGAGCGCTAACAATGGAGAACAAGGATGATAGAGCTGCGGTGGGCAGGATCAAGGGACTTGGCCTAAATTTGGCTGCCCTTCCATGGGACACATTGTACCAGTTACAGGACGCATAATAGCAGACGTACATGCCTTAGAAGGCCACGCGATCTAGGTATTGAGTGAGTAGAAGATCAACATTGAACAGCTCAACTTGCAGCATGACGAGCCAGTGTCACAGAATCGATAGATCGCACAAACAATAGATGAAGTGTGCCGGCGTGTTCCATAATTATCCATCATTGTAGACCTACCAACATAAATATGGATCCAATTTCTAGCAAGTGGAGTCTGAAGCACGCATGAGGAAGCAACATGAGTGCAGCTAGAGTTGAACCTTCAGATTGTTGAGCTACGGATGAAGGTGCAACCTTTCACTCCTCTAGAAGTTAGAGAGTAGTGCATTAGTGCGATTCAAACAGGATTGGAAGGAATCAGACGGCCAGTACAGTACTATACCAGTATGTTGGATCAATATTTTGACGTCCTTACATCCTTTTAGGAGGACCCCAACATACAGCACCTGGAAACAAAGGTGCGCAAACTGCAGGAGCAGTATGACAGTGTAAGGGGAACTGCGCAGACAGTCATCCTCAACCAACGACTGGCAAAGATGTAGCAAGAAAGGGCACTGAAGAAACAGGTGGATGCTATAAGATAGAAAGAGGCACTTCTCAAAGCATGCGTCCAACCTTGGAGTAATGAGGCCTTCACCATTACGGCTGAGCTTGACGAAAACCTCACACAAATGCAGTAGATATATGTGCTAAGGTAGATAGTGGATCCTCACAAAGAAGCATCATAGGAACACATGTAGCAGGTCCAACAAACCATAGAATAGTGTGTTGCAGACCTTCGGGCAGTACGGAAGAGTTGGAGGGGCTCCGTGCCAAGATCGCCGCACCAGTAGAGTGACTCGGGATAAGTCACGATGATTTTTTTCGGGGCCTGTTAGGCATGGAATCCCCCCCACAACATGTTTTGGGGCTCAAAGCCGAATTTTTGGTCAAAGGTTTTGTAAGACTATGCGAATTGCGGGCGCGGAGCATGAAGTAGAGGTCAAGTCATAGGGTTGTCTGCCCTAAAGTAATGTAATGTAATATAAAGTCATGTCAGCCTACCCATGGTCCACGGACCATGGGATTGTATAAATAGAGTGAGGCTCTAAGTTGTAAAGATAGCATACGAATAAGAAAGAAGAATGTGAATGGTTTGAGCTTAGAGTAGGATTCTAAGTGTATCGGGTCATAGTAGTAGGAGGAGGCTCTGCAGTTGAGTGCGCAGAGGCCTAGTAAGTCCACAGCTGAGTGCCCAAACCCTTGCAGTTGAGTGCACAAGGCAGTGTCGTGTTTGTAATTGGGATTGAAAATTAATAAAGAGAAGTTGATTCTTATTTTTTTGTATTTGTTGTACCTTGCCTTCTTACATTTATATTGGTTTATTTGTTGCATGCACTAATATGATTGATGAATATGTTGTAATAATCATTAGTCTTACATGAACAAGTTAAGTAATTAGATAATCATAGATTAAATAGCAAGGAACTTGGGTATTATACGGGTTGTGCCTCGACTAGGGTTGTGCAGAAGCAACGCCACAGGCTGCAAAGGGATCACAAGTGTGCATAGTGAGGGTTAGACCGCGGACCTCTAGAAGCCCATTAGACATCCCAAAGGTGTGAAACCTGGTTCTAGCACTGTCCCATACTACTTTGGGTGAGACATCAGTCTGTGCTCCACGTACTGTTGCCAAAAGGGCCAGTAGTACCGGGATTTTCTTAGCTAAATCACCTTTGAACTTGGGTTAGGCCCATACAAGCCAACTATATTCACTCCCTATGCCATTGAAAATTGGAAACTTCATTGTGATCGCTATGTTGAATGGTGGTGGTGGAGGTGGAGGTGTGGGCAAAGGTGTATGCGGTGGAGATGGAGGTGGAGGTGGAGTGGATGGAGGATGTGTTTGTGGAAAACCCTGTGTTATTAGCTGGACATCACTTCGTGGTGAAGCATGCACCCCTCCTTCTTTGTCACTTGAAGGAGGTCTAATTAACAGACTATATTCTGGACCTGATATTTCTTGATCTCTAAAGAGTCTTCTGCTTCACGTAGCTCCGAATATCAAGGTAATGGCATCACTCATTTTTCACACAACAACATTTTAATCCATGTATTCAATGATCTTAAAATAGATACCTCACGGTCCTTTGGAAAAACGCTACTCTGCTTCTCTATAGCTAGTCGAGGTATCAACTGCAATTCTATAATAGATCCTCCTAGAATATCATTGAGCCAATGACCAACAACCCGTGCGATCTTGTTTTTAGAAGCTTCTAGTCGTTGCACTAATTCTGGAGTCTACACTATAGGACTATCAATCTTCCACCTTCCTTGGCTATATGTCCATTTAGCCAACCATTCATACAAGTCAATGGGGAAGGTGCAGAAGAAGATCTCATGTATCGCTATATATAAATACCTGTTCAACCACTCTTCTTTTGACAGGCGCGGATTCTTGTTTTCTTACACTGCGAACTCATAAATATTCTGATCCAACCACTTTTCAATTTCTTTCTTGGTCGGATTCAAATGATGCAACATCACACATCTCTTTCAAGAAGATCTTGGTCCCGACAACATAACCATTTGCTGGCTTAGGGGGTCCTAACCTAGGTTTAGAGCTAGTTGTACCATCCAACCAATCCCTACACTAATGGTCCTTCTGGCAATAACCCGTGTAGTGCAGGCTACAGTCTCACCCGAAGCAGTATGGGGGGATGCAAGAACCAAGTTTCTGCATCTAGAGACTAGTGTGATGTATTTTAGTGCCTTAGATTTACCTTTGAGCAGATCGATACACTCCTAGGGAACATTATGGAGACTCTATCAAAATGGTCTTTAAATCTTCGAAGGTCTACGATCAGTCTTTGTGGACCCTTAGCAGCCAATTTATCTACTTACATGCATCGGAGAGTAGTCCTAAATTAGGGTTCGCACAAATTTACTTAAGTTATTAATAAACATCAGAGAATTTGTGAAGGTCTTCGTGAAAATAGTTAAACATGCATTGCGTACATTATTAACACTTATTCAAGAGATTCGCATAACATTTCATCAATATTTCATTAAAAAACATCATTCATTGGCAACATATACCATAAATAGAAGTAAACAAGAATATGCAAGAATTCTTCGGAAACTGTCTTTATTGATCTTCAATTCAGGATTACATACTCAAAACTACCCTACGCACATAGCTGCAGGGGTCCGCGCACTCAGCTGCAGAGCCTTTCTTCAATTTTCTCCTCTTCTCTCCACTATTACTTCTCTTCTATCTACCCATTAATTATCAATTATGCCTTAGACTCTCTAAGACACACCTATTTATACCACTTTTCATACAATGCCACCGTCTGCAGACCATGGGTGGATCTCAAAACTGACTCAAACTTTACATAAAACAAGGGGCTAAACCCTTTTGATTCATATTCATCTACACGCTCTGCATCCACAAATCACATAGACTTTACATTTTTTTCAAAATTGATCAAAAATTGGGTTATCTTAACCCCAAAACTGACCTGGGAGACCCCATCCCAACAATGTATCCCTCTTGTAGACAATAGTGATCTCCCTAAACTCCATATAAATCTAGTAAAAAATAACGAGGAACTGCTACCTTTCCCTAGACTATTATTAATGGAAACAAATACTATGATAGAGGCCACTTACCATTTAATAAAAATGATTAATGAAGTCCCCTTCAGATCTTTTGATCATCCACTCTCCTTCATGCTTTAGAGATTTTCCAATCGCTTCCGACAACTTCTCTGTGTTGTCTTAACAAAGATCCGCATAGACAGAAACATACACAAGCTCAAAGCATGCAGTATCTAGCATAAGAGGTAAATGAACTAATTAATCCAATCATGTCTCATAAACTAATCAATACGTAATCACAATTTATGTAGGTGATCAAGGAATCCTACAAATTGTATCAACAAATATGTAATTGAGAAAGAAAAATTGGATTTATATTAATAAAATGGAGAATAATCTTACAACCATGAAGCCTTGATGTTGCAAGTCCCTTCCCACAATCTCCAACCCTCTCCTTGAATGAGTATCCTTCTAACCTTATTCCTATAGCATATGCACACTTCCAACAATCCTTAGTTTTGGGTTAGCTTATAGGCTAAGAGTGGGAAGTTTGGGATCCATTTTCCAAGGGATGAGATCCACTAATGGTGGGATAGGGGTTCCACAAAGAGAGGGAGTAGCTCCATGATGGGAGGGATCAGTGTTGAATAGGCAACCATTTGAAGCTTGTTAGTAGGAATAGACATGACTAACAATTCTTCTAGACTTTACTTTTTATTTTTACATGTGTTAAAGTCATGTTCGCAGGTCACAATGTAAGACAGTGCATACATATGCGTAGTTCCTAATGGACTCTTCTGTGTATAAGTAGATATTGACTAGGGAACTACACATGAAGCCAAAAATAGGGTTTTGAACCATGGGATCTAGGAATTACACTAACTTTGCGATAATTTGGATTTTAGCTTTGTAGGGGAATTATTTGGGACACATTTGTGGAAAGCAAAAGATCCAAACCGTTGGTCTTTTGCCTAATGCGAAAAAATTATCTGTAACACTCATTCCCTCTTGAACTTCTTGATCATGAAGCCCTAGCTTCCAAAGGCATAGAGCCCTAGCCTTCAACTTTCAAGAGTTCTCCCTATGCCCTTCCTGAGGCCTCTTGAGTGCATGAGTGCACCATGAAGGCATGAAGCCTCAACGTTCAACCTTCGAGAGTACACCCCATGCTCTTCCTCTCTCCCTTGAGCGCACTATGCACTTGGGAAGCCCGAAGCCTTCCCTTTCATCCTTTGGACTTGTGACATCCACCCTACCTTGATTTACTTCCTCCTTTGAGCACATGAGCACATACCAAAGCATAAAAGCTCCTTCTTCTCATCCCTTCAGCCTTTCAAAGTGTTCCCATGAGCCTTGCAACATCCTTAACCCTTTTGTGCACACTGAAAAGATACGAACAAGAAAATATATAGAAAACATGGTAGAATAGGATATTTTCAAGCTCATGGTTACTCATCATGAGTGATTCCAGAAAGAGGTATTCCAGGGACCTCATGGTAAGAAGGCATGAGGAATAATGGGCAAAGACGATAAACAAAGGAAGCATAAATGGAACCAAGAATACACCTGAAACTTGGTGATCAAAGTGCCCAAAGACTCTAATATTAAAGACCCTTTGGAGGGTAAAAGAACCTGGATCAGAAGATGAGTGATGATAAAATACAGTGGCAGTCATGTCACCACTAGATAAGCTCCATGTCATGATACACTAATGGTCCCAATCATCTAGGATAGTGACATGTCAAGTCTTATCATATGATGATGTGGAAGTCATGATGTAATGTTTTGATCATTGGAAAATAAAAATAAGTGGAAGTCCAAGGGTCATGTACTAATGATTCATGGAAGTCCAAAAGACATGTAATATCAAAAGTCATATGTAATTCCAAAAGTAATTTGGAATTACAAAGGTTGTAGAAGTCCAATGTTCATTGAAGTTAGAAAGTCAAGAGTCATGAGGATGTGAAAGTTCATTCCTTAATCTATAAAGAGATCCTAATTTCTCATGTAAAGGATTTTTAACCTTGGATTCTCCCATAAGGCATTAGAGAGACAAATTTGGTACTTTTGGGGAGAAAGTAGTGGCTTTTACGCTCCACTATTGGAGCTAGTGGTGTTTATTGCATTTATGTATTGTGGGACTTTTGTTTAATATTGAAGCATTTTTAGGCATGCACATTTTCATGCATGGATTATGAATGTTTCTAAGACTATTATTGGAATGTTTATGTTTCATGTTTTCTTTCATTAAGTATTGAATTAGTTGAACTGTTTCGGTTATTTCAGTACTCCTTGCTGGAAATGTGTTGTTATGATTATAATGATCATCACATCCTTTAGAACTATTTTGCTTGATGTTAGACGAAAATTTCTCTCTCATGCGTCTCTCCTTTAGGGTATTACTATCACTTATCTCTTGAGAGGCTCACTTCATTCCCCCCCCACAGTAGACGAACCTCGATACATTGGCAATCAAACATATATAAGGCATATTAGCTTGCTCATTTGAAAGGATAATTTCACTTCTCTCTCGTGCCAACAACTAAAGTCAAGGAATATCTTTAAGTAAAATACATTCAAGCCATATTCCAAATGGGAATCCTAGAGCAAATGGTGTGAGGTCTAGTTGGGACATTATACTGTGGAGACCCCCTTGGTTGAAATATTTCCAGCGATGTCGATAGTTGGCACTAGGAGGAGATCCAACCGATAAGTTTTTCCCATTGATTCTATTTGAATCTCTTATCTTAAATGAATCTTCCCCAAATAATCCTGAAGTGTTTTTCTAACCTACTTCCTAGTAAACTTTCAATATCCATAAAGCTTATTCATTCCTTGTCTCAATTTAAGTTTGATATTGAGGGTTGTACATTTCTATCCAAGCACATAAATTATTTTCTTGGGTTTTGTAAATCGCTTGAAGTTGATGATGAAGATGTTAAGTTTATTTTATTCACCCTCACTCTTTGAGGTTTGTGTTAATCAATGGTGTCATACCTTACCAACTAATTTCATTCATTCTTCTTGTCAATTTCTTAAGGAGCTTCATCAAGCATTTGATTTGTATGATTATCAAGATGTTTATAAAAGAATCAATCAACTTAGAATGGATCCCAATGAATCAATTTATGATTTCGATAACATATTCTTTCACCTATGTTATGAGTTTCTTGAATAACATATGGATTGGAATTTCTTTAAGTAAAAGTTTGAACATTTGGTTTAGACTTCTTTGAATCAATGTGAGTATAAACCTCTAGATTTTCTTGTTGTCCCAAATTTTGGAAATTGTGAGACACCCCCAATCTCAGAGGAGGAGCCTACTACTCGTTTTGTTCCTTATTCGCCTACTTTTCTAGTACCAATTTGGGTTCCCCCTTGTGATAATGTTGAAGATGGGAAATCTGAAAATCAAATTTGTAATCCATCTTCTCATCCATCATCCATTTCCCATGATATTGATCTGACTAAGGATAATTTGGAGTGGTTCATGAAGCCCATGGTGAAGAATAATCGATGCATTCCACTAGATGGTATTAACACTCATAACTCTAGTCTTGAATCTAATTTTGATGCTTGCCATCCTCTATCACCTCTTTCTTATGATCCCTTGCCCTTTGATCTTCTTGATCAATCTCTTCCAAATCTAATCAATGATCAGCTGCAAGGTAGTCATTCTTCATAGTCAGAGGAATGGGAAGGTGAGGATTCTCTTGACATTTTTCTTTATTTTCAAAATCTTCCATGTCAAGATAATGTTTTTCCATCCTTGATTGATTTTGAATCTCAGTGATGGATTAAATAAATTAACTTGATTAATCAGTATGAAGTCTTAGACAAGCTTCATTATATTGATTTTGACTCTATTATTGTATGTAATGATGATTGCCAAAGTGCACCTACTAATATTTCATTTTATCAAGAAAAAATTGTTTCGAAATATTTATATCTTGAATCTAATTCGGTTAATGAATGTTTTTTTTATTGAAATTGCATATTCACCTCACTATCCCTTGTGTTCCACCTTTTTTAAGGCATTAACTTGTGATGGGGATAATTCATCTAGTGAGCTTGATTTTGAATAGACACGTTGTGGTGAGATAATTCATGATGAAGAGGAAAGTACTGAAATCATAAAGTATTCATTCCATTCCTTATCATTTCTAGTATTGCATGAGGATAATTCCTTAGTACAAGTTACTCATGAAATTCATTCAAAATATTCATCTTCATAGGTGCAACTAGAATGAGTTTATAACTTGGGTAATTTGTTTGTTAAGATGTAAATTCTGATGAAATAAAAAATGTAGATTGCTTCTAACTTGATATTAGTGACATTGTTTCAATAATTGATGGTATTTTCTGACATACCATGCATGATCTGACTCAATCTTCAAAACCTAATTCTATAATTCTTTAAAGTTCTAGGATTCATTAGGAATTTGAGTCACTTCAACTTTAGGTGATGGTTATGTCAAGTTCTCATGACTTTGGTAAGGCCCCAGAACTAAAACAAATTTGTATATCCTCACAAAATTACTTCCTTTGCATGGTTCTAATTGGAAATTTATCTTTACAAAATTTTCAGGGTTTTCAAGAGGATTGTTTTCAATTTTATGATCTGATTTATCATTGGTTGGAGGGATGTTACTTAGCAAGTCCCTTTTCTAATAACACGATTTAGTTTTTCTCATACTTTCTAAAAATGACAACACAAATGAAGATACATCCACAAGAAGTCTTCAAGCTCGTTTTGATTATTATTTCTATCGAAAAGGTAAGGTGGCATTTTGGTTAAGGTTGGTTGTCATGACACATCTCTCTACATCTAGAAAATACCTTTTAACTTTTTTGCAAGATATTAAAGTTCTTATCCTTTATATTCCAAATCACATTACACCATTTTCCATTACTCGTATATGTTTTATTGTAGGTTGAGAGAAATTATGTTGGCTTGACTAGAAATATCATTACACTTATCCCTGGGCTTTTAGCTAGTTAGGGTAGGAGTAGACTTAGTTGTACTTAGTTCCTCTTGCACTGCATCCACCTTCTTTACTGGTTATCTATTTACTTTGTATCTTATTTTTAGTTTTGGTTTTGTCCATATTTTATTTCATGTTTTCTTAATAATACCATGTCTAAAAAAGTGCATTGCTCAAAAGGGACTTTGTACTACAATAAAAGAGAAGTGTGACAACCACAACACTTGGATTCTTGTTGTTCTCCTTCTTTGTTTGGGAAATTCCAAGGGTTAAGCTAATTCCATATGGAAAATATGATTCTTCCAATAGGATAATCTTGAGGAAACCTATTAGATCCATGTCTATACTAGTATCTGAACTACTCCACTTGGTATAAGTCTTATTGTGTGTTAATGCTTGTCCAATATAGTAGAGAAGGGATAAGGGGAAAATATAATGTGAGCAAATAAAAATAAGAGGTCTAAATATACTTCTCTAAATGGGAAACCTATTGTGATCTTAATAAGTTAGTATCCCTCTTCATCCCATTGAAAATAATAAGTGTTGATTGTTACGCCCCAATACTACTAGTGTAACCCCTTATGTTATTAGTATAACCCACTTATTATATTGTTGTACCCATGTAGTGCACATATTGTTACTATTGTGCCCCATAGAAGCCCACTATTGTTATTATTGTGCCCTTACATTATTATTGTTATGTCAGCTCTGATTATGTTATGACCCCTTAGACTCCTATATATAGAAAGGAGGTCTTTTCATTTGTATCATCCAAGAATTGTTCATTTATGTAATGTAAAGGAGGTTGCCTCCTCGAAGAGGCTGAATTCTAAGGCGTTGATCTATCTTTTCTATCTTTTCTTGAGCTGGTTTCATAACATTTGGTATCAGAGCTTTGGATTCTAGGGTTTCACTGCTCCAAACAGGTCATCGTGGTATTTTCGCTATAACGTTTCTTCCGTGATGTTTCAGAAGTCGAAAAAAAAACCCATTTGAGAAGAAATCGTGCTGAACCTTGGGTCCAAATTTTAGAGCTTTTCGCGTGACATTTTCGAAGATATGATCTGAGGAAGTTGGTATTTCTGCAGACTCCTGAATTACATTCAAAACTGGTGACCTGGGGAAAATCATTATAACTTTCTCTCTGGGCATCAGATTGAAATTTCATAAGAAGGTAAAGAAAGAGGATAGACTGTAGTTTTTTCTATATCTTTTTTAGATCCAAAGGTCAAAACAGTGACACGTGGCACTTCATACAAGTTCGCTCTTCTGGAAAGGTCTATAATCAGGTCATATTGGGAGATTGTGCATAACGCTTTCTTAGAGAATCCAATTTGGATCAGACTGGTGGCATTGGAAAGATGACACAGAGGGCTACTACAGATCGCAATTTTAGAACTTAAAGATCTGAAAGTACAGAGTTATAGTCATTTCAAGGTCGAGCTCCTAAAATCAAGAAAAAGCAAGATGAGGAAGTTTGATGGCAAGGATCCGGTAAATTGGACACTTCAGATGGAGCAATATTTTGATCTACATGGTGTAAAATTGTTACAAAAGGTATGTATTGCATCTTCATATTTAGAACCAGATCAATTTTTATGGTACGAAGGGCTTTGTTCTCGTAAAAAACTTGTTACATGGTCAATTTTCATGGAGGAAATGATAGCACATTATGAGGATACAAAGAGCAACACCTTCTTTAGAGAAACACCACAACAATTGGAAAGAGTAAAAGGGCTTTGTGACATAGTGGAAAGAAAAATTATGGAAACCAGGAAGCGTACCCCTCACAACTATAAATATGGAAGTGTTGTTTCTCCCAACCTTCCACAACCTACAAGGGTTACACGACAACAATTGGAAGAAAAAAGAGAAAAAGGGCTTTGTTACAATTGTGATAGCAAATGCACTAAAGGTCATAAGTGTGCTGAGAAGAAATTATTTTACATAGAATATGAAGAGGAGGAAGAAAAGGATCAAGAAACATCAAAAGAAGAAGATATACGCCAGGACCCCACCCCAGAGAAAGAAGAAATGAATCAGACCATATCTTGTAAATCATTGGAAAGAATTACCACTCCTCAAACTCTCAAGATAGAAGGACATATCAAGAAGAAAAATGTGCAAGAAGTGAAAGATCACATCGAGAAAGAAGAAACGAATCTAACCATATCTTGTAATTCATTGTTCGAAATTACCACTCCTCAAACTATCAAGATAGAAGGACATATCAAGAAGAAAAATGTTCAAGAAGTGAAAGATCACATTGAGCATCAAGAAATGAATCCGACCATATCTTGTAAGGGATTGGAAGAAATTACCACTCCTCAAACTCTAGAGATAGAAGGACATATCAAGAAGAAAAAGGTTCAAGCAGTGAAAGATCACATCGAGCATCAACAACAAGTTCTCCAACTTTTAAAGGATAACGCCACTTCGGTGCAAAATCAAATGAAACAACAGGTAGATAAACATTGTAGTGAAAAATGTTTTGATGTAGGTGTTTGGATATTTTTACTGCTACATCTCAAGCAAGCTATTTATGAGAAGGAAATGTTGGCAATACTACATGCACTTAAAAAATGGCGACCTTGCCGAATGGGAAGACTCTTCAAGTATGAGGATGTGGAAGCATTGTTTTGTGTTATTTATATTATCCAACCAGATTGGATAAATGAAGCAAGGGATGAATGGAAGAAGGACGAAGAAGTATGGCCACTTATTCAAAAGTTGCAAAAGATCCCAATTCAAACAATATTGCCAGAAATTGAAGAGGAAGGAAAAATCATATTGGAACCTGGAGCAATCACAGAAACAAGAACCCGACAGCTATGAAATCGATCAATTTCAGAGTATCTCTTCAAGTGGAAGAACTTACACACTGAAGATTCCACATGGGAGGACAAGAATTTTATACAGAAGCATCAAGAACTACTCAAGCATTGAGGACAATGCTTTTTGAAGGAGAGGGGCATGTTAGGCCCCAATACTACTAGTGTAACCCCTTATGTTATTAGTATAACCCACTTATTATATTGTTGTACCCATGTAGTGCCCATATTGTTACTATTGTGCCCCATAGAAGCCCACTATTGTTATTATTGTGCCCTTACATTATTATTTTTATGTCATCTCTGATTATGTTATGACCCCTTAGACTCCTATATATATAAAGGAGGTCTTTTCATTTGTATCATCCAAGAATTGTTCATTTATGTAATGTAAAGGAGGTTGCCCCCTCGAAGAGGCTGAATTCTAAGGCGTTGATCTATCTTTTCTATCTTTTCTTGAGCTGGTTTCATAACATTGATACACAGTTCCATTAAACTAAATAAATAAAGGGTGAAAGAAGAGAAAGGCTTCCTACAGAGGGAGGTGAAACAAGCGACTTCGTAGGGGTACTTTCTAGGCTCACTGGAAGTGAAGTAACTTTTGTGCTCTTAAAGTGACTCTGTAAATTCACTATCTAGGCCTACTGGAAGTGAGACAACACTAGATATTAAAACACATACTCTAAAAATTATAAACACGTTGTGCACATTACCCTCTCTTGTATCGAAACAATTGTTATCTAGTGCATCTTCTGTATGTGTTTTGACTAAGAGAAATGTGAGATGTTATGCATGAAAATGGGTCAAAAAGGGGAACTCAAGGCAATTAATACTTCCTGAAGATATGACTCTTAACCATAAACTTTTCTTAGAGACATAATTTGAGATTCTCATAGTTTGTCACCAAGGGTTATCGCTGCTACAACACCGTCCAGAAATTTCACTACATTCGAATTTTGGAGCCCACCTCATTTTCATGTCAGGTGTCGCCTTGTTCTCAAGTGTTGTCACATGGATTAGAAAATCTCTAGGTTCATTTCATGGTCACAACATATCTGTGTTATCAAACTACACTTTTGTGTTTCAGTCACACACACTCCATTAGTAGTACTTGGGAAATGTGTAGAAAGTGGTGTTTTGATGTATATTCATTGTATTTCAATATTGTCTAAGTTTTCTTGATGTGTTATTGTGTGTTTCACTTGGTTTTACGTCTAAACTCATCATATTGAACTCTTTACTTATGAACCATACTTAGATAAATTTCAGTTGCAAAGTAAGCCTATTAAGGCCAAGAGCACACAAGCATACTCTGAAGCCTTGATGGGAGATTCTTAGTTGTTCGGAAGTATGCCCTACACCCTCCTTGAGAGTTGGGTGCACTCCCAAACTACAAATCTCCATTCCTTTTTCCGAACTGTGCCCTCTGAAATGTCTAAATCCTCCTTGAGCACACTCCTTTGACTCAAATAAGTACGTCATCCTTGAGTGCACTAGCACACCCTAAATACCCAAAGCTCAATCCTTCAACCTCCCCCTATGCATCCTGTGCCCTCCTAAAATTCTTGAGTCCATTGGCACACTCCAAAGTCATGGAGCCCTAACCTTCACCCTTCAAGAGTGCATATTACACCCTTCTTGAGGCCTCTTGAGCACATGAGCTCAACCCAAAGGCATTAAACCTCAATCTTTAGCCTTTGAGAGTGTGCCTTGTATGCTCTCTCTCTACCTTGAGTGCACATGGCACTTGGTAATCCTGAAGCTTTCCCTTTCATCATTTGGACTTACGACATGCACCCTACCTTGATAACCTTTCTCCTTTGAGCACATGAGCACATGTCGAAGCCTCAAAGCTTCTTCTTCTTATCCCTTTAGCCTTTTGAAGTGTACCAATGCGCCATGCAACATCCTTGACCCTTTTGAGTACACTGGAAAGGCATAAACTTGAAAATATAAAAAACATGGTAGAATAGGTGATTTTTAGGCTGATGGTTGCTCGTCATGAGTGATTGCAGAAAAATGTATTCGAGGGACCTCATGGCAAGTAGAAATGAGGAATATCGAGCAAAGAGGATAAACAAAGGAACTATAAATGAGAACAAGAAAACACCTGAATCTTGATGATCAATGCACCCAAAGACTCCAATATTGAAGACCCTTTAGAGGGTAAAAGCATCAAGATCAAAATAAAAATGAAGATAAAATACATGGCAGTCATGTCACCACTAGAGAAGCACTACGTCGTCAACACTATTAGTCCCAATCATCCAAGAGAGTGACATGTCAAGTCTTATCATATGATGATGTGGAAGTCATGATTTAATATTGTGATCATTATAAAAGAAAAATAAGTGGAATCCCAAGGGTCATGTATGAACTAAAATGTCATGGAAATCCAAAATACATGTAATACCAAAAATTATATGTAATTCCAAAAGTCATTTGGAATGCAAAAGTTCGTAGAAGTCCAACGGTCATTAGAAGCTAGACAATCAAGAGTCATGATGATGTGAAAGGTCATTCCTCAAGTTATAAATGTGTCCACATTCCTCATGTAAAGGAATTTTAACCTTAGATTCTCCCATAAGTCATTAGAGAGATAGACTTGATACTTTTCAGGAGAAAGTAGTGGCTCTAACACTCCAATATTGGAGTTAGTGGTGTTCATTGAATTTATGTATCTTGGTACTTTTTCTTAATATTGAAGCATTTTCAAGCTTTCACATTTTCATGCATGGATTATGAATGTTTCTAATGATATTATTTGAATGTTTATGATTCATGTTTTCTTTCATTGAGTATTGGATTAGTTGAACTATTTTAGTTATTTCAGTACTCCTTGTTGGAAATGTGTTGGTATGCTTATAATGATCATCGCATCCTTGTGAAGTATTTCGCTTGATGTTAGATGAAGTTTTCTCCCTCTCTCGTGTCTCCATTAGGGTAGAAATATTACATCTCTATTGAGAGGCTCACTTCATTTTCACCCTATAATAAAATAACCTAGATACATTGACAATCGAATGTTCATAAGGCATACTTTCTTGCTCATTTGAATAGAAAATTCCATTTCTCTCTCTTGCTGACAACTAAAGCCAAGGCATCTCTTTAAGTAAATGGAAACTGGGTCATATTATAGATGGTAATCCTATACCAAATTGTGCGAGGTCTAGTTGGGGCCTTATACTTGGGAGATCCCCTGCATGTTGGAAATATCGAGCACTGTCATCATCTTGTTTCTTACCACTTCACCAAGATCATTCAATTTATTCCTAAATCCCCATTTCATGTCAATAACATTCTTGTTTATTGGTCTAGGAAAAAGCTTCCATGTTTGATTTTTCTCAATTTGAGTAAGATATTCATGCATGGATTTTAACCAATTATCATCTTTGATAGCTTGAGAAAAAGTGGTTGGCTCCATTATAGATAACAAAGATACATGCACTTGAGTAGGGGGATTTAACAATATTCTTCTTGTTTGTACACCTATATTTAAATGACCAATAATTTGGTCAGTCGGGTTGTTTTTCTTTACATAGCTTGAAGGATCCTTGGATTGTGTATTAAGAGATTCTCCATATAAAAAATAACTCATAATCCTTCTCATCATAGTTGACTAGATCATTGGAAGTGATATTCATTTTCTAATTATCTTCAACATCAATATGTTCGTCAACTTTAATATCAATACAATCAACTATCCTCTTTGTATTCTTGTTGTAGCTTCTATATCCCTTGTTATTGAGAGAGTATTCAAGAAAATACTTTCATTAGCTCTTACATCAAACTTACCAAACTTTCCGTCATTTATTTTTATATAGAACTTGCTTTTTAGCAATCTCAAATGCTTGACTGTTGTAGGTTTTCCATGCCAAATCTCATATCAACTTTTATCACTATTTGGTCTGAAGTGTGCTTTGTTTAGAATCATCACTACTGTGTGAAAGGATTCATCCCAAAATATCTGTTGAACATTTATTCCTCCCATCATAGCTCTGACTAACTTCTGAGTTGATCTATTGGCTCTCTCTGCTACACCATTATGCCGTGGAGCTTCTACAATGGTAAATTTCCTTTTGATACCATGTTCCTTGAAAAACTAATCAAATTCTTTTGAAGAAAACTCACCTCCATAATTAAAACTTATGCACTTGATTTTATAGTTAGTCTCATTTTTAGCCATGGATTTAAAGTCTTTAAACTTCTCTAAGGATTCTAATTTTTCTCTAAGGAATGCAACCCACTTCATTCTACTGAAATATTCCATAATAAACATAAAATAAAATTTACCTGTGGGTTTTTGCATTCTTGAGGTTTCACATAAGTCCATATGAACTAATTGTAATGGCTTGTTTGATGATTTCTCCTTGGACTTGAATGGTACTCACACTTGTTTTCCGACCTAACAAGAATTGTAAATAGTATTTTGAGGCTTTGAAAACTTTGGTAGGCCTTTAGGAACATTGTCTTTTCCAATTTGACTACTTGATCAAAGTTTATATGTCCTATGCCACAACTAGCTCTCATCAATATTTGACAAACAACACCTCTCTCCCTTTTTATTAGGACTTAGACATTACTATATGTTTTTACAACTTCAACTACTATTTCTCCAATGTCTGTAGACTTGATTTGACAATTTTTAGCCTTGAAAAGCATACCATAGCATTTCTTGCACATCTGAGACACACTAAGTAAATTATTATTTAGCCCATCAACATACAACACATTCTTGTCTTTACCTCTACCATTTTATAGACTCACAGCTCCTTTACCAAAAATATTACTAGGCACATTATTACCAAAGACCACATTACCTTTTTCAACTAGTTTCCATGATAACAACTTACTTTTGTCTCTTGTCATGTTGTTGGAACAACCTTTGTCAACATATCCATGAATTCCCTAATTCTAAGCATATTGAACAATATTAAATTTCTCTCAAATTTGTTTTCCCTTCTAGACTTTGGGTTCTTGTCTTGTTTGCTTAAATATTGGATCAAAATTTTTATTCTTCAATTTGCAACCAACTTCTCTATGCCCAAAATTCTGACAGACATAACATTGAATCAAATTATTTATAGGAGTAAATGGATTAATGTACCTGGATATGCTCATCCTCTATCTGAATGACTAAATATTTTGTTGGTAATTTTTTCTCTATGGTCTAATATGTTCATAAGATAAACTCACCCTACAATTTGTTGCTTTCTGCCCTTAATTTGTGCATGTAAAACAATATCCTAGAAATATTCCTTCATAAGTGGGAGAGAATCAATTTTTAAATCTTTGTTGGGCTGTCCTCTATGTATTTAAATTTTCTTCTCCAACTTTGTTTGTATTTTTCAAAGTGAAATTTCTCCTTTTATTTTGTTGCTACTGATTTTTATTTGGCGGAATATTGGACTTCCCACTCCCTTTTTCTCCATCAAAAGTAATAGCTTGTGTTTCCAGATTGTTTAAGGCCATGAGAATAAATTACTTTGGACCTTCATCCTCTTTGTTCTCATCTAAATATTAGTTTCTTTCACTTCCATAGGAGCTGGCATATTAGGTGTAGAAGTTCTTCTTCTTAGCCTTCTTTCTTTCTTTTTGAACTTTTCTAAACCTCTCTCTAGGATCATATTCCTTCTTATTCTTTTTCAAGACACTTAGAATTTTAGTGACCAAATTTACCATCATTAAAGAATTTAAAAGGTAGCTTACCATTTTATGAGCCTCTCTTGATCTTCCTCATGTACTTGGCTTCCTCTTCATATGATTCCCAACATGAATCATCATGACCTTCATTGGGCTTATTGTCTACTTTGAAGGTTGACTCCTTTGTTGTAGGATTTCCACTAGAAATTCTCACCTCATAAGCAGTAAGAGTGCCAAGTAGATAGTACAAATTGATAGTCTTCAACTCGATCATCTCCTTAATGGTTAAAACCATGGGATTAAATATCTTAGGGAGAGATCTCAACATTTTTTGAATTACTATAGGTTCTTCTATTTTCTCATCAAGGCCTCCTTTAGTGTTCAAAACTTCATCAACTCTTAGGAAGTACTTTGCAATATCTTCATTATCATGCATCTTTAAAGACTCAAATTGAATTATAAAATCTTGAATATTAGCTTTCTTCACCTTATTTTCACCTTCATAGTAGTTTCTCATCTTTTCTTAGATATATTTTATAGTACTAGAGAAATACATGACCTTGATTAGTTCTGATTTAGGTAGCCGAGGAAGTAGGGAATTAAGGGATTTAGAATTGCATGTAAACACTATATTATGATATCTAGTAATCAAGGTTGGAGGCTTTTAATATTATTCTTCCATTGCATCCCATACATCAACTCCAAGTGATTGAATATAGGTCTTCATCGTTACTTTCCATACCACATAGTTTGTTCCATTGAACATAGGTTCACCATTGGTATATCCTTCTTCCTAGTTTACAATGGTCATTGATCTTTCTTCTAGTTGTTAAATTGATCTGAGGTAACTTGGTTGGATCTAATAGCAATTGTTAGAAACCAGGACAATGCTGAGAGGATGGGGGGTGGGGTTAGTCAATATCGTAGGAATTTTAAAACATTGATTTACTCATGTAGAATACTAGGGCACCAACAAACACTTCAACAATCAATTCATATGAAGAATAAACATAAGTAGCACAAATAGTATGCATAGATTCTTCAAACTATTTCTTCAATTTACTTCAGAAAGGAAAGCTTCTGCCTTTTGTTACAATGTTCTCTCACTACACCTAGAAGGGAGTTACTACTCCCTAATTTATCAATTACAACTACACAGGGGCTTCATTGTGAGAGACATACATTACCATGTTTATTCATATTAGGGGATATATATTGAGGAAAAATGGCATAATATATTGAGCATATAATAGGGGGTAAAGGGTTTTTATATTAGCAAGTATAAAAATGGAGCTCAAAGTTAATGAAAACTTTAAAGGGGTATAAAAATGTTAATGAAAAAATGGATACATACAATATCTAGTGAAAGTAGGGGTTTTTTAAATTGGGAAGGTGTATTGGGTTCGTATCAGGAGTGGGTTAAATAATGTGATTTTTAGAGGTAGTTTCCAATATGTAGTCAAATTAAGGGTATTTTTAGTTTCCCATGAACACACATGATGTGTAATAGGTTCATTGAGTGAAGCCCTCGTGTCCAATTGAAAGGAGCTATAACCCGTAGTTTATCAGTTACCACTGAAAGGAGTTCCAACCCCTAAATATTGACCAACAAGTACTAGAAGGAGCTACCACCCATGATCTGCAAGCTACCACTTACCTAACCTCAATGATTCATCTTTCATACCATTTTCAAACTCAAATCATGAAGGCCACTTCCTTTCACAAACAAATAATATTTGACCTCAACGCTCACCACCAACACCATAAACATCACCTTCAACAATTCCTAATCATTGATCAATTCACCATAACCAATAAACAAAGTAATCAATTCATCATCTCTTTGCAAATTTGTTTATGCTTATATAGATTTGAGCTGAAATTTTAGTTAAGCTCAGCTCAAAATCATAAATAAATTCTTTATTTTATCCTTCGTCTTTCTTCAATCAAGTCTTCAAAATGTTTCCATGTAGTATTCTAAATATTCTTTGTTGTTTTTGCAAGAAAAAATGAAGCTAAACTGCTCAAAACTGTAATTATGGAATTTTTACAGGTTTTAGTGGAGCTTCTAAATCTGGCTTACCACCAAATTCAAAAAAAATTCCAAATTCACCTCCGGATATGCCCATTTTGACATTTTGGGCTACTAACATATCCATGCCTTTTCTTTCCAACTTTAACGCACTACCTTTTTGAAAACTTCACCAATTTTGGCTTAAAAGTTCCAAATTCAACATATTTCATGTCAGATATCATTTTGGGATTCAACTGCGTTAAGTAAGATCATTCATGTATGACCATTTCCATGAGAGGTAGTCATAACTGACTAATTTCTCATGATTTTTGAATAGTTCACTTAGCACTCATTGCATCGGGTGATGCTCACAGGGGTGAAGAAGTGGGATTGAAACTAGTGAAATGTGGAGAACGAATCACATAGCATCAATCATCACTTCCGGGGCTTGCACCCGGTAACCAGGACTTCCCAGGAGGTCACCCATCCCAGAACTCCTCTGGCTCAAGCGCGCTTAACTGTGGAGTTTTTCCCACAATCAAGCCCACTTAGCTTGCTACCCCATTTGCAAAACCTTAGCAAGTATTGTGCCTCATGAACCATTCAAGTAGAGATCCCTTGACTCTTTTTTGAATTTAAGTATGGGGGTTTTACGTAGTGCATTATATTAGATATCATTTTGGGATTCAACTGCGTTAAGTAAGATCATTCATGTATGACCATTTCCATGAGAGGTAGTCATAAATGACTAATTTCTCATGGTCATAACAATGATATTTCATGTCATTGTTCAAAGATTTGTTTCAGTTCTCCCACTCTCAACTACTCTACAGTCCCGAATAACCTATGATCAATTGGTTTTCCGTTGAAAACTTTAACACTGCAAAAACAAGGTACTTTCACAAACTTCGATGTAGGTCGAGGTTGGAGGTCGAGTTGTATTCCCTACTGCCTTTTGGCTTTTGCCTTTGAATTTCCTTGATGCCTGACTAGAGAAGGGTCTTGACCTTCGAGTCTATTTTCTTTATTTTTGCTAAAAATAAAATATGTAGAAAAATCTTGTAAAAGAAGTCCCTTGGCATGAAAACTAAGGGATTGTGACATCACCTTGACAATGTCATTTGTGCCAGGTGGTGACTTCTGAGAACTGCCATGTGTCACTCAAATTTGGCCCACTTGGTCACCCAAAAGCATTAAATATAAATGCCATAGGTCACTTTTTTATTTGTGCCACATTAATTTTGACATCATGTTGACTTCATCATCCACCAATGCATCTATGCATTACAGCCAGCTAATCAAATAACACGTGTCCTCCACGATATCACCTCATAGGAATGAAATGAAACTCAATATTTCATTGAATTTTCTTTATAAATTTAAATTGATCAGAAATGTTAAATACATAGTTGGGGATTGGGGTTCAAATCTTTTTCTTGGATGCACACCTACACATGCCTCTAATCTTCGACTTTCTTGGAAGCCTAACTGGGTCACACAATGTTAAGGATTGGAAGTTGGAAGGATTCCCTGAATTGCACACCTACACTCTTGCAAATTCCAACTATGTCAAAGGCCTGACTAGGTCAAGGGTCAAGGTGTATCCAAGCCTGAATAAAAACCCTTCTAACTTGGAACCTTGACTTATTTTCCTCTTTTCATCTCTTTGAAGTGTTGAAATTTGACTTGTAATAAATTTTGATCTAGGAAGCATTTTTTAGACTTCAATATACCATTGGAAACATTTTTCAGAGCTCTATCAATCTAAATAGTTTCCGAGAGAACTTGAAATTATATACTATACTTAAAATGGTTTGAAAGTATCTGGTCCTTATCAATCTTCTTGTGCCCATTAATGCCTTTGCCATCAAATTTTAATCATCTTATTTTCCTTTCCCATCAATTAAAACATATTTATAACATCTTTATGGAGACATGTGGATTAAATTAGGAGATTACCTTATCCACTTTCCAAAATATTGAATTCAAATGTTGAATGTTACATATCTCAAAAAGAAGGTCATATGGCACGAGATCATAGACTCAAATCAACGTGAAATCGACATGGTACAATAGAGAGAGACTTCCTATAAATACAAAGATTAATTATACAATATGGAGAAGATGTCAAGAAAGACCTTGATTAAATATGACCCCTCATATCTAATCCCTTGGTGAAATTTTCTTCAAGGCTATCATTTGAATAAAAAATTGAAGAAGAAATTGTATGTAGGTGGAAGGATCATGTTGACGACAACATATCAACATGTAATAGGGAATGATTTGATTAGAAGTAAAGTTGATAGTAGGAGTTTTTTAAAGATGAGGATATTTCATCAAATCCACAGGTTGACAGGAAAGTTCAAAGGAAACTAGAGAACATTTAGAAGCACTTATTTATGAAGGAAACTTCAAGTCCATTGTACAATTAAGGGGAAATTAGAGAATACATATGGCAGGTGCTTATTAGTGAAGGAAGGATGGTCTTAAGGAGAGACCTTCAAGATGCAGGAAAAATTGTGTGCAGCAAGACACTTAGACCAAGAAAGAACATGGCCTTTTGGGGAGACTTTATCCACATTGAAACATGATTATATGGTAGCATAAATGAAGCATGGTTATGTTAGGTAAACAAGATCATATGGGAACAAGAATAGTTCAAGAAGTTTTCACAGCGTAATAATAGAGACCTTACAAAAATAGGTTAATGAATTTTGATAAATAGTTAGAATATGTAGGCATTGTGGTAGAAAGGTAGCCCCCATAACATCACGTTTTCACATGAATATGGTATACATTCATGAACCTTTTTTATTAATTTCAAAGGGTGAGATATTATTAAAATTGATACAAGAAAGGAGGTATCTTCGTAGTCACATAGGGGGAGTTCTCAACACTATGTTAGGGGATTTTTGGTCCATATACAAGTTTGATTGACATCAATGAGCATCAATGTCTAATAGGGCTGCCATAAAGGAAAAATTAGGATGTTGTTACACAATGTGTTGTCACTAATCATAGTAAGGTGTCATTGATGTTAAAGGGTTGTCCAAGAATAAAACAAATATCATTAATGGGTACAAGGGAGTAGTATTTTAGTCGGACACCTTGCATACCCTCATTAGGTGAGGTCGAACGAATCTTGAAGTTTATTGAGATTTTGATTAAGATATGAAGCCCTAATGGTACCATATATAACATCATTGTGTAGGTATCATCGAGACATCTCCAAAAATATATCCTTCTTTGAAAAAATCCTCCTAGATGAGAAGTTATGGCCATTTGAAAATCAACATTAGTTGGAGGCCCAAACTATAAGACAAAACCCAAATTATTTATGTGTTAAACAACTTAAACCTTGTTTAGATAATCTTCGGCAAAATCACATAACCAATCTTTTGTCGACGCGTTTCGAACCTACCAGTGTGGTTCATCGTCAGGACAAGTTGAAGAACAGATCCAGCTTAGCCAGTTTAAATAGCTAGAGCAGAGACACCAACGGTTACCTGGCCAAAGGTTGACTCAAGGAGCAAGGTCAACTTGTCCTGACGATGAACCACACTGGTTGGTTCAAAACGCGTCGACAAAAGATTGGTTATGAGATTTTGCCAAAGATTATCTAAACAACTTAAACCTTTTATGTGCATCCATGGTTCATTTACCAAGTCAATGGAAGATCTTAACAAAACATGCATGATATTTAACCATGTTAAAGTAAGTGCACCTTTTCTTTGATCAAATAGATATAGGAATCAAATAAGGAATTGAATGGTGGATGATGGAAAGAGTTTCATGTCATATAACGTCTTTTTGACCCAATAAAATCATGACATGTGGAATCACTCTGTTAACACCCAGGTTGTTCCCTTTGACTCTAAGGGAATACGGCCGGGGTAACCGCTAACCAATCTTTGGATTATAGCTTCTAGCCAAACTGTGATCAGAGAGGGCTCTCTCTTTAATATTTATCTCTGTTTTTTACTGATTTTAGGCTAGATATAAGTTCAGGTTTGTTTAAGGTTTTGGTTGGATGATAATTTCAGTCAAGGTGCTTATGCATTCTCCAAAGTGTTCTAGTCCATTGGGCTATGGAGTCAGTGGTCCTTTAGTTATTTTGAGGTGCTGAGTGATTTGCTGTAGTGATGCTGCAGAGCCAGATTAGTGTCTGAGAACAACGTTTATAATAGTGATTAAGTGGAGTGTATCCAGTTAATGCAAGGCAGTGAAGAATCTTGCAGTGAACTGCTAAAGAAACACAAGGGGAATATTGTCCTAGAAGCAATTAAGAATTTCTAGGTAGTATTCATACTTATAGAATCAATATAGACATGAGCAATTAAGAATTCATGTGCATAGTAATCCTAAAGACAAACATTTATAGTAGTAAAAATTGAGTACAAGGTGTAGCGAAACAAGTCCTGCACTATTCTTTCTTTTTACTGCTAGCTTAGTATAAGATGAGTATGATTTTGACAAACATAAGTAAAACAAGAACAGAGTTTGGAGAAAACTTGTTATTTCATCAGACAGCACAGGAATTCTGCATCAGCACATGGAGCATCATCCAGACATCAAATATTTCAGGAAATCACTGAGCTCATCCAGCCCTTTGTATTAGATAATTCTGAAAGTGTACAATACATTTGTCTCATAGAGAAAATTACCAACCCCTTATGAGTTACTCAGGGGAGTATATATACAAAATTTACATCAAAAATATCAGCGAATGAGTTAATATCTCATTTATGATATGCTAATCTCTGGAATGCAGTAGCTGAAGGAGTGAATGCTGCAGTAATTCCTTAATGCCTCAGCTGTCAAAATAGTCAGAAGATATTTGGACTTTATGGCTGTTAGAGTCGGCTGGAGATGTGCTGTCTGAAACTTGGATAGCTGTCATTGTCTATGTGATGAGTCACTTTTTTAGCAGCTTTAACTGCTGACATTTGTCATGTTATTTGTCTTATAGTGACCTGGAGCTGGCAGTGGCCGAATGACTAAAGCTACCGTGGCAAAATCTGAAGCATAAATTGCCACCAATCCTCCTTAGGCATTTGATGTCTGCGCATCTTTATCAATGTTTCCTCGGCCTCTGTATGTCTATAAAGATTGGGAGGGGTTTCAAACAGGTGATTTACTTCATTCTCAATGAAGAACAGGCCTCCAAGTTTGTCATATAAGCTCTGTCCTGTGGGAGGCCCTGCTTGTTCAGATGAACTGCCAGATGCAATAATCTGATTTTCAATAGTGGTTGCCATTCTGTTGGCCATTTGATCTGGAGAGATCAGTTTTCCTGCACCACTTAATAAGCTGGGCAGGCCTTTTGCTTGTAGCACTCCCATTTTAACTTTGTATTCCTCCACATCTGCTTGCATCTCATAGTACTTCCTCTCCACTGTTTGTATATAGTTCCTGAGAGTTAGTACCTTCTTGGCAAAGAGGACAGCCTCTGTTCTGTTGGGGATGCCTATAGCTGCCAATTCCTCCCTTTCTTGCCTGTTCAGGAAGTCTATCATTCCGTTTGCCTGCTCTGCTCTATTCCCTAGCACTGTCTTGGCCTTCTGAATTTCTGCTTGAGCTTGGCCCATTAAATCCATCTGCTCATGCATTATTTTTATTGAACTCCATTGCTATTTGATGGATTGGCCAATTTTGGCCCATAGGATTCTCTTTATGTCGGCAATAGCAGTCTCCAGATTCAACTCTTTCTCTAAGGCATTTATCTTTTCTTTCTGGGCCTTTATTTCTCTGCCCTGTTCTGCTACAGTCACTTTGGACTTGTCATACTTGGCATCCAGTTCTGCCAACTTCTCCTTGGCCTTCTTTATTTCATCTGCCTGGAGCTCCATTGCTTTGATGGCCTTGGTCAATTCCTCTACACTTGGGCTGGCATCTGGAGCTGCTGTTGTTCCTGCTGCTTCTGTTGTGGGGGCCACTGCTGCCCCTGAAGTTGCTGTTGTTGTTGAAGTAGTTGGAGGAGCTTGGGAAGTGGATTCTGCCTGTTTATCTTGTAATTCTCCTTCCAGCTCTCTCTCCAAATCCCTGATCCTCTGGTCTTGCTGCATTAGGAGGTCTAATTGGTCATCGACCTATTTTTGCTTTTGAAGCTCTGCGGTTTGAGGGTGCTCTGTGGGCTGCAGCTTCAACCTTTTCTTTAATGCATTCAGGTCATCATCTTTCTTCTTCATAAGGGCCTTCACACCCTTTGGATCACTAGGATCATGTCCAAGATCAATGATGATGTCCTCCAAAGATTTTATTCTGTTATCTTTGGCCAGGGAGGACATTCTCTCAAAATCCAACTGAGTGTTGGTATTTTTGAGTGACTCCTTTAGTTCATGGGCCATGGTTGCCCTCTCCACCAAAGTTGCATACACCATTTCTCCAGTTTGTTTGTGGAGTTCTATTTGGTCCATGGGATGGATGTCTTTGGCCATGACCTCCACCCTTGTCTTCACAAAATCTGCAGCTGATGTAGGCTGAGGTTTTGTAGGCTTGAAATGACTAAATATCATTTTTTCTTCTTTAATGTCATATACAGACATTAATCTCTCTTGCTGGGCTGGTGTAGCATCTATAAATTGCTTGTAGACCTCAGCCCTCAGCAGCTCATTTTGAGCCTTTATTTGTTTGAAAGAAGCCTTGGTGCTCTTGGGCTTCTTGCTTTGTTGGGAAGAAGAGGACACCTCCAAACCGAGCTGTAAAGTTTGCTCCTGCTGAAAGGAGCTTGTACCTGTATGCTGACTGCCCTCCCTATCTTTTCTTGCACTGTCCAAGACATCTTCAGTAATGTCTTCTACCTCTAGGGAGTCTGCTCTTTGCCTTTTGGCTTCTAGTTGGTGGGAGGATCCAATGAGAGGAGTGGACTCTTCTCTATCTCTTTTTGTCCCCCTTTCCTCATGTGCTGGGGTCTGTAAAATTGGAGCAGTTACTGGCTCAGTTTGTGGGGGTGGAATTTGCAGTGCTGGAGCTGCTGGTAGCTCAGTTTTTGGAAGGACAGTTTGCCCTTGCTGCTATTCTTGTTGCTGCTCACCGGAAGGGGCATACTTTTCTTTCATTGTTTGTTCTTCTGCACCCATTATCCCTTTGCCTTTATCTAACACTGGTGCTGCTGTGGAAGATGCCTTTATTACTGGTGCAGTCCTTGAGCCTGAGGTCCCTTCTCCCACTGAATAAGGCAGTGTGAAAGGTACCTGCTGCACATAGTCTAGGTCAATAGTTTTTTCAAGCTCCTTCACATTCTTTAGCATTGTCTCTTCCTCAGTTAGATTTTCAACTAGAGTATCCATCTGCCATTCTTGCAGGTTGGCATATTTTTCAATGTGTGGGTACTGGCAATGCTTAATGCCTATAAGCCTATACTTGTTTCTCCTAGCAGTGATGAAACCTTCAGGGTCATAATGGACCCACCGAAAACTATAGGACAACTTGTATTTATCCTTAAGGATTAGGTCTGCATCTTCCCACCCTTCTTTCTTGTTCATGATGAAGGGGCCCAACTGGTGTTTGAACTTGAGGTGGGCCTTCTTTTTGGCGCTGTGGAAATGGGTGAGGTCGGACTGAATCAACTGCCTGTAATACTCCAAGGCAAATAACCTCATAGGTACATATTTTGGGAGCCTGTATGGACAGAGCTCACAGCCATAGATCCTAATGATAGTATGGTTCTCATATAGGTCCCAGTCACCTATTTTATATTTTTTGGAAAGCTGCAGAGCTTTCTTTATCTCATTTGATATTCTGGCAGGAGGGGACCTCATCAACAGGCAAGAGACTGGGTATACAAATTGGTCAACAAATTCACAGTAGGTATAGGGTGAATTTGTGACTTTGTGATAGACAGAGGTCCAGAAGATGACAGGTCTTCTTTCCCCTCTGTGATCCAGCTTTTTGATGTAGCATGGGAAGGCTTCAGAATGATAGTACATGAACAGGTGGTAAATATAGGCTGAGTACTTGAAGACCCCATGTCTGTCCACTTTGCTCAACTGATTATGAATCTTGTTAGCTATGAACTTAGCAAAGTTATATTTGCGGGCAGGGGGTTGGCGTGGGCTGTAAGCAGATAGCAATACCAGCATTGTTTTATCCACATGCTCAGTGTTTTTGTATCCCAACACATAGGCAATCATGTCTAGTAAAAGCCTGCCTACATCATTGAAATGGACATCCAGGTAGGGAGGTGGCCCTGTAGGCTGGCACTCAGGTCTCATGAATGTCCTGGTGACCTTTTGAATCTCCTCACTGGTCATCTTGGCACCAGTGTCCAACAAATAGTTCATGGAAAATGGGATTAGCAACTCTGTCTGATCAAAATGTAACATTTTGTTGATGGACTCAGCATTAATGTAGAAAAGGATCCTCCCAGATGGAGTGCTAATAGCTCTGTGCTGCACATCATAGTTTTCAGCACATAGGTGAATGATTTCAGGGAAGACATTTACAGCTGGGAGACAATAGTATGGTAGGTTTGACTCCCATATCCCATGTGTACCATGACCATCCTTATAGTCCTCTCTTAATTGACAGAAGGTCTGCAAGAAGTCCCTGTTACCCTCAAAGTCTTCAATAAGATAGTCCTTGTCAGCAAATGCCAAGGCCTCAAGCTCTTTATTTGGTGGATTTAATGGAGCTACACTGAGGGATGAGGATGCAGAAGCAGCCATTGTAAAACTTGATTTTGAAATAAGGTGATGGCAATGGTTTGCAAAGTTCTTTAAGAGCTTAAGTAATAGGCCAAATGTAGACCAAGTCTGAAGTGTTTTTCTTAGTGGAAAATGCAAGCTGGTTTCTGTAGTTTGTTGCAAATTCACAGGGATGTGAATTGCTAAGGGTAAGTTGCAGAGGGTATGAGGTTTCCTTTGGTAGCAATTGTAGCTGGCCTGTACTCGGCAAAAGGGAACAATGCCGAGCACCTCGAGGAAAATTTTATGGTTCTGGCCCGCAGAACGACTGTTCTAATGTCAATTTTTAGTTCTGGGGGCAATGCAGGTTACTTTATCTTACTCTTAGTTAGCAGACAGAGCTAGACTGTGAACTTTGACCAGTGTTTTAATGGTGAACTAACAGAGAAATGGCATGCATGGGGAAAAACATGAGCTTTATGGTGAATACCTGGATAAACTAGCTTGGAAGCCTACGGGCCGGGCCGTGGAGGCTTAATGCAGCTGAATTCTTGACTTGTAGTGGTCTCAATCTTGGATTTGATGGCTGGAAACAGATTTCGCGGCAAGCTGGTTCACAACGGCTACGTCGTTTGTGCGTGAAAATGACCGCAAACGGCTAATTTGGTCGTTTATAATGACAAATTTGGAAAACACATGCTATTGGCGCTTTTCCGCCGATGACGTCAGCATGACGTCATAGTGGGGCCCGGGTACGGAGGTGACATGGCTGCTGAGGTGTAGGCCAGGGTGGCAGGACACGGTGGCGGGTAGATGCGGTGGCAGGGCTACGTGGAGAGCCACGGGACGCGGGGGCGGGCGGAAGCTACATGTCGTCAGGCTGACGTGAGGGTGACGTGCGCCGGATGGGTGGTAATGGGGAGGCGGTAAGCGGGTTCCCCGCACCACCTTTAGGCCAAAGGCGGTATCGGGGAGGGGGCTCCGAACAACCCCACCGCCTGCCACGCGTCCCTGTATGGGGCGGAAAACCATTTTCCCCAGACGCTAAAGGTCGGCAGATCCGGGCCCAAGAATACCCGCCCACCGTTAGATCATGGGTGGCGGAAGATCGACGGCTGGCGGGCCCTCCGACGGATCGTGCAAGTTGGGGGGACCCGCTGGCCTATTAAATATTCAATTTAATATTTTTAGGCGGAAAACTTTAGTGTTAAGGGTTTTTGTGAGTTTTTTCGGGGTAAGGGTCAATCTGAAAGGGGAAAAGTGGTTAAAAGGTGGTTTTGAGCAGAGAAAAGGGGTTCTTGTGAAATTTACAGGGTAGAGGTGAGGTAATGGCTTAGGGGGAGGCTGTCACTCCAACCTGAGGTCAGAGCAATCCCATGACAGGGTTGACCATAGTCCATGATGGACTAATGTCTCCCTTGACAACTTATTTGGCTATAGTGCTAAAGGGAGGATATGTATATAATGCTGGGATTTATACACCATAGTGTTATTATAGTAGGGAAAGGGGACCATAGGGGACTTAGATAATAGAGTTAGGGGTTAATATGGGTAGAAGAGGTGAATGAGGAGTGAAATGACCAGGTTTATTTGAAAACCACTTAGCTGTAGGAGTAGATCAAAATGAAAAGATTTTTACATAGGAAATGTGGCTTTTAAAGGCATAAGCACCAGTATAAAACCTCAAACTTTTTCATGAATCTTGGCTGCTCAAGGGATGTTAGTAAATGGATGTGAAAAAGGGGACAATGGGAAGTTAGACATGCTCCTTTGCCTTGCTTTTCTTATCTTGACCAGCAAGATTCAATCTGAAATGAATACCACTTCTGCAACCCCATCTACTTACCCAGCTACTTTGCCTAGCATTTTTTGTTTCTTCTTGGAGGGTGCACTTGAACTTGCAGACCCTTATGTGCCTTTTCTTTTCATTGGCTTTTCTTTTGATCATCTATCTAAGACTGCCCTTATTTCTTCCAAGGCCCCAGATTAAGCAGTTGGGAACCTTAATTCTCTACCTAACTACCTTTGTTTGCCAAGATTAAACTGTTTGGACATACTTCTTTCTCTAATCTACAACAAAAATTGAGACATGGCATGACCCAGCTTAGGTTGTTGGATCACCCATTGAGAAGTATAACATCACTAATAAAATGCACATGTGTGCCTTTCATCAGAATATGAGATCTTTGCCTTGCCAAAGTAGATCATATTGGCATTTCCCAAGCCAACCATGAAAAATGAAACCTATTGGTATAGGTAGCTAACACACTCATTGAAGCAAAAATGGGCCAATTTTGCATCGACACTTGGCATAGTTTCATTGCATGAGTATCGAGGCGTAGCCTACACATCATCTACACTATAGACATGACATGGTAGCACAAAATCATGGCAACTAGACATAGGATATTTCTACATGGAATCTATGATTGTGGATAGAAATATCTTCCCTAGACCTGGTGGCCTGGTCTAGAACAACATAAATCAAACACTATAAAGTTTTCCTTATAAGAATTGGAGAATGGAAACATGAATTACTTGTGATCTGTCACAAGCTATTCTCCCCTCTTGGCTTTTCAGCTCTAACTACAACTCTGATCACTATAATTAGAACCTATACAAAAAACTAACACAAGCCAAATATCTATAACATCTATGTATCTTTATCTAATCATTCTATTCAATGGATTAGCATATAAATGAAACACATGTACATAAGCATAAAATAACACATGTAGTGATCTGAACTTAAACAGGAACTCAAAAAATTACAGATATATGCATAAACACAGAGATGCAACAGAAAAAAACTCCATTTCATTAATAGAAAAATATTGAACCATGCTTACAAACAGAATTGAAATAAGATAGCTTGGGTGATGGTAGCTTATCTATGAGAAGAGATCTGGTAGCTACATGCCTTTGAACTGAGTTACAATGAGGCTCAATAGCCTTTTCATTATTGAACAATAACATAAAACCCTAAACATCCAAAATCCTAACCCGAGGATATGTAACACCAAGAGTTTATGGGCCCCGCTGGGGTTAGTTGGGCAACCAACTTCCCTGGGTCATAACTTGTCATATTTTATTCGTTTGACACATATGATACCTCATTGGAAAGATATCTCCGAGAAATACAACTATTAACGTGGTTAATAATGCAATATATAGAGGAATTTTGCCAAAAAGACATCATTTAGGGCCTGAAAATGGCTCTGGAAGTTTAGGACCCGAAAAATTTCCAAAAATAGCAAAGTGTGCTACAATTAAAGAAACTGAAAAACTGAAAGAAACAATGGTGAGGGTCCAAGTGGAATAGGTGGGTGGCCACTAATATCCACCTACATCAGTCCTCACCCCTTAGGAAGAAATGATCCCCATTGCGTTGAGTTCCTCCATGATATGAAGAAACTTCTGCTGAGCTTGGTCCCTGGTGAGCCATTTGCCTTGGTAAATGAGTTAGCCTACTTTGACAACTCGATGTAGTTGTATCCTCTATTGCCTAGTGTTCCTGATCTGTTTGTCCATGATCTGATCAGTTGTGGCTTGTTCCATGTAGTCCAAGTTGAGCTCTGTTCGTGTGAGTTGTTTTGCAATGTCAGTTTTGTCCAACAATGGTGGAAAGTATGGCCGAAGGCGATCTACATTGAACACTGGGTGTAGACCAAGGAATGGTGGGATGTTGAGCTTGAAGGAATTTTTCTCGACAGCCTTGGTGATGTTGTATGGCCCATATTGGAGCGGGTGAAGCTTTCAATGGGGTCCTGCAAGGCGCTCCTTCTGCAAATGTAGCCAAACTTTGTCACCCACCTCAAATTTGTGAGGCACTTGATGCTGATCATGGCTCTGCTTGTACTTAGCATTGGATCTATCCAATATATCATGGACCTATTGGTAGATGTGTTGAATATTCTCAATGAAGTTGTTAGCCTTTTCAGCTTTGGACTGCACATGAGCCAAATCTACCTGAGTGGTTGCAAATGGTATGGCCACATCAATGGGTCATAATGGTTGAAATCCTAGCCCTACCTAAAATGGGTTGTGTCATATCGAGTTGTGAAGAGATCTGTTGTAGCTGTGTTGGACATAAGGGATAATTTCATCCCATGTGTGTGCATGCTTCAAGTTATACATGTTCAGAATGTGTACGACCATCCTATTGACAACCTCTGTTTGGCCATTCGTCTGGGGATGGAAAACTGTGGACTTAGTGAGTTTTGTTTCTAGCATTGACCAGAGACATGACCAAAATGCACTCAGGAATATACTGTCCCGATCTGAGATAATGGGTTGTGGGATCCCAAAGTGTATGCACACTCGCTCAAAGAAGAGGTTAGCAGTGGCCTCTGTTGTGATAGTCTTCTTGCAAGACGCCATGATGGCCATCTCAGAGAATCTATCAATGACCATGAAAACGTAATCATTGTCATGCTTAGTAGAAGGAAGGCCCAACATATAATCCATGGAGATAGATTCCCAAGGCTGACTAGGAGTAGGTAGAGGAGTGCATAAGCATGGCTTCTTGATAGTTGGTTTGGCGATGGCATAGGTGGTGAAGGATCTAATGTACTTCCTAACATCCTGATGAAGTTTCGTCCAAAAAAATACTTATCCAACACTGCCATGGTTTTCTCTACCCCGAAATGTTGAGCGACCTGGCTGTAGTGCACCTCCCAAATCATCTTAACATGCTCACTTAAAGGAAAACATATGTGTCCCTGGTGGCATGACATTGCATCTTGAAGGTGAAAATTTAGAACTTTCTTCCCTTCTAGGAGTGTTTGGTATATGCTACCAAATTCTGGATTGCTCTTTCAAATATGCGACCACACCAATGTCTCATGCCCATAAGAGCCGAGCACGGTGATTAGTGCCATGAACAGTGGTCAGCTGAGGCAATAAACAACATTATTGGTGCTACCCTTCTTATACTTAATGTCCAAATGGAACTTTCAGATAGGTGGACCATTTCTGATGATGATCATTCTGCAACTTCCCTTCTATTTTTATGAACTATAGAGGCTAGTAATCTATGTGGATGAGCGTTTCCTTCCCCATAATGTAATGCTTCTAATGACAGAAAGCCTGCACAATGGAATGCATTTCTTTTTCATATGTGGGGTACTTTCATACTATGTTTGAAAGTTTCTTACTATGGTAAGCCACTGGATGCCCATATTGAGTAAGAACTGCACCAATAGCATAGTCGGAGACATATGTCTCAATCTGAAATGGTTGTTGCAATTCTGGTAATGTGAGCACTGGTGTAGAACAAAGGCGATTCCTCAACTCAGAGAATGCCTGCTGCTTGGTTTCCGACCAAAAGAACTTGGCATTCACTCTGCCCTTGGTGACCTAAATTAAAGGCCAAGTGATATGAGAGAACCCCAATATGAACCTACAGTAGAAATTGGAAAGCCCCAAAAAGCTACAGAGCTCTGTTAGAGTGGTTGGGGCTGGCCAATCCTGGATGACTTGTGTCTTGGATGGGTCGACATGTACACCTTGTTCATCAATGATGTATCCTAGATATTGAACCTTAGTGAGGCTAAAGGAACATTTTTCTATGCTAGCACACAGCTTGTTTTGTCAAAGGGTTTGAGGGACCTGTCGAATATGGTGGAGGTGCTCTTGCCAACTCTGGCTGAAGATCAAGATGTCATCTAAATACACTACCACGGATGCATTGGTGAAGGGCTGCAAGATTTCATCCATTAGTCTCATGAATCTTGCAGGGGTGTTCATCAATATGAATGGCATGAGAAACCATTCAAAAAGACCCTCCTTGGATTTGAAGGCAGTGTTCCACACATTGGAGGGATCAAGAGGCACCTGGTGATAGCCTGATTTCAAGTCACTCTTGCTGAAATATTTGGCCCCCTTGAGCTAGTCCAGAAGGTCATCAATTCATGAGATTAGGTACCTATTCTGGATAGTGATCTTGTTCAGTTCCCGATAGTCAATACAGATCCTCCAGGTTCCATCCTTTTTCTTTACCAATACGATCGGGCTACCACAGGGTGATGAGCATGGCTTGATGTGCCCTTTCTGTAGTAGTTCTTGAATCTACCTCTTGATCTCATTATTCTCCAGAATAGAGCATCGATAGATCAATCAATTGGGTAGTGGCATGCCCAAGGTTAGATCAATGGACTGCTTGACCTGACAGTGTAGAGGTACCCATGTGGGTGAGGTGAAAATGTCCCTGTACTCCTCCACGACATTGTCCATATGTTGTTGTTGTGCAGAGGAACCCTACTTGGAAGCGATAGCCACAACCTTCTTCTTGCCTTGGTGGCGAATCATAAGGAAAATGAATTTCCTAGTCTAGGAAATGATCTTACTGCATTGTGTTGTAGTGATCAAAGAGATGGTGGTAGGCGAGGTTACCTCCGGTATCTTGTACAACATATTATCAAAATTAATAATCATGGAGTGAGGTATAGACTCATATACAACATGTCAATTCCACAAGTATGGTTGTCCTAGCAATACATCAGAAACTTCAAGAGGAGCAACGTCACACAATACCTCATCTGTGAAGGGCTTGATGCTATAGGGAAGTCGACACTATTGACTGACACAAAGATCTTGTCCTTGGTGAGCCACCTGATGATGTATGACTGTGGATGTATTGTAGGCTTTAGACCCAGTCACTTCACTACTTCTACTAAAATGATTTTGTTTTGGCTCCCGCTGTCAACAATGAACTGTAGCAGAGAACCCTTCACCCACATCTGTGAGTGGAAGAGGCGTTCCACCTCCTCTAAATCTCCAGGCTCAATTTTATAGATATTTTTGGTGGCCATGGTGGCACTGGACTCCACATCAATGATCTGATTCCCTTTGTTAGTCCCCTTATCGGGTTTTAATTTAGATTCGAAGCCTGTGTCTAATTTGGGAGCCTTCAACTTGTCCACCAGTGACATCTTGGCCCGACACTCACTTATATTGTGAGTGGAGCTCTTATGGAACTCACACCATTTTCTCGTATCCTTCGCCTTCTTCATAGTGTTGTTCTTTACTTGTGGCTTTGGCAGGTTGTCCTAGGTAGCCCCGCTTTGGCTTGGTCCCTTGTTCTATGGTTTGGGGGTGTCTTTTCCTTGCTTTGGATTTGTAGATCCAAAGTCCTGCTTCTTCTGTTTAAACTTATGCTCAACCTTTACAACATACCAGTACGCCATGCTGAGCAAGGAAATGTCTAGGAACTCCATCTCATCCTAGATTTACTTGTGTAGATAGTCGCGGTACTTGAGCAGCAAATGCTGCTCAGTATCCTTTATACCGAGCTTTGTACAAAGGGTATGGAAAATATTTGTGAACTCCGACACATCTTGGTTCCTTCCCTGCCATAGCAGGGTCCACTTTATCTATTTATCTTCATAGCTTCCAACAGGGTAATAATGTTCCTTGATGGCATCTTAGAAAGAATTCCAAGTGGGTGTAGCTAAAAATAGCGAGGGTTCACTCTCATCCTTTTGCTCATAGTAGGTTTCCCACTAGTCCTTAATGTGTGGGGCAGATTTAAGAAGTGCAAATGTAAACGTTTCTCAATTAGAAAAGTCATGAACTGAAAAATATCCTTCCAATAGATTTAACCATTTATCTAAGGCGTTTGCATCTATGAGGCCTTCTAATATGGGAATATCAAAGTTAACTTGTACCTTAAATGGAGTGGTGCCTCCAGAGTGGCTGCTGGATGAAGATGCATCACCTGTGAGTAACCGTCGAAGGATCTGGGCAAAGTTATCCATTATCGCTTCCCTCTATCACTTGAGGGCTTCTTTGAGAAACATTTTGAAAGTATCACATGCCCCCTGTCTTTATTTTCTTCTGCCATGGGAGGTCATTGGGTTTTGTGAGGCTGATTCTATAATGATTCAACTAGATTGAGCCCTAACTCCTTATACCTTGACCTAGTTGGGGACATGCAAAGAAAAATAGAGAAAGAGAAGACCCCTCTGATACCACTAATCTAAACTTAAACAAGAACGCAACAACTTACAGATATACTCATAAACACAGAGATGCAGCAGAAAAAAAATTCATTTCATTAATAGAAAAATACTGAACTATGCCTACAAGCTGAATGGGAATGAGATAGCTCAGGTGATGGTAGCTTATCTCTGAGAAGAGATGTGGCAGCTACATGCCTCTGAACTGAGTTACAATGAGGATCAAGGGCATTTTTATTATTGAACAATAAGAGAAAACCCTAAAAAACAAAAACCATAACCCAAGGAGATGTAATACCAAGAGTTTATGGACCCCATTGGGGTTAGTTTGAAATATCTCTCTGAGCACTACAACTACTAAATCAATTATTAATGTAAATGCTACAGGAATTTTGCCAAAAAAATGTTGTTTAGGGCCTCAAAATGGCTCCAGAAGTTTAGGACCTGAAAAGTGCCAAAAATAGTAATCTGTGCTACAATTAAGGAAACTGAAAAATTGAAAGAAACAATGGTGAGTGTCAGAGTGGAATAGGTGGGTGGCCACCAATATCCACCTGGATCATGTAGGAAAACGATATACTATTTGTATTAAAATTGAAGGGAGATAGTTTACAACCAAAAGTGGAAGCTGATTTTGTAGAGAACCTATCAAGTTGACTTATCCTTCCTTGCCACAATGTACACCTCAAAGCCACCCTAATGCATGGGAATGATGTCTCTCTTATGATCCAATAAGAAACATAAGGGTATGATTAATCTTGAAAATACAACCTCTAGCTTGTGGATGACAGTAAAAATATACAAGAAGATGGTAGTTTAGGAATTCTTATCCATTCACTGATCGAGGCTTGAGATCCACTCTTTATGGGAGGATGAATTGAAGGGATGATTAGGTGAAAATTCTAAGGTATGGGAGATAGGATTTGAGGTTCTTATTCAAGGTAAATGGTTGTAATAACTCCTCGAAGCTTCTAGAAGAGGAAGCTTTGGATTTTTTTTATTTTTTTTTCCCAAATTTTCTTGATCAGCACACCCCCAATAAGGGAAAACCTGCTATGATCATAGTAGGTGAATAACTTAGCAGCCTGCCACTTAAAGAAGGTCCCTAAAGGGCTAAGGTGAATTGGGCCTTAAAAGCACTGAAATGAAGCAGTAAAGGTAAAAAAATCATGGACTTGAGAGAATCATACTTAGGGCTTTGTGAAGGGATGATGACATGGTGTTCATGGATGTGGATGGATTAGTTTGTAGGCCTATTTACTAGATGTAACAAAATGGCTTATAAAAGATTGCCCCCTAAAGTAAAAAGTTAGAAATATTTGTTGATGACTAAAGTGGTTTACCTTGTGACAAGTACGGATCAAGAACAACTTGTCAGATCATCATGTGTTACAATGCATTTTTATAATGATATCTCTTCTAAAGGAGGCATACCCATACTCAGCACATAAGCTAACATTACATGTACAATGATCAAGAAGACACGTCCACTAATGATGAAGTGAGGATCCATGATTAGATGAATGCTTGTATGATCATAGCCATCATAGGTTCTAATCTTGTATTAATCCTGAAATCGCAGCTTGGATGGTTTGAACTAGATCCATGGTCTTCTATCTAGTTCACTCGATCATCCAATGTACGATTCTAACCATGTGAATAAAGGAGCCGGAGTCGAACATGGTAGACACCATCTAATTATTGACCAATGATATAATTCGTTAACATATGTGAGAGAAAACATCATTTATTTTAATGGATCTCAGGGTACTGTAGTACAATCTACATGGTGTGAGTGAATGAGTTGAAGTTGAACACCGCACAAAATCTTTCAGTCGAAGGCCAATAATGTAAGCATGTCTCTAAGAGTGGGGAAGTTTTCCATTGATGTATGCAAGTCCCAAGGTAGTGAAGGAAGAGTTTATAACTCAACTTCCCGGATAATGACCTGATGTCCATAGGAAGGGATGTCGCATGAGGGCCTTGATGTAGCCCCCACCAATGACACGAAATGGGTATCATATTTTGAGAAAAAAAGAATTTGACATTGAATTGGTTCAGGAATGGAAGACATGGAATGTAGGCTTAAAATTATTGTAACACATATTAAATGAATGAATTCTCTTGAACACATCGGTGACACTAAATGAAGTTGGTAGCATTGAGCCAAAACTGAAAGCAGAGGCTCTAAAATGATATCATGAACCAAAAGACAAGTAGATTTACCTACCCAAGTGGCATAGAGATGAAGTGGAAGAGTGTCATGTTAAAGAGGGACTCACTTCCATAATAGGTGGAATATCCCATTTTCCCAATTACCCTAACCATTTCTAGTCAGTACCTCTTTATTTTTTAACAATCTTGAGGAGTATAACATATGTTTGATCTGTAAGTCCATCTTTCAGATGAATCCCTCTGAGTATATTTAATGAACCTTGAGAAGGAGTGGTTCATCCCCATCATGTTCGATGAGTGTATCATTGTTTTATGCTTTTGAAAATTCCAACAAATGTCTAACTCAACATCTTTTTCATGTTTAGAGAGTTTGAAAAAGGGGCGAAAAGGAAAAATGTAAAGGTTCCTTTTCGTAAATAGTATCTTGAGTCCAAAAGGATAGGAAAAAATACTTAGGAGAACCTCTTTGTTGGGTGTGGAGCCTAATTATCTTCTTTATTTATAGGTATCACCACATGGACCCTAGTTCGTAATCGGGCGGAAATACCACCTGTAAAATGTATGCTACAAGGGGGGTCTAGGGGGGGTGGCTACGATCTTTGGGAGGCCCCCCATGGAGGGGGATTAGGGGCAGCGCCCTCGAAGCTAAAAATAGATGTAAAATTACCTTGTAATTTTTTTTAATTTTGTAGTCAATCTAGGCCATTCATTAAGCAGAGATCTGATGGTAGAAGTTATGTTTAACTTAGGGTTTTTTGCCCTAGAAGGAAACCCCTCGCTATATTATATGAGGGAATTGTATTACATCTATGTAGATCTGTATTCTGAGTAAGAAAGAGAGAGGAGATTGTGTGATAGAGTAGAGGGGGTTACAACGGATCTATTGTAGGTTGTATCTCTTCAGTTTGCTGGATAATGTCAAAGGAAGGACTGGTTGTTTCTCCGTGGATGTAGCCCAAATAGGGTGAACCACATATATCTGTATCTCTCTTGTTTTATGTGTTTTCTATGTTTATATTTATGCAATATATTTTATGTGTTCCATTTCTCTGTAATATATAATTTTATAACAATTGGTATCAGAGTTGAGGGTCTATTTGGCTGATAAACTCGCAGGAGAGAAGGGTTCCTGCTTTGATTGGGAGTAATGGTGGAAGATGGTAGGTTGAGGGTTAAAAAATTTATCGGCCAAAACTACCAGCTGTGGAAGATGTAGATGGAAGATTATCTATATCAGAAATATCTATACCTACCATTGAGTAGAAAGAAAAAGAAGTTGACCAGTATGACAGAAACAAAATGGAATATTCTCGACAAAAAGGCACTTGGAACAATATAGCTATGCCTAGTGGCGTCGGTAGCCTTTAATATTTCAAAGGCAATGACAAGAGAGGGTTTTAATGTTGGGATTGGCCAAACTATATGAAAAACCCTCAGCCTTAAATAAGGTATTTGTTATGAAGCGTTTTTTAATATGAAGATGTCAGAAGGTGGATCTGTTGCTGATCATTTAAATGAATTTAATACAGTTACTAGTCAGTTAAGTTCTGTAGGGGTAGCTTTTTATGACAAAGTTCGGGCTCTGCTATTTTTGTGCTCATTGCCAGAAAGTTGGAATGGCTTAGTTATGGCCATTAGTAACTCTGTCTCTCGATCTAGTACTTTAAAGTTTGATGATGTTGTCGGTGCAATCCTTAGCGAGGAAATGCGGTGGAAAAGCTCCGGTGAGACATCAGGTAATGATTTAACTGTAGAGACTAGGGGAAGAAAAATGGAAAGAGGTAAGAGCCCAGGATATCGCAGTAAGTAAAGGAAAGGCATATCCAAGTCTAGATTGGGGATAGTGTGCTGGAAATGCGGGAATAAAGGAGACTTGAAGAAAGACTGCAAGTCTCAGAAGGGAAAATAAGGAGATGCAAATCAAGAAAACAATCATGAAGTGAATGTGACGGGTGATGTGTTGCAAGATGCTTTGATTCTCTAATTAGAAAATATTATTGATGCCTGGGTGTTAGATTCAGGGGCCTCATTCCATGCCACACCTGATAGGAAACATTTTCATGATTATGTTCAAGGAGATTTTGGACAGGTTCGATTGGGTGATGATAAACCCTATAAAATCATTATAATGGGTACAGTTTTCATAAAAAAGCAAAATGGAAATCAATGGCTATTGAAGGAGGTAAGGCATGTTCCAGATCTGAAGAAATTTCTAATTTCAATAGGGCAATTGGGAGGTGAAGGTTGTGTAACTACTGTTATAGATAAAACCTGGAAGGTCACTAAAGGAGCCCTAGTAATAGCAAAAGGAGAAAAGGTTGGTACATTGTATTTATCAAATGGTATTTCTAATTATGTTAATTATTTAACCTCTAGAGGAGAAGATATGACATTGTGGCGTCATAGGCTCGGGCACATGAGTGAGAAGGGGATGCAGATTCTTCACTCAAGAAATTTTTTGCCACGTTTGAAGCATGTTGATTTAAAATTTTGTGATAATTTTGTTTATGGAAAACAGAAGAGAGTTAAATTCCTCCAAGTTGGGAAAGAAAAGAAGAGTGAAAAAATAGAGCTTGTGCATACAGATGTATGGGGACCTGCACAGGTATCACCTCTCGGTGGCTCTCGTTATTATGTTACTTTTATTGATGATACAACTAGAAAAGCTTGGATTTATTGTATTCAAAATGAATATGATGTATACTTTCAAGAAATGGAAAGCTTTGGTTGAAAATGAGACAGGAAAAAGGTTGAAGTGTCTTAGATCAGACAATGGAGGTGAATATTGCAGCAACGAGTTTGATAGGTATTGTTTAGAGAATGGAATTCATGGATAGAAGACAATTCCAGGAACAACACAAGAAAATGGTGTGTCAGAAAGGATGAACAGGACAATCATGGAGTGTGCAAGGTGAATGAGATTGCATGAAGGGTTGCCTTTACAATTTTGGGTAGATGCTATAGATATTGTTGCTTATCTAATAAACAGAGGGCCTTCAAGTTCCTTGGATGGTGGTATTCCAGAGGAGGCATGGACAGATAAAAAGGTAAACTACACATTTTTAGAGACTTTTGGTTATGAAGCCTTTGTCCATATTAATAAAGAATAAAGAACAAATCTTGAGGAAAAATCAAAGAAATGTACCGTTATTGGATATGGTGTTAATGATTTTGTTTATCGATTTTATGATTATGAAAAACAGAAAATCATTAGGAGCACATATGTCATATTCAATGAAAAGGTTTTGTATAAGGATTAGATGCAGGAAAAGAAACAAGAAAATGAAAACAGAGTATACGCGGTGTTTGATGAGATCACAGAAAAGGTGAAGGTGCCAGAAAATCATAATGATCAATAGCCAGAACAACAACAACAATCACAATAGCAACAAGCATCTCAAACATGTAAAAGTGGTGTTAGAAGATCTACCAGGATAAGTAGACCCCCTAAACGATACTATCCTTCATTATATTATATATTGTTAACTGATTCTAATGAACCAAAATGTTATGAAGAAGCAATACAAGTAGAAACTAGGAAGAAGTGGGAGCAAGCCATGAACGAAGAGATGGAATCCTTAGTACATAACCAAACTTGGGACTTAGTCAGGTTTCCTACAGGTAAAACAACATTGTAGAATAAATGGGTTTACAGGTTGAAGGAATAATATGGAGGTAGAAAAAGGTATAAAGCTATACTTTTGGTGAAGGGATTTTCACAAAAATAGGGTATAGACTTTGATGAGATAGTTTCTCCTATTGTTAAAATGACTTCAATCATAACTATTTTAAGTCTAGTAGCAGCTGAAGATTTGCATCTTGAGTAGTTAGATGTAAAGACAACCTTTCTCCATGAGGATGCGGATGAAGAGATATATATGCAGCAGCCACAAGGATATGAGGTAAAAGGGAAGGAGAAACTAGTGTGCAGGTTGAAGAAGAGCTTATATGGCTTAAAACAAGCTCCAATGTAGTGGTATCTAAAATTTGACAGGTTTATGTTTGAACAAGGTTATACTAGATGTCACTCTGATCATTGTGTTTATCTCAAAAGGAAAAATGATGGCAACTATATTATATTGTTATTGTATGTAGATGACGTGCTTGTTCCAAGTCCTAACATGCAGGAAATAAATGTGCTCAAAAGAAAATTGGCAAACTCATTCGCAATGAAGGATTTGGGTGTTGCAAAACAAATCCTTGGTATGAGAATAACTAGAGATAGGAAGAATCAGAAGTTAACATTGTCTTAGAGTGAGTACATAAAAAAGGTGTTGGAAATGTTTAATATGCAGAATACAAAACTAGTTAGTATACCTTTGGCTAGCCATTTCAAACTAATTAAAGAAATGTATCCCAAGACTCAGGAAGAAATGGATTATATGTCTAAAGTTCCATATGCATCAGCAGTTGGAAGCTTAATGTATATAGTGGTTTGCACTAGGCTTGATATTGCACATGCGGTGGGAGTTGTAAGCAGGTACATGAACAATCCAGGAAAAGAACATTGGATGGCAGTGAAGTGGATTCTCATGTATTTGAGAGGTACCACAAATCAAGCATTATGCTTTGGTGGTTCAAACATTGCTCTACAGGGATATGTTGATGCAGGTATGGAGGGTGATAGAGATAACAGGAGGAGCACCACAGGGTATGTGTTTACTATAGGTGGAATAACTCTCAGTTGGGTCTCAAAACTGCAAAGTGTTATTACACTCTCAACAACAGAAGCAGAGTATGTTGTTGCTACAGAGGCTAGTAAAGGAATGATTTGGTTACAAAGGTTTATGGATGAATTGGGTAAGAAGCAGGAGTTGGGAAGGTTATGCAGTGACAACCAGAATGCCATTAATCTTGCAAAGAACTATCCATTTCATTCGAAGACTAAACATTTACAACTCAAGTACCATTTCATACGGTCAGCATTGGAAGATGGACAGTTGAAACTGGAAACGATACACACTAGCCAGAATCCTGTAGATATGTTAAAAAATGTTGTAACTAGGGAGAAACTAAGAGTCTACTCAATTTCAATTGGTCTTCAAGTATGATGAAGAATATGAGAAACATCCAAGTCCAAAGTGGAGTCATTTTCCAGCAAATGAAGCAGCGTTGGAGTTGCTATAACTAGTCTCCAAGTGGGAGATTGTTGGTGTGGAGCCTAATTATCTTCTTTTTTTATAGGTAGCACCACATTGGACCTAGTTCGTAATGTGGCAGCAATGCTACCCATAAAATGTACATTGTAATGGGGATCCAAGGGGGTGGCTGCGATCTTTGGGAGCCCCCCCCTAGTGGGGGATCGGGGGAAGCACCCCCGAAGTTAAAAATGGATATAAAATTGCCTTGTAAAATGTTGTAATTTTTTAGTCAATCTGGGTTGTTAATTAGGAGGAGATCTAATGGTAGAAGTTATGCTTAATTTAGGGTTTTTTCCCTAAAAGGGAAACCCTCACTATATATGAGGGGATTGTATTGCGTCTATGTAGATTTGTATTCGAAGTGGGAAAGAGGGAGGAGATTATGTGAGAGAGAAGAGGGGATTAAAATAGATCTGTTGTAGGTTGTATCTCTTTCGTTTACTAGATAACATAAAAGGAAGGACTGGTTGATTCTCCGTGGACGTAGCCCGAATTTGGTGAACCACGTGTATCCGTGTCTCTCCTATTTTATGTGTTTTCTGTGTTTATATTTCTACAATATATTTATGTGTTCCATTGCTATGTAATATATAATTTTCTAACACTCTTAGCCATGCTTGACTAAGGTATCACTTTTTGGTAGTTAGTCTATCTCAATCAGGAAAAGGATTAAACTTATACTGAGTAGACACCTTTTCATTTACTTTAAAGAGTTCGAAAAGACAAGTGCCTGACAATCTTTTCATGTTTAGGGAGTCTAAAAAGAGCTGAAAGCAAACTCCTCATGGAGGAGCGAGTGCTATAAAGGGTAGAAAATGGTTTTGGTCATGATGGAACTACTCAAAACACATAAAGGTCAAGAGGTTGCATAATAAGACCACTCATTGCTATGGTTCCTTAAGAAAGGGTAAAATAACCAAGTGAAAGCGTATGATCATCCAAGCAGATGGTGACGATGGAATGAGAAAACCAAGGCTCATGTGGATGAAATATGCTGATGAAAATGGCAATCATGAGCAGTAAAAGGAGAATGGTTTCTTTTTTACATAAGCTTGAAACATGGGAAACTATTCTTCAAATTGGTTTCATTTTTACACAAGCTTGAAACAAAGAAAAATTGTGCTTGATATAAGTTTACATTCCCCCAGCATAATGAATTAGTTCTAAGGACATGCCCCCCAAGCTTCTTTTCATTCACCTAAGTAGACTACTGGTTACTAATAGGATGGAATGAAGATTCATTTACATTATTAATTAAAAGACTCAACTAGGAATTTATGAGATCTAATCAAAGGCCCGAATTTAAGGGGAATATATTTCATTTTTTAATGAACTTGGCATGTGAAAAGAGTTATGCTCTAAGGACCTTGATTCATTTTTGAATGAGCTTGACACAACAAAAGTAACTATGCTTTGAGGAACTTGTTTCATTTTTTAACGATCTTGACATAAGAAAAGGAACTCTTCTCTAGGAACCTTGTATCATTTTTTAGCGAGCCTAACAAAAGAAAAGGAAATCTACTCTAGGAACCTTGATCATGACCTCCAAGAGGCCATGGCTTCCAAAAGGTTCTCATAATATGGGAGAACAAAACTATGGAATGGATACATATCAAGGGGTCTAATGGAGATATCAAGCTCCAATTCCCATAGTACATGATTCACTACATCACCTACTAAATCATCAGTAGACACACGCATGGAACATGTTGCGACATAATTAATTTGTGGTGGGGGAGACACCACTTTCATATAACTGGTATTTTAGGGAAGTTTCTTTATGGGGAATCAAACTTCGACTAACGAATGAAATTTGGTCAATGGTCATGATTCTTCCTTCATGTGGGAAACACATCACACGAAATAGTGAAGAGACAAGAGCTACCATGTCATAAAAATAGTCATTCCCAAGGAGTAAATTAAAATCCAAAAGGCCTTGGACTATCATCACATCTTTATAGAGAGTCTTTCCTCCCATAGTAATAGTAAATTGAGGAAGGATCCCTAATGATTGACTAGTTCCTTGGTTAAAGGCCAAAAGATTCTAAGTAATAGACACAAGATGTGGAGAACAGAAAGATTTCCAAGTAGTTGAGGATATAATACTAACATATGCACTTTCATCTATGATTGTGCCAAGTACGAGCATATTATAAGCTTGTACTATGGTTGGGAAGGGAATGTAAGGAGGAAGAAAATATCCTGCTACTCGATTCCAATAAAAGGAAGTGACCATACTACTTGGATCAGGTACTATGGGAATGAGAGAGCTGTCCTCTTGTACTATGGGAATGAGATAACTTCTCCCCTGTGTTGTGGGAACGAGAAGACTATCCCCCTCTTACATGGGAATGGGAGGATTTACTCCTAGTTCATTGGAACCTGAAGAAATGAGAATAACTTGAGTGGTATGAGAGTCGCTCCCTATGGGAAAGTTACAATCAACTTAAGGGGGAATCGATTCAACTATGTTCTTGACCAATGGTTGGTCAGGAATGAACTCATATCATTCACGTTTAGATAAAGTAGGATTGACTAGAGATGGATTCTGATCAATCACTTCATCAACTAATGGAGGATTAGGGGGAAGTTTTGAGTAACCATCCGAAAATCGTGGTTGAGAAGATGTAAGTTTTTCCAACACTTTTGAGGCTTTATCCATATATAAGTTCAAAGGTTAGTAGGATGATTCGCTTCACATTACTTACAGGGAAACTTAACTTTACCTTTAGTTCCATGAACATTACGATCACTAGTTGATGATTTTTCATCATCATGATCTCTAAAGGCTAATGAGAAGGCTGATGTGAACCTGTGGACCATGCTTCCAATACCTTGGGAATACCAGGACAATCTCTAAGAAGATGGTCACCCTTACATAACTTTCAAAGGAATTTAACTTTTCATGGTTGATTGGAAGGTTTCTCCATACTAGTTCCATTGGTAGCAATGTTTTCTTGGTTTCCCCCCTTCTTATTTATTTATTTTCTTCTTCTTCTTCCCTTTCTTCTTCTTCTTAGCTTACTGATTACTAGAATACAAAATTTCACCAGGCGAGGAGGAATAAAGGTATGAAGTAAGAATAGGTGAAGAACGAAAAAGGTTAACTTTAGTATAAACTTGAGGTTGATATTTTTTCGGGTAGAGGAGAACTTGGTTGAGGAGCAGTTTGGACATTCAGAACCATAGGGTCGAAAATAACCAAACTAGAAAACCAATGGTAAATCTTGGAAGGGACAACGTTGCCATATAAGGAGCACCAATATTTCCAAAAGTATTAAAATTAATATGAAGCATGTTAGAGGGGTTTCCTTTATTGGTAGACTCCAAAACTATCGCCATTAGTCTCAACCTAATATACCCTAAATATTTGTTACACAGTGAGGATGTTGTTCCATGGTCAATTGATTTTAGAAATTAAAGACACAAAATAAAAAAAATACGGGTAACTAGACAAAAGGTTTTTCCAAGCCACTATGAACTTCAATACACCAGGTTGGTGAACAAAGGATTTACGTACGTGCAAGAAATTTCCCCGAATGTTGTGTCTGATCTATTAGTGTACAAGGGGACCGAATCAGTTACCTAAGGCAAGGATAGCAACCTATATTAGACTTCCAAAATATATCGGAGGTACGTGGAAGCACAGTCCATAGTAGTGTTGTCTAATGTTTAACCATTCGATGAGAGTGTTCTCATATACTTATCATGTGTGGAGTTCCATTCGATATACCTGAAGGTACGTGGTGTTAATTTTTGGTATGTTCTATGCTTATAACAGTTTACTTATTTTTCTTATTATATTCCACAGATTAGCAATCACATGTACATGAAGAAAAGTGCAGATAGAACATTAAACAATCGACAAAAAACAAGCCAAGACAAGAGACACAAGATGTGGCGGCTAGCTAGGGGCTAGCTAGGGACAAACCCCACAATGTGTGGGGAAACCCTTTGATCAAATATTCTTTTATCTTCAATAATTAAATAGAGAGAAATAGTACAATAAATCTGATTCATATCAGCAGTAGCAAACCCTAGATCAGCAGCATCAGCATTAGCGGCTTCATCATCAAACTAGGGCAGACGATATCTCACAAACCGACCGTCGGATCGGCTTGATTCCACCACAAAAAGTTGCGGCTTCCAGAGGAGGTTCAGATGAACCTACAACATATTTCATATGAGGAGATCTTCTAGTCCACATAGGTCAATCTTTACTTCTGGAGTTGCAGCTTTAGTTTTGGCAGTTTCCGGCTTCAAACTAGGGTAGTCAATATCTTGCAAACCGTCCGTCGGATTGACTTCATTCCACCACAAAAAGTTGCGGCTTTCAGAGGAGTTTCAGATGAACCTATAGTGTAGTTCAAATGAGGACATCTTATAGTCCATGCAAGTCAAACTTTACTTCTGCAGTTCCAGTTTCAGTTTTGGCAGCTTCTGGCTTCAAACTAGGGCAGTCGATATCTTGCAAACTGTCCATCGGATTGACTTGATTCCACCACTAAAAGTTGTAGCTTCTAGAGGAGGTTCAAATGAACCTACAATGTAGTTCATATGAGGAGATCTTCTAGTCCACATAGGTTAATACTTACTTCTGCAGTTGCAGCTTCAGTTTTAGCAGCTTCTGGCTTCACATGTGTGAGGGAGAGACCCTTTTCTGCACAGTAGAGAAGAGACTCTTTTCTGTGCAGTAGAGAGAGAAACGTGATGAGATGAGTGAGTTCAAATGAGGAAAATCCCTCTTGTATTTATACACAATGTTGGTGTTTGAATAGATGCGACTGTTGGGCTTCTGAGGCTACATGAGTTGTAGGTCGACTTGATAATAATTCCATAATCAAAATAAATTCATATCTCCATGAATACTTATTGGAATCAGATGATATTTATATCAATCCTACACAGATCAATGAGAGGAATCTAATAAAAATATTATCAGCCATGAATAAGGTGACCCACATGAAGTTTTGCCTAGTTGCCAATTTTAACACTCCCTCTCAACTAGGGAGAACTTCATCTGCAATCTGTCTATCAGTCGTTACTATTCATCCATCAAATGCACTACCTTGTACAACCTAACCCTTGCCCTACTCTACTCTATTCTTCCTATTTTGCTTTGTCTTGTTCTGCCCTGTACTGATCTGTATTGTTCTGCTCTTCTTTTGTCTGAATTATGAAGAAGAAGAAATGATCGAGGATGTATCATATTGACTCAAAGTCAATCTCAGAGTATGTACCACTAGTCCCAGACCAGTCTCAACCAACCCAAATTCAGCATCATAGTGAGTGCAACTCCACTGGTCCCAGACTAATATCATCCTCCACTGACTCAAAGTCAGTCTTGAGTGCGTACCATTGGTCCCAAACCAGTCTCAACCGACCCGAAGTCAGATTCATAGTAAGTACCACTCCTACCACTAGTCCCAAACCAATATCACAGTCTCAGAGAGTGTACCACTGGTCCCAGACCAATCTCAACCAACCCGAAGTCAGCGTCATAGTATGTACCACTCTCACTGGTCCCATACTAGTACTGCACTAACATGAAGTCAGTCTCAGAGTATGTACCACTAGTCCCAGACTAGTCTCAACCGACCCAAAGTCAGTGTCATAGTATGGTACAACTCCTACCACTGGTCCTAGACCAGTATCATTGATCCCAGATTAATGGAGGTCATCCTAGCATAGGGAGTACGGTAGATACAACAATGCGTCCATTGGTACTACTATGGTCCCTAACTTCATTTCCCTACTCATTGATCAGATGAGAGGTACTTCCCATGAGTCCTAGACTGCATGGGTAGGATGCCTCGACAGGAGAATTAATCAATCCTGTCCTCACAGGAGAACACATCAATCCTGCTACAATCGCCATGGAGAAAACATCAATCCAAGCCGCCATGGAGAACACATCAATCCAGGCCTCACAGGAGAACACATCAATCCTGCTACAATCGTCATGGAGAACACATCAATCTAGGCCTCACAGTAGAACACATCAATCCTGCTACAATCGCCATGGAGAACACATCAGTCCAGGCCTCATAGGAGAACACATCAATCCTACTACACTCGCCATGGAGAACACATCAATCCAGGCCTCACAGGATAACACATCAATCCTGCTACAATCGCCATGGAGAACACATCAATCTAGGCCTCACAGGAGAACTAATCATCCTACTACATAGGAGAGTGAATCATCCTATTCCACAAGAGAGCGAATCATCTTGTCCCACAAGAGAGCGAGTCATCTTTTCCCACAAGAGAGTGAATCATCTTTTTCCAATGCGCACCACTAGGGGAGGGTGAGTCACACTCTGGTCGTATGTTGCTCCAGTAAGAACCACAAGCCCTTAGAGCTCCTAGAGCTCAATGTATGCAACATGCAAGACCCTTGTACAAGGGTTTCTTGATGACTCCAAGTTGTTTGGGAAAATCACAGATTAGATCTTTCCTCGGGGCTTTGACAAGGTGTATCGACCTGTACATCATCTTAATGCGATGGAACCTCCTTGCTCATCGAATTATCATATCATAGATGATGTCTATCTGCTGGAGCAATTGACGAATATGGGATTCCTCAATAATCGAATCCCACCTTTGGTTTTTACAAAGAATCATAGTGGTATGTGTTCAAATAGCTAACTGAAGAGCTTTCCCAACCAAGCAACCTCATATAAGATCATACTCGTAGATATGTATCTGGTCTCGGCGGTGCTTATGGCAACCAACTTCTACTTCATGCTCATCCATTATATCGAAGCAGAATCCAAAGAGAAACATCACTAAAAATGCTCCAATGATCCTCCACACTGCCTGCCTAATCAACATTCGAATAATCATGCAGTTTCATATTTCCGGCATTGTATCTCAATCCATGAGAGATTGTGTCCTGAAGACATCTCAGAAGATTCTTGGCACCAATCTAGTGAGGCTCAACCAAATATGAGCTCACAATGCTAACTGCAAAACATATGTTTAGACGGAGGTTCACGAAGAACATCAACGCGAATGAGTTTTTGAAACTAAGAGGAATTTCCCAAATCTGGTCCGACATCACTACCATATAACTTCTGAAAGTTAAGATCCTCAGGGTAGTCACAGGCTTGCAGTCCATCATACCAAATCTTTTTAGAATCTTCACCACATATTTTCCTCGAGATGAGAAAATTTCCCTTGGCTTCTGCCACACTTCAAGTCCTTGGTTCTTCATTTCAAATTCAGAAGCCAACTCCCTTTTACATTTGTGAATGAGAGGATATGCACTAGTTAGAAAGAGGTCATCCACATACAACACTAGTATGAGAGGCTTGTCATCTTCAACCTTAAGGTAAAGGTTAGGATCAGGTTCACTCCTAGTGAATCCCAGCTTCATCAAGTAGCTATCGATCCTCTCATACCATGCTCGGGGTGCTTGCTTCAGCCCATAGAGAGCCTTCTTCAATCTGCATACATGAGATTTTCAATCATAAATCTCAAATCCTTTGGGTTGCTCCACATAGACCTCTTCTTTGATCGAATCATGCAAGAACGTTGTCTTGACATCCATTTGATGTAGGTTCCATCCTTGTGAAGCCATAAGGGCTATGATCAAGCGGATGGTCGTATATTTGGCAACAGGTGCAAATATCACATCATAGTCTATACCTTCCTTGTGGGAGAAACCATGAGCAACAAAATGAGCCTTATACTATTCTGTACTTCCATTTGCTACAACTTTATCTTGTAAAGCCATTTTGAAGTAACAATTGTCTTTTCATGGGGTCTTGGAACTACTTCCCAGACATCATTCTCCATAATGGTCATAACATCCTTCCATACTTGATGCTTGACAGTATCTGAGAATGATGAAGACTCATTTTGCTTGATTGTGCTCATACTGGTCAGGTATCCCTAATACCTGTTGGGTTTCTTACTTTCAGGAAAGTTCCTCGGGGTGCAGCATGTCTTTCAGCATCATCAAGTATCCCCCTAAGCCATGAAGGCCTCTTCCTACAAGAGGAAGGCTCAGGTGGATAAATAGGATCCATCAGTTCTTCCACATTAGGCATTGTTACATCATCATAGAGATAGATTACACAATCGTATAGTGCCACACCATTCTGCTCAAGATAATGTGATGTAGTAATCTCCCTCTTAATTCCAACCTCAGGTATGGCTGAGTGAACCAACTGTAATATATCGGAGGTCTTGTTTAGGCTTGAGGGGAATGGTCCCCTTTTGAGCTTTCCTTCGGCACATCCCGAACATACACCTTCTTTTTCTACTCGGAATTTGTGCATCTCTGTTACCATATGTCTTACATCGAGTAGATCTTTGTAATGAAGGTAGGCAAACCTCCAATGCCAAAGTTCGGACTAAAGAGATGTGTCATAAGACATGACACCTACCTAACTTTCATCGACCTAATAACATGAAAACCAATAGTAAAGGCATTGTTAACATTATTTTTACATACATGTACATTACCATCACTAAAGGTTACCTTATAGCCTTTGTCTTCCATTGCCGAGATGGACACCAGGTTCTTTTGGAGGTCAGGTGCATTTAATACATCCTAGGATTTCTAGCCTTCTTGAATGGTTGTCCTCTTCCTTGATTCCCAGCTCTCCTCTTACCTTTGTTGTTGAATTTGTCATTCCTTCGATTACCATGAGAGGGATTTTGATCATCGTCACAATGAGTCCTTTCTATCAGGACATTCACTTGCATAGTGATCTTCTTTATTGCAAATGTAACATCGTCCTTTTCTTCCACCCTTAGGTCTAGCCTTTCCTTTTGATTTAGTCCTGGGATTATTTCTTTTCTTAGCATGACAAGAAAAGGCAGCAGGAGGACCTTTAGGCATGGGCATTTATTGCTCTTCTACCCTTGTTTCTTCTTGAATGCATCTAGCCATTAATTCCTCGAAACCAGGAATTACATTATTGTTCAGAAGAGTAGTCCTGAACACGTACCATTCATATGGTAATCCTCCAAGAGTTGTGAGTGCGATTTCTTTATTAGTAATATTCTCCCCAATAGATAGGAGATCGTTCTTGATCTCGGTGATTCTTAAGAAGTATGCTTGCATACTCTCATCTTTACCCTTCTTGATTTCCCTCAGCGTATTTCTAAGAAATAAAACTTGATTTGCATCATTTGCTTTAAATAAACTCACCAGTCTATCATAGATTTCCTTGGAGGTGTCCAGTTCAGAGATGTAGGCCACCAAGTGCTTACCGATAGAGTCCCGGATGATCTTCTTCGCTTTAACTTCTCCATTTTTCCATTTGTTCCTGGCAGTAGCGAATGCATTTGATGGAAGCTCAACAATATTGCCTCTCACATGGTCCGACACTCCTTGATCTTCTAGGGTTAGATCGATAGACATCTTCCATCCGTGATAGTCAGCTTTCTCATGGAGCTTGTCTTCCGTAGGAAAGAGTGTTGAGGACCCCAACGTTCTTTTAAGATAGCCTTACCAATCTTCTGTTCGGTGATTGCTCTTGCTCTTGCTTGGGCTTTGTCTTCACCTCGGCTTTGATACCATGTTAAGTTATGGTATGTTCTATGCTTATAATAGTTTACTTATTTTTCTTATTATATTCCACAGATTAGCAATCACATGTACATAAAGCAAAGTGCAGATAGAACATTAAACGATCGACAGAAAACAAGCCAAGACAAGAGACACAAGATGTGGCAGCTAGCCAGGGACAAACCCCACAATGTGTGGGGAAACCCTTTGATCAAATATTATTTTATCTTCAATAATTCAGTAGAGAAAAATAGTACAATAAATCTGATTCATATTAGTAGTAGCAAACCCTAGATCAGCAGCATTAGCATTAGCGGCTTCATCATCAAACTAGGGCAGACGATATCTCACAAACTGACTGTCGGATCGGCTTGATTCCACCACCAAAAGTTGCAGCTTCCAGAGGAGGTTCAGATGAACCTACAGCATAGTTCATATGAGGAGATATTCTAGTCCACGCAGGTCAATCTTTACTTCTGTAGTTGCAGCTTTAGTTTCGGTAGTTTCCGTCTTCAAACTAGGGTAGTCTATATCTTGCAAACCATCCGTCGGATTGACTTCATTCCACCACCAAAAGTTGCATCTTTCAAAGGAGGTTCAAATGAGCTTATAGTGTAGTTCAGATGAGGAGATATTCTAGTCCATGTAGGTTAAACTTTACTTATGCAGTTCTAGTTTCGGTTTCGGCAGCTTCCGTCTTCAAACTAGGGCAGTCGATATCTTGCAAACCGTCTGTCGGATTGACTTGATTCCACCACCAAAAGTTGTAGCTTCTAGAGGAGGTTAAAATGAACCTACAACGCAGTTTAGATGAGGATATATTCTAGTCCACATAGGTCAATATTTATTTCTGCAGTTGCAGCTTCAGTTTCATCAGCTTCTTCACATGTGTGAGAGAGAGACCCTTTTCTGCACAGTAGAGAAGAGACTCTTTTCTATGCAGTAGAGAGAGAGATGTGATGAGATGAGTGAGTTCAAATAAGGAAAATTTCTCCTGTATTTATACACAACGTTGGTGTTCGAATAGATGCGACTGTTGGGCTTCTGAGCCTACATGAGTTGTAGGTCGGCTTGATAATAATTCCATAATCAAAATAAATTCATATCTCCATGAATACTTATTGGAAACGGATGATATTTATATCAATCCTACACCTCTCAATGAGAGGAATCTAATAAAAATATTATTAGCCATGAATAAGATGACACACATAAAGTTTTTCCCTAGTTGTCAATTTTAATACGTGGTGAACAATCTTATACACTTACGTACATGGAACGAGATATCACCCCCAAAATACAATGCTGAAGAAAAGACAACTCCTGTGTTTAAATACGTCAGAACTCGTCTCTAGCCTAGACCTCTATGTGTGTTTTTAAGTGTCAAATTCTCCTTAGGTTAATTGAGATGAATTTTAAAGTTGATATTGAATTATATTTCTATTTCGAGGATCAAAAATTGAGGTCACATGAGCACACCTATGATGCAACTAATATAACAAAAATAAATCTTTTCATTTTACTTTTAATAATGAAAGGCTTAACTAAGGAGGGGAAGAAGAAATCAACCAACAATGCAACAAACAAGTGATGCAACAATAAATTTTCTCAACCTCACTATTGCAATCAAAATCCAAGCACTATATGCGATGCATGATGCATAATATTTTTCTTTTGATTTCACATGATTTTTATATGAAAACTAAGATATCTGTGTAATCATTGATAAAAACGGTTCTTAGAATGATGATTTAAACACCATTTCCTTCAAGAAATCCAATGATCAAGAAATTAGTTTGCTAATGATCTAATGACAATAACAAAGGAAAATCCAAAAAAATTATTATCAAAGGCACTAAAAACCAAAACAAAACCAAGTGAAGGCTATTAAGAAACCAAAACACACTTAGGGACACAATGAGAACCAGCTACAACAAAGCTAAATAGAGAGCAAGGGAACAAGAGGTAAGTTTTTGAATGCAACTGGGGTCAGCACAAGTGCCTAAAGGGATACAATGCTTTGCAAAGAAGGTGCAGAGAAGGCCAAGGTGCTTTGTAGTGCTCTGCCTCCATACTAGGGGGTGCTCTAATCAAGGAAAATCTAGTTTTTGAGACTAAAAACCAAATCAATATCAATGAAAGGTATTCATAGGGTCTATTAGGATTTGAGTGAAGAACTAAAGGTCGGTCTAAGAGGTGTAACAAGGGGTAAATTCAAGGAAACCACTAAGGGAATGAATTTTCCCCAGTGGAGTTTCCAATTTTTTATATGGAATCTATGACTAAGGAAAAAAGTATCTTCCTTAGACCTAGTGGCTTGGTCTAGAAAAATAGAAATCAAAGACTATAATTTTTTCCTTATAAGGACTGGAGAATGGAAATATGACTTACTTGTGATCCATCACAAGCTCTTCTCTCCCCTTGGCTTGTCAGCTCTAACCATAGCTCTTATCGTTATAATTAGAACTTGCAGAAACAAACAACATAGGCCAAGATTTATGACATCTATATAGCATTATCCAATCATTCTATTCAATGGATAAATATAGCAATGAAACACATGTACATAAACATAACATAACACATGTAGGAAAATGATATACTATTTGTATTAAAATGGTACTATTTGTATTAAAATGGAAGGGAGATAGTTTACAACCAAAAGTGGAAGTTGATCTTGTAGAGAACCTATCAAGTTGAATTATCCTTCCTTGCCACAATGTACACCTCAAACTCACTCTAATGCATGGGAATCATGTCTCTCTTATTATCAAAGAAACAACATGAGGGTATGATTAATCTCCAAAATCCAACCTCTAGATTATGGATGACAGTAAATATATAAGAGAGGATAGGGTAAAGTCAAGGAAACCACTAAGGGAATGAATCTTCCTCAGTGTAGTTTCTAATTTTTTATACGAAATCCATGACTGATGACAAAAGTATCTTACCTAGACATAGTGGCTTGGTCTAGAAGAAAAGAAATCGAAGACTATAATTTTTCCTTATAAGAATTGGAGAATAGAAACATGACTTACTTGTGATCTATCACAAGTTCTGCTCTCTTCTTTACTTGTCAGATCCAAACATAGCTCTGATCACTACAATTGGAACCTGCATGGACAAGCAACACAAGCCAAGATCTACGACATATATATAGCATTATCTAATCATTCTATTCAATGGATAAATATTGCAATAAAACACATGTACATAAACATAACATAACACATGTAGGAAAATGATATACTATTTGTATAAAAAATGGAAGGGAGATAGTTTACAACAAAAAATGGAAGTTGATCTTGTATATAACCTATCAAGTTGACCTGTCCTTCCTTGCCACAATGTACACCTCAAACTCACCCTAATGCATGGGAATGATGTCTCTCTTATGATAAAATAAACAACATGAGGGTATGATTTATCTCCAAAATCCAACCTCTATATTGTGGATGATAGTAAATATATAAGAGAGGGTGGTAGTTTATGAATTATTACCCATTTACAAATCTAGGCTTGAGATACACTCTTGATGGGATGATGAGCTCAAGGGATAACTCCAGGGTATGGGAGATAGGATTCAAAGTTCTTATCGAAGGTAAATGGTTGTAACAACTCCTGAAAGCTTCTAGAAGAGGAAGCTTTGTGATTCCATTTATTTTTCTCAAATTTCCTTGATCAATGCACCCCCAACAAGGGCAAACCTACTCTGATGAGAGCAGGTGCAGAACTGAGCAACTTCCACTCAAAGCAGTTCCTTAAAGGGCTAAGTTGCATTGGGCCTTAAAAGAACTTAAATGAAGTAGTAAAGGTAAGAAACTCAGGGACATGAGAGAGTCACACTTAGGGCTTTGTTTAGGGATGATGAAAAGGTGTTCATGGATCTAGTTTGTAGGCATATTGACCAAATGTTAAAAAATAGCCTATAACATTGCTACACATTATGTTGTCACTAATAATAGTAAGATGTCATTGATGTTAAAGGGTTGTCCAAGAAAAAAACAAATACCATTAATGGGTCCAAGGAAGTAGTATTTTAGTTAGACATCTTGCATACACTCATAAGGTGAGGTCCAAATAATATTGAATTTCATTGAGTTTTTGACTATGTTATGAAGCCCTAATGGTACTATATATAACATCATTGCTTTGGTATCATCGATACATTTCCAATGATATATCCTTCTTTGAAAAACTCCTCCTAGATGAGAAGTTATGGCCATTTAAAAATAAACATTAGTTGGAGGCCCAAAATATATGACAAAACCCAAATTATTGAAATGTTAAACAATGTGCACCTTTTGTGTGCATCCATGGTTCATTGACTGGGTCAATGGAAGATCTCATCAAAACATGCATGACCATTAACCATGTTAAAATATGTGCACTTTTTATTTGAACAAACAGATCTAGGAATCAAATAAGAAAGTGAATGATAAATGACGGAAAGGATTGCATGACACATAACTTCAGTCTAACCTAATAGAATCATTACATGTGGATATCACTCATTAAAGCATAGATGGGCCAATTTTTCATCGAAACATGGTGTAGTTTCATTGGATGAGTATGGAGGCATAACGACATGTCATCTACACGGTAGTCGGTACTTGGTAACATAGAATCATGGAAATTAGACATAGGATATGATGTGACCATTAGTATAATGTGGCATGACACGTGACACAACCAAAGGGTGCCATGTGTCAGGATGTTTTGGCACAATTTGATTGGTCAAAGGGCTAAAAAATGTGACATGTGGCACCCCTCATGGTTTTCCCCATGGCTCAATGATGTCATTAAGAAAATGACTAGCAACCCCCACAATAGGGTCAAATGGGATGGTCACATGTTTGTAGGGCTTGTGAATTATCTGGTATGGTCATATGGAAATGGCCAGATGGTAAATATAGGGCTATGACTCATTAGATTTGGGTTATGACTAAGGTCATATGATGGTGGAAATTATGGTCATATGGGTTCAATTTTGAATTTACGTGCCTAAATAATGGACCATAGTCAGCTTTCATCTTGTTGTAAGACAAGCACACACTTTGTGCACACACAAATACACATATATGTTGACACATGTACATCTTGGGCTCCATGATAAGGCTATAGCATGACCCAAGTCATGGGGTTGGATCCACTGGCTCTTTGACCTTGAAATCACTACATTATAAATTCTATTATGGAAGGCGCCATTACACCAAATGATTCATAGCAGAGTTGGAAGCAAATGAGAGTTGGACAACTAAGGTCATTGGTTTGAATTGTGTTGGGTATGTAGTTGAAAATTATGTTTTTTCTGCCACAGGTTTCATTTTATATAATAGTTAAGAAACCAGTGCCGTATATTTTTTAACTTTTGCACAAAAAGGGACTATTATGTTTAACACACCCTAAAAGTGATATTTTCTACAATGGCCATTTTTTTAAAGTGGTTATTGAAGTTTTTGATCTCATTCTTGAGCCAATTTGAAATCCAAAAGAAGATCAATAATTAGCATTCAGATGTGGATGTTATTAAAGCCATAAAAATCCTCATTGATATATTGTTTATGACTAAAATATATATCATATGTTTTGAGGAGCTATGAGCATATTGTGGTGCTTTTGAGTCTATGAAAAAAGTAGGTTCTAAGATGAGTCAAATGTGACTAGATTAATGAATGGGTTGAAGAAGAGCATGGATAGGATATGATAGGGCATAGAAATAAATATTAAAATAACATGTTATTCTTTTTGAAGACTTATTTTGGTTGAAGAGTAGGTGGATCCATTTTGACATATTCTAAAAATAGGTACAAAAGGAGTTGAATAAGGATTTCAGTGCCTTCACCAAGGTTGGAGGCTTAATTAGGTTTAAGCATTTAGCAAGTAATATATCGCTCATCTCATAGGTTGGTGCCCCAATCGGTTTGGATCCTAGAGTTGGTTGAAGCCTACTCACCATTGAGGTTGGTGCCTATCTCAGGTTGGAGCCTAGGGTAGGTTATAATTTTCTCATCATAGAGGTTGGTGCCTCAATCAAGTTGTAGCCTACAATGGGCCACTGCTTGCACATTTTTGAGGTTGGTTCCTTAATGAGGTTGTAGCCTACTACAAGTAGCATCTTGCATATATTAGGGGTGGATTTTTGTAGCAAGTCCATGCCTACAAATCTATGTAATGAAGTGAAGATAAATAAGAAAAAGAATTTGTGGTTTTCTCCCATATGGGTTTCCATGTACAAATATTGTGTCCTCTTGTGTTGATGTGATGGCCTCTTAATATACTATTAATATACTGCAAGGTGGCCATAAATGCTTGATACAATTCTAATTGATGAAAAGTTGTGAATAGGTAAAATCGTTGACACACTAATTCACCCCATCCCCCCACTCCTCATTTTCTCTTGAGTCTAACATATTTCCAGTTAAATAAATTTCTTATATTAAATAAATGCACACTCTTTCTTTTAACTGTTAACATTTTAGTTTAAGTTCCTTGTTTTAAGTGTAATATTTTCTTATTAACTTAAGTTGATTGTCCTTCAAAATTGTCATATGTATGATAAATATTTAATAAATTTATCCCAAGTCATTATCTTAATTTCTTTTAAGAATTTTTATTAAAATAATACCATGATAGATCATTTCCCTCATTCTTCTACAATTTTACGTTAAAGTATATAAACTAGTAAGTAGAGTCCACTTTCATCTTTACTCGTAATTTTTTTAACGTCTTTATCCATTTAATTTAAGTTTCATCTATGTTTAATTTTCCTAATACCAATTATTCTATGTCAATTGTTAAATAATTACCATGTGTAATTCCAAGGGATCCAAAATGGTTTCCCTTCAAGTTCGTATAATTAGCTGAGGATAACATTGATGCATCAATGGAGATAATGATTAACTGTAGCATCTCCCTTATTGAGAGACTAATGGATATCGAGGATTAAAATTTACACCTTAATTTTCACCCCTTAGTTGTACTTAGTCCATAGCCAAACCCACACGGCATCATACAAAATTAAGCTAAAATTTCCATGCACGTTTCAACCTAAGTCATGCCTGGAGTTTTAGTAGGTGGAATCAAGGATCTCGTGCTAGCCCTCCAATATGAATCATATTTTCTTTGTATAGCCCCCATCATCCATATGTGGCTCATTCAATATGCACAAACCCTATGTTTGCATAATAATTTTATATAATGTAACCATTAATAACAATAAATCTTTACTCATAATTCAAACCAGAATCTTTTACTATATCTCACACCCATGTGGCATTATACATCCTTGCCACGCTAATGAAATTATTACCAATATATGCTCATAAATTATTAATCATCATATAGTCTTACACATGACATGTTATTATAACATCAATAAATATCATTGTCTAATAACACGCTCATCAAATAACATATATCTATCTTGATAATAAATAATATAATCATCAATATCTGATGTCCTCAAACAATAATACATCTTCCCAAGTCTTTGTCACAAAATAGGGGAGATAGTGAGAATTACTAATAAAAGTCTTGAAAATGATCCTTTGAGGCTATATATGGTAAAGTTGAATCTTAAGCATGAATAACTAGTTAAAGAGGCCTTAAAGTTATAATCTATCTAAAAAATTAACAAGGGTTGATGAATTAAAATAGAAGGCCTTACCTGGAGTAGGATGAGTTGGACTAAATTCTAATTAGACAAATAATTTCAAAAATTATTCTTATTGATATGGAATACAAAATAAAGAAATCCAAAATTGGAAAAGTTGATATCACTAAGTCCTTGGTGTTGGGATATCCTTATTTAGATAGGATTTAATCTAACATTCATTTTGAAAACTCAACTAAGTATCATCATGAACACCATGACTATGGTCGTTGTGGGGAAAAATGTTTAAAAACATGATATAGTGGTGTAGCCATTTGGTCATTTCTTGTGAGATGAGATAGGGCTTTCTATTGTTATGACGTTTTCTTAAAAAATACCATAGCATGGACATGATCAATATTACGAACTAGATTACATTGTTCAAGTAGCTCCAAGTAATATGGAAAAAAATAGATGCTAGATAAAATTATGTCCAAAGTACTTAAAATTTAATGGAATATGTTGGAAATCTAATTAATGGATGGATCGCACACTAATTACTAAGATTTCAATCCATTTCAAGTGAGTTTGACCACCCTTTTTTATTCTTATAACTTGATTAGTAAAATATATGTTGAAATTTATCTTTCAAGCAGGGATGAAGGATAGTCTTGAGTACTTTGAAAACAAATAGATTTTGTGTAGCCTAGAGGTTGAGCATTGTGAAATCTCAGTGGGGTATTGTATTGAATAAATACTACAAAACTTATTAGAGGATTTTCCTCTCATTTGTAGTTATTTGTTTCTTTCTCAATTTAGTGATATTTTTTTTTTCCACAAGGATTTTCTCCATATTCATTTATGTAATTGTAGGGTAGTTTTCTCTATGATTCACATTAATTTAAGAGTAGGTTTTTACAATATATTACCCTCTTTGATTACAAATTTTGTATAAGCTTTAAAATTTCACTCGCAGTTCATGATATATAATATTCCCTTGCAATTCTTAAATGAATACTTGTACAATGATTTGAGTATGGTTGAAGAGTTCTAAACATATTTTAGATTTTAATATCACCATCATTCTGTGTTATATGATGAATCCTATTTAATGTTTTCAATATCTTGGGATATATTGTAAAAGGTATCAGGTGACTTGAGTTACTAGATTCATTATCCAAATGCACAATAGACTGTCCATATTATCATGAAATGTTAAGGATTACTACCCTCATTAGTATCTTTAAGATGTCTATGAATTAATTATGTGTAACACTCCGTTCCATAATGCCAACTTAAAACAACTTAGTGGAAGGTGTTACTTTCATTTAACTTGACCTCTATAATCTTGTCGTGGAAATGGGGTAAAAAAAATCTCGAACTTCTAACTTCTTCAAATCTAAAAAGTAATGTTACCATCGCATCTAGCTCAGTGAGTACTTTCCAAAAATGTAAATGTTATCCTGATCTAACCTACAGATAAAAAATTATGATTGTTTAAACATTTGGCCAATATCCAATTTCCACATCAGCAGTTCACTACCATGTGGCAAACTCTCATCAACAAACATGCCCCCGAGGAACATGTCATGTCATCCTTGTTTGGGGCCCACACTCCTAGCCCCTTAGTCTATCATACAGTCATTTCTTGCTATAACTAATCTTGGCCTCAACCTTCCTACTCAGCCTTCCTCTCTTAACACTTCATTTAATAGCTTGGGTTGAGAAAGATTCCGTTTCGCATCACGTAACAAGAAATATTCTTGTTTCTTTTCCCTGTCTACTACATGAACACTACCACAACTTGTCATTCCCAAGGTCTTGAGGTAGACTTAATCTCATCGATTGTTAGGACAATTCTTGTCTCACCCTTCATCTCTCTCTCTCCTTGCTACAATGCAACCTCCATATCCTTTCGAAGTCCCACAATGATTCATTCTGAGGTGACTTCATTTTGGCATCATGGCATCCATGTGGCCCTATCCAAGGCTGTCATGTTTCACTTAGTTTTGGGCCACTTAAACCTCCAATATTTCCATTCACACATGCCGCATGGCATACCACCTGAGCACCATCTCACCATTGGTTCCACATCATCCACAGGCTTAGGTCCCACCACTTTCTGGCCCCTAGTGCAAAACATTGTTTCACCATTATAAGGAATTAACCATTTTTCAGTGGAATCAGCCTTCAGCTTCCACATATCTCACCACGACCTATTTTTTCCTGCATCCACACTTATGGGACTACCTCTTTAAGGCCAAGACTAAGACAAAGACTCGTTCATCTCAAGATGGGAAATTAGTCATCTATCTTGCACTGCCCTTCTCTCATATATCAGGCCCATGTTAACAATGCATGAACCTCTTTAGGGTGAGAACGAGGACCTTCCCATATGTGATGGGAAATGATTCCCTTGTCAAGCCTTGTGACACTTATGATTTGGGAATTTCATCCTTTCGATGCTATATATCTATATACATACATATCTCTCTCTCTCTCTCTCTCTCTCTCTCTCTCTCTCTCTCTCTCTATATATATATATATATATATATATATATATATATTAGAACACTTTGCCATATAAGGCTATCCCTCTTGTGCTTACGGAACACACACACACACACACACACACGTATATTTAAAAAATAATGTCCCCAATGCTCAGCCTTATCAGTCAGTCTTTCCTGAGCTTAACAACACCCATTCTCACACTATCATAATTTGGGATATCTCTCTGGAACTTAAACGCCCTTCATGATAACTGGATTTTTTTTCTCTTCTATCAAATGCTCCAAACATGATTTAGGTGGATATTGGTGGCCACCTACCTATTCCACTTGGACCCCCAACACTGTCTCTTTCAGTTTTTTAGTTTCCTTAATTGTAGCACAATTTTTTGTTTTTGGTAGTTTTTTTGGGTCCTAATCTTTCGAACCTGTTTTGAGGCCCTAAATGGTGTTTTTATAGAAAACGAAGAGACCAAAACGTCTAAAATTGAGCTCCCAATTTCGTTTCTTACTCCTCTTCGAGAGCTTCGAAATGAGGTATTATGACAGCCAAACAGAGATCGTATGCCAAAGTTACAACCCTAGGAAGTTGATGAACCAATTTACCCAAACTAGGTCCATAGTTTTGGTGCTTCATCTCCTAGGGTTAGGTTTTTGGATATTTAGGGTTTTCGCTTGTTTCTTAATAATAAATAGGCCATTGATCATCATTGTAACATAGTTCAAAGGCATGTAGTCACCACATCTCTTCTTAGAGATAAGCTACCATCACCCAAGCTGTTACACAAAAATATTGTCACCATGACTATTTGCAGTCAGTATGGGTCTATCATCACTTATACTATCCTCCTAAGCAAGTCTCAGACCTTAGCTCTTCATGTCAAGCTTTGAAAATGAGAGAAAGACATTAAAAATCAGCAAAGCTCTGGTTCCACACTTTCTCTCACTGTTGCCTGCGGTCCCGCACCCCCTGTTCACATTACCTGTGGACCTGCCCACTCTGTCTCTAAAGGAGTGGGTGCAGACCCCTGTGAAAGTAAAAAAGGCACAAGTTTATTCTAAAAAACTCACTTTGGGTTAATTCTAGATGATTCTAGAAGGAATTTTGACGTGGATGGTTCGCTCTTAGGTGGTTCATGCATCCCAAAGGAGAAGGAGCTAATCCCTTGATGAGAGGAGCTATCCCTTTGAAGGAGGGCTTTATCCCTTTGAAGGAGGACCTAGTAACTTCCCTCCATTGCACTATAAATTAAGGCATTGGGCTGGTTGCTAGGGAGGTTAGAAGCTGAACATTTTTGAGGGTAAATGCTCGTGGAATTGAGACTTCCTAGTTAAGCTTGAGAGGAGAGATCACATACCTTTTTGGCTTTATTGGGAAGAGAGTGAAACTTGTCAAAGTAGAGGAGACTTCTTGTTGGACCCTGGGAGGAGCTTGTACAACATCAAGGCACAGGTTGTAATGTTCTTCTTTGATTTGAATTAATATAATCAGATTCATTTTTCTCAACAAATTGTCTTATGTCATTTGTTTCATGAATTCCTTGATCATCATGTTAAGTATGCTTTATTACATTGGTTTTTCAGGTGCTATTTAATTTGTTTGCTTGTTTGTGTTTGCAGATTCACTACAAGGGAGCTCATTTGGATCAAAGGAGCGAGGCTTCCACAAACTTGCATTGGACCCAAGGTAGGCCTAAAACACTTGTTTTCCTTTGTTTATAAATTGCATATTTAGAGAAAGATAGTTTTTGATTGGCTTGCTTGTCACTAGATATCTTCAGATACTAGGGAGTTCGAACTTGTCGGCAAGAAGTTTTTGATTGGCTTGCTTGTCACTAGATATCTTTAGATACTAGGGAGGTTGAACTTGTCGGCAAGAACGACTCATTCTGCGTGACAAAATGGCGACTCCACTGGGGACTTGATTTCTTGATTTGCTTTACCTTGACTTGAGAAACTGTGTTTTTGTTTCTGTTTTTGGCTTGTTGTGTGTGGAATTGGTTAGATTTAGTAGATCTTGGATTATTTTTTGTTTTTCATAACTTTGGGAGAGGACCGTACCCTCGACTTGCAACACAGTGCGGACCTATCCACACTTTTGCTTTTCACACAAAGCGTTACTGCACCTGTGTGAACTGTGGGCCTGTGGACCCTCTCAAAATTTTGAAAAACTTAAGATTTTCTCTTTTAGTCAGCTTAGTTTTTGTTTAGGTGTTGTTATCCCCTGCCCAGACCTGCATTTGACTTGTTAGGAACTTTTCTTAGGTTAATTCCATTGGTGTTATGGTTTTAGGTGAAATTCCTAAAAGTTTGGTTGCCGGGCTTGATTTTCATTTTGGTCTTGTAGTAGCTCAGAGCTTAGGAGCTGTAGAAGCCTCAGATCACCTTGGTTTTTACTGGCCTTCTTATGAGTCTGCCATTTGCAAAATCTACCTTTGTTGAGGAATCCATTTTGTGTTTCTCTTTGCGAAACTTCGAAAAGAATTGTGTTAAAAGTTTGGATTTCATTTTTAGAAAAGAAAACAAAAATTGGTTGTTTTTTTACTGATTTGTGATTATGGACAGATTAGTCCTTAATTTGCTTATAGCTAAGTAAAACATCCTTGAAAAGACATCTTGTAAGCTTTTACTTCAAATAGTTTTTTATAGTTTATAGATCTCAAGATTACATTCTTCCATAGTTTTGAGTGTTTTATGAAAAATAAAAAAAATCTCTTTTGGAAAAAGTTTGTTTTTGTAGTATTTGAGTGTTTGAAAGAAAAGGGAAATTTTTTTGAAAATAACTAGTTGTCTCGTTTTGAGTGCATTGGAAAAGTAAAAAAGCTCTTCTTTTGATTTGTTTGTTAAGAAAGATTTGTGTTTACAAGCATTTGCATTCTCAAACTCTTTCCTAGCTAGAAATTCATTGAAGGGAAAAGATTTCTTATCATCTTAAGTGCATTTTTTAGTGATTTCGAGTCGAGTCTTCACACCATAAGTTTCATCTCCGCACCTCTTGACTTAAACAAAAACCAATAAAAATAACGCTTAAAGTAAAATCTATCTAGTAATCTTTTTATTTCTAGGGCTCTATTACACCAACATAGCTTAGGCTAGTGTCTTGGAGTAGGGAGTAATTAACTCTCCAAGACAGTAAAACAAATAAGTAGCTGTATCTTGCAGTAGGAGAAAAATCCAATTGTTACATCTATGCTCTGGGAAAGCTCCTCTTAAAGGAGAAGCATGAGATCGTGTCTGAACCAGTGTGGGAATCAATCTTTCCTCATTGGGAACGACACCAGATATTCACGTATTAAAAACGGTAAACCTCGGATTAACCATTGTCGAGGAGCCTGGGGTCACTTGTTGGTAAACCTTGGATTATGTCAAGGAGCCTTCAAGGGGATTGAGCTTGTTACTCTGCACTTGCGTGCGTATCGGATCGTAGACTGTTCCCCCAGGGATATTTGTTTCCGTTGGTAACCATAGTGACCAAATTCTATAGGATTCTTCCTAAGGTGACGGTGGAGGGAAGATCCCACTTTACCTGGAGCAGACGTCGACTAGAATCACTTGGATTTTCTGGGGGGTTCTCTTCACTCGAGATGGTTTAGTGGAGAAACTTGTGCTAGTCTATTCATTAAGCATGTTGCAGGCGTAACTGTTCCAACCGCCATTCCTGTATTGAACTCTGAGACGTTGGATTTCATCACCAACTAGTGTTTTTAGTACGGAAAGTTACTGTTTGTGTGTGGTTTGATCTCCTAGATTCTTTAGGCGTGTGATTCAATTTGTTTGGTTCTTTAGAGGCTTTAGGTGGTTTTCATTGAGATTTTACTTTGTTTGCGTGTGAAGTAGTTAAAATATTTAATCGTGGCTAAATTACCGAGGAATTCTTGTAGACTTCGGGGCCAACCTCCTGAGTTTTCACCAAGCCAGCCTGAAGGGTTAAGAGCCCTTGTAACTCCTAGAGATAGTAGAGTTGGGTCACTTGAAGAAGGAGAGTCTTCTTTAGTGGTACATCCAGATTATCAAGCTTTAGTAGTAGATTATAATCCACAGTCTGTGTCTGTTTCTGAAGTTACTAGTAGCTTTTCATCTACTAGTGATTTAGGTGAGGAACCTAAAATATCTGAACCTGAAACTGAACTTGCTGCTACTCCAACATCGGGATTTACCTCTCCAACTTCTAGGGGTCTTGGTTCACCCAGGGTAGAAAGAATAATTACCCAAAATCTTCCTTCTGGACTTATAGCTATTGAATAACTTGCTACTCTGGAAGAAGAAGAAGGCATCCCTATCCCTGAAAATCAACCTGTTATAGAACTTAGGGAGCATGAATCAATCTTTTACAATCCACCTAGGAGTAGTGCTTGGTATCTTTCATTGACCAATTTTTTGGAAAACTCGGGACTAAGTTTTTCACCACCTCGTATTCCTTATCACCCAACACCTAGGGGTTATTATCCTCCGTTAAATATGTCAAGACAGTCGTCCATGTTTTCTCAATCTCCAGAAACCTTTTTGTATGGCGGTCCTTCTATTCCCTTTGGGTATCAGTCACTTACTGATAATTTTTTGGGAGCATCTCCTCAACCTATTGAACAAGGGTTATTAACTGGAAATAATGGTACTAAGCCATTGAGTGTAGAAGATATTCTCATGATGTCAGGTACTATTCCTAATCCTCAACGTCAAGGTGGCCAGTTACCGCCTGGGGGGCAGCCTCAAAGTCCTCAATTATCGCCTGGGGGGAAACCTCAAGGTACCCAATTTGCGCCTGGGGGGCAACCTTAAGGACAGTACATACCTACGGGACAGTACATTCCTCAAGGTCAACCCCAGACTCAATATGTACCTCAAGTTCAAACCCAGTATCAATATGTACCTCAAGGTCAACCCCAGTATCAGTACGTGCCTCAAGGTTATCAACCTCAAGGTCAATACCCAACCCAAGGTTTCCAACCACCTTCCGATCAATCATATGTTCAAGGAACTGGAAATGTACCTTTGAATTATCAATCCTACCCTCAACCCAGTTATGGTCCTCAATATTCTCAACCTGTTATGGGTCTGTACCCCGGAATGAACTTAGTGTGGGATCCATCTCAAACTCAACAGGTCTGGCAATCAAATGTATAGTTGTCATCTCAAATTGGACAACCCTTGGTTTCTGGTTCACCCCAGCAACCTATCCAGTCTACCATTCAAACTTCTGCACCTTCTGTAGTTTCTTAGCCTGGGCCTAGTACGCCTCGTACTCCGCCTCAAACGGCTACTGCAACTGCTACAACATCTGTTCAATCTACCCCACCTACTTCTGGAGTATCAACAACTCTGGTTTCTACTGTTCCTGTATCAACTCGTCAGACATCTTTACCTCAGTCTGGATCCACAATTCAAACTTCGGTTCAAATGCCTATAGGACAACCTAGCTCAAGTACGGTTGTCACAAGTCAACCTCAATTTGCTTATCAACCGTACCAGGGACAATACCAATTTGGTCCTGCTGTGCGGTAGCCAGTCTATCAGTATCAACTGTACCCTGGGTATACATATCAACAACCTCAACAACCCCAGTACGGTCCGGTTAATCCTGGTTTTCCGGGAGGATATAATATCCCAAATGCAATTCCAATTCCTAGTTATCCTGGATATCCTCCTCCTGGGGCTAGTCTCATGACCCAGAGTTTTAGGGACCCTAATCGTCAGTTACCGTTTATCATAACTTTGGACTTGCCTAACTTGTCGCGCCTTACAAACGATCCCATTAACTATCTTCCGTTTTGGCTGCCAATGCCGAATAAGTTGCCTAGTGATATTCCTAAGTTTGAAGGCAAATCAGGAGAGGACCCGTCGAACCATGTGATGACTTATCACCTCTGGTGTGCGTCTAATTCCATTTCAGATGATTCAATCCGTTTAAGGCTTTTCCAGCACACTCTAATTGGTCTTGCGGCCAAGTGGTACATTGAGTTACCACGAGCCACTTTTTATAACTTTAGTCAGCTAGCTACTTCGTTTTTAACTCATTTTCAGTTGCCAGTCAGATATGACAATGGCACGGAATTATTAACTTCATTAAAGCAGTCAATGTCCACTTACATTTCAGATCACATTCATGAATGGAGACGTCGATGACGTTTAGTGAAGGTTTTTATTCCGGATCAGATCTTAGCTGAATGGTTTGTAAACTCTTTATTTCCAAAGATCACTGAGGATGTAGCTAAGGCCGGAGTCGTTACCGAGGAGCAAGTAATTTCTCAAGCTCAGTACCTTGACTTAGTTTATACGTAATCAGGTACGTTACACGAGAAAATCCCCGATCTTCCTAAGAAAAATCAAATCGATGCAACTCCTTCAGGGTCTCATGCCGCTGATGGTATGATTGGTACGGTTAATACCAAAAGTAAGAAGAAATCTTCCAAGAATTCTTCTCCTATCATAACCTTGCCAGATTCCCCGACAGGTGATTCTTTCATGGAAATTTCCGCCGATATTCGTGTTCTACAGTCATCTACAGCGAAATCAAAATCCGGTGGTAAGAAGAAAGGGAAGAAGAAAAATAAAACAGATAAAAATTCAAAAGAGAAACCAGAATATGCAGAATCAAAAGATGAGAAACGTAAACCTCGTTATCCTTGTCTCATTTGTAATGAAGAGCATTTTACAAGAGACTGCCCTCATCGTGCAGAGGTTGCGAAAATTGTCAAAGGTTCCCAAACGTCTGCTATTTTGAAGGATCCTTTTCCAAGTCAAGACAGTAAGATGATAGGTTCTTCCTCAAATGCCTCCAAAGAACCCATAATGATGATGTCCCATGTTAGGATTGCAACTCGATCGTATGATTATGGAAGTAAAAGTCCTGTTGATGGTAAGGAAGCAAAATCTTCTCATTCTAACCCATCAACCTTAGCTCCCGGTTCTGATCCACTACAGATCGAGAAACCTAACCCACACTTAGTAATCAAACTGCCCGCCAAGGGTATACCTCGAAAGTCAGCTTTCAATCCACATGCAAGAGTGGCTCAGAACTATAACATTGTTGAAGATTTAGTTGTTTCACCTTCAGCAATGTCGGCTTTGGAAGTGTGGAAGTGTTGCAATCATGTCCAGCACAACGGAAATTACTATTGTTGGCTATAGGAGCTGTGGACGTTCAGGACTCGAACCTTATAATTTTCGATCTAGAAAATAGTACACCGCACTTACCTCATTAAATGGCCTTCTAGATCCCAGTGTTAGTAAAAAACAGACCTTGTTATAGGACTGTGATTGATGAGGGAGCCTCAACGTGTATTATGTCGATACAGTGTTGGAGATCGCTTGGTTCTCCTTTGCTTAATCAATCCCTGACGATTCTAAAGGCGTTTGATGGTTGTGGGTTTCATCCTTTTGGCATTCTACAGGATCTACCTATAGGGGTTGAAGTCAAAACTGTTAATCTAGATGTGGAGGTGGTTTATGCCCCTCTAGATTACAACCTTCTCTTGGGTCGTAGTTGGTCTTACGCTATGACAGTTGTCGTTTCATCGATCTTTCGACTTATAAAGTTCCCTCATAATGGAAAGATCGTAACTATAGACTAGCTAACTTACTTTTCGTCCGACCCAGCCTCTTCTAAAAGTATTCAGCATGTCAGCAAAACGACTATCCCGTATAAGGATGTTGGAGTAGGACTAGTTAAAGATTCTGGTTTACTGAGAACTTTTCCTTTTTCTCCTATCAACGCATCGTCTTCTACTGCAACCATTCATATGATTTTGTCAAACGCCATTGTTTATGATGATCCTTGGATCGTACCTTCCGAATATGAGATAGACTGATTTGGTGATGTTATGCCTTTGAGTCCATATGAGATTGCGTATCAGGCTGTGCAGTCGTTTTCCGACCCATCTTCAACCAAAATTGACTTAATGAATGTGGTCCGTGAGGAATCACTTTCAACATCAAACTCGAATTCAACAACGCTTTCCGAACTTGTTCACACTTATGAGAAAATTCGTGAAATCCTATGTGTCGATGATTTACCATGGGAAGATCTTCATCATAGATCTTCGTTTTTGCCCGAGAGTGATCATTTTGAAAATGATTTTTCATCTATTTTTACGACTGAATATGTCAAGGAACCTTAGAATCCAATGAAAAATCCTGATTCAGAGTTAAATTTGGGAAACATTTCTCGAACTATTCCTATTGATATTTCGATTAAGCCTGGAATTGTTGAAAACATTCATATAGGTGCCTCGTGTACGGAAGATGAAATTCAAACATATAAGGCCCTATTTCAAGAATTTCGCGACGTGTTTGCCTGGTCATATGAGGAAATGCCAGGAATTGACCCCGCAATTGTTGTTCATGAAATCAAAACTTACCCGGATGCTAAACCCGTCCGGCAACGTTTGCATCAGATCCACCCGAGAAAAGTTGTTGCTATTAAAGCAGAAGTTGAAAAATTACTCAAAGCAGGTTTCATTTATCCGATTCCATTAACAGATTGGGTATCGAATATTGTTCATGTTAACAAAAAGCAAGGGACAGTAAGAATATGTATCGATTATAGGGATATTAATCGAGCCTGTCCAAAAGACAATTACCCAACTCCCTATATCGATCAAATCATTGATGATTGTGCCGGTAGTGAAATATTCTCCTTCATGGATGGTTTTTTCGGATACAATCAAATCAATATCCTACCTGCTGATCAACCAAAAACGACTTTCATTTGTCCATGGGGGACATTTTCTTATTGCAAATTACCTTTTGGGCTCAAGAACGCTGGGGCAACTTTTAAAAGGGCCATATCTTACGCGTTTCATGACATCAAGCACATTGTGCAACCCTATCTCAATGATTTTCCTGCTCATTCATTACATTGAGCTGATCATCTCATCCATTTACGAGCAATCTTTATGAGGTGTAGGCATTATCGGATTAGGTTGAATCCACACAAGTGTGTTTTTTGTATAGAAACGGGTCGGTTACTGGGGTTTGTTGTTTCGAAAGTCGGCATTCGCATCGATCCCTCGAAGGTTGAAGCTATTGTCAAATTGCCTCCTCCTTCGAGTCTTCGCTAACTCCAAAGTTTGTAGGGGAAAGCAAACTTTTTACGTCGATTCATTCCTAACTACGCCGAGATCACAAAGGGTTTTACCTGGTTGTTGAAACAGAATACTCCATTATTTTGGGATGAGATAGCTGACAAATCTTTTGATGCACTAAAACACGCGTTGACCCATGGACCATTATTGCATCCTCCCAACTACAACCAAGGCTACTTCTTGTATCTCGCCGCCTCCCATTCCACCATTGGAATGGTGTTAGTTCAGGAAGATGAATTCAGTACTGAACATGTGATATATTACCTTAGTTGAACTTTAAATCCATCTGAGCTAAAATACTCACATGTGGAGAAATTGGCATTGGCAGTTGTTCAAGCTGTCCAACGCTTTCGTCATTACATTTTACTACGTAAAACTACAGTAATTTCTGATTGCAACCCTATGATTTATATTCTAACCAAGCAAATTCTAGGGGGCAAGTACTCCAAATGGATTGTGATCCTGCAGGAGTTCGACTTGGAATTTGAAAAGTCTAAGTCGAAGAAATCTTTAGTTTTTGTGGAGTTAATGTGTGACTTCCCACGTGTTGACACAGAAACTGTGGCAGAGGAGCCCATTGCGGATGAATCATTGTTTCTAATCAGCACTTTAGATCCATGGTATGGGGATATCATCATTTATCTCCAGACCCAATCCTTTCGGCCAGAAATTTCAAGGTCAAAACATCGAAAAATACGATTCCAGTCCCAACAATTTAGAATTATTGGAGATACTCTTTGTCGTCGTGGGGCAGACTCTATTTTTTGACGTTGTTTAACTCAAGAGGAAGCTGAAAGGGTTCTAAATGACTGTCACTCTGGAGCGTGTGGCAGTCATATGTCTGGGTATGCCACAGCCCAAAAGATATTGCGCGCTGGCTACTTCTGGCCGCCTTTGTTTAAAGATTGTATTAACACGGTCCGAAAATGACACAACTGCCAAATTTTTGATCGAAAGATGCACGCTCCACCTGCTCCTCTCCACCCTATAATTTCCGTTGGTCCTTTTGCAAAATGGGGTATCGATTTTATTACATGTAACCCTCACTCGGCCGGGGGGCATGTGTATATCATCCTTGCGGTAGATTATTTTACCAAGTGGGCCGAGGCGATGCCTACATTTGAGGCAGACGGAAAAACAACTGTGATTTTGGTGTTCAATCATATAATTGCTAGGTTTGGTGTTCCACAAGCGATTATCACTGATCATGGGAATCATTTTCAAAATGTTATGATGACTGAACTTACAGGCCAACTTGGTTTGCATCACGATAGTTCAACTCCATATTATCCACAAGCTAATGGTCTGGTTGAAGCCATCAACAAAGTTCTAGTCATCATGAAACGACGAATCATTGGGATTCATAGGTCAAATTGGCATAACATGCTATTTTCAGTGCTTTGGGCATATCGAACCTTAGTAAAAACGTCAACAGGGTTCACTCCTTTCCAACTAGTTTATGGTCTGGAAGCAGTGTTACCCATTGAGTGCGATATCCCGTCATTGCAAATGGCCATCGAATTACTTCCAACCACTTCCGAAGAGGAAATACATTTGTTATACTTGGCTCAGCTAGATGAGAATTGACGTGATGCTGCATTGGCGATCGAAACTCATACAAAATGTATTAAAGCTCAGTATGATCAAAATGTTACCCCTCGAAAATTTTTGGAAGGAGACCTAGTCTTATTGTACGATCAAGCAAATGATAAATTTGGTGCTGGAAAATTCGTACCTATGTGGCATGGTCCCTATGTTGCTAAGTGAAAGCTAGCAAAAGGGGCCTATGAATTGCTAGACTTTGACGGGGTCTCTTTAGGTAAACCCAAAAATGGTCTTTACCTGAAGAGGTATTATGCATAAAAATGGGTGTGGAGATTTTTAGTTAGGTTAGTTTTCTTTCTAGCAGGTGTTTTTTAGTTTAAAAGTGTGCTTAGCTTAGAGAGTGTTTTTCATCATTATTCCTGCTTATCTTGGTTTTACTCTTGATATTGCAGATGTCGATGCCTCTCCAAACATACATTGGTTTTGCTGATGGTGCTTGTCGTAATACACGGAACCTTTCTTCCGCAGGTTGGGTTACTTATTCGCCCTCTGACGAGTTGGTATCTATGCATGGGGTAAGCCTCGGTCAAACAACGAACAACATTGCAGAGTATAGTGCAGTGATTGAGTTATTATCTGAATCTATTTCATTTGGGATTCGGAGTTTGATAGTGAGGTCAGATTCTGAACTCGTTGTATTACAGCTTAATAGAGTATATGCCATTAGAAATCCAGTGTTATTGAGATTATTTTTGAGAGTGTGTCTCTTGGAATGAGAATTTGATTATATTGAGTATCAACATATTCCAAGATATTTAAATACATTAGTAGATGCAATTGCTTCTCGAATATTAAGTAAACATTTGCAATAATCATACAAATAAATTTAAAAACATTCCATAACATGTTTTACAAGATAAGACGGTAATAGTGATATAGTATAATATAGGAGTGTGTCAAAATATACATCGTCCTTGATCATATGATCGGCAAAAATGATAGTACAAAAAGAAAAAATGTCATATGTGTCTACAATAGGTGATCATCCTATCACTGGTGATGATCTCGATAAGAAACCACTGTACGGGCCACCTTACAAAGGAACCTCCTGAAAGGTCCTGGGATCCCAATCACATAGTGCTGTAGTCGAAGAGGAGTGTCATCTATGCCGGTCTCTGGAATGTCTCCTGTCAAATTCTCTAGATGGCTCTCCAATTCGGCCAAGGTCTCTGCTGATTCGTCCTGTGGGGCTGGTGCCACTGCAGCTGGTTGTTTCCTCTCATAGGGCCGGAGAGCAGCTAGTCACTGTGGACCCACATCTGCATTTGAAAATTTTACTATCAATTTTGGGACGAGATAAAAACAAAAAAAATTAAATTAGGAAAATGTTGAAAATGATTTTACCTGAGTCATCCCATTTCTCTCCTGGTGGAAGAGCCATGTCTGGGTCACCACGAAAATCTACCCCAGCGTAAGGAAAGTCCTGAATAGCAAAAACCTGGTTTTCCAACCAATGGAAATATTCAGGAGTGAATCGAACAACCTCTGTCCCCTCCTTAGGATGACGGGCCATAACTGCAACCCATTGCATCAGTTTGGGCTCTCGAGGAAGTCCAGCTCCAATAGTGAGGTGCTGTGGGACCAACATTGGAACCCTCTCTAGACAAAACCTCACAACTAAAGCACCATATCCAAAATTCTTCAATTGTATGTTCTTGGCTCTGGTCAGTTGGCCTTTTACATTAGCCAACACAGCATCGCACCAGTTGAAGATGGTGCCTCGAAAGCAGTCAACTGCCATCTGCATTTGGGATCCAGTGGCTATATGTAGTGTTGCGCTCCCGCAACGCCTCGTAACAGTAAACGCGATTACCATGAGTTTAGGAAGGGATATGGTTTTGATGTCTATCCCTTTGTCTCTAGTTTGGTTGTTACAGAACTCTAGCTAGAGGCTATCGACAAACTGGCCACCTGGCCTAGTCCTGAATAGAGTCAAGTGTTCACCTCTCTTGGGCAAACCTGTCAAAAAGTATATGTCTGCCGGCTCCATTTCGAGCTAGTGACCACCAATGAAGAAGCCCTGGTGTTGTATGCTCCACCTGTCTACCAGCCACTGCAAGAAGTCCACCTGGGCCCTCATGCCAGGTATGGCCCAGAATTTGTATAAGTTGCATGCCTTCAATGCATCGATCGAAGGTTGATGATTTATCGTGGCAAGATGTACATCCTCATGCTCCTGTTCTCACCAATCAAGCATGATGTATACTCTACATTCAAGAAAAAGGCGAATTAGAATATGTAAAATTGAAATTTTTGGGTGAAATTTGAATTTGTTAGGTTTTAAAAACCTTTGTGCGGGGTACGCACCCTCCCTGTTAGAGACAGTGCATGGGTCCGCACCTTGCCTTCATGGTAGGTGCGGAACCCTGACTTTTTCCCCATTGCGAAAAATTCGGGGTCCGTGGGTCCCCTGTGTTATACCTGCGGACCCCCACGTGCAGGTTTTTTGATCTAAAAGCTCCTAAAAAAATGAAATCAAACCCTAAAAATCAATTCGAAATGGATGAAATTGAAGAGTAGGATGATGTAGATTACCTGGAGGAGATGATGCTCAATTCCAATGGATGGATTTTCCGCAATCTTCACGGGAAGTTTCTGACCAAAAGCTCTATTTTCTCACCCAAAACTCAAACGGTAAAAATGAATTTACGAAAGCCCTTTTTATAAGTTTTTTGAATAAATTAGTTAATTTGTTTATGTTTCACTTTAGAAAGCTAACTTTTGTAGCATTTTTATCCATTTTAAACAGGTATGAGTAATGTTTGAGTTTTTGTTCAAGATAACCGATTTTTCAGGTGAAATCGATGATTTTCGACGAAAAAACATTAGAGTCACCTTTAAGCTCTTTTCTAACTCCTAAAACATGAAAAGATCGCTGAGTTTTTCTTTTTAAACTCGTTAAAATGGAACTAAAAAGATGGTCCACTTACAGCTCTTTTTCTGACCGTAAAAACATGAAAATATTACCGGATTTTTGTCGTTTCAAATTCGATATTGGTTATAAAATGACGTGTCATTGATCACTTTTTTACTTTTTCGGATCAGAGGCACTAATTACGAAAAGTACTCCTTGGTCGTAATGATCAAGCAGTTCTCTAAAGTATTATTTTATACCTTTTCGGGCTTGGGAGACAAAAATTTACGAAAAAGGTCAGCCATGGAGTCTTCTTAAGTTTTTTCAGACTCTCTAAAATTGAAAAACTCTGAGTTTCTCCTATACTGGACTCGTTAAAATTTAACAATAAAGGACCTGTTCAATTACAAACAGGAACGGACCACTCCTTCTTAGGGTTCGAATTTAAACTAAGTTGGATTCATCCAAAGGATGAGCTTATAATCAAGCAAATGTTATCCTCCTCAAGCTTGTCAAAAATAAAGAGGTACTTGCCAGAAATGGTGGGGGAAAAGAGAGAAAAATGATCATGTTTGTCATACTTTGTAACCACTCTTGAACATGACACTTTTATTCACCTGGGTTGGGAAATCCTTTGCCTAACAGGTTATCAAACCACATTGAAAGTCTTCAGCCGGTTTCTGGGTATTAACTTTGGCTCAATTGTCACCAAACCATCTGCTGTGTCGTTATGTACTCAAGAGGTCAGTGCAAATAAGCCATTCATCTGCAAAATATCTGTCATTAATCTTGACCATCCCTAAGTCAGTCCTTGCAAATAAATTTCTTCAAACTTGATCTATGATTTCGTGTTGTGGGCTTGCCTACGACAAATCGCTTTCTATCGACTTCAGCTCATTACCTAGAAAGATGATCTAGAAACCATCAGTACCTTGGGATATGCATGCCTCAATGGTAGGTTTCTCGCCTTCAAAGATAAGTTGCATCATTGATCTTCGATCAAAGGATTCCGTGACATGTTCGACATCAACACATCTACTCACATCTCATGGATTGTACTGAGTACTTTGAGAGCCATTGACATTACTGGTGGTTTCTCTCACACTTGTTAACAATTTACATCATTGACTGGTAATCAAGTGGTTTCTACCATGTTCGACTTCAACACATTCATTCGCATGGATAGAATCGTACTGTTTCGGGAAGTAGAAATGAAGACCCTGGATCTAGTTTCCGCCATCCAGACTACGAGGAATTTTGTATTCATTATACTTGTTAACACCTAGGTTGTTCCCTATGACTCCCAAGGGAATACGGTCGGGGTAACCACTAACCAAGCTTTGGATTACAGTTTCTAGCCAAACTGTAATCAGAGAGGGCTCTCTCTTTATGATTTATCTCTGTTCTGATAGTATTTTAGGCTAGCTATGATGTTCAAGGTTTTGTTTCTGGAATGTGTTTGGTGATGATTCCAGTCAATATATATAGGTACTTACTAGCATGTCTTAGTCCATTGGGCATGGAGTCAGTGGTCCTTTAGCTTGCTTGATGTGCTGTATGATAATGAAGTGATGCTGCAGAGCCAGATTAGTGTCTGAGAAACAATTTTTGAAATGGTGATTGAATGTGGTGTATCCAGTTTATGCAAGGCAATTAAGAATCTTACAGTAAACTGCTAAAGAAAAACAGTGAGAATATTATTCTGGAAGCAATGAAGAATTTCTAGATAACATTCATACCTATAGAATTAATAGAAACATGAGCAATTAAGAATTCATGTCCATGGTTAATTCTGAAGACAAACATTTACAGCAGTAAAAATTGAGCGCAAGGTGTAATAAAACAAATCCTGCACTATTCTTTTTCTCTAGTGCTAGTTTAGTATAACATGAGTATGATTTAATAAACATAAGAAGACAAGAAACAGAGATTGAGGAAAACTTGTTATTTCATCAGGCAGCACAGGAATTCTGCATCAGCACACATAGCATCATTCAGACATCAAATATTTCAGGAAATCACTGAGCTGGTCCAACCCTTTGTATTAGATAAACTGAAAGCATACAATAGATTTGCCTTAGAGTCAAATCACCAACCCTTAATGCCTTCCTAAGGGGGGTATATATACAAAATTTACATAAGAAAATATCAAGAAAAGGAGTTAATGGCCCATAAGTGTTATGCCAACTCCTAGAGCTTTGTAGTCGAGAAAGTAAAAGCTGTAGTAACTCTTTATTGCTTTAGCTGTCAAAAATAGTCAGAAATTGATGACTTGGTGGGTGTTGAAGTCGGCTGAGGCTAAGCTGTCCAAAATTCTCGTATTCTCTTATCCTTTGGGCTAGCTGTCGTTGTGCATGTGCTGAGTCATTTTTCAGCTGCTTTAAATGCTAACCTTTTTCTGTTGTTTGTCTTATAGTGAGCTGGAGAGGGCAGTGACCGAGCAACTGAGGTTACCGTGGCAAGATTTGAAGCATTGCTTGCCACCAATCCTCCTTAGGCATTTGATGTCTCTGAATTTTTATCAAAGTCTCATCGGCCTCTGTATATCTATAAAAGTTAGGAGGAGTTTCAAAAAGATGATTCACCTCATTTTCAATGAAGAACAAGCCTTCAAGTTTATCATATAAGCTCTGTCCTGTGGGAGGTACTGTTTGCTCAGATGTACTGCCAGATGCAGTAATCTGATTTTCAATATAGGTTGCCATTTTGTTGGCAAATTGATCTCAAGAGATCAATCTTCCTGCACCGCTTAGGAGGCTGGGCAGGCCCTTTGCTTGCAGCACTGCCATCTTGAGTTTATATTCCTCCACATCACCCTGTATCTCATAGCACTTCCTCTCCACTGTTTGTACATAATTCCTGAGAGTTAGTACCTTCTTGGCAGTGAGGATAGCCTCTGTTCTGTTGGCAATGCCTATGGCTGCCATTTCCTCCTTTTCTTGCCTGTTCAGGAAGTCTATCATTCTGTTGGCCTGTTCAGGTCTGTCTCCCAGTAATGTTTTGGCCTTATGGATTTCTGCTTGTGCTTGGCTCATTAAGTCCATCTGCTCATGTATTGTTTTGATTGACCTCCATTGTTGATTGATGGATTGGCCAATTTTGGCCCATAGAATCCTTTTTATGTCGGCCATGGCAGTCTCTAGATTCAGCTCCTTCTCTAAGGCCTTTATCTTGTCTTTTAGGGCCTTTATTTCTCTGCCCTGCTCTGCTACAGTTACTTTTGATTTGTCATACTTGGCATCCAGTTCTGCCAATTTTTCCTTGGCCTTCTTTATCTCATTTGCCTGGAGCTCCATTTCCTTGATGGCCTTAGTCAATTCTTCTACACTTATGCTGGCATCTGGAGCTATTGTTGTTCCTGCTGCTTCTGTTGTGGGGGCCACTGCTCGCCCTGTAGTTGTTGCTGTTGTTGAAGTAGTTGGAGGAGCTTGGGATGTGGACTCTCCCTGTTTATCTTGTAATGCTCCTTCCAGCTCTTTCTCCAAATCCAGGACCCTCTGGTTTAGCTGCATTATGAGGTCCAGTTGGTCATCAACCTGTTTTTCCTTTTGTAGCTCTGTTGTTTGAGGGTGCTCTGTGGGCAGCAGCTTTAACCTCTTCTTTAATGCATTTAGGTCATCTTCTTTCTTCTTCAGAAGGGCCTTTACACCCTTTGGATCACTAGGATCATGTCCTAGATCAATAATGATGTCCTCAAGTGACTTTATTCTATTGTCTTTGGCCAGGGAGGACATTCTCTCAAAATCCAACTGCGTGTTGGTATTTTTCAGGGACTCCTTTAGCTCATGGGCCATGGTTGCCCTCTCCACTAAGGTTGCATAAACCATCTCTCCAGCTTGCTTGTGGAGTTCAATTTGGTCCATGGGATGGATGTCTTTGGCCATGACCTCCACCCTTGTCTTCACAAAATCTGCAGCTGACTTAGGCTGCGGTATTGTAGGCTTAAAGTGACTGAGGATGATTTTTTCTTCTTTAATGTCATACACAGACATTAGCCTTTCTTGCTGGGCTGGTGTTGCATCTATAAATTGTTTGTAGACCTCTACCCTCAGCAGATCATTCTGAGCCTTTATTTGTTTGAAAGAAGCCTTAGTGCTCTTGGGCTTCTTGCTCTGCTGGGAGGAGGAAGACACCTCCAAACCAAGTTGTAATCCTTGCTCCTGCTGAAAGGAGCTTGTACCTGTCTGTTGGCTGCCCTCCCTGTCTTTCCTTGCACTGTCCAGGACATCTTCAGTGATGTCTTCTACCTCTGGGGAGTCTACCCTTTGCCTTTTGGCTCCTGGTTGTAGGGAGGATCCACTAATAGGAGTGGACTCTTCTCTATCTCCTTTCATACCCCTTTCCTCATGTGCTGGGGTCTGCAAAATTGGAGCAATCAATGGCTCAGTTTGTGGAGGTGGAGTTTGCATTGCTGGAGCTGCTGGTAGCTCCATTTGTGGAGGGGCAGTCTGCTCTTGTTGCTGTTCTAGTTGCTGCCCTTGCTGCTGCTCATGCTGCTGCTCATTTGAAGGGGCATGCTTCTCTTTCACTGTTTCTTCTTCTGCACCCATTATCCCTTTGCCTTTGTCTGTAGCTGGTGTTGTTGTGGAAGGTGCCTGTACGACTGGTGCAGTCCTTGAGGCCGAGGTCCCTTCTCCTGCTGAATAAGGCCGTTTGAAAGGTACCTGCTGCACAGAGTCTAGGTCAATAGTTTTTTCAAGCTCCTTTACATTCTTTAGCATTGTCTCTTCTTCAGTTAGCTTTTCAACTAGAGTACCCTGCTGCCATTCTTGCTGGTTGGCATATCTTTCAATGTGTGGGTATTGACAATGCCTATAACCTAGAAGCTTGTACTTGGTTCTTCTAGCAGTAATGAAGCCTTGAGGGTCATAAGGGACCCACCGAAAACTATATGACAGCTTGTATTTATCTTTGAGGATTAGGTCGGCATCTTCCCATCCTTCTTTCTTATTCATGATGAAGGGGCCCAATTGGTGTTTGAACTTGAGGTGGGCCTTCTTTTTGGAGCTGTGGAAGTGGGTGAGGTCGGACTGAATCAACTGCCTGTAATACTCCAAGGCAAATAACCTCATAGGCACATATTTTGGGAGCCTGTATGGACAGAGCTCACAGCCATAGACTCTGATGACTGTATGATTCTCATATAGGTACCAATCACCTATTTTGTATTTTTTGGAAAGCTGCAGAGCTTTCTGTATCTCAGTTGATATTCTGGGAGGAGGGGACCTCATCAATAGGCAAGAGACTGGGTATACAAATTGGTCAACAAATTCACAATAGGAATAGGGTGAATTTGAGACTTTGTGATAGACAGAGGTCCAGATGATAACAGATCTTCTTTCCCCTCTATAATCCAGCTTTTTGATGTATCAAGGAAAAACCTCAGACTGATAGTACATGAAAAGGTGGTAAATATAGGCCGAGTACTTGAAGACACCCTGTCTGTCCACTCTGCTCAACTGATCATGGATCTTGTTAGCTATGAACTTGGAAAAGTTATATTTGCGGGCAGGGGGTTGGCCTGGGCTGTAAGCAGCTAGCAATACCAGCATTGTTGCATCCACATGCTCACTGGTTCTGTACCCCAACACATAGGCAATCATGTCCAGCAAAAGCCTGCCTACATCAGTGAAAAAGACATCCAGGTAGGGAGGTGGCCCTGTGGGCTGGCACTCAGGTCTCATAAATGTCCTGGTGACCTTCTGAATTTCCTCACTGGTCATCTTGGCACCAGTGTCCAGCAGATAATTCATGGAAAAGGGGAACAACAGCTCAGTTTGATCAAAGTGGAGCATCTTATTGATAGTTTCAGGATTGATGTGAAAGAGGATGCTCCCAGATGGAGACTTAATGGCTCTTTGCTGCACATCATAGTTTCCAGCACATAGGTGAATGATCTCAGGAAAAACATTTACAGAGGGGAGACAGTAGTATGGCAGGTTTGACTCCCATATCCCATATGTATCATGACCATTCAGGTAGTCCTCTCTTAACTGCCTGAAGGTCTGCAAGAAGTCCCTGTTGCCCACAAAGTCTTCAATGAGGTAGTCCTTGTCAGCAAAGGGCAAGGCCTCCAGGTCTTTATTTGGTGGATTTAATGGAGCTACACTGAGGGCTGAGGGTGCAGGGGCAGCCATTGTATAATCTGATTTTGAACAAGGTGAGTGCAAAGGATTGCAAGGTTCCTCAGAGCTTAAGTGATAGACTCACTGCAGACAATGTTTGAAATGTTTTTCACAGTGGAAAAGGCAGGCTGGTTTCTGCAGTTTTTGGAAAATTCACAGGGATTGTGAATTGCTAGGGGTAAATTGCAGAGGGTATGTGAGATTTACTTTGGTAAAAAGCTGCAGCTGGTCCACACCCGGCAAAAGGGAACAATGCCGGGCACCTCGAGGACAAATTCACAATTTTGGTCAGCAAATTGACTGTTTCAATGTCAAATTATAGTGCTGGGGTAATGCAAGTTACTTTAGCTCTCATTTAAGTAGCAGACAATGCTTAATTGTGGAAATTGACAGGTGTTTTAATGGTGAATTTGCAGAGAAATGGTATGCATGGGAGAAATGGGAGAATTATGGTGAATACCTGGACAAATCGCTTAGAAAGCCTGCGGGCTGAACAGTGAAGGCTAAATGTAGCTGAGTTGATGAGTTAGCATGGTTGCAAATTTGAATTTGGAGGTCCAGAGGCGATTTGGCAGTGAACCAGCGGCAACGGCTATGTCTTCTTCGCTTGAAAATGACGTAAAACGGCCCAAACCGTGACTTTTAACGACAAATTTGGAAAAAATGAGTAATTGGCGCCTTTCCGTCGATGACGTCAGCATGACGTCATGGCGGGCCCGGGTACAGAGGGTGACGTGGCTTCTGAGGTGTAGGTCAGCGTGGCCGGACACGGTGGCGGGCGGATAAGGTGGCAGGGCTACGTGGAGGGCCACGCGACGCAGGGGCGGGAGATGGTGCTACGTCATGATGACGCATGGATGACATAAGGGGGAGGTGGTAACGGGGAAGGTGGTAAGTGGTTTCCCCGCACCACCTTTGGGCAAAGGCGGTATCGGGGAGGGGGGCTCCGAACAACCCCGCCGCCTGCCACGCGTCCCATGTACGGGGCGGAAAACCACCGTTCCCCGGACGCTAAAGGTCGCTAGATCCAGATCCTAAAATACCCGCCCACCATTGGATCGTGGGTGGCAGATTATGGACGGCTGGCGGGCCTCCCGAAGGATCGTGCATGTTGGGGGGTCCTGCCGGCATTAAAATATTCAATTTAATATTTTGGGCGGAGAACTTTAGGTTTAAGGGTTTTTTGTGGGTTTTTCGGGCTTTTCTGTAGGAAAAAGGGTTTTTTAGTGGGTTTTAGCAGAAGTAAGGGGGTTCTTTGTGGAATTTCTGAATAGAGGGGAGGTGAGGGCTTAGGGGGAGGTTATTACTCCAACTAGAGGCTAGAGCAATCCCATGACAGGGTTGGCCCTGGTCACTGGTGGACCAATGTCTCCCTCAATCAAACTTATTTAGCTATAGTGCTAAAAGTGAGGATATTTATACAATGCTGGGGATTTATACACCATGGTGTTATAGTAGTAGGGGGAAGGGAATCATAAGGGATTTAGATAATAAGAAGTTAGGGGTTAATATGAGTGAGAAAAGTGAATGAGGAGTGATATCACTGAGTATATATGAAAACAACTTAGATTAGGGAGTAGATCAAAATGAAAAGAATTTTAGACAAGAAATGTGGCTTTTACAGGAGCAAGAACCAACATAAAACCTTAAATTCTCCCATGAATCTGTACTTATGAAGGGATGTTAGTAAATGAATGTGAAAGGGGAAAATTGGAAGTTAGACATGCTCCTTTGTTTTGCTGCAACATGATGGAGAAGAGAACCTTCTCAATCCACTGATATTCCTTTTGCAAACATGTTATCAAACACTCATTTGAAAGGAATGAGATTTCTGCAACCCCATTTACTTACCCATCTATTTCCTAGCATTTTTTGTTACTTCCTGGAGGGTGCACTTAGACTTGCAGACCCTTATGTGCCTTTTCTTTTCTTTGGCTTTTTTCTTTTGATTTTCTACCTAGAACTACCCTTATTGCTTCCAAGGTCCCAGATTAAACAGTTGGGAACCTTAATTCTCTACCTAAGCTACTGGTCTGCCAAGATTAAACAGTTTGGACAGACTTCTTTCTCTATTCTACAACAGAAAATTGAAACATGGTATGATCCAGATTAGGTTTTTGGACCATCCATCAAAACTTAGTCACCATAAAGCTATATACACACCTTGTCTCTTTTTTGGAAATATGGGATCTTTGTGTCACCAAAGCAGAGCATATTTGGAACTTTCTTTGCCAATCATGAAATATGAAACTTATTGATATAGGTAGCTAACAGTGGCTCCACATGGGGATGGCTTTTCCATTTGAAAGGCCAAGAACAGCAGGTCAGAATGCCTTGGGCCCTTGACTGCTTTTACCAAAGTTTGAAGTATGCTGCTTTGAAATGCCAAACTTGTGCTCTTCCCATCTTGGTAAATCTCTGAACTTATTAGCCTTATGCTGATACCCTATAAACTTGAGAAACTGCATTTTTACATATTTAACAGAAAGTGATATATACACCTGGATATGTACAAGGGAACCTCAGGTTGCACTTATGGATGGTAGTCAAAATAGTGCTTCAACATCCTGCCATTCACAGGACCTTCATCCAAATCAGTTTCATTAAGACTTTTAAGGAAGTAAGTATTATTTCCTTGTACTGCTTGAACAGAAAATGGTCCTCTCCAAAGGGAATCAAATTTTCCATGTTTTCCCTTATCTTCTCTTCTTGAATCCCACTTGAGGACTTTGTCTCCAACATTAAAATCTTCTGCCTTAGTCCTTCTGTCAAAGGCTTTCTTTAACTTTTCCTGCAAAACTTGAACTCTGCTGTAAACTTGGTCTCTAGTTTGCTGTAAACATATAATTTGATTTACCCTCCTTTGCATATCATTGGGCTCAGCTTCAGTCTCTTGAAGTAGTTTCATAACAGGGATCCCTAGTGATGAAGGGAATTTGGCCTCTAATCCATAGACTAGCTCATATGGGCTAACCCCAATTGATCTCTTGGTTGTTAGTCTATCTGCCCATAAGGCATTCACAAGCTTCTTGTGCCAGTTCTTTTTATTTTCTTCTAACACCTTCTTTATGATGTTTACAAGGCTTTTATTTGATGATTCAGCAAGGCCATTTCCTTGAGGATAGTATGCCGTAGAATGGCCCAAGGTAATGTGAAATTTGTGATAGAAATTCACCATCTTCTTGGATCTGAAGGCAGCAGCATTGTCTGTTATTATTTTATCAGGACAACCGAATCTAGAAAGAATATTGGTCTCAAGGAACTGAATGATAGTGGAATCATTTGCTTGTCTGCATGGAACAGCTTCAATCCATTTAGTAAAGTAGTCTGTAGCTGTTAGAATCCATCTATGTTGGCCTGAAGATGAAGGGTGAATTTCCCCAATGAAATCCAAGCCCCATTGTTGAAAAGGTCTCTCTGTTGCAATAGGCCTCAAAGGAAGTGGCAGTAATTTTCTCTTTCCCTCAAATACTTGACATTTATGACATGAGGTGGTGAATTTCTTGACATCAGAGAAAACAGTGGGCCAATAGTAACCAGCCCTCAGTATTTTATCCACAGTGGACTTCCAATACAAGTGTCCACCACAGTCACCTGCATGAAATTCTTTGGTGACATTGTTAGTCTCATTTTCAATTAAGCAGCTTAACAGTATACCCTCATGGTTTTTCCAAAGCAAATTGCCATCTATTACACAAAATTTTGAAGCTTTCATTTTTAGGAACCTACACTTAGTTCTGGACAGTCCTGGGGGAGCACACAGGTTTTGTAACACATAACAGATATCAGAATACCAGGGGGATTGTTCAAAGGCTACATTGATCTTTGGAGTCGCCAGCTCCGTTTCACTGTCCAGCTGGTTGATGTCCAAGGCTTGGAAATTTGTTTCAGACATTAAATTGGCCAAACCTTACCCTTTTATCAGTTTTGTAGGTTTTATTTCAATGTCAAATTCTAAAATGTTGGCAATCCATTTTCCTCTCCTGCCCTCTAAGTTCTCTTGAGTAAGTATGTCTTTCACAATTGGGCTTGGTACATAGGCTATAACATGGGAGTATAGGATGTAGATCCTAAAGTCTTTAATAGCTTTGACCAAAGCATATGCTTGTTTTTCCATGATCTGGTATTTCAGGGGTGCATCTCTAAGATCTTTACGAAAGAAAGCAATGGGTTTCTCATTTCCTTGGTCATCTTTCTGTAATAAGACAGCAGCAATTGTGTGTTGGGAACCAAAGGAAAATATGATAAATTCCCTATCAAATTGTGGATTTGTTAGAACTGGAGTTTGGGTGAGGGCCAATTTTATTCCTTCAAAGGCTTGACTTGCCTCTACCGTCCATTTTACCTTTGAATCCTTTTTTAACATGTTATTTAGTAACCTTCTCAATTCGGCCAGATTTGGGATAAATCTCCTCAGAAAGTTGATTTTACCCAAAAAGGCTTGTAATTCCTTTACATTTCTTGGATGAGGCATTTGTAAGATAGCCTGGATTCTGTCTGGATCAATCCTAATGCCATCTTTAGAAATGATGTGGCCCAACAGTTTTCCTTCCTCCAAACCAAACAGGGATTTCTTAGGATTTAAGGAAATTCCATATTTCCTACAAGTTATGAATATTTGCCTTAGATGTTTCAAATGTTCTTGGTCAGATTTGGAGAAAGGTGTGAGGTCATCCAAATAAATGACAAGAAAGTCATGAATCTCTTTGGCAAAAGCAATATCCATTGCTCTTTGGAATGTAGCCCCTGCATTCCTCAACCCAAAAGGCATTTTAACATATTTGAAGGTTCCCCATGGGGTTGTAAATGCTGTTTTGTCCTGATCATCAGGATGAACTAAGATCTGGTTGAAACCTGAGAATCCATCAAGTAGAGAAATTCTTGAGGCCCCCACTACTCTCTGCAAGATGTGATCCATCTTGGGTAAGGGGTAATTATCTTTCAAGGATACTTGATTCAAGTTCCTTAGGTCCACACATAGCCTTATTTCACCTGTTTTCTTTCTTGTAGGGACTAAGTTTGAAATCCAATCAGAGAATTTGATTGGTGCTATGATGCCTGCTTTAAACATTTTCTGTACCTCTTGTTCCATTGCTAGGAGAAGCATAGGATTGATTCTCCTCAATTTTTGTTTAAAGGGTTTTTGGTCTGGCTTGAGAGGGATAGTGTGTTGAATTACAGAGGTGTCATAGGATTTTAAATCCTCATAACTCCATGCAAAGACATCCTGGAACTCTTTAAAAAGGTCAATGTATTTAGGCTTTTGGTCAGGAGGTAAGGAAGCAGACAATTTTATTATTTTGGGTTGTTCAGCAGTCCCAATGTTACATTCTTCTATGGCAGTGTTGAGGGCCTGCATTTTTGGTTTGTTGGGAACATCATTGGAGTCGAAAATGTCTTCTAAAGGAGCTAAGCCTGTTGGAAGAAAATTGTCCTTCAATTGTATCACTTCAGCTTCATCTTCGGCTGTCTCCTCACAACTAATTTGTTGGATTTCTTGTATGTTGTCTGTTAACACCCAGGTTGTTCCCTATGACTCCCAAGGGAATACGGCCGGGGTAACCACTAACCAATCTTTGGATTACAGCTTCTAGCCAGACTGTAATCAGAGAGGGCTCTCTCTTTATAATTTGTCTCTGTTCTGATAGTATTTTAGGCTAGCTATGTTGTTCAAACTTTTGTTTTGTGTTTGGTTGGGAATGTTTCAGTCAAGATATATATGCTCTCATTAGAATGTTATATGTCATTGGGCAATGGAGTCAGTGGTCCTTTAACTGTTTTGAGGTGCTGTGTGATGTTGTAGTGATGCTGCAGAGCAAGGTTAGTGTCTGAGAAACAAACGTTCATAAAGTGATTGGGTGGGTTGTGTCCAGTTTATGCAAGGCACTCAAGAATCTTACAGTAAACTGCTAGAGAAAGACAGTGAGAATATTGACCTAGGAGCATTTGAGAGTTTCTAGGTAATGTTCATACATATAGAATTAACAGCTACATGAGCAATTAAGAATTCATGTTTGTGGTTAATTCTGAAGACAAACATTCACAGCAGTAAAAATTGAGTACAAGGTGTAGTAAACAAATCCTGCACTATTCTTTTTCTTTACTGCTAGTTTAGTGTAACATGAATATGATTTGATAAACATAAGAAAGACAAGAACAGAGATTAAGGAAAAAACTTGTTATTTCATCAGACAGCACAGGAATTCTGCATCAACACATGAATCCTCAGCAAAACACCATAGTTCCAGGAAATCACTGAGCCTGTTGACTTGGTGGCAGTTGGAGTCGGCTGAGGGTACGCTGTCAAAATTTGCGCATTTCTTTACCTTTTGGGCTAGCCATCGTTGTCTATGTGCTGAGTCACATTTCAGCTGCTTTTAATGCTGACTTTATCATGCTGTTTGTCTTGTAGTGACATGGAGCTGGCAGTGACCGAACAACTGAGGCTACCATGGCAGAATTTGAAGCATTGCTTGCCACCAATCCTCTTTTGGCATTTGATGCCTCCTAATCTTTATCAAGGTCTCATCGGCCTCTGTATATCTGTAGAAATTAGGAGGAGTCTCAAAAAGATGATTCACTTCATTCTCAATAAAGAACAGGCCATCCAATTTGTCATACAAGCTCTGTCCTGAGGGAGGTCCTGTTTGTTCAGATGTACTGCCAGATGCAGTAATCTGATTCTCAATGTATGTTGCCATTCTGTTGGCAAATTGATCCCTGGAGACTAGTTTTCTTGCACTAGTTAGGAGGATGGGCAGGCCTTTTGCTTGCAGCACTGCCAACTTGACTTTGAATTCCTCCACATCTGCTGTGATCTCATAGCACTTCCTCTCCACAGTTTGTACATAATTTCTGAGAGTTAGCACCTTCTTTGCAGTGAGGACAACCTCTGTTCTGTTAAGAATGCCTATGGCTGCCAGTTCCTCCTTTTCCTGCCTATTCAGGAAGTCTATCATTTTGTTGGCCTGCTCTGGTCTGTTTTGCAGCAGTGTTTTGGCCTTATTGATTTCTGTTTGTGCTTGGCCCAACAAGTCCATCTGTTCATGCATTGTTTTTATTGATCTCCATTGTTGAGTGATGGATTGGCCTATTTTGGCCCATAGAATCCTTTTTATGTCGGCCATGGCTGTTTCTAGATTCAGCTCTTTTTCTAAGGCCTTTATCTTGTCCTTGAGGGCCTTTATCTCTCTGCCCTGTTCAGCCACAGTTACCTTTGACTTATCATATTTGGCATCCAGTTCTGCCAATTTTTCCTTGGCCTTATCTATTTCATTGGCCTGGAGCTCCATTTCTTTGATGGCCTTGGTCAATTCCTCTGCACTTTTGCTAGCTTCTGGAGCTGTTGTTGTTCCTGCTGCTTCTGTTGTGGGGGCCACTACTGCCCCTGAAGTTGCTGCTGTTGTGGAAGTAGTTGGAGGAGCTTGGGAAGTGGATTCTCCCTGTTTATCTTGTAGTGCTCCTTCCAGCTCTTTCTCCAATTCCCTGATCCTCTGGTCTTGCTGCATTAGGAGTTCTAGTTGGTCATCAGCCTGTTTTTGCTTTTGAAGTTCTGCTGTTTGCGGGTGCTCTGTGGGCTGCAGCTTCAACCTTTTCTTTAATGCATTGAGGTCATCATCTTTCTTCTTCATAAGGGCCTTCACACCCTTTGGATCACTAGGATCATGTCCCAGATCAATGATGATCTCCTCAAGAGACTTTATTCTATTGTCTTTGGCCAGAGAGGACATTCTCTCAAAATCCAACTGGGTATTGGTGTTTTTCAGGGACTCTTTCAGCTCATGGGCCATGGTGGCCTTCTCCACCAAGGTTGCATAGACCATCTCCCCGGCCTGTTCATGGAGTTCAATCTGGTCCATGGGATGTATGTCTCTGGCTAGGACTTCCACCCTTGTCTTCACAAAATCTACAGCTGACTTAGGCTGCGGCCCTTTGGGCTTAAAATGGTTGAGGAGCAATTTTTCCTCCTGAATGTCATATACCGACATTAGCCTTTCTTGCTGGGCTGGTGTTGCATCTATGAATTGCTTGTAGACCTCAGCCCTTAGCAGATCATTCTGAGCTTTTATTTGTTTGAAAGAAGCCTTAGTGCTCTTGGGCTTCTTGCTCTGCTGGGAGGAGGAAGACACTTCCAAACCAAGCTGCAATCCTTGCTCCTGCCGAAAAGAGCTTGTTCCTGTGTGCTGGCTGCCCTCCCTGTTTTTCCTTGAGCTGTCAAGGAATTCTTCAGTGATGTCTTCCACCTCTGGGGAGTCTAGCCTTTGCCTTTTGGCTTCTGTTTGCTGGGAGGATCCACTAAGAGGAGTGGACTCTTCTCTATCTCTTTTTGTACCCCTTTCCTCATGTGCTGGGGTCTGCAAAATTGGGGCAGTCAATGGCTCAGTTTGAGGTGGTGGTGTTTGCATTATTGGAGCTGCTGGCAGCCCAGTTTGTGGTAGGACAGTTTGCCCTTGCTGTTGTTCTGGCTGCTGCTCTGTTTGCTGCCCTGTTTGCTGCTCTGTTACAGGGGCAGGCTTTTCCTTCACTGTTTCTTCCTCTGCACCCATTATGCCTTTGCCTTTGTCTATCGCCGGTTCTGATGTAGAGGGTGCCTGTGGTGCTGTCCTTGTGGCCGAGGTCCCTTCTCCTGCTGAGTGAGGCCGTTTGAGGGGTACCTGCTGCACAGAGTCTAGGTCAATGGTCTTTTCAAGCTCCTTCATATTCTTTAGCATTATTTCTTTTTCAGTTAGCTTTTCAACTAAAGTACCCTATAGCCATTCTTACTGGTTGGCATATTTCTCAATATGTGGGTATTGACAATGCCTATAACCTAGAAGTCTGTATTTGGTTCTTCTTGCAGTGATGAAGCCCTCAGGGTCATAAGGGACCCACCGGAAACTGTGTGATAGTTTATACTTGTCCTTGAGGATAAGGTCAGCATCTTCCCATCCTTCTTTTTTATTCATGATGAATGGGCCCAACTGGTGTTTGAACTTGAGGTGAGCCTTCTTCTTGGAGCTGTGGAAATGGGTGAGGTCAGACTGAATCAATTGCCTATAATATTCCAAGGCAAATATCCTCATGGGCACATACTTTGGGAGTCTGAAAGGACAGAGCTCACAGTCATAGACCCTGATGACTGTGTGTTCCTCATATAGGTACCAATCACCTATTTTACATTTTTTGGAAAGCTGCAGAGCCTTCTGTATCTCTGTTGACATTCTGGGAGGAGGGGACCTCATTAATAGGCAAGAGACTGGATACACAAATTGGTCAACAAACTCACAATAGGAATAGGGCGAGTTTGTGACATTGTGATAGACAGAGGTCCAGAAGATGACAGATCTTCTTTCCCCTCTATAATCCAGCTTTTTGATATAGCATGGAAAAGCCTCAGACTGATAATACATAAAGAGATGATAAATATAGGCTGAGTACTTGAAGACACCCTGCCTGTCCACTTTGCTCAGCTGATCATGAATCTTATTAGCAATGAACTTGGCAAAGTTGTATTTGCGGGCAGGGGGTTGGCCTGGGCTGTAAACAGCCAGCAATACTAGCATGGTTTGATCCACATGCTCACTGGTGCTGTATCCCAGCACATAAGCAATCATGTCCAGGAGCAATCTGCCTACTTCAGTGAAGTGGATATTTAAATAAGGTGGTGGCCCTGTAGGCTGGCACTCAGGTCTCATGAATGTCCTGGTGACCCTTTGAATCTCCTCACTGGTCATTTTGGTACCAGTGTCTAGCAGATAGTTCATAGAGAATGGGAACAACAGCTTTGTCTGGTCAAAATGTAGCATTTTGTTGATGGTCTCAGGATTAATGTAGAAAAGGACCCTCCCAGATGGGGTGCTGATGGCCCTGTGGTGCACATCATAGTTTTCAGCACATAGGCGAATGATTTCAGGAAACACATTTACAGAGGGGAGACAATAGTATGGCAGGTTTGACTCCCAGATGCCATATGTATCATGACCGATTAAGTAGTCCTCTCTCAACTGTCTGAAGGTTTGCAGAAAATCTCTGTCTCCCACATAGTCTTCAATAAGGTAGTCCTGGTCAGCAAGAGATAAAGACTGCAGGTCTTTATTGGGTGGATTTAGTGGAGCAACACTGAGAGCTGTGGGTGCAGGGGCAGCCATTGTATGGTTTGATTTTGAGTGATATGAGTGCACTGGTTTGCAAAGCTTTTAAGAGCTTAAGTGATAGGCCAACTGTGGACAAAGTCTGAAATGCTTTTTTATAGTGAAAAACAGGCTTGTTTCTGCAGTCTTGGTAGGTTCACAGAGATTGTGAATTGCTAGGGGTGAATTGCAGAGGGTATGAGGTTTTCTTTAGTGAAAAAATTGTTGTTGGTCTACACCCGGCAAAAGGGAACAATGCCGGGCACCTCGAAGATAATTTCACAGTTTTGGCCCGCGAATTGCCTGTTTGAATGCTGAATTTATGGTTCTGGGGGTAAGCAGGTTAGCTTGGCTCACTTTAGATAGCAGGTGCAGAGTTTATATGGAACTCAACAGGTATTTTAATGGCAATTTACAGAGAGATGGTATGCATGGGCCAAATAGAGGAATTACGGTGAATACCTGGATGAAACGCTTGAAAAGCCTGCAGGCCGAACTCTGGAGGTTGAATTGATGAATTGGAATGGTTGGAATTTGAATTTGGAGGTCTGGAGGCACTTTGGCAGCTGCAACGGCTATCTCTTCCTTTACGCGAAAATGACATAAAAACTGCCCAAAACATGACTTTAACGACCAAATTCGGAAAAAATGGGTAATTGGCGCCTTTTCGCCGATGACGTCAGCATGACGTCATGGCGGGCCCGGGTACGGAGGATGACGTGGCTGCTGAGGTGTAGGCCAGGGTGGCAGGACACGGTGGCGGGTGGATGAGGTGGCAGGGCTACGTGGAGGGCCATACGGCGCGGGGGCGGGGGAGGGCGCTACGTCATGCTGACGTATTGATGACGCAAGGGGGAGGCGGTAACGGGATGGTGGTAAGCGGGTTCCCCGCACCACCTTTGGGCAAAGGCGGTATTGGGGAGGGGGGCTCCGAACAACCCCACCGCCTGCCACGCGTCCCTTGTACGGGGCGGAAAACCACTTTCCCCGGACGCTAAAGGTCGGTAGGTCGGGGAGCGAAAATGACCGCCCACCGTTAGATCTGGGTGGCGGAGATCGGACGGCTGGCGGGTCCTCCGACGGATCGTGCAGGTTGGGGGGTCCCGCTGGCCTATTAAAATATTCAATTAAATATTTTTGGGCGGAGAACCTTAGGGTTAAGGGTTTTTTCATGTGTTTTCGGGATTTTGGGTTTTTCAAGGGTTTTATAAGGAATTTATAAGGAAAAAGAGGTTTAGGAGTGGGTTTAGCAGGGGGAAAGGGGTTTTCTGTGGCGTTTTTGAGCAGAGGGAAGGTGAGGGCTTAGGGGAAAGGTTGTTGCTCATAACCAGAGGTTAGAGCAGCCCCAAGACAGGGTTGACCACAGCCCCTGGTGGACTGAAGTCTCCCTAAACAACTTATTTAGCTATAGTGCCAAGGGGAGGGATATTTATACCATGTTTGGGGTTTATACACCATGGTGTTATAATAGTAGGGAAGGGCAGTTTAGGGGTTTTAGATAATAGAAGTTAGGGGTTAATGTGAATGAGGAAAGTGAATGAGGGGTGATTTCATCAAGTGTATTTGAAAGTCACTTAGTTTAGGGAGTAGATCAAAATGAAAAGATTTTTAGACAAGAAATGTGGCTTTTAAAGGAACAAGAACCACCATAAAACCTCAGATCTTCTCACCAATCTCAAATAGATGAAGGGATGTTAGTAATGAGAGTGAAAGGGGGAATTTGGGAAGTTAGACATGCTTCCTTGCTTTGCTGCCACCTGATGGAGAAGAGGAGCTTCTCAACCATTGATTTTCCTTTGTGGACATTTCAGCACACATCTACTTGCAAGGAATGATTTTTCTGCAACCCCAACTGCCTACCCATCTACTTGCCTAGCATTTTTTGTTTCTTCTTGGAGGGTGCACTTGGACTTGCAGACCCTTATTTGCCTTTTCTTTTCTTTGGCTTTTTCCTTTTGATTTTCTATCTAATTCTACCCTTATTGCTTCCAAGGTCCCAGATTAAGCAGTTGGGAACCTCACTTCTCTACCTAAGCTACTTGTCTGCCAAGATTAAACAGTTTGGACAGACTTCTTTCTCTATTCTACAACTGAAAATTTAAAACATGGCATGATCCAGATTGGGCTGTTGGATCATCCATCAAAATTGAGACAACATCAAGCTATATACACAGATTGTTTTCTCTTGGAAATATGTGATCTTTGCATGATCAAAGCAGAGCATATTTGGAACTTTTCATTGTCAATCATGAAATATGAAACCTATTGGTATAGGTAGCTAACAGTGGCTCCACATGGGGATGGTTTTTCATTTGAAAGACCAAGAACAACAGGTCAGAATGCCTTGGCCCTTGACTGCTTTTACCAAACTTGAAGCATGCTGCCTACAACTGCCAAAATTGTGTTCTTCCCATCTTGGTAGATCTCTGATCCTATTTATCTTTTGTTGATAGTTAATAAAACTTGAGAAACTGCATTTTTACATCCTTACAGAGAGTAATATATACACTTGAATATGTACAATGGAAACTCAGGCTGCACTTATGGGTGATAGTCAAAATAGTGCTTCAGCATCCTGCCATTCACAGGACCTTCATCCAAATCAGTTTCATTAAGACTTTTAAGGAAATAAGTGTTGTTTCCTTGTACTGCTTGGACAACAAATGGTCCTCTCCAAAGGGAATCAAATTTACCATGTTTTCCTTTATCTTCCCTTCTTGAGTCCCATTTGAGGACTTTGTCTCCAACATTAAAGTCTTCTGCCTTAGTTCTTCTGTCAAAGGCCTTCTTTAGCTTTTCTTGTAACACTTGAACTCTGCTGTACACTTGATCTCTAGTTTGCTGTAAACATATTATTTGATTGATCCTTCTTTGCATATCATTTGGTTCTGCTTGGCTTTCTTGAAGAAGTTTCATAACAGGCACCCCTAGTGATGAAGGAAATTTAGCTTCTAATCCATAAACTAACTCATATGGGCTGGTCCCAATTGATCTCTTGGTTGTTAGTCTATCTGCCCATAAGGCATTAACCAGCTTCTTATGCCAATTCTTTTTATTTTCTTCCAGCACCTTCTTTATGATGTTTACTAGGCTTTTATTTGATGATTCAGCAAGGCCATTTCCTTGGGGATAATATGCAGTAGAATGACCCAAGGTAATATGAAATTTGTGGCAGAAATTCACCATTTTTTTAGATCTGAAAGCAGCAGCATTGTCTGTTATTATTTTGTCAGGGCAGCCAAATCTAGCCAATATGTTATTCTCCAAAAACTGAATAATTGTTGAATCATTTGCTTGTCTGCATGGAGCAGCTTCAATCCACTTAGTAAAGTAGTCCGTAGCTGTCAGAATCCATCTATGTTGTCCTGAAGATGAGGGATGAATTTCCCCAATGAAATCCAAGCCCCATTGTTGAAAAGGTCTCTCTGTTGCAATAGGCCTCAAGGGAAGTGGCAGCAACTGTCTCTTTCCCTCAAACACTTGACATTTATGACATGAGGTGGTGAATTTCTTGACATCAGAGAACATGGTGGGCCAGTAGTAACCAGCTCTCAGTATTTTATCCACAGTGGACTTCCAATACAAATGTCCACCACAATCACCTGCATGAAATTCTTTTATGATATTGTTAGTTTCATTCTCAATTAAGCAGTTTAACAATATCCCTTCATGGTTTTTCCAAAGTAAATTTCCATCCATAACACAGAATTTAGAAGCTTTCATTTTTAGGAACCTACATTTAGTTCTGGACAGCCCTGGGGGAGCACACAGGTTTTGTAACACATAACAGATATCAGAATACCAGTGGGATTCTTCAAAGGCTACATTGATCTTTGGAGTCGCCAGCTCCGGTTCACTGTCCAGCTGGTTGATGTCCAAGGCTTGGAAATTTGTTTCAGACATTAATTTAGCCAATCCTTGTCCTTTTATCAGTTTTGTAGGTTTTATTTCAATGTCAAATTCTAGAATATTTGCAATCCATTTTCCCCTTCTGCCCTCTAAGTTCTCTTGAGTAAGTATGTCTTTGACAATTGGGCTTGGTACATAGGCTATAACATGGGAGTATAGGATATAGATCCTAAAGTCCTTAATGGCTTTAACCAAAGCATAAGCTTGTTTTTCCATGATTTGGTATTTCAGAGGTGCATCCCTAAGAGCTCTGCTAAAGAAAGCAATGGGCTTTTCATTCCCTTGGTCATCTTTCTGTAATAAAACAACAGCAATAGTATGCTGGGAGGCAAAAGAGAAAATGATAAATTCTCTGTCAAATTGGGGATTTGTTAAGACTGGAGTTTGAGTAAGGGCCAATTTTATACCTTCAAAGGCTTGATTTGCTTCCACAGTCCATTTTACTTTCGAATCCTTCTTTAGCATGTTATTTAGCAATCTGATCAGTTCTGCTAAGTTTGGGATAAACCTTCTCAAGAAATTGATTTTTCCCAAGAATGCTTGCAATTCTTTGATATTTCTTGGGTGGGGCATTTGTAAGATAGCTTGTATCCTATCTGGATCAATTCTTATGCCATCTTTAGAAATGATGTGGCCCAATAGTTTACCTTCCTCTAAACCAAACAGGGATTTCTTGGGATTCAGTGAAATTCCATATTTCCTGCATGTTAAGAAGATCTGCCTCAAGTGTTTCAAATGTTCTTGGTCAGATTTTGAGAAGGGTGTGAGGTCATCCAAATAAATGACTAAAAAGTCATGAATCTCCTTTGCAAAAGCAATATCCATTGCTCTTTGAAAAGTTGCCCCTGCATTTTTCAATCCAAAAGGCATTTTTACATATTTGAAAGTTCCCCATGGGGTTGTAAATGCAGTTTTGTCTTGATCATCAGGGTGTACTAAGATTTGATTGAAACCTGAGAATCCATCAAGTAATGAGATCCTTGAGGCCCCTACCACTCTTTGGAGAATGTGATCCATCTTGGGTAAGGGATAGTTGTCTTTGAGGGATACTTGATTCAAGTTCCTAAGATCCACACACAGCCTTATTTCACCAGTTTTCTTTCTTGTAGGGACTAAGTTTGAAATCCACTCAGAGAATCTGATTGGTGCTATGATGCCTGCCTTGAACATTTTCTGTACCTCTTGTTCCATTGCTGGGAGAAGCATAGGATTGATTCTCCTCAATTTTTGTTTAAAGGGTTTTTGATCAGGCTTGAGAGGGATAGTATGCTGGATAACAGAGGTATCATAGGACTTTAGATCCTCATAACTCCATGCAAAGACATCCTGGAACTCTTTAAAGAGGTCAATGTATTTAGGCTTTTGATCAGGAGGTAAAGATGCAGACAATTTAATTATTTTGGGCTTGTCAATGGTACCAATGTTACATTCTTCAATGGCTGCATTTAAGGGCTGCATTTTTGGTTTTCTGGGAATATCATTTGAATCAAAGATGTCCTCTAGTGGAGTTAGGCCTGTTGGCAGAAAATTGTCTTTCAGCTCTATGATTTCAGCCTCAGCATTGGCCACTTCTTCACAACTGATTGGTTGAATTTGCTGAATGTTTTCCTTGTTGAAAATGGTTGGATGTAGTATTTGTTTTGCTGTTCTAGGTGATATTGTGTGGTTAGTCTGTTCAAACTGTATTTGTGATTGACTTGCTCTTTCAAGTATTTGTGATTGACTTGCTCTTTCAGTGTCAATATTTAGTCCAGCAAATTCTTGTTGCAAGGTCAAGAAGTTGTTTATTTGTGCATCATCTTCAAATACCTGCCAGTCTTTGACATTGTTTGGGACAGAAGGTCTGTGTTTTACCTCAGCTGTAAAACAATGATGGGGCTCAAAAGGCAGCTTGCAGGTACTTGCAAATGTGGCTAAACTATGGGCATGCAAGTTCTGGGTTCTGGGAATCTTAGTAATTTGAAATTCAGTGAAAAAACTTAGTATTTCAGCCACAGCAGACCTATAAGACCTCAGTCTCTTGTCATTGGTGACAAAATTTCCCTTCACTTGTTGGATGACTAAATCTGAATCCCCCATAATTGAGACCTTTGTGGCTTGTAAGAACTTTACTAGCTTGAGGCCTAGTAAAAGAGCTTCATATTCTGCCATATTATTAGTACACTTGAAATTCAGTCTATAGGCTCGGCCTTCTGCCTGATTGTCTTGTTTATTATGTATCCAAACTCCAGCTCCTGCCCCTAATTTGTTGACTGACCCATCAAATTCAAGGAACCATAGGATCTCTTGTTCCAGGGAGAACTTAATGACCTCCTTGTGTGCTGGAATTGTAAGTTGAAGCTGTGTTTTGCCATCTGGTTGGTTTTCTAGGGCAGTTTGCTCACTTGATGGCACCTGTTCGCTTTCTTGAACAGCAGCTGTGTTTAATGCTTGCTTAATCATTGTTTCTTTGGTAGCAGTTTGGTCATTGGTTTCTTCCTCTTGTATGAGTGCCTTGGGTTCAACCTCATTGTCTGAGAGAGTTGCATTATCACTGAAGAGAATGTATGAGTCTATGTCCGAATGGACAGCATATATGGGAAAGTTTTGAGGCTTTTCTTCACTGCTGACCATGTATTTCATTAATGTTTCTCTGTATAATCTCTTTGGTTGCCCAAAAACAGTGATGGTGGCATATGACATATCTAACTGCAGGGAACCTTGAAGTTTAGCCCCCCATGACCTTGATAACAGCATCCCATACTTAGGTGGGATATCAGCAACTACAACATCCATTAGAATTGTTTTGTTTGGGTATTGAACCAGAGACACACATAAATCTTTTATGAGACCTAAACACTTGACTTGGCTGGAGTCAAAGGAAAACAGGTCCTTGTAGGGTCTTGTTATATCTAGATTCAATCTCTCCATGACTGCTTTTGGCATGAGATTGTGAGAGGCACCCGAGTCAAACATTGCATTGTGTAATATCTTGTCATGAACATGTAAACTGACATAAAAAGGTAAAATGCCTACACCTGCTGTCTTTCCATCCACCTCTGGGCCAAAAAGTAGCTCTGGGGTATCATCCAACACATTAACATCATCCTTGCTGCTGGTGAGTTGAAGGGACTTCTTGATCTGTTGTTTGTAAATGTCATGCTTGGCTAGTTCTGAGAGAGGAATTGCTATCTTTAGTTTGCCAATTTCAGTTTCTAGGTCAAAGGGTTTTTCAGATTGGGTCTTAGGGTTATGGATAACAGTCCTTTCCTTGTTCACTAACTCTTCCTCTTGATTCTTATCCTGATTTCGAGGCTTGTCTTTTTTACTCATCTCTTGAGGAGTAATGTTTAAATCAGGATGAGAGGATGAAGTAGCCATAGGCTGCTGTTTTAAGGACAATGGTTCAGTGATCTCTTCAATAATTACTTCTTCTGCAGGTGAATTTGTTTTGTCATTAGGCTCTGTGACTATGGCTCTTTTAGGCTGCTGATTATCCTTTATCTTTTCAGGCTGATTTACATTCACAGTTCTGCTCCTTAGCTTGTATTGTTTATGGACTTCATAAACAGCAGTGTCATAGCCTTGTTTAAAGTCAAAGGATTCACCTGATTTAATTGGGAACAGCTTGATTACCTCATCCTCATGGTCTTCTTGTGTCAAAAAGACTTGACTTTCACCATCTAGACCCATTAAATTAATCTGAGAATCTTCATTGGGTTCACTTGATGTGGAAGTTTCAGCATAGTTTTCTTGGAAAGGGGGTCTTATGTCTTGGTCAGCAGTGGCCTTGCCAACGTTTGGGTTTTGAGTTCTTCTAAAATTTGGATTCCTAGGAGGGTTGTTTTGTGGTGCTTCCCATGATGATTTTCTCTCAACCGATTCCACTCTATCCCCCAATCTCTTCATACCAGTGAGTATTGCATCCAGTTTTTGATCAAAGGCTGAGGGTTCCTCTTTGAAAGCGGTTCTCTTTTCCAACCTTGCTCTGTTTCTTTTGGCAATGAGGTTAGCTTCCACTGTGACAGCAACCCTTTGGGCCTCTGCAAGGGTTTGAGGGTCTCTTTCCTTTAACTGATAGGCCATGTCAGGGTCAAAACCATCAGGGAATTTGTACAAAGCTAAATCAGGAGGGGGTCTTAAATTTTGTGGGATTGCGTTATATACATTGTTAAATCTTGCACAATACTCCAAAACAGTCTCTTGGGGACCTCTTTTGATAGTGTCATATTCCCCAAGTATGTGCAGAGGATCTTTCTTTTTCTCCCATCTGTTAGTAAAGGCTTGATACAGCTCATCAGGAGTTGTGATGGAATTTGCATTCAGGGATCTAAACCAAGTTCTTACATCCCCAGTTAGGCTTTGAACAAACATCCTCATTCTCACACTGTCATCATCTATTTCATAGGTCTCAAAATGGTCTTGCATCCTTTTGGCATGCTGAACAGCTGTCAAAGGGCCATTGGAGTCAAAATATGAGATTTTGGTTTGGTAGTCCTGGGGTAGAGCTGCAGCATTAGCTGGTATTTGCAAGGGTGCATATCTGTTAGCCATATTCACAAGGTTTTGGGGATTCACAGGAGCAGCTGGGATAAAAGGAACGGTGTGTACCACAGGGGTAACAGGTGTGGCAGCACCTAGAGTGTTGGTCAATGGGATATGTGCAGTGGGTGAAGATGTGCCAGGAGGGCTTTGAGATGTAGATGGTGAACTGGGGGAGACAGGGGTAGAGCGAAATAGAACCTTAATAGGGGTTGGAACTGATTCAGGATGGGCTGTCTCAGGACTCAAATCATTAGGATTTCCCTGCCTTTGCTGCTTCCTAATTATTCTAGGGATTATATTAGGATTCTCAAAAACTGCTGGATTTGGGTCAGGGTTTGACCTAGTGTGTCTGGTTTCCCTTTTAGGAGCCAGTTTCTAAACTTCTTTTTGGTATTTTGCAGGATATTTTTGTGTCTACGGAGGCCAGACAAGATTTTGAACTTACTGTATATTTTCCAAAGCTGGCAGCAAAGGGAATGGGCAGCTTTCAAGAGATAAACAGAAATTAGAAAATCTTGAGGAACTCCCCAGTGGAGTCGCCAATTATGTTAACACCCAGGTTGTTCCCTATGACTCCCAAGGGAATACGGCCGGGGTAACCACTAACCAATCTTTGGATTACAGCTTCTAGCCAAACTGTAATCAGAGAGGGCTCTCTCTTTATAATTTGTCTCTGTTCTGATAGTATTTTAGGCTAGCTATGTTGTTCAAACTTTTGTTTTGTGTTTGGTTGGGAATGTTTCAGTCAAGATATATATGCTCTCATTAGAATGTTATATGTCATTGGGCAATGGAGTCAGTGGTCCTTTAACTGTTTTGAGGTGCTGTGTGATGCTGTAGTGATGCTGCAGAGCAAGGTTAGTGTCTGAGAAACAAACGTTCATAAAGTGATTGGGTGGGTTGTGTCCAGTTTATGCAAGGCACTCAAGAATCTTACAGTAAACTGCTAGAGAAAGACAGTGAGAATATTGACCTAGGAGCATTTGAGAATTTCTAGGTAATATTCATACATATAGAATTAACAGCTACATGAGCAATTAAGAATTCATGTTTGTGGTTAATTCTGAAGACAAACATTCACAGCAGTAAAAATTGAGTACAAGGTGTAGTAAACAAATCCTGCACTATTCTTTTTCTTTACTGCTAGTTTAGTGTAACATGAATATGATTTGATAAACATAAGAAAGACAAGAACAGAGATTAAGGAAAAAACTTGTTATTTCATCAGACAGCACAGGAATTCTGCATCAACACATGAATCCTCAGCAAAACACCATAGTTCCAGGAAATCACTGAGCTGATCTAGCTCTTTGTATTAAACAATTCTGAAATACAGTCTACATGCCTCAGAGTGAAAAATTACCAACCCCTTATGCGTTACTAAGGGGAGTATATATACAAAGTTTACATAAGAAAATATCTGAATGGAGAGTAAATGCTTCATTAATAGCATGCCAACCGCTGGAGTGTAGCAGCTGAGAAAGTTAATGCTGTAATAACTTTTGTTCCCTTAGCTGTCAAAAATGGTCAGAGCCTGTTGACTTGGTGGCAGTTGGAGTCGGCTGAGGGTACGCTGTCAAAATTTGCGCATTTCTTTACCTTTTGGGCTAGCCATCGTTGTCTATGTGCTGAGTCACATTTCAGCTGCTTTTAATGCTGACTTTATCATGCTGTTTGTCTTGTAGTGACCTGGAGCTGGCAGTGACCGAACAGCTGAGGCTACCGTGGCAGAATTTGAAGCATTGCTTGCCACCAATCCTCTTTTGGCATTTGATGCCTCCTAATCTTTATCAAGGTCTCATCGGCCTCTGTATATCTGTAGAAATTAGGAGGAGTCTCAAAAAGATGATTCACTTCATTCTCAATAAAGAACAGGCCTTCCAATTTGTCATACAAGCTCTGTCCTGAGGGAGGTCCTGTTTGTTCAGATGTACTGCCAGATGCAGTAATCTGATTCTCAATGTATGTTGCCATTCTGTTGGCAAATTGATCCCGGGAGACTAGTTTTCCTGCACTAGTTAGGAGGCTGGGCAGGCCTTTTGCTTGCAGCACTGCCAACTTGACTTTGAATTCCTCCACATCTGCTGTGATCTCATAGCACTTCCTCTCCACAGTTTGTACATAGTTTCTGAGAGTTAGCACCTTCTTGGCAGTGAGGACAGCCTCTGTTCTGTTGGGAATGCCTATGGCTGCCAGTTCCTCCTTTTCCTGCCTGTTCAGGAAGTCTATCATTCTGTTGGCCTGCTCTGGTCTGTTTTGCAGCAGTGTTTTGGCCTTATTGATTTCTGTTTGTGCTTGGCCCAACAAGTCCATCTGTTCATGCATTGTTTTTATTGATCTCCATTGTTGAGTGATGGATTGGCCTATTTTGGCCCATAGAATCCTTTTTATGTCGGCCATGGCTGTTTCTAGATTCAGCTCTTTTTCTAAGGCCTTTATCTTGTCCTTGAGGGCCTTTATCTCTCTGCCCTGTTCAGCCACAGTTACCTTCGACTTGTCATATTTGGCATCCAGTTCTGCCAATTTTTCCTTGGCCTTATTTATTTCATTGGCCTGGAGCTCCATTTCTTTGATGGCCTTGGTCAATTCCTCTACACTTTTGCTGGCTTCTGGAGCTGTTGTTGTTCCTGCTGCTTCTGTTGTGGGGGCCACTGCTGCCCCTGAAGTTGCTGCTGTTGTGGAAGTAGTTGGAGGAGCTTGGGAAGTGGATTCTCCCTGTTTATCTTGTAGTGCTCCTTCCAGCTCTTTCTCCAATTCCCTGATCCTCTGGTCTTGCTGCATTAGGAGGTCTAGTTGGTCATCAGCCTGTTTTTGCTTTTGAAGTTCTGCTGTTTGAGGGTGCTCTGTGGGCTGCAGCTTCAACCTTTTCTTTAATGCATTGAGGTCATCATCTTTCTTCTTCATAAGGGCCTTCACACCCTTTGGATCACTAGGATCATGTCCCAGATCAATGATGATCTCCTCAAGAGACTTTATTCTATTGTCTTTGGCCAGAGAGGACATTCTCTCAAAATCCAACTGGGTATTGGTGTTTTTCAGGGACTCTTTCAGCTCATGGGCCATGGTGGCCTTCTCCACCAAGGTTGCATAGACCATCTCCCCAGCCTGTTTATGGAGTTCAATCTGGTCCATGGGATGTATATCTCTGGCTAGGACCTCCACCCTTGTCTTCACAAAATCTGCAGCTGACTTAGGCTGCGGCCCTTTGGGCTTAAAATGGCTGAGGAGCAATTTTTCCTCCTGAATGTCATATACCGACATTAGCCTTTCTTGCTGGGCTGGTGTTGCATCTATGAATTGCTTGTAGACCTCAGCCCTTAGCAGATCATTCTGAGCTTTTATTTGTTTGAAAGAAGCCTTAGTGCTCTTGGGCTTCTTGCTCTGCTGGGAGGAGGAAGACACTTCCAAACCAAGCTGCAATCCTTGCTCCTGCCGAAAAGAGCTTGTTCCTGTGTGCTGGCTGCCCTCCCTGTTTTTCCTTGAGCTGTCAAGGAATTCTTCAGTGATGTCTTCCACCTCTGGGGAGTCTAGCCTTTGCCTTTTGGCTTCTGTTTGCTGGGAGGATCCACTAAGAGGAGTGGACTCTTCTCTATCTCTTTTTGTACCCCTTTCCTCATGTGCTGGGGTCTGCAAAATTGGGGCAGTCAATGGCTCAGTTTGAGGTGGTGGTGTTTGCATTATTGGAGCTGCTGGCAGCCCAGTTTGTGGTAGGACAGTTTGCCCTTGCTGCTGTTCTGGCTGCTGCTCTGTTTGCTGCCCTGTTTGCTGCTCTGTTACAGGGGCAGGCTTTTCCTTCACTGTTTCCTCCTCTGCACCCATTATGCCTTTGCCTTTGTCTGTCGCCGGTGCTGATGTAGAGGGTGCCTGTGGTGCTGCCCTTGTGGCCGAGGTCCCTTCTCCTGTTGAGTGAGGCCGTTTGAGGGGTACCTGCTGCACAGAGTCTAGGTCAATGGTCTTTTCAAGCTCCTTCATATTCTTTAGCATTATTTCTTCTTCAGTTAGCTTTTCAACTAAAGTACCCTGTAGCCATTCTTGCTGGTTGGCATATTTCTCAATATGTGGGTATTGACAATGCCTATAACCTAGAAGTCTGTATTTGGTTCTTCTTGCAGTGATGAAGCCCTCAGGGTCATAAGGGACCCACCGGAAACTGTGTGATAGTTTATATTTGTCCTTGAGGATGAGGTCAGCATCTTCCCATCCTTCTTTTTTATTCATGATGAATGGGCCCAACTGGTGTTTGAACTTGAGGTGAGCCTTCTTCCTGGAGCTGTGGAAATGGGTGAGGTCAGACTGAATCAATTGCCTATAATATTCCAAGGCAAATATCCTCATGGGCACATACTTTGGGAGTCTGAAAGGACAGAGCTCACAGCCATAGACCCTGATGACTGTGTGTTCCTCATATAGGTACCAATCACCTATTTTACATTTTTTGGAAAGCTGCAGAGCCTTCTGTATCTCTGTTGACATTCTGGGAGGAGGGGACCTCATTAATAGGCAAGAGATTGGATACACAAATTGGTCAACAAACTCACAATAGGAATAGGGCGAGTTTGTGACATTGTGATAGACAGAGGTCCAGAAGATGACAGATCTTCTTTCCCCTCTATAATCCAGCTTTTTGATATAGCATGGAAAAGCCTCAGACTGATAATACATAAAGAGATGATAAATATAGGCTGAGTACTTGAAGACACCCTGCCTGTCCACTTTGCTCAGCTGATCATGAATCTTATTAGCAATGAACTTGGCAAAGTTGTATTTGCGGGCAGGGGGTTGGCCTGGGCTGTAAACAGCCAGCAATACTAGCATGGTTTGATCCACATGCTCACTGGTGCTGTATCCCAGCACATAAGCAATCATGTCCAGGAGAAATCTGCCTACTTCAGTGAAGTCAATATTTAAATAAGGAGGTGGCCCTGTAGGCTGGCACTCAGGTCTCATGAATGTCCTGGTGACCCTTTGAATCTCCTCACTGGTCATTTTGGTACCAGTGTCTAGCAGATAGTTCATAGAGAATGGGAACAACAGCTCTGTCTGGTCAAAATGTAGCATTTTGTTGATGGTCTCAGGATTAATGTAGAAAAGGACCCTCCCAGATGGGGTGCTGATGGCCCTGTGGTGCACATCATAGTTTTCAGCACATAGGCGAATGATTTCAGGAAACAAATTTACAGAGGGGAGACAATAGTATGGCAGGTTTGACTCCCAGATGCCATATGTATCATGACCGATTAAGTAGTCCTCTCTCAACTGTCTGAAGGTTTGCAGAAAATCTCTGTCTCCCACATAGTCTTCAATAAGGTAGTCCTGGTCAGCAAGAGATAAAGACTGCAGGTCTTTATTGGGTGGATTTAGTGGAGCAACACTGAGAGCTGTGGGTGCAGGGGCAGCCATCGTATGGTTTGATTTTGAGTGATATGAGTGCACTGGTTTGCAAAGCTTTTAAGAGCTTAAGTGATAGGCCAACTGTGGACAAAGTCTGAAATGCTTTTTTATAGTGAAAAACAGGCTTGTTTCTGCAGTCTTGGTAGGTTCACAGAGATTGTGAATTGCTATGGGTGAATTGCAGAGGGTATGAGGTTTTCTTTAGTGAAAAAATTGTTGTTGGTCTACACCCAGCAAAAGGGAACAATGCCGGGCACCTCGAAGATAATTTCACAGTTTTGGTCCGCGAATTGCCTGTTTGAATGCTGAATTTATGGTTCTGGGGGTAAGCAGGTTAGCTTGGCTCACTTTAGATAGCAGGTGCAGAGTTTATATGGAACTCAACAGGTATTTTAATGGAAATTTACAGAGAGATGGTATGCATGGGCCAAACAGAGGAATTACGGTGAATACCTGGATGAAACGCTTGAAAAGCCTGCAGGCCGAACTCTGGAGGTTGAATTGATGAATTGGAACGGTTGGAATTTGAATTTGGAGGTCTGGAGGCGCTTTGGCAGCTGCAACGGCTATCTCTTCCTTTACGCGAAAATGACATAAAAACTGCCCAAAACATGACTTTAACGACCAAATTCGGAAAAAATGGGTAATTGGCGCCTTTCCGCCGATGACGTCAGCATGACGTCATGGCGTGCCCGGGTACGGAGGATGACGTGGCTGCTGAGGTGTAGGCCAAGGTGGCAGGACATGATGGCGGGTGGATGAGGTGGCAGGGCTACGTGGAGGGCCATACGGCGCGGGGGCGGGGGAGGGCGCTATGTCATGCTGGCGTATTGATGACGCAAGGGGGAGGTGGTAACGGGATGGTGGTAAGCGGGTTCCCCGCACTACCTTTGGGCAAAGGCGGTATCGGGGAGGGGGGCTCCGAACAACCCCACCGCCTGCCACGCGTCCCTTGTATGGGGCGGAAAACCACTTTCCCCGGACGCTAAAGGTCGGTAGGTCGGGGAGCGAAAATGACTGCCCACCGTCAGATCTAGGCGGCGGAGATCGGACAGCTGGCGGGTCCTCCGACGGATCGTGCAGGTTGGGGGGTCCCGCTGGCCTATTAAAATATTCAATTAAATATTTTTGGGCGGAGAACCTTAGGGTTAAGGGTTTTTGCATGTGTTTTCGGGATTTTGGGTTTTTCAAGGGTTTTATAAGGAATTTATAAGGAAAAAGAGGTTTAGGAGTGGGTTTAGCAGGGGGAAAGGGGTTTTCTATGGCGTTTTTGAGCAGAGGGAAGGTGAGGGCTTAGGGGAAAGGTTGTTGCTCATAACCAGAGGTTAGAGCAGCCCCAAGACAGGGTTGACCACAGCCCCTGGTGGACTGAAGTCTCCCTAAACAACTTATTTAGCTATAGTGCCAAGGGGAGGGATATTTATACCATGTTTGGGGTTTATACACCATGGTGTTATAATAGTAGGGAAGGGCAGTTTAGGGGTTTTAGATAATAGAAGTTAGGGGTTAATGTGAATGAGGAAAGTGAATGAGGGGTGATTTCATCAAGTATATTTGAAAGTCACTTAGTTTAGGGAGTAGATCAAAATGAAAAGATTTTTAGACAAGAAATGTGGCTTTTAAAGGAACAAGAACCACCATAAAACCTCAGATCTTCTCACCAATCTCAAATAGATGAAGGGATGTTAGTAATGAGAGTGAAAGGGGGAATTTGGGAAGTTAGACATGCTTCCTTGCTTAGCTGCCACCTGATGGAGAAGAGGAGCTTCTCAACCATTGATTTTCCTTTGCGGACATTTCAGCACACATCTACTTGCAAGGAATGATTTTTCTGCAACCCCAACTGCCTACCCATCTACTTGCCTAGCATTTTTTGTTTCTTCTTGGAGGGTACACTTGGACTTGCAGACCCTTATTTGCCTTTTCTTTTCTTTGGCTTTTTCCTTTTGATTTTCTATCTAATTCTACCCTTATTGCTTCCAAGGTCCCAGATTAAGCAGTTGGGAGCCTCACTTCTCTACCTAAGCTACTTGTCTGCCAAGATTAAACAGTTTGGACATACTTCTTTCTCTATTCTACAACTGAAAATTTATAACATGGCATGATCCAGATTGGGCTGTTGGATCATCCATTAAAATTGAGACAACATCAAGCTATATACACAGATTGTTTTCTCTTGGAAATATGTGATCTTTGCATGATCAAAGCAGAGCATATTTGGAACTTTTCATTGTCAATCATGAAATATGAAACCTATTGGTATAGGTAGCTAACATTGTCTTTGTTGAAAATTGTAGGATGTAGCATCTGGTTAGCTGTTTTGGGTGATATTGCTTTGTTATTCTGTTTACTCTGTATTTGTGATTGACTTGCTCTTTCAGTGTCAATGTTTAGTCCTGAAAATTCTTGTTGTAAAGTCAAGAAATTGTTTATTTGTGTATCATCATCAAACACTTGCCAATCCTTGACATTGTTTGGGACAGATGGTCTGTGTTTTATCTCGGCTGAAAAACAGTGGTGGGGCTCAAAAGGTAGCTTGCAGGTACTTGCAAATGTGGCCAAGCTATGGGCATGCAGATTATGGGTTCTAGGAATTTTGGTAATCTGGAATTCAGTGAAGGACTGAAGTAGTTCAGCAGCAGCGGACCTATAAGATCTCAGTCTTTTATCATTAGTAACAAAATTTCCCTTTACTTGTTGGATGATCAAGTCTGAATCTCCCATAATTGAAACCTTCATGGCTTGTAAGGATTTTACTAGCTTAAGGCCTAACAAGAGAGCTTCATATTCTGCCATATTGTTGGTGCATCTGAAGTTTAACCTATAAGCTCGGCCCTCTACATGACTGTGTTGTTTATTATGTATCCAATCCCCTGCTCCCGCCCCTAACTTGTTGACTGACCCATCAAATTCTAGAAACCATAGGTTCTCTTTTTCTAGGGGTGATTTAATAATTTCTCTATGATCTTGGATAGTGAGTGAAGCTCTGGTTTTTCACCTGGTTTGTCTTCTAGGACAGTCTGATCACTTGATTGAAGTAGCTTGATTTCTAGAACAGCAGTTTTGTTTAGTGATGGTTTAACCATTATTTCTTGGGTAGCAGTTTGTTCATCAATATTCTGGTCTTGCTCAAGTGTTTTGGTTTCAACATCATTATTTGTAAGACCTATATTGTCATTGAAAAGAATATATGAGTCTATATCAGAATGAACAGCATATATGGGAAAATTTTGAGGTTTTTCTTCACTGCTGACCATGTACTTCATAAGTGTTTCTCTGTATAGTCTTTTTGGTTGCCCAAAGACAGAGATGGTTGCATATGACATGTCTAGTTGTAGGGAACCTTGGAGTTTAGCCCCCCATGATCTTGATAACAGCATCCCATATTTAGGTGGGATATCAGCAACCACCACATCCATGAGAATTGTTTTATTTGGGTACTGAACAAGGGACACACATAAGTCTTTTATCAAGCCTAGACACTTAACTTGGCTGGAGTCAAATGAGAATAGGTCCTTATATGGTCTTGTAATATCTAGATTCAACCTTTCCATGACTGATTTCGGCATCAGGTTATGAGAGGCACCTGAGTCAAACATTGCATTGTGTAGTATCTTATCATGAACATGTAAACTGACATAAAAAGGTAAGATCCCTGTGACTGCTGTCTTTCCATCAACCTCTGGACCGAACAACAATTCTGGGGTATCATCCAACACATTGACATTGTCTTTATTACGAGTAAGTTGGAGGGACTTCTTGATTTGTTGTTTGTAGATGTCATGCTTGGCTAGTTCTGAGAGAGGGATGGCTACCTTTAGTTTGCCAATTTCAGCTTCCAAGTCAAAGGGTCTTTCAGATTGAACCTTAGTGTTGTGGGTGACAACCTTTTCCTTGTTTACTAGGTTTTCTTCTTGATTCTTCTCTTGATCTTGAAGCTTGTCCTTGTTACTGACCTCTTGAGGAATGTTAGTTGGGCTAGGCTGCAAGGGTGATGACTCTACTGGTTGCGGTTTTGAGGGAGAAGTTACAGCTATTTCCTCAACTGTTACCTCACCTGTAATTGGACCAGTTTTGTCACTTGGTTCTGTGATAATAGATTTCTTAGGCTGTGTTGTGTCCTTTGTTTTGTCAGGCTGTGTCACATTTATAGTTCTGCTTCTTAGCTTATATTGTTTATGAACTTCATAAACAGCTGTGTCATATCCTTGTTTAAAGTCAAATGACTCACCTGACCTGGTTTGGAATTGCTGAATGTCATCATCTTTATGATCCTCTTGACTTAGAAAAACTTGCTACTCATCATTCAGGCCCATCAGGTTAATGTGGGTGTCATCTGTTTGTTCATCCGAAGTGGATGCCTCAGTATAGTTTTCCTGGAAAGGAGGTCTTATGTCTGGGTCAAAACCGGTCTTGCCAACGTTTGGGTTTTGATTTTTCCTAAAGTTTGGATTCCTGTTAGGGTTATTTTGTGGTGCATCCCATGATGACTTTCTCTCAACTGATTCTACTCTGTCCCCCAATCTCTTCATGCCAGTGAGTATTGCATCCAGTTTTTGATCAAAGGCTGAGGGTTCTTCTTTGAAAGTGGTTCTCTTTTCTAATCTTGCCCTGTTTCTTTTGGCAATCAGGTTAGCCTCTACTGTGACAGCAACCTTTTGGGCTTCTTCAAGGGTTTCAGGTGCCCTTTCTTTCAATTGATATGCCATATCAGGGTCAAAACCATCAGGAAATTTGTACAAGGCTAAATCAAGGGGAGGTCTTAAATTCTGCGGTATTGTGTTATATACATTATTGAATCTTGCACAATACTCCAAAATGGTCTCTTGAGGACCTCGTTTGATTGTATCATATTCACCAAGTATGTGCAGGGGATATTTCTTCTTCTCCCACCTATTAGTAAAGGCTTGATAAAGGTCATCAGGAGTTGTGATAGTATTTGCATCTAGTGATCTGAACCAAGTTCGGACATCACCTGTTAGGCTCTGGACAAAAATTCTCATTCTCACACTATCATCATCGATTTCATAGTTCTTAAAGTGATCCTGCATCCTCTTGGCATGTTGAATAGTAGAGTAAGGGCCAGTGGAGTCAAAATATGAGATTTTGGTTTGGTAATCCTGAGGTAAAGCTGCAGGATTAGCAGGTAATTGCAAAGGTGCATATCTGTTAGCCATATTCACAAGGTTTGGGGGATTGACAAGGGCAACTAGGACAAAAGGAACGATGGGTACCACAGGGGTAACAGGTGTAGCAGCACCTAGAGTGTTGGTCAAGGGGATATGTGCAGTGGATGAAGAAGTGAGAGGAGTGCTCTGAGATGTGGATGGTGAACTAGGGGAATTGGGGGTAGACCGAAAAAGAACCTTGATTGGGGTAGACACAGGGTTAAGATGAACTGTCTCTTGACTCAAATCAGCAAGATTTTCCTGCTCTTGCTGCTTCCTAATGATTCTAGGGATGGTGTTAGGATTTTCAAAAACAAGGGGTGGATTTGGGTCAGGATTTGACCTAGTGTACCGTGGATTCTTCTTGGGAGCTAGCTTCTAACTAGTTTTTGAATATTTTTTAGGAAAATTTTTTATATCTGCAAGGATTGGATAAGATTTTGGAATGGCTATATAGATCTCAAAGCTAGTATGAAGATTGGCTGAAGCAGCTCTTCCCTAAAGCTGTTAATGTAAAACAGAAACAGTTTTGAAGGTTTCCTGGCTGATATTCAGGATTCATCTGTAGCTTTAGGAGATATATAGTAATTAGAAAATCCTAAAGAGTTCCCTAGTGGAGTCGCCATTTATGTTAACACCCAGGTTGTTCCCTATGACTCCCAAGGGAATACGGCCGGGGTAACCACTAACCATGCTTTGGATTACAGTTTCTAGCCAAACTGTAATCAGAGAGGGCTCTCTCTTTATGATTTGTCTCTGTTCTGATAGTATTTTAGGCTAGCTATGATGTTCAACGTTTTTTTTCTGGAATGTGTTTGGTGATGATTCCAGTCAATATATAGAGGTACTTACTAGCATGTCTTAGTCCATTGGGCATGGAGTCAGTGGTCCTTTAGCTTGCTTGATGTGCTGTATGATAACGAAGTGATGCTGCAGAGCCAGATTAGTGTCTGAGAAACAATGTTTGAAATGGTGATTGAATGTGGTGTATCCAGTTTATGCAAGGCAATTAAGAATCTTACAATAAACTGCTAAAGAAAAACAGTGAGAATATTATTCTGGAAGCAATGAAGAATTTCTAGATAACATTCATACCTATAGAATTAATAGAAACATGAGCAATTAAGAATTCATGTCCATGGTTAATTCTGAAGACAAACATTTACAGCAGTAAAAATTGAGCGCAAGGTGTAATAAAACAAATCCTGCACTATTCGTTTTCTCTACTGCTAGTTTAGTATAACATGAGTATGATTTAATAAACATAAGAAGACAAGCAACAGAGATTGAGGAAAACTTGTTATTTCATCAGGCAGCACAGGAATTCTGCATCAGCACACATAGCATCATCCAGACATCAAATATTTCAGGAAATCACTGAGCTGGTCTAGCCCTTTGTATTAGATAAACTGAAAGCATACAATAGATTTGCCTTAGAGTCAAAATCACCAACCCTTAATGCCTTGCTAAGGGGGGTATATATACAAAATTTACATAAGAAAATATCAAGAAAAGGAGTTAATGGCCCATAAGTGTTATGCCAACTCCTAGAGCTTTGTAGTCGAGAAAGTAAAAGCTGCAGTAACTGTTTATTGCTTTAGCTGTCAAAAATAGTCAGAAATTGATGACTTGGTGGGTGTTGAAGTCGGCTGAGGCTAAGCTATCCAAAATTCTCGTATTCTCTTATCCTTTGGGCTAGCTATCGTTGTTCATGTGCTGAGTCATTTTTCAGCTACTTTAAATGCTAACCTTTTTCTGCTGTTTGTCTTATAGTGAGCTGGAGAGGGCAGTGACCGAGCAACTGAGGTTACCGTGGAAAGATTTGAAGCATTGCTTGCCACCAATCCTCCTTAGGCATTTGATGTCTCCGAATTTTTATCAAAGTCTCATCGGCCTCTATATATCTATAAAAGTTAGGAGGAGTTTCAAAAAGATGATTCACCTCATTTTCAATGAAGAACAGGCCTTCAAGTTTATCATATAAGCTCTGTCCTGTGGGAGGTACTGTTTGCTCAGATGTACTGCCAGATGCAGTAATCTGATTTTCAATATAGGTTGCCATTCTGTTGTCAAATTGATCTCAGGAGATCAATCTTCCTGCACCGCTTAGGAGGCTGGGCAGGCCCTTTGCTTGCAGCACTGCCATCTTGAGTTTATATTCCTCCACATTACCCTGTATCTCATAGCACTTCCTCTCCACTGTTTGTACATAATTCCTGAGAGTTAGTACCTTCTTGGAAGTGAGGACAACCTCTGTTCTGTTGGCAATGCCTATGGCTGCCAGTTCCTCCTTTTCTTGCCTGTTCAGGAAGTCTATCATTCTGTTGGCCTGTTCAGGTCTGTCTCCCAGTAATGTTTTGGCCTTATGGATTTCTGCTTGTGCTTGGCTCATTAAGTCCATCTGCTCATGTATTGTTTTGATTGACCTCCATTGTTGATTGATGGATTGGCCAATTTTGGCCCATAGAATCCTTTTTATGTCGGCCATGGCAGTCTCTAGATTCAGCTCCTTCTCTAAGGCCTTTATCTTGTCTTTTAGGGCCTTTATTTCTCTGCCCTGCTCTGCTACAGTTACTTTTGATTTGTCATACTTGGCATCCAGTTCTGCCAATTTTTCCTTGGCCTTCTTTATCTCATTTTCCTGGAGCTCCATTTCCTTGAAGGCCTTAGTCAATTCTTCTACACTTGTGCTGGCATCTAGAGATGTTGTTGTTCCTGCTGCTTCTGTTGTGGGGGCCATTGCTGGCCCTGTAGTAGTTGTTGTTGTTGAAGTAGTTGGAGGAACTTGGGATGTGGACTCTCCCTGTTTATCTTGTAATGCTCCTTCCAGCTCTTTCTCCAAATCCAGGACCCTCTGGTTTAGCTGCATTATGAGGTCCAGTTGGTCATCAACCTGTTTTTCCTTTTGTAGCTCTTCCGTTTGAGGGTGCTCTGTGGGCAGCAGCTTTAACCTCTTCTTTAATGCATTTAGGTCATCTTCTTTCTTCTTCAGAAGGGCCTTTACACCCTTTGGATCACTAGGATCATGTCCTAGATCAATAATGATGTCCTCAAGTGACTTTATTCTATTGTCTTTGGCCAGGGAGGACATTCTCTCAAAATCCAACTGTGTGTTGGTATTTTTCAGGGACTCCTTTAGCTCATGGGCCATGGTTGCCCTCTCCACTAAGGTTGCATAAACCATCTCTCCAGCTTGCTTGTGGAGTTCAATTTGGTCCATGGGATGGATGTCTTTGGCCATGAACTCCACCCTTGTCTTCACAAAATCTGCAGCTGACTTAGGCTGCGGTATTGTAGGCTTAAAGTGACTGAGGATGATTTTTTCTTCTTTAATGTCATACACAGACATTAGCCTTTCTTGCTGGGCTGGTGTTGCATCTATAAATTGTTTGTAGACCTCTGCCCTCAGCAGATCATTCTGAGCCTTTATTTGTTTGAAAGAAGCCTTAGTGCTCTTGGGCTTCTTGCTCTGCTGGGAGGAGGAAGACACCTCCAAACCAAGTTGTAATCCTTGCTCCTGCTGAAAGGAGCTTGTACCTGTCTGTTGGCTGCCCTCCCTGTCTTTCCTTGCACTGTCCAGGACATCTTCAGTGATGTCTTCTACCTCTGGAGAGTCTACCCTTTGCCTTTTGGCTCCTGGTTGTTGGGAGGATCCACTAATAGGAGTGGAATCTTCTCTATCTCTTTTCATACCCCTTTCCTCATGTGCTGGGGTCTGCAAAATTGGAGCAGTCAATGGCTCAGTTTGTGGAGGTGGAGTTTGCATTGCTGGAGCTGCTGGTAGCTCCATTTGTGGAGGGGCAGTCTGCTCTTGTTGCTGTTCTGGTTGCTGCCCTTGCTGCTGCTCATTTGAAGGGGCAGGCTTCTCTTTCACTGTTTCTTCTTCTGCACCCATTATCCCTTTGCCTTTGTCTGTAGCTGGTGCTGTTGTGGAAGGTGCCTGTACGACTGGTGCAGTCCTTGAGGCCGAGGTCCCTTCTCCTGCTGAATAAGGCCGTTTGAAAGGTACCTGCTGCATAGAGTCTAGGTCAATAGTTTTTTCAAGCTCCTTTACATTCTTTAGCATTGTCTCTTCTTCAGTTAGCTTTTCAACTAGAGTACCATGCTGCCATTCTTGCTGGTTGGCATATCTTTCAATGTGTGGGTATTGACAATGCCTATAACCTAGAAGCTTGTACTTGGTTCTTCTAGCAGTAATGAAGCCTTGAGGGTCATAAGGGACCCACCGAAAACTATATGACAACTTGTATTTACCTTTGAGGATTAGGTCGACATCTTCCCATCCTTCTTTCTTATTCATGATGAAGGGGCCCAATTGGTGTTTGAACTTGAGGTGGGCCTTCGTTTTGGAGCTGTGGAAGTGGGTGAGGTCGGACTGAATCAACTGCCTGTAATACTCCAAGGCAAATAACCTCATAGGCACATATTTTGGGAGCCTGTATGGACAAAGCTCACAGCCATAGACTCTGATGACTGTATGATTCTCATATAGGTACCAATCACCTATTTTGTATTTTTTGGAAAGCTGCAGAGCTTTCTGTATCTCAGTTGATATTCTAGGAGGAGGGGACCTCATCAATAGGCAAGAGACTGGGTATACAAATTGGTCAACAAATTCACAATAGGAATAGGGTGAATTTGAGACTTTGTGATAGACAGAGGTCCAGAAGATAACAGATCTTCTTTCCCCTCAATAATCAAGCTTTTTGATGTATCAAGGAAAAACCTCAGACTGATAGTACATGAAAAGGTGGTAAATATAGGCCGAGTACTTGAAGACACCCTGTCTGTCCACTCTGCTCAACTGATCATGGATCTTGTTAGCTATGAACTTGGAAAAGTTATATTTGTGGGCAGGGGATTGGCCTGGGCTGTAAGTAGCTAGCAATACCAGCATTGTTGCATCCACATGCTCACTGGTTTTGTACCCCAACACATAGGCAATCATGTCCAGCAAAAGCCTGCCTACATCAGTGAAAAAGACATCCAGGTAGGGAGGTGGCCCATTGGGCTGGCACTCAGGTCTCATAAATGTCCTGGTGACCTTCTGAATTTCCTCACTGGTCATCTTGGCACCAGTGTCCAACAGATAATTCATGGAAAAGGGGAACAGCAGCTCAGTTTGATCAAAGTGGAGCATCTTATTGATAGTTTCAGGATTGATGTGAAAGAGGATGCTCCCAGATGGAGACTTAATGGCTCTTTGCTGCACATCATAGTTTCCAGCACATAGGTGAATGATCTCAGGAAAAACATTTACAGAGGGGAGACAGTAGTATGGCAGGTTTGACTCCCATATCCCATATGTATCATGACCATTCAGGTAGTCCTCTCTTAACTGCCTGAAGGTCTGCAAGAAGTCCCTGTTGCCCACAAAGTCTTCAATGAGGTTGTCCTTGTCAACAAAGGGCAAGGCCTCCAGGTCTTTATTTGGTGGATTTAATGGAGCTACACTGAGGGCTGAGGGTGCAGGGGCAGCCATTGTATAATCTGATTTTGAACAAGGTGAGTGCAAAGGATTGCAAGGTTCCTCAGAGCTTAAGTGATAGACTCACTACAGACAATATTTGAAATGTTTTTCATAGTGGAAAAGGCAGGCTGGTTTCTGCAGTTTTTGGAAAATTCACAGGGATTGTGAATTGCTAGGGGTAAATTGCAGAGGGTATGTGAGATTTACTTTGGTAAAAAGCTGCAGCTGGTCCACACCCGGCAAAAGGGAACAATGCCGGGCACCTCGAGGACAAATTCACAATTTTGGTCAGCAAATTGACTGTTTCAATGTCGAATTATAGTGCTGGGGTAATGCAGGTTACTTTAGCTCTCATTTAAGTAGCAGACAATGCTTAATTGTGGAATTTGACAGGTGTTTTAATGGTGAATTTGCAGAGAAATGGTATGCATGGGCGAAATGGGAGAATTATGGTGAATACCTGGACAAATCGCTTAGAAAGCCTGCGGGCCGAACGGTGAAGGCTGAATGTAGCTGAGTTGATGAGTTGGCACGGTTGCAAATTTGAATTTGGAGGTCTGGAGGCGATTTGGCAGTGAACCAGCGGCAACGGCTATGTCTTCTTCGCTTGAAAATGACGTAAAACGGCCCAAACCATGACTTTTAATGACAAATTCGGAAAAAATGAGTAATTGGCGCCTTTCCGTCGATGACGTCATGGCGGGCCCGGGTACGGAGGGTGACGTGGCTGCTGAGGTGTAGACCAGCGTGGCCGAACACGGTGGCGGGCGGATAAGGTGGCAGGGTTACGTGGAGGGCCACGCGGCGCGGGGGCGGGAGATGGTGCTACGTCATGATGATGCATGGATGACATAAGGGGGAGGTGGTAACGGGGAAGGTGGTAAGCGGTTTCCCCGCACCACCTTTGGGCAAAGGCGGTATCGGGGAGGGGGGCTCCGAACAACCCCGCCGCCTGCCACGCGTCCCATGTACGGGGCGGAAAACCACCATTCCCCGGATGCTAAAGGTCGGCAGATCCAGATCCTAAAATACCCGCCCACCGTTGGATCGTGGGTGGCAGATGATGGACGGCTGGCGGGCCTCCCGACGGATTGTGCATGTTGGGGTGGTCCTGCCAGCATTAAAATATTCAATTTAATATTTTGGGCGGAGAACTTTAGGTTTAAGGGTTTTTTGTGGGTTTTTTGGGCTTTTCTGTAGGAAAAAGGGTTTTTTAGTGGGTTTTAGCAGAAGTAAGGGGGTTCTTTGTGGAATTTCTGAACAGAGGGGAGGTGAGGGCTTAGGGGGAGGTTATTACTCCAACCAGAGGCTAGAGCAATCCCATGACAGGGTTGGCCCTGGTCCCTGGTGGACCAATGTCTCCCTCAATCAAACTTATTTAGCTATAGTGCTAAAAGTGAGGATATTTATACAATGCTGGGGATTTATACACCATGGTGTTATAGTAGTAGGGGGAAGGGAATCATAAGGGATTTAGATAATAAGAAGTTAGGGGTTAATATGAGTGAGAAAAGTGAATGAGGAGTGATATCACTGAGTATATATGAAAACAACTTAGATTAGGGAGTAGATCAAAATGAAAAGAATTTTAGACAAGAAATGTGGCTTTTACAGGAGCAAGAACCAACATAAAACCTTAAATTCTCCCATGAATCTGTACTTATGAAGGGATGTTAGTAAATGAATGTGAAAGGGGAAAATGGGAAGTTAGACATGCTCCTTTGTTTTGCTGCAACATGATGGAGAAGAGAACCTTCTCAATCCACTGATATTCCTTTTGCAAACATGTTATCAAACACTCATTTGAAAGGAATGAGATTTCTGCAACCCCATTTACTTACCCATCTATTTCCTAGCATTTTTTGTTACTTCCTGGAGGGTGCACTTAGAATTGCAGACCCTTATGTGCCTTTTCTTTTCTTTGGCTTTTTCCTTTTGATTTTCTACCTAGAACTACCCTTATTGCTTCCAAGGTCCCAGATTAAACAGTTGGGAACCTTAATTCTCTACCTAAGCTACTGGTCTGCCAAGATTAAACAGTTTGGACAGACTTCTTTCTCTATTCTACAACAGAAAATTGAAACATGGCATGATCCAAATTAGGTTTTTGGACCATCCATCAAAACTTAGTCACCATAAAGCTATATACACACCTTGTCTCTTTTTTGGAAATATGGGATCTTTGTGTCACCAAAGCAGAGCATATTTGGAACTTTCTTTGCCAATCATGAAATATGAAACATATTGATATAGGTAGCTAACAGTGGCTCCACATGGGGATGGATTTTCCATTTGAAAGGCCAAGAACAGCAGGTCAGAATGCCTTGGGCCCTTGACTGCTTTTACCAAAGTTTGAAGTATGCTGCTCTGAAATGCCAAACTTGTGCTCTTCCCATCTTGGTAAATCTCTGAACTTATTAGCCTTATGCTGATACCCTATAAACTTGAGAAACTGCATTTTTACATATTTAACAGAAAGTAATATATACACCTGGATATGTACAAGGGAACCTCAGGTTGCACTTATGGATGGTAGTCAAAATAGTGCTTCAACATCCTGCCATTCACAAGACCTTCATCCAAATCAGTTTCATTAAGACTTTTAAGGAAGTAAGTATTATTTCCTTATACTGCTTGAACAGCAAATGGTCCTCTCCAAAGGGAATCAAATTTTCCATGTTTTCCCTTATCTTCTCTTCTTGAATCCCACTTGAGGACTTTGTCTCCAACATTAAAATCTTTTGCCTTAGTCCTTCTGTCAAAGGCTTTCTTTAACTTTTCCTGCAAAACTTGAACTCTGCTGTAAACTTGGTCTCTAGTTTGCTGTAAACATATAATTTGATTTACCCTCCTTTGCATATCATTGGGCTCAGCTGGAGTCTCTTGAAGTAGTTTCATAACAGGGATCCCTAGTGATGAAGGGAATTTGGCCTCTAATCCATAGACTAGCTCATATGGGCTAACCCCAATTGATCTCTTGGTTGTTAGTCTATCTGCCCATAAGGAATTCACAAGCTTCTTGTGCCAGTTCTTTTTATTTTCTTCTAACACCTTCTTTATGATGTTTACAAGGCTTTTATTTGATGATTCAGCAAGGCCATTTCCTTGAGGATAGTATGCCGTAGAATGGCCCAAGGTAATGTGAAATTTGTGACAGAAATTCACCATCTTCTTGGATCTGAAGGCAGCAGCATTGTCTGTTATTATTTTATCAGGACAACCAAATCTAGAAAGAATATTGGTCTCAAGGAACTGAATGATAGTGGAATCATTTGCTTGTCTGCATGGAACAGCTTCAATCCATTTAGTAAAGTAGTCTGTAGTTGTTAGAATCCATCTATGTTGGCTTGAAGATGAAGGGTGAATTTCCCCAATGAAATCCAAGCCCCATTGTTGAAAAGGTCTATCTGTTGCAATAGGCCTCAAAGGAAGTGGCAGTAATTTTCTCTTTCCCTCAAATACTTGACATTTATGACATGAGGTGGTGAATTTCTTGACATCAGAGAGAACAGTGGGCCAATAGTAACCAGCCCTCAGTATTTTATCCACAGTGGACTTCCAATACAAGTGTCCACCACAGTCACCTACATCAAATTCTTTGGTGACATTGTTAGTCTCATTTTCAATTAAGCAGCTTAACATTATACCCTCATGGTTTTTCCAAAGCAAATTGCCATCTATTACACAAAATTTTGAAGCTTTCATTTTTAGGAACCTACACTTAGTTCTGGACAGTCCTAGGGGAGCACACAGGTTTTGTAACACATAACAGATATCAAAATACTAGGGGGATTGTTCAAAGGCTACATTGATCTTTGGAGTCGCCAGCTCCGTTTCACTGTCCAGCTGAGTGATGTCCAAGGCTTGGAAATTTGTTTCAGACATTAATTTGGCCAAACCTTGCCCTTTTATCAGTTTTGTAGGTTTTATTTCAATGTCAAATTCTAAAATGTTGGCAATCCATTTTCCTCTCCTGCCCTCTAAGTTCTCTTGAGTAAGTATGTCTTTCACAATTGGGCTTGGTACATAGGCTATAACATGGGAGTATAGGATGTAGATCCTAAAGTCTTTAATAGCTTTGACCAAAGCATATGCTTGTTTTTCCATGATCTGGTATTTCAGGGGTGCATCTCTAAGAGCTTTACTAAAGAAAGCAATGGGTTTCTCATTTCCTTGGTCATCTTTCTGTAATAAGACAGCAGCAATTGTGTGTTGGGAAGCAAAGGAAAATATGATAAATTCCCTATCAAATTGTGGATTTGTTAGAACTGGAGTTTGGGTGAGGGCCAATTTTATTCCTTCAAAGGCTTGACTTGCTTCTACCGTCCATTTTACCTTTGAATCCTTTTTTAACATGTTATTTAGTAACCTGCTCAATTCGGCCAGATTTGGGATAAATCTCCTCAGAAAGTTGATTTTACCCAAAAAGGCTTGCAATTCCTTTACATTTCTTGGATGAGGCATTTGTAAGATAGCCTGGATTCTGTCTGGATCAATCCTAATGCCATCTTTAGAAATGATGTGGCCCAACAGTTTTCCTTCCTCCAAACCAAACAGGGATTTCTTAGGATTTAAGGAAATTCCATATTTCCTACAAGTTATGAATATTTGCCTTAGATGTTTCAAATGTTCTTGGTCAGATTTGGAGAAAGGTGTGAGGTCATCCAAATAAATGACAAGAAAGTCATGAATCTCTTTGGCAAAAGCAATATCCATTGCTCTTTGGAATGTAGCCCCTGCATTCTTCAACCCAAAAGGCATTTTAACATATTTGAAGGTTCCCCATGGGGTTGTAAATGTTGTTTTGTCCTGATCATCAGGATGAACTAAGATCTGGTTGAAACCTGAGAATCCATCAAGTAGAGAAATTCTTGAGGCCCCCACTACTCTCTGCAAGATGTGATCCATCTTGGGTAAGGGGTAATTATCTTTCAAGGATACTTGATTCAAGTTCCTTAGGTCCACACATAGCCTTATTTCACCAGTTTTCTTTCTTGTAGGGACTAAGATTGAAATCCAATCAGAGAATCTGATTGGTGCTATGATGCCTGCTTTAAACATTTTCTGTACCTCTTGTTCCATTGCTGGGAGAAGCATAGGATTGATTCTCCTCAATTTTTGTTTAAAGGGTTTTTGGTCTGGCTTGAGAGGGATAGTGTGTTGAATTACAGAGGTGTCATAGGATTTTAAATCCTCATAACTCCATGCAAAGACATCCTGGAACTCTTTAAAAAGGTCAATGTATTTAGGCTTTTGGTCAGGAGGTAAGGAAGCAGACAATTTTATTATTTTGGGTTGTTCAGCAGTCCCAATGTTACATTCTTCTATGGCAGTGTTGAGGGGCTGCATTTTTGGTTTGTTGGGAACATCATTGGAGTCGAAAATGTCTTCTAAAGGAGCTAAGCCTGTTGGAAGAAAATTGTCCTTCAATTGTATCACTTCAGCTTCATCTTCGGCTGTCTCCTCACAACTAATTTGTTGGATTTCTTGTATGTTGTCTTTGTTGAAAATTGTAGGATGTAGCATTTGGTTAGCTGTTTTGGGTGATATTGCTTTGTTATTCTGTTTACTCTGTATTTGTGATTGACTTGCTCTTTCAGGTATTTGTGATTGACTTGCTCTTTCAGTGTCAATATTTAGTCCTGAAAATTCTTGCTGTAAAGTCAAGAAATTGTTTATTTGTGTATCATCATCAAACACTTGCCAATCCTTGACATTGTTTGGGACAAATCGTCTGTGTTTTATCTCGGTTGAAAAACAGTGGTGGGGCTCAAAAGGTAGCTTGCAGGTACTTGCAAATGTGGCCAAGCTATGGGCATGCAGATTATGGGTTCTAGGAATTTTGGTAATCTGGAATTCAGTGAAGGACTGAAGTAGTTCAGCAGCAGCGGACCTATAAGATCTTAGTCTTTTATCATTAGTAACAAAATTTCCCTTTACTTGTTGGATGATCAAGTCTGAATCTCCCATAATTGAAACCTTCATGGCTTGTAAGGATTTTACTAGCTTAAGGCCTAACAAGAGAGCTTCATATTCTACCATATTGTTGGTGCATCTGAAGTTTAACCTATAAGCTCGGCCCTCTGCATGACTGTGTTGTTTATTATGTATCCAAACCCCTGCTCCCGCACCTAACTTGTTGACTGACCCATCAAATTCTAGAAACCATAGGTTCTCTTTTTCTAGGGGTGATTTAATAATTTCTCTGTGATCTTGGATAGTGAGTTGAAGCTCTGGTTTTTCACCTGGTTTGTCTTCTAGGACAGTCTGATCACTTGATTGAAGTAGCTTGATTTCTAGAACAACAGTTTTGTTTAGTGATGGTTTAACCATTATTTCTTGGGTAGCAGTTTGTTCATCAATATCCTGGTCTTGCTCAAGTGTTTTGGTTTCAACATCATTATTTGTAAGACCTGTATTGTCATTGAAAAGAATATATGAGTCTATATCAGAATGAACAGCATATATGGGAAAATTTTGAGGTTTTTCTTCACTGCTGACCATGTACTTCATAAGTGTTTCTCTGTATATTCTTTTTGGTTGCCCAAAGACAGAGATGGTTGCATATGACATGTCTAGTTGTAGGGAACCTTGGAGTTTAGCCCCCCATGATCTTGATAACAGCATCCCATATTTAGGTGGGATATCAGCAACCACCACATCCATGAGAATTGTTTTATTTGGGTACTGAACAAGGGATACACATAAGTCTTTTATCAAGCCTAGACACTTAACTTGGCTGGAGTCAAATGAGAATAGGTCCTTATATGGTCTTGTAATATCTAGATTTAACCTTTCCATGACTGATTTCGGCATCAGGTTATGAGAGGCACCTGAGTCAAACATTGCATTGTGTAGTATCTTATCATGAACATGTAAACTGACATAAAAAGGTAAGATCCCTGTGATTGCTGTCTTTCCATCAACCTCAGGACCGAACAACAATTCTGGGGCATCATCCAACACATTGACATTGTCTTTATTACGAGTAAGTTGGAGGGACTTCTTGATTTGTTGTTTGTGGATGTCATGCTTGGCTAGTTCTGAGAGAGGGATGGCTACCTTCAGTTTGGCAATTTCAGCTTCCAAGTCAAAGGGTCTTTCAGATTGAACCTTAGTGTTGTGGGTGACAACCTTTTCCTTGTTTACTAGGTTTTCTTCTTGATTCTTCTCTTGATCTTGAAGCTTGTCCTTGTTACTGACCTCTTGAGGAATGTTAGTTGGGCTAGGCTGCAAGGGTGATGACTCTACTGGTTGCGGTTTTGAGGGAGAAGTTGCAGCTATTTCCTCAACTGTTACCTCACCTGTAATTGGACCAGTTTTGTCACTTGGTTCTGTGATAATAGCTTTCTTAGGCTATGTTGTGTCCTTTGTTTTGTCAGGCTGTGTCACATTTATAGTTCTGCTTCTTAGCTTATATTGTTTATGAACTTCATAAACAGCAGTGTCATATCCTTGTTTAAAGTCAAATGACTCACCTGACCTGGTTTGGAATTGCTGAATGTCATCATCTTTATGATCCTCTTGACTTAGAAAAACTTGCTGCTAATCATTCAGGCCCATCAGGTTAATGTGGGTGTCATCTGTTTGTTCATCCGAAGTGGATGCCTCAGTATAGTTTTCCTCGAAAGGAGGTCTTATGTCTGGGTCAGAACCGGTCTTGCCAACGTTTGGGTTTTGATTTCTCCTAAAGTTTGGATTCCTGTTAGGGTTATTTTGTGGTGCATCCCATGATGACTTTCTCTCAACTGATTCTACTCTATCCCCCAATCTCTTCATGCCAGTGAGTATTGCATCCAGTTTTTGATCAAAGGCTGAGGGTTCTTCTTTGAAAGTGGTTCTCTTTTCTAATCTTGCCCTGTTTCTTTTGGCAATCAGGTTAGCCTCTACTGTGACAGCAACCTTTTGGGCTTCTTCAAGGGTTTCAGGTGCCCTTTCTTTCAATTGATATGCCATATCAGGGTCAAAACCATCAGGAAATTTGTACAAGGCTAAATCAGGGGGAGGTCTTAAATTCTGCGGTATTGCGTTATATACATTATTGAATCTTGCACAATACTCCAAAATGGTCTCTTGAGGACCTCGTTTGATTGTATCATATTCACCAAGTATGTGCAGGGGATCTTTCTTCTTCTCCCACCTATTAGTAAAGGCTTGATAAAGGTCATCAGGAGTTGTGATAGTATTTGCAGCTAGTGATCTGAACCAAGTTCGGACATCACCTGTTAGGCTCTGGACAAAAATTCTCATTCTCACACTATCATCATCGATTTCATAGTTCTCAAAGTGATCCTGCATCCTCTTGGCATGTTGAATAGCAGAGTAAGGGCCAGTGGAGTCAAAATATGAGATTTTGGTTTGGTAATCCTGAGGTAAAGCTGCAGGATTAGCAGGTAATTGCAAAGGTGCATATCTGTTAGCCATATTCACAAGGTTTGGGGGATTGACAAGGGCAACTGGGACAAAAGGAACGATGGGTACCACAGGGGTAACAGGTGTAGCAGCACCTAGAGTGTTGGTCAAGGGGATATGTGCAGTGGATGAAGAAGTGAGAGGAGTGCTCTGAGATGTGGATGGTGAACTAGAGGAATTGGGGGTAGACCGGAAAAGAACCTTGATTGGGGTAGACACAGGGTTAAGATGAGCTGTCTCTTGACTCAAATCAGCAAGATTTTCCTGCTCTTGCTGCTTCCTAATGATTCTAGGGATGGTGTTAGGATTTTCAAAAACAAGGGGTGGATTTGGGTCAGGATTTGACCTAGTGTATCGTGGATTCTTCTTGGGAGCCAGCTCCTAACTAGTTTTTGAATATTTTTTAGGAAAAATTTTTATATCTGCAAGGACTGGATAAGATTTTGGAATGGCTATATAGATCTCAAAGCTAGTATGAAGATTGGCTGAAGCAGCTCTTCCCTAAAGCTGTTAATGTAAAACAGAAACAGTTTTGAAGGTTTCCTCGCTGATATTCAGGCTTCATCTGTAGCTTTAGGAGATATATAGTAATTAGAAAATCCTAAAGAGTTCCCCAGTGGAGTCGCCATTTATGTTAAGACCCAGGTTGTTCCCTATGACTCCCAAGGGAATACGGCCGGGGTAACCACTAACCAAGCTTTGTATTACAGTTTCTAGACAAACTGTAATCAGAGAGGGCTCTCTCTTTATGATTTGTCTCTGTTCTGATAGTATTTTAGGCTAGCTATGATGTTCAAGGTTTTTTTTCTGGAATGTGTTTGGTGATGATTCCAGTCAATATATAGAGGTACTTACTAGCATGTCTTAGTCCATTGGGCATGGAGTCAGTGGTCCTTTAGCTTGCTTGATGTGCTGTATGATAATGAAGTGATGCTGCAGAGCCAGATTAGTGTCTGAGAAACAATTTTTGAAATGGTGATTGAATGTGGTGTATCCAGTTTATGCAAGGCAATTAAGAATCTTACAATAAACTGCTAAAGAAAAACAGTGAGAATATTATTCTGGAAGCAATGAAGAATTTCTAGATAACATTCATACCTATAGAATTAATAGAAACATGAGCAATTAAGAATTCATGTCCATGGTTAATTCTGAAGACAAACATTTACAGCAGTAAAAATTGAGCGCAAGGTGTAATAAAACAAATCCTGCACTATTCTTTTTCTCTACTGCTAGTTTAGTATAACATGAGTATGATTTAATAAACATAAGAAGACAAGAAACAGAGATTGAGGAAAACTTGTTATTTCATCAGGCAGCACAGGAATTCTGCATCAGCACACATAGCATCATCCAGACATCAAATATTTCAAGAAATCACTGAGCTGGTCTAGCCCTTTGTATTAGATAAACTGAAAGCATACAATAGATTTGCCTTAGAGTCAAAATCACCAACCCTTAATGCCTTGCTAAGGGGGGTATATATACAAAATTTACATAAGAAAATATCAAGAAAAGGAGTTAATGGCTCATAAGTGTTATGCCAACTCCTGGAGCTTTGTAGCCGAGAAAGTAAAAGCTGCAGTAACTCTTTATTGCTTTAGCTGTCAAAAATAGTCAGAAATTGATGACTTGGTGGGTGTTGAAGTCGGCTGAGGCTAAGCTGTCCAAAATTCTCGTATTCTCTTATCCTTTGGGCTAGCTGTCGTTGTGCATGTGCTGAGTCATTTTTCAGCTGCTTTAAATGCTAACCTTTTTCTGCTGTTTGTCTTATAGTGAGCTGGAGAGGGCAGTGACCGAGCAACTGAGGTTACCGTGGCAAGATTTGAAGCATTCCTTGCCACCAATCCTCCTTAGGCATTTGATGTGTCCGAATTTTTATCAAAGTCTCATCGGCCTCTGTATATCTATAAAAGTTAGGAGGAGTTTCAAAAAGATAATTCACCTCATTTTCAATGAAGAACAGGCCTTCAAGTTTATCATATAAGCTCTGTCCTATGGGAGGTACTGTTTGCTCGGATGTACTGCCAGATGCAGTAATCTGATTTTCAATATAGGTTTCCATTCTGTTGGCAAATTGATCTCGGGAGATCAATCTTCCTGCACCGCTTAGGAGGCTGGGCAGGCCCTTTGCTTGCAGCACTGCCATCTTGAGTTTATATTCCTCCACATTACCCTATATCTCATAGCACTTCCTCTCCACTGTTCGTACATAATTCTCGAGAGTTAGTACCTTCTTGGCAGTGAGGACAGCCTCTGTTCTGTTGGTAATGCCTATGGCTGCCAGTTCCTCCTTTTCTTGCCTGTTCAGGAAGTCTATCATTCTGTTGGCCTGTTCAGGTCTGTCTCCCAGTAATGTTTTGGCCTTACGGACTTCTGCTTGTGCTTGGCTCATTAAGTCCATCTGCTCATGTATTGTTTTGATTGACCTCCATTGTTGATTGATGGATTGGCCAATTTTGGCCCAGAGAATCCTTTTTATGTCGGCCATGGCAGTCTCTAGATCCAGCTCCTTCTCTAAGGCATTTATCTTGTCTTTTAGGGCCTTTATTTCTCTGCCCTGCTCTGCTACAGTTACTTTTGATTTGTCATACATGGCATCCAGTTCTGCCAATTTTTCCTTGGCCTTCTTTATCTCATTTGCCTGGAGCTCCATTTCCTTGATGGCCTTAGTCAATTCTTCTACGCTTGTGCTGGCATCTGGAGCTGTTGTTGTTCCTTCTGCTTCTGTTGTGGGGGCCACTGCTGGCCCTGTAGTTGTTGCTGTTGTTGAAGTAGTTGGAGGAGCTTGGGATGTGGACTCTCCCTGTTTATCTTGTAATGCTCCTTCCAGCTCTTTCTCCAAATCCAGGACCCTCTGGTTTAGCTGCATTATGAGGTCCAGTTGGTCATCAACCTGTTTTTCCTTTTGTAGCTCTGTTGTTTGAGGGTGCTCTGTGGGCAGCAGCTTTAACCTCTTCTTTAATGCATTTAGGTCATCTTCTTTCTTCTTCAGAAGGGCCTTTACACCCTTTGGATCACTAGGATCATGTCCTAGATCAATAATGATGTCCTCAAGTGACTTTATTCTATTGTCTTTGGCCAGGGAGGACATTCTCTCAAAATCCAACTGTGTGTTGGTATTTTTCAGGGACTCCTTTAGCACATGGGCCATGGTTGCCCTCTCAACTAAGGTTGCATAAACCATCTCTCCAGCTTGCTTGTGGAGTTCAATTTGGTCCATGGGATGGGTGTCTTTGGCCATGACCTCCACCCTTGTCTTCACAAAATCTGCAGCTGACTTAGGCTGCGGTATTTTAGGCTTAAAGTGACTGAGGATGATTTTTTCTTCTTTAATGTCATACACAGACATTAGCCTTTCTTGCTAGGCTGGTGTTGCATCTATAAATTGTTTGTAGACCTCTGCCCTCAGCAGATCATTCTGAGCCTTTATTTGTTTGAAAGAAGCCTTAGTGCTCTTGGGCTTCTTGCTCTGCTGGGAGGAGGAAGACACCTCCAAACCAAGTTGTAATCCTTGCTCCTGCTGAAAGGAGCTTGTACCTGTCTGTTGGCTGCCCTCCCTGTCTTTCCTTGCACTTTCCAGGACATCTTCAGTGATGTCTTCTACCTCTGGGGAGTCTACCCTTTGCCTTTTGGCTCCTGGTTGTTGGGAGGATCCACTAATAGGAGTGGACTCTTCTCTATCTCTTTTCATACCCCTTTCCTCATGTGCTGGGGTCTGCAAAATTGGAGCAGTCAATGGCTCATTTTGTGGAGGTGGAGTTTGCATTGCTGGAGCTGCTGGTAGCTCCATTTGTGGAGGGGCAGTCTGCTCTTGTTGCTGTTCTGGTTGCTTCCCTTGCTGCTGCTCATGCTGCTGCTCATTTGAAGGGGTAGGCTTCTCTTTCACTGTTTCTTCTTCTGCACCCATTATCCCTTTGCCTTTGTCTGTAGCTGGTGCTGTTGTGGAAGATGCCTGTACGACTGGTGCAGTCCTTGAGGCCGAGGTCCCTTCTCCTACTGAATAAGGCCGTTTGAAAGGTACCTGCTGCACAGAGTCTAGGTCAGTAGTTTTTTCAAGCTCCTTTACATTCTTTAGCATTGTCTCTTCTTCAGTTAGCTTTTCAACTAGAGTACCCTGCTGCCATTCTTGCTGGTTGGCATATCTTTCAATGTGTGGGTATTGACAATGCCTATAACCTAGAAGCCTGTACTTGGTTCTTCTAGCAGTAATGAAGCCTTGAGGGTCATAAGGGACCCACCGAAAACTATATGACAGCTTGTATTTATCTTTGAGGATTAGGTCGGCATCTTCCCATCCTTCTTTCTTATTCATGATGAAGGGGCCCAACTGGTGTTTGAACTTGAGGTGGGCCTTCTTTTTGGAGCTGTGGAAGTGGGTGAGGTCGGACTGAATCAACTGCCTGTAATACTCCAAGGCAAATAACCTCATAGGCACATATTTTGGGAGCCTGTATGGACAGAGCTCACAGCCATAGACTCTGATGACTGTATGATTCTCATATAGGTACCAATCACCTATTTTTTATTTTTTGGAAAGCTGCAGAGCTTTCTGTATCTCAGTTGATATTCTGGGAGGAGGGGACCTCATCAATAGGCAAGAGACTGGGTATACAAATTGGTCAACAAATTCACAATAGGAATAGGGTGAATTTGAGACTTTGTGATAGACAGAGGTCCAGAAGATAACAGATCTTCTTTCCCCTCTATAATCCAGCTTTTTGATGTAGCAAGGAAAAACCTCAGACTGATAGTACATGAAAAGGTGGTAAATATAGGCTGAGTACTTGAAGACACCGTGTCTGTCCACTCTGCTCAACTGATCATGGATCTTATTAGCTATGAACTTGGCAAAGTTATATTTGCGGGCAGGGGGTTGGCCTGGGCTGTAAGCAGCTAGTAATACCAGCATTGTTGCATCCACATGCTCACTGGTTCTGTACCCCAACACATAGGCAATCATGTCCAGCAAAAGCCTGCCTGCATCAATGAAAAAGACATCCAGGTAGGGAGGTGGCCCTGTGGGCTGGCACTCAGGTCTCATAAATGTCCTGGTGACCTTCTGAATTTCCTCACTAGTCATCTTGGCACCAATGTCCAGCAGATAATTCATGGAAAAGGGGAACAACAGCTCAGTTTGATCAAAGTGGAGCATCTTATTGATAGTTTCAAGATTGATGTGAAAGAGGATGCTCCCAGATGGAGACTTAATGGCTCTTTGTTGCACATCATAGTTTCCAGCACATAGATGAATGATCTCAGGAAAAACATTTACAGAGGGGAGACAGTAGTATGGCAGGTTTGACTCCCATATCCCATATGTATCATGACCATTCAGGTAGTCCTCTCTTAACTACCTGAAGGTCTGCAAGAAGTCCCTGTTGCCCACAAAGTCTTCAATGAGGTTGTCCTTGTCAGCAAAGGGCAAGGCCTCCAGGTCTTTATTTGGTGGATTTAATGGAGCTACACTGAGGGCTGAGGGTGCAGGGGCAGCCATTGTATAATCTGATTTTGAACAAGGTGAGTGCAAAGGATTGCAAGGTTCCTCAGAGCTTAAGTGATAGACTCACTACAGACAATATTTGAAATGTTTTTCACAGTGGAAAAGGCAGGCTTGTTTCTGCAGTTTTTGGAAAATTCACAGGGATTGTGAATTGTTAGGGGTAAATTGCAGAGGGTATGTGAGATTTACTTTGGTAAAAAGCTGCAGCTGGTCCACACCCGGCAAAAGGGAACAATGTCGGGCACCTCGAGGACAAATTCACAATTTTGGTCAGCAAATTGACTGTTTCAATGTTGAATTATAGTGTTGGGGTAGTGCAGGTTACTTTAGCTCTCATTTAAGTAGTAGACAATGCTTAATTGTGGAAATTGACAGGTGTTTTAATGGTGAATTTGCAGAAAAATGGTATGCATGGGCGAAATGGGAGAATTATGGTGAATACCTGGACAAATCGCTTAGAAAGCCTGCGGGCCGAACGGTGAAGGCTGAATGTAGCTAAGTTGATGAGTTGGCACGGTTGCAAATTTGAATTTGGAGGTTCGGAGGCGATTTGGCAGTGAACCAGCGGCAACGACTATGTCTTCTTCGCTTGAAAATGACATAAAACGGCCCAAACCGTGACTTTTAACGACAAATTCGGAAAAAATGAGTAATTGGCGCCTTTCCGCCGATGACGTCAGCATGACGTCATGGCGGGCCCGGGTACGGAGGGTGACATGGCTGTTGAGGTGTAGACCAGCGTGGCCGAACACGGTGGCGGGCGGATAAGGTGGCAGGGCTACGTGGAGGGCCACACGGCGCGGGGGTGGGAGATGGTGCTACGTCATGATGACGCATGGATGATGTAAGGGGGAGGTGGTAACGGGGAAGGTGGTAAGCAGTTTCCCCGCACCACCTTTGGGCAAAGGCGGTATCGGGGAGGGGGGCTCCGAACAACCCCGCCGCCTGCCACGCGTCCCATGTACGGGGCGGAAAACCACCGTTCCCCGGACGCTAAAGGTCGGCAGATCCAGATCCTAAAATACCCGCCCACCGTTGGATCGTGGGTGGCAGATGATGGACGGCTGGCGGGCCTCCCAACGGATCGTGCATGTTGGGGGGGTCCTGCCGGCATTAAAATATTCAATTTAATATTTTGGGCGGAGAACTTTAGGTTTAAGGGTTTTTTGTGGGTTTTTTGGGCTTTTCTGTAGGAAAAAGGGTTTTTTAGTGGGTTTTAGCAGAAGTAAGGGGGTTCTTTGTGGAATTTCTGAACAGAGGGGAGGTGAGGGCTTAGGGGGAGGTTATTACTCCAACCAGAGGCTAGAGCAATCCCATGATAGGGTTGGCCCTGGTCCCTGGTGGACCAATGTCTCCCTCAATCAAACTTATTTAGCTATAGTGCTAAAAGTGAGGATATTTATACAATGCTGGGGATTTATACACCATGGTGTTATAGTAGTAGGGGGAAGGGAATCATAAGGGATTTAGATAATAAGAAGTTAGGGGTTAATATGAGTGAGAAAAGTGAATGAGGAGTGATATCACTGAGTATATATGAAAACAACTTAGATTAGGGAGTAGATCAAAATGAAAAGAATTTTAGACAAGAAATGTGGCTTTTACAGGAGCAAGAACCAACATAAAACCTTAAATTCTCCCATGAATCTGTACTGATGAAGGGATGTTAGTAAATGAATGTGAAAGGGGAAAATGGGAAGTTAGACATGCTCCTTTGTTTTGCTACAACATGATGGAGAAGAGAACCTTCTCAATCCACTGATATTCCTTTTGCAAACATGTTATCAAACACTCATTTGAAAGGAATGAGATTTCTACAACCCCATTTACTTACCCATCTATTTCCTAGCATTTTTTGTTACTTCCTGGAGGGTGCACTTAGACTTGCAGACCCTTATGTGCCTTTTCTTTTCTTTGGCTTTTTTCTTTTGATTTTCTACCTAGAACTACCCTTATTGCTTCCAAGGTCCCAGATTAAACAGTTGGGAACCTTAATTCTCTACCTAAGCTACTGGCCTGCCAAGATTAAACAGTTTGGACAAACTTCTTTCTCTATTCTACAACAGAAAATTGAAACATGGCATGATCCAGATTAGGCTTTTGGACCATCCATCAAAACTTAGTCACCATAAAGCTATATACACACCTTGTCTCTTTTTTGGAAATATGGGATCTTTGTGTCACCAAAGCAGAGCATATTTGGAACTTTCTTTGCCAATCATGAAATATGAAACCTATTGATATAGGTAGCTAACAATACTATGGACTATTCGTAAACAGATGGCTGCGTCCATACTGTGTCTACATGTGTCTATACTTGTGATGTATTACAAGATCATTCCTATATCAGAGCAGTAGTTAGTTTTCTAGTCAGTTTTGATCTGAGTATGGGAATGCCTACCTCAGCGATGATGTGATCTCATATATATATTTTGCATTGAATGTTTTTACAAGTTCCAACCGGGCTCTCCACAAGATGATCCTCGAAATGATAAAGTACTTCACTCTTCCTAGATGATAAATGAAATCCTCATCTACTACAGACTTCGCACTTTAGGGGGCAATCTGTTACACAAAAATATTGTCACCATGACTATTTGCAGTTAGTATGGGTCTATCATCACTTATACTGTCCTCCTAAGCAAGTCTCAGACCTCAGCTCTTCATGTCAAGCTTTGAAAATGAGAGAAAGACATTAAAAATCAACAAAGCGCTGGTTCCACACTTTCTCTCACTGTTGCCTGTGGTCCCGCACCCCCTGTTCACATTACTTGCGGACTTGCCCGCTCTGTCTCTAAAGGAGTGGGTGCGGACCCCTGTGAAAGTGAAAAAGGTGCAAGTTTATTCTAAAAAACTCACTTTGGGTCAATTCTAGATGATTCTAGAAGGAATTTTGACGTGGATGGTTCGCTCTTAGGTGGTTCATGCATCCCAAAGGAGAAGGAGCTAATCCCTTGATGAGAGGAGCTATCCCTTTGAAGGAGGGCTTTATCCATTTGAAGGAGGACCTAGTAACTTCCCTCCATTGCACTATAAATTAAGGCATTGGGTTGGTTGCTAGGGGGGTTAGAAGCTGAACATTTTTGAGGGTAAATGCTAGTGGAATTGAGACTTCCTAGTTAGGCTTGAGAGGAGAGGTCAGGTACCTTTTTGGCTTTATTGGGAAGAGAGTGAAACTTGTCAAAGTAGAGGAGACTTCTTGTTGGACCCTGGGAGGAGCTTGTACAACATCAAGGCACAGTTTGTAAAGTTCTTCTTTGATTTGAATTAATACAATCAGATTCATTTTTCTCAACAAATTGTCTTATGTCATTTGTTTCATGAATTCCTTGATCATCATGTTAAGTATGCTTTATTACATTGGTTTTTCAGGTGCTATTTAATTTGTTTGATTGTTTGTGTTTGCAGATTCACTACAAGGGAGCTAATTTGGATCAAAGGAGCGAGGCTTCCACAAACTTGCATTGGACCCAAGGTAGGCCTAAAACACTTGTTTGCCTTTGTTTATAAATTGCATATTTAGAGAAAGATAGTTTTTGATTGGCTTGCTTGTCACTAGATATCTTTAGATACTAGGGAGGTTGAACTTGTCCGCAAGAATGACTCATTCCATGTGACACACGCTATCATATTTCCATTCTATTTGTAAGCATAGTTCAATATTTTTCTATTAATGAAATGAAGTGTTTTTCTGCTACATATTTGTATTTATGATTATATTTGTAAGTTGTTGCATTCCTCTTTAAGTTTTGATCAGTGGTATTAGAGCGGTTTGCTCTTTCTCTGTTTTTATTTGCATGTCCCCAATGAGGTCAGGGTATAAGGAGTTAGGGCTCGATCTCATTGAATCATTCAAAGATAAGCCTTGAAAAGCCAAAATACCTCCCATGGCAGAAGAAAAGAAAGACGAGGGGACATGAGATCCTTTCAAAATGTTGCTTAAGGAAGCCCTCGAGTGACAGAGGGACTCGATGATGGATAAATTTTCCCAGATCCACCGATGGATACCCAAAGGTGATGCATCTTCATTCAGCAGCAACTTTGGAGGCACCACTCCTTTTAAGGTACAATTTAACATCGATATTCCCATATTTGAAGCACTGATAGATGCAAACACCATAGATAAACAGTTAAATATGTTGGAAGGATATTTTTCAATACATGACCTTTCCAATCGGGTGAATATTACTATTGCACTTCTCAAAGCCACCCCACACGTCAAGGACTAGTCGGAAACCTACTATGAACAAAAGGACAAGAGTGAACCCTCATTGTTTTCAGCGGCACCCACTTGGGATTCTTTCTGAGACACCATCAAGGAACAGTATTACCCTATTGGGAGCTATGAAGATAAATACATAAATTGGACCAAGCTATGACAGGGGAGGGGCCAAGATGTGTTGGAGCTCACAAATATTTTCCATACCCTTGGGGGTGCCTTTTCCTTTCTTTGGATTTGCAGATCCAAAGTCCCACTTCTTTTGTTTAAACTTCTGCTCAATCTTGACAGTGTACCAGTACATCGTGCTGAGTGAGGAAATGTCCAAGAACTCCATCTCATCCTAGATGTACTTGTGTAGATAGACAAGGTGGGGCTACCCAGGATAGCCTGTCAAATCTGCAACCAAAGAACAACACCATGAAAACAAAGAAGGACATGGGAAAATGGTGTGAGTTCCATAAGAGCTCCACTCACAATACAAGCGACTGTTGGGCCAAATAGTCACTGGTGGCCAAGCTAAAGGCTTCTAAATTTTATGCATGTTCTGAATCTGAATCAAAACCTAATAATGGAATTAACAACGGGAAGCAAATAATTGATGCGGACCCTAGTGGAATTTTGGCCACGACCAAGATCCAAAATTTTGATCCTGAAGATGCAGAGGAGGGGGAACACCTCTTCCACTCATAAATGTGGGTGAAGGGTTCTCCATTGCAATTCATTGTGGAAAGTGGGGGCGAGAAGAACCTCATTTCAGCAAAGGTCGTGAAGGGGCTAGGCCTAAATACTACAACACATCCACAAGTGTACACCATCGGGTGGCTTCACCAAGGACAAGATCTTTAAATCAGCTAACAATGTCACCTTCCCTACAACATCAAGCCCTTCACAGATGACGTACTATGTGATGTTTCTCTTCTTGAAGTTTGTGATTTATTGTTAGGATAGCCATACTTGTGGAAGTGACATGTTGTATATGATTATAGACCTCGCTCTATGATTATTACCTTGGCCAATAAGTTCTATAGGATAACGGACGTAGCCCCACCTACTGCCATCTCTTTGATCACTAGAAAGCAATGCAGTAAGATCATTTCCCAAACCAAGATTTTTTTTTTCTTTATGATTCGCCCTTAGGGCAGGAAGAAGGTTGTGTCTACGGCTTCCAAGCAGGGCTCCTCTACACAACAACGGAAGATGGAAAAGGTTGTGGAGGAGTATGGGGATATTTTCGCGTCACCTACAGGGGTACCTCTACACTATCAGGTCAAGCACTCCATCGATATTACCCCATGCATGTTGTTGCCTAATGGGTTGGTCTATTAGCACTATATTATGGAGAACAATTAGATCAAGAGGCAGATTCAAGAACTATTCTAGAAAGGGCACATTAGGCCAAGCGCATCACCCTGTGGGAGCTTGATTGTATTGGAATAGAAGAAGGATGGAACTTGGAGGCTTTGTATTAACTATCGAATGTTGAACAAGATCACTATCTGGAATAGGTACCCAATCTCGTGGATTGATGACCTTCTTGACCACCTCAAGGGGGCCAAATATTTCAGCAAGATTGACTTGAAGTCAGGTTATGACCAGGTTCCTATAGAACCCTCCAATGTGTGGAAGACTGCCTTCAAATCCCAGGAGGGCCTTTTTGAATGGTTTGTCATACCATTCGGATTGACGAATGCCCCTACAACCTTCATGAGACTGATGGACAACATCGTGTGAACCTTCACTAATGCATTCATGGTGGTATATTTAGATGACATCTTGATCTTCAGCCAAAGTTGGGATAAGTACCTCCACCATATTTGACAAGTCCTTCAAACCCCATGACAACACAAGTTGTGTGCTAGCTTGGATAAATGCACCTTGACCTAACCCAGGTTCAATATCTAGGGTACATAATTGATGAGAAAGGTGTGCATGTGGACCCATCCAAGATACAAGCCATTCAGGATTGGCCAGCCCCAACCACTCTAACATAGCTTTGTATCATATTGGGTCTTGCCAACTTCTACTGTAGGTTTGCGTTGGGGTTCTCTCATATCACTTACCCTTTAAGTCAAGTCACCAAGGGCAAAGCAAAAGAAAAAAAAATTGGTCTGAAACCCAAAAAAAGCATTCTCCCAGTTGAAGAATCACCTTTGCTCTGCACCAGTGCTCACATTACCAGACCTGCAACAACCATTTGAGATTGAGATAAATGCTTACGACTATGCTATTGGTGCAGTTCTTAGTCAACATGGGCATCCCATGACTTACCATAGTGATATACTTTTAGACATGGTACGAAAGTACCCCACTTATGACAAAGTTTTGTATTCCATTATGCATGCCTATCGTCAATTGAAGCATTACATTCTGGGAAAGGAAACGGTCATCTACACAAACCACTGACCTCTACAATTCATACAGACACAAGGGAAATTGTAGAATGATCGCCATCAGAAATTGTCCACCTACCTGCAAGAGTTCCATTTGAACATTAAGTAAAAGAAGGGTAGCGCCAATAATGTCATTGTTTTCCTCAACTGACCACTGGTCATGGCACTGATCACTGTGATTGACTCCTATGGGCGCGAGATGTCGAGGTGGCTTTATCTTTACAAGAGAGATTCAGAATTTGATAACACATACCACACACTCCTAGAAGGGAAGCAAGTTCCAAATCTTCACCTTTAGGATGCATTGTTATGCCACTTGGGACACATTTTTGTTCCTTCAAATGAGCATGCCAAGATGATTTTGGAGGCATACTACAGTCAGGTCCATGGACATTTCAGAGTAGAGAAAATAATGGCAGTATTGAAGAAGTATTTTTATTGGCCGAAACTTCGTCAAGATGTTGGGAATTACATTAAATTCTACACCACTTGTGCCATTTCCAAAACAACCATCAAGAAGCAAGGCATGTATACTCCTCTACCTACTCCTAGTCGGCCCTAGGAATCTATCTCCATGGATTACATGTCGAGCCTTCCTTCTACTAAGCATAGCAACAATTGCATTTTCATGGTCGTTGACAGATTCTCTAAGATGGCCATGATGGTGGCCTACAAGAAGGGTATAACACCGGAAGCCACTGCTAAGCTCTTCTTTGAACAAGTGTGGGTACGCTTTGGGATCCCACTGTCCATTTTATCACATCGAGACAGTAGATTCTTGAGTGCATTTTGGTCAAGTCCCTGGTCGATGCTAGATACAAAAATTACTAAGTCCATGGCTTTCCATCCCAAAACTAATGGCCAAACACAGGTTGGCAACAGGATGATTGTACATATTCTACGCATGTACAACTCAAAGCATCCACACACATGGGATGAAATCCTCCCCTATGTCTAGCACATCTATAACAGAGCTCTCCATAGCTTGACGAGTCACATCCCCTTTCAAGTAAGGCTGGGATTTCAGCCATTATGTCCCATTGATGTGACCATACCATTTTCAACTACTCAGGAAAATTTGGTTCATGTCCAGTCCAAAGTCGACAAGGCTAACAACTTCATTGAGTGCATTCAATACATCTTCCAGTAGGTCCATGATATATTTGACAGAGCCAATGCTAAGTAAAAGCAACACCATGATCAACATCGAGTGTTGCACAAGTTTTAGGTGGGTGACAAAGTTTGGTTACATTTGCAGAAGGAGTGCCTTGTTAGACCCAACTGCAAGCTTCGCTCACTCCAATATGGGCCATACACAATCACTAAAGGTTGTAGGGTACAATGCCTTCAAGATTAACATTCCACCATTCCTTGTTTTGCACCCAGTTTTCAATGTAGACTGCCTTTGACCATACTTTTCACCATTGATGGACACATCTCACATTGCAGAACAATTCACACCAACAGAGCTAAACCCAGACTGCATGGAACAGGCCACCACTAATCAGATCATGGACACACAGATCAAGAACATGTTGGGTTGTGTTATATTCTTTCACGACTAGCCCACATAGTTAATTGGGGGGTTAGAGGGGGGGGAGCAAAGCCCCCCTTTTGTTCCATCGTTTGTGTAGCGGGGGGTCGCAGGGGGTTTGAGGGGTATAGGTAACTCCCCTCTATGGGGTCCGGGGTAGCTGTTGAACCTCAGAATTACCCTCTCCTTGAAAAGTTTTCTCACTTCTTTCCCTTGTTTTTCCATTAGAATACAGATCCCCATCAATGATAAATGATAGATTTTGTCTTAAGGAGGGCATTGAATGATTGACATGTAATACTTTCATGTTTTTTTCTGTTTGAATAAGTTTTTGCAAATTAGCTACAAAATGTAGCCTATTCTGAAGCTAACTATGTATTCCGTAGCTATTTCCATGGTCTGGTAGGTTGCAAGTGTCAATCAAAGAAATCGGCCACATGGGCATATCTGGAATCAGCTCCACATGAATCCTATCCTAGTCATAGCCTAGATCAATAAGAAAGCCAGCTCAAGACCACAATAAAAGGTGGAGTCAAACATATGAAACCTAGAAGCAATAGGACTATTTGTCTACTCTTTCGTGGTTAATTAATAAATCCAACTGTTTTGTTACAGCATTAACTCGGATCAGCCACCTGTGTTAATGGTTTTGTGCAACCATCTTGCTCGAAGTCAAGTCACCTGTAGATGATCAAACATTTGCGTAGTCCTGTTGTGATACGTGTAGACCACCTGTAGCTAATTTTCCTGAAATATAGTTATGACTATTTTCTTTTAAATACTGGTTATATAGAACCAAGGGGGGTTCGAAGTTTTTGATGTATTAAGCTCAAACTTGCAGCTCTGTAATTTTGAACTTTTGTTCATGTTTATAATATAAAGCTATGTGTTGAACAATGATCATTTGAAAGAGTATTTTCAACTAGTTAGCAACTCAATCCAGTCAGTTGTAGATGGCCCCTGCACTAAAGGACGTTTTCTTTTCATTTGTTTTCTATTCAATCTTAATTTCACCATTTGTTTTTAGCAGTGTTTCTAACTTAGGTTGATTTCTTTTACTTTTGATCAGTAGCATAATGTTAGAATTCAATTGTGCAATCTTGTTTCTCCAATCCATTTCGTAAAGGAAACAACTTTGTTTCTAAACAGAGTAAGGTTGAAAGTAACAAGAATGCATTGTTGACTAGTTTACTCACTATTTTTGTTATTTATTTTCTAGCTCAGATTGTGAATGCATTGCGTTAATGAATGCTTTTGATCACCATTTCCAGTTGACACTGATCCTAAACTAAATGGTTAAACATTCACTTTACACAATGGTTGAAACCAATCAATTACCTTTTGCATGTTTTTATTTAGTTCTCTAGATCATGAAGTACACAAAGGTCCTTGTATTCCATTTCAAGAAGGTTATCTTTCAAAGTTGAAGGTTAGAGTAACTAGAAGTACTTCAGTTAATTTCATTCTCTGTATTTATTTAATACAAATGATCTATTTTCCTTCTTTTAACTTAGATTTTGACTAGTTTTGAGCTCTTGGTTCACCTTTAGAAGTTTAGATTCAGTTTCTCATAATTCAGTTTGTACATCATTAGGAATAAAAGAACAAAAACCCCCAAAACAATATAAAAATTAAAAAAATGAAGCCAGAAGGGTTAACTAAGCACATATAGTGCACTACACTTCATCAGCTTACAAACCTTGGTTGATAATTCATGCAAGCAATTTAGGATACTAAATTGACTGAACATTTTGGCATCATTGCTGGGGAAGTGTAATTAGGTAACCTTATCTCTTACAATAAAATAAAATAAAATGATATGCATGGAGAAAGAGACTCTAGGGGTATATTTATAGCTAGAGGCAGGAGTTCAATTCCTATAACACCACCTACTCCACCAAGAAAAAGAAGAGATACACCTCCATTTCAAGCTCATACTCCTAGCCATAGAACTCTTGAAGTTATAAGGTCAGAAATTCAATCAAAAGGATATCCTATTTCATCTATTGAGGCAGTCCTAGAGAAGAAAAATCTTGGGTATTCAACAGAAGGAGTAGCCTTTTTCACCTCCACAAGGGAGCACATTTTAGTTGAAGAATTAGGAATACCTAGTGAAAAAGAAGAAGTAGAATCTCTCTCCCACATACAATTAATACAGGAACTAGAGGAAGAGAAATTAACCTTGCATGTTCAACCTTATACTGACTCTGAAGAAACTATAATTGCTGAAGAAGGAGAGGATGGAGAATTCACACTGTTTGGAGGAGGGGGTAGAGGAAGAGGTAGAGGAAATAATCTAGGAGGTAGAGGAAATAATGGAGGAGGCAAAGGAAATAGAGAAATAGATAATTCTTTTTTATTCCCTATAGTGGATGAATAAATAAATGCCACAATGAAAAATATCTCACCTTCTGTCCTCCCGAATTTCCATGGGTTAAAAAGTGAGGATCCTGAAACATTTTTATTTGAGTTTGAAGTCTTGTGCAAAACCTATGATTACTTATAAGACTCTCAAAAGCTTAAGTTGTTCCCTTCAACATTGAAAGGAGCTGCTTTGAAGTGGTTCATGGGGTTGTTCACTCAATCCATTAGAACATGGAATGACATGAAGAAAGAATTTTTGGACAGATATTTGGATTATTGCATGCCCACCAATCACAAGGATGAAGTTTTCAAACTGATACAAAGAGAGGATGAAAATTTGGAGGATTTAATTGAGAGATTCAAATATAAATTGAAAAGAGAAAATATGGACAATTTAGATGAAGATACCTTAAAATATCTTCTATTAAAAGCCATAGATATCCTTAACATGATGGGGAAGGGAGATATCTGTCAAATCGCATTAAGTGACAAAGGAGAATTATGTGTTCATCTCTCAAGAGGGAAATCCAAAACTAGGAAAGGTCCAAGAGATCCTTCTCTTGTTAGAGTGAATAAGTCTACAACTGGATTAGTGAGTAGGGTAGAAATTGGGAATATGCTTGATGAATTCAAAACAGATATTCTAGGGAGCCTTAGTGAGAAAATAGACACCCTTAAGTTTCAAAACAAGCAAAAAACTGAGGCTGATGCTTTAGCTATTTTCTGCCCCAAATGCAGAAAAAAAACAAGCTTTAAGAGAATGTCCTTTGGATGCAAAAATCATAGATACTTGTATGATTTGTTCGATAAACCATGAGACCAAGGGTTGTCATTCAATTCTAGGTTTGAAGGTTGTTTTTCAAGAAGAAACAGTTCCAAATTTAGCAGAATCTGTTTTCTTTGTCTCTAGAATACCTTGGTAGGGGCCACAAAATTAGGTATTTAACATTCAAATTTATCTCCATCCCCCACCAAATTGGAATTCTTCGAAGCAACCTTGGCCTCAACATCAACCTTAATCTCAATCTCAACCTTGGGCTTAAAGAGTATAGAATCCTTATGGGAGATTTTCTCAATATTATCAATATCCTCCATCATATCAGAATTATCCTCCCCGACAAATTCCACAACAAAATCAGTAGCCACAATTTCAAAATCAGAACCCTCAACTATCACTACCATTTCCACAACAAAACCGAAATCCTCAACTCTTACTGTCATTTCAGCAAAGACCAAATCAACTACTTGCCCAACCATTACCAAACCCTAACAATAAAAATCCTCAAAATAATTACAGGGTGGAAGGACAACAATTTCCAACTTATATGATCACTCCTCTAGATCTCAATGATGTTCAACTAAGATATGGTAGGATATTAGAAAAGGAAAGGCCTTCTATAGTTATTCAGGAACAAGACAATTCTAAGGAATATTCTCTACAACCCAATAAAAGTGTTGAAGGAACATCTCTCCAAAACCAAAATACTAAAAATGAAAAACATAAAGAACCAGTGAACTCAACTCCTATCATTGAGCAACCAGTATCTACTTCTGCACCTCCTTTTCCTGAAATATTACAAGTTGATAGAGGAGTAGAAAAGAAAATTATGTTGCCTAATTATGTTTTTCTAGATGAATTGAAAAATGTCTATATCAAAATCCCTTTGTTACAAGCCATTAAGGAGATTCCAATCCTAGCTAAAACAATAAATGATTTGAGCATAAAGAAACCAGGAAGAAAGGAAAAAGAAACAAAAAGAATTCACCTGGTAGGAAAAATAGTAGATATAATGATGGGAAAAATTGTCATACAAAAATATGTAGATCCAGGAAGTCCAATTGTGAAAACACATATCAATGGAGTTGAAATTATAAATACATTGATTGATTTAGGAACAGTAATAAACATCATGATCAAACAAACCATGGAACATCTTAAGCTTCCTAATCTTATTTACACACCTACATTACTGCAATTAGCAGATAGATCTGTAATCAAACCAGATGGTGTGTTAGAAGATGTTTCAGTATCCTTAGATTCTTGGGAATATCCTGTTGATTTTATGATCTTAACCCTGTTACACTAAAAAATGTCACCATGACTATTTACAGTTAGTATGGCTCAAATCAACAGTCATGCTACCCTCTTAGGCAAGTCTTATGCCTCTGCTATCCATCTCAAACTCAGAGAAGAGAGAAAGTCTTGTAAAAAATGTGTTTATCTCTGGGGTCGCAGGTTCTCTCTAGCCTTACCTGCGGGGACGCTCACAATGTTCACAAAAGCTGCGTCCTTGGACGCTCTGTATGTTAAGGGACAGGTGCGTCCTTCTGTAAAAGGCAAAATGCGCAAGTTTCATCTTAAAAAAGTTACTTATGGTTACTTCTAGAACTTTCTAGAGGTCGGTTTGATGAAATGGATGCGCCTCCAGTTGGTTCATGTATCCCTATTAAGGAGGAACTTATCCCATCAATAAGGGAGCTATCCCACCCAAAGAGGGGGATTATCCCATTGATGGTGGACCTGAATAACCTCCTTACAACACTATAAATAAAGGCATTGAGCCAGAGGGAGGGGAGGTTGGAAGCTATACATTTTCTTTGGGTAAATGCTGCAGGAATTAGGACTCCCATTTAGAACCTTGTGAGGAGAGATTGTCTTTGCTTGATTCTACTTGGAAGTGGGTGAGCTTTGTCAAAGTAGAGGAAAACCCTTGATGGACCCTGGGAGGAACTTGCACAACACCAAGGCCAGGTTGTAAGAGTTTCTTTGTTTCGTTATTAATACAAACTGGTTTATTTTTCTCAATAGCTTGTGTTAATGAGTTATTTCATGTGTTCCTTGGTCTGCATGTTGAATATATGTTTTATTATATGAAATGCAAGTGCTTGGTAATTGTTTGATTGTTTGTGGTTGCAGGAATTGATGTGAAGGAGGAGCTCATCCGGATCGGCAAGGACGGACTACAACAACAGCGTTTTGGAATAAGGTAAGCCTAAACACTTGTAGTTTTCATGTTTTAAAAGGTATATTTAGAGAAAGATTACTCCATTTTGTCTTGTTTGTCGCTAGAGAGTTTAGACTCCTAGGGAGGTCAGTTGTGTCCGCACAAACGACTTTTTCCGCCACGACAAATTGGCGACTCCGCTGGGGAATCCATTAATGAGAAAGTCTTTTCCTTTGTGTGAACTTTGCTCTGAGAAAATCATTTTTATTTTCTGGTTTTTGACTGTGAGAATTAGTATTTGGGTGGCTTAGCTTTAGATTTAGTTAGATTTGGTTTTTCTTAACTTTTCCAGAAGGACGCACCCTCTGAGTACTGCACAGTGCGTCTTTGGACGCGCTGTTGCCGTTTGCACAGAGCGGGCCCGCGCCTGTTATAACGGGTTGCCTGCGTCTTCCTGTAAAATTTAGGAAAATTCCATTTTTTGCTTTAATTGCTTTTAGATTTTGATTTTTCTTAGTGTTTTCTGCCCAGATCCTTTAGTACCCTGTCAAAAATTTTCACCTGAACTTGTTTTGTGAGCTTTGAGTGTTTTAGTGGATTTCAACGAAGTTTAGGCCTAGGGTTTGATTTTTGCATAGGTCCTGTAGTGACTTTGACGGTAGAAAGTTGTCCAGCCTTAGATCTCTCTGGTTTGTCAGCCTTCTTAGAAGTCGGGCCTGTCGTAAAGTCTCCTTGTGTGAGCAACTTGCCATTTAAGTTGTTTTGGGTCAAATTTCGAATTACTTGTTTATAAAGTGTTGATTTCCATTTTACAAAAGAACAAAAAGATTAGAGTTTTGTTTTGGCTAGTTTTTGGTTCTGCAATAAGCTAGTCCTTGATTTGATTGTGATCAAGTAAAACACCTTAGAATAATCATTGTTGGTTTTGGCCTCGTTAAGATTGCTTAGAGTAAATTTACCTTTTAGTTTGCTTATGAGTGAATTTTCGTAGATTTTAATAGTTGTTAAGATTGATTTTTGTTATATTAGATTTATTTGCTTTATTAAAAGAAAAATACAAAAACATCTTCTTTAAAAGTCTTGTTTCAAGTAGCTTTTTGTTTTTGAAAGAGAAAAAGAGTTTTTTCGTGCATGTAAAGAGCGGTCATGTTTTTATGCTTGGAAAAGACAAACGAATTGTTTCTTTGATTGTCTTCAATTAAGAAGTTGCTTTTATAAAGATTGCATTCTCTCAACTTTTTAGTTAAGCAATTCATCGAAAAAGTAAAGTAGTGGGTAAATCATCCTAGGTGCATTTTGTAGTGGTTTCGAGTCGAGTCAACACACCACTGGTTTCACTTCCATCACCTTTTGACTTAAGAAACAACCTTAAAAGTAACGCTTAAATTAAAATCAATCTAGTAATTTTTATTTTTCTAGGGCTCTGAAACACCAACATAGCTTAGGCTAGGGTCTTGGAGTAGGTGAGTACTTAACTCTCCAAGACTACAAAACCAAACAGATAGTTTATCTTGAGTAGATTAAATCCAATTGTTTCAGTTGCACTCTGGGAAAGCTCCTCTTAAAGGAGAAGCACGAGCTCGTGTCCGAACCAGTGAGGGGATCATTCCCCCCTCGTTGGGAACGACGCCAGACAGTACGTATTACAAACGGTAAACCTCGGATTAACCATTGTCGAGGAGCCAGGGGTCACTTATCGGTAAACCTTGGATTATTGTCAAGGAGCCGGTAAGGGGATTGAGCTTGTTACTCTGCCCTTGCGTGCTGTCGGAGTTTAGACTGTTCCCCCAGGTGTAATTGTTGTGATTGGTAACTTTAGTGACCATAATCTTTAGGGTTCTACCGAGGTGACGGTGGAGGGAAGGTCCCACTGTACCTGGAGCAGACGTCGGTTATACTCACTTGGATTTTCCGGGGGGTTCACTTCACTTCGAGACGGTTAAAGTGGAGGAACTTGTGCCGGTCTATTCATTAAGCAGGTTGCCGGGGTAACTGTTCCACCCGCCATTTCTGTACTGAATCCTGCGAGGTTGGGCCTAATCACCAACTAGCGCTTTTGGTCCGGAAGACTACTGTTTGTGTTTGGTTTGACGCTCTAGATTATTTAGGCGTGTGCTTCAAATTTGTTTGCTTCTTTAGAAGACTTTAGGTGGTTTGATTTGAAATTTTTACTTTGTTTTCGTGTGTTGTAGTTAAAAATCTTTAATTGTGGCGGAATTACCGAGACAGTCCCGTCGACTTCGGGGCAAGTCTCCTGAGATTGTTACCGGAATAGATTTGTTAAGAAAACTCCGTAAATCGCGGGGTGAATCTCCTGAAGACATTCCGGGTCAGTACGAAGGGTTAAAGGTCCTTGTAACTCCTCCTAGTGACAGTAGAGTAGGTTCACCTGAAGAAGGAGAATCTTCCTTGGTAGTCCATCCAGATTACCAAAGTTTAGAAACAGGTTACAATCCCGAAACTGTTACAGTTTCCGAGCTTGCTGGTAGTTTTTCATCTGCCAGTGAAACAGGCGAAGAACCTGAAATTTCCGAACCTGTTACTCCAACTTCTAGTGTCCTGATTCACCGAGAATAGAAAGAATTATCACCGAAAATCTACCTTCTGGTTTGATTGCTATAGAAGAACTTGCTCCAGAAGAAGATATAGGTGTCTCTCACCTTGAAGGTCAACTTACTATTGATCTAAGGGAGCGTGAATCCATCTTTTACAGTCCTCCTAGAAGTACTTCTTGGTACCTTGCGTTAACCAATTTTTTAGACAACTCAGTAGGTTTTTCTACACCTCGTACTCCTTTTCCACCTGGAGGTATTCATACTCCTGTAAATATGTCTGGTCAGTCGTCCGTGTTTACACAAAGTCCTGAATCTTTTTTACACGGCGGTCCTTCTGTTCCCACTGGGTATCAGTCACTTTCTGGTACCTTTGCGGGGGCATCTCCTCAACCCGTTGATCATGGGTTATTTGCTGGAAACAGTGGTAATATACCATTGGGTGTAGGAGACATTTACATGATGTCAGGTTCAGTTCCCGTTTCCCAACCTCAAGGTGGCCAATTACCGCCTGGGGGGCAACCGCAGTTAACGCCTGGGGGGCAACCTCAAGGTACACAAATCGTGTCTGGGGGGCAACCTCAAAGTCAGTATGTACCTATGGTGCAATACTTGCCTCAAGGTCAACCTCAGCCTCAATATGTACCCCAAGGTCAACCTCAGTATCAATATCAACCTCAAGGATGGCAACCTCAAGGATGGCAACCTCAAGGGTATCAACCCCAAGGTTATCAACCTCAAGGGTACCAACCTCAAGGTCAAGGTCAACCCCAGTATCAGTATTTACCTCAAGGTTATCAACCTCAAGGTCAATACTCAAGTCAAGGTTATCAACCACCTCAAGGTCAGTCATATGTTCCAAGTATGGGAACTGCACCTTACAATTATCAATCCTACCCTCAATCTGGTTATGGATCTCAGTATCCTCAACCTGTTACGGGTCAATACCCTGGAATGTTAGTGTGGGATCCATCACAGGGTCAACAGGTGTTGCAGCCAAGTGTACAGATGGTTCCTCAAGCTGGACAACCCGTAGTTTCTGGTCCAACCCAGCAACCGCAACCTGTCCAGCCAAATGTTCAAACCTCTGTAACTTCGGTAGTTACTCAGCCGTCAATTGCACCTAGTACTCCATCTCAAACGGCTGCTGCAACTACCGCTACATCTACCATACTTACTTCTGGAGTATCGACGGCTCCAGTTTCTACTGTCCCTGTTACCACACCTCAGACATCTTTACCGTTGTCTGGATCTACGATTCAAACCACGGTCCAGATGCCTGTAGGTCAGCCTGGTATAAGTACGGTTGTCACTACTCAACCTCAATTTGTTCAACCTCCGTACCAGGGACAGTACCAACCTGGGCAAGCTGTCCAACAACCGGTTTACCAGTATCAACCGTATCCTGGGTACACTTATCAACAACCTCAACAACCCCAGTACGGTCCGGTTAATCCTGGTTTTCCAGGAGGATATAATATCCCAAATGCGACTCCTGTTCCTAGTTATCCTGGATATCCTCCTCCTGGGGCTGGTATTGTGACCCAGAGTTTTAGAGATCCTAACCGGCAGTTACCGTTTATTGCAACTTTGGATTTACCCGACTTGACGCGCCTAACGAACGATCCAATTCAATATCTTCAGTTCTGGCCGCCAATGCCAAATAAGTTGCCCAGCGATATACCCAAGTTCGAAGGTAAGTCTGGAGAGGATCCGTCCAATCATGTGATGACTTACCACCTCTGGTGTGCTTCGAATTCTATCTCAGATGATTCCATCCGCTTACGTCTTTTCCAGCGTACACTCATTGGTCTCGCGGCCAAGTGGTACATTGAGTTACCACGGGCCTCTTTTTACAACTTTAGCCAGTTAGCTACCTCGTTCTTAACTCACTTTCAGTTGCCGGTCAGATACGATAACGGCACGGAGTTATTAACTTCACTAAAACAATCGACGTCCACGTATATTTCTGATCACATTCATGAGTGGAGACGTCGAAGGAGATTAGTGAAAGTTTTTATCCCGGACCAAATCTTAGCTGAATGGTTTGTCAAATCATTATTACCGAAGATTACTGAAGATGTAGCTAAGGCCGGAGTAGTTACTGAGGAGCAAGTCATTGCTCAGGCACAATACCTTGACTTAGTTTACACTCAGTCGGGTACGTTACACGAGAAGATTCCGGATCTTCCAAAGTCGAATCAAATCGCTGCTGCTCCTTCGGGATCTCATGCCGCTGATGGTATGATTGGTATCGTGACTACGAAGAGCAAGAAGAAGTCTTCCAAGGCTTCAACTACTCCAATTATCACTTTGCCTGATTCTCCGACAGGAGAGTCTTCTCCTGAACTTACCGCCGACATTCACGCTGTAGAGTCATCTACGGCCAAATCAAAAAACGGTGGAAAGAAGAAAGGAAAGAAGAAGGCTAAAGCAGACAAGGCTCCAAAGGAGAAAACTGAAAAGTCGGAAACCAATGACGAAAAACGCAAACCTCGATATCCTTGTCTTATTTGTGAAGAGGATCATTTTACGAGAGATTGCCCTCATCGGGCCGAGGTTGTGAAAATAGTCAAAGGTTCTCCCACTCCTGCTGTGTTAAAAAATCCATTTCCAGAGCAGGAGAATAAGATGATAGGTTCTTCTTCGAATGCCAGTGAAGAACCCATTTTGATGATGTCTCATGTGAGGATTGCGACTCGATCGCAAGATTATGGTAGTAAGGCTCCTGTTGATGGTAAGGAAGCAGAATCTTCTCACTCTAACCCATCAACCTCAGCTCCTGGTTCCGATCCACTACAGATCGAAAAACCTAACCCAGACTTAGTGATTAAGCCGCCCGCCAAGGGTGTACTTCGAAGGTCTGCTTTCAATCCACATGCGAGAGCAGCCCAGAATTACAACATTGTTGAGGACTTAGCTGTTTCACCTTCAGCAATGTCGGCACTCGAAGTGCTGCAATCATGCCCAGCACAACGGAAATTGCTTTTGTCGGCTATCGGAGCTGTCGATGTTCAGGACCCGAACCTAATGATCTTTGATCTAGAAAATAGTACACCACGTCTCCCCCATCAAATGGCTTTCCAAATTCCAGTGATAGTCAAAAACAGGCCTATTCATCGGACTGTGATTGATGAGGGAGCTTCTACGTGTATTATGTCGATTCAATGTTGGAGATCGCTTGGTTCTCCTTCGTTGAACCAATCCCCCACCATCCTTAAGGCCTTTGATGGCCGTGGGTTCCGTCCGTTTGGTATTCTACAAGAATTGCCTATAGGGGTTGAAGGTAAAACCGTTAGTCTGGATGTGGAAGTGGTTGATGCCCCTCTAGACTACAACCTTCTTTTGGGTCGAAGTTGGTCATATGCTATGACAGCGGTCGTTTCATCGGTCTTCAGAGTAATTAAGTTTCCACATAACGGTAAGATCGTGACTATTGATCAGCTGACATACTTTTCATCCGACCCAGCCTCTTCAGAGAGTATCCAGCATGTCGGTAAGACGACAATCCCTTATAGGGACGTTGGTGTAGGTTTAGTTAAGGATTCCGGTTTACTGGGAACTTTTCCTCTCCCTCCACTCAGCGCAGATCCTTCGTTTGCAACAATTCATATGATTACATCAGAAAACATTATTTATGATGATCCTTGGTTCGTCCCATCTGACTCTGAGATAGACTCACTCGGTGATGCTATGCCTTTGAGTCCGTATGAAATTGCTTATGAAGCTCTCATGTCTTTTACCGACTTTCATTCAACCGAAGTCGACCAAATGAATGTGGTCAGTGAAGAGTCACTTTTCACCTCACCCTTAGAACGGATAACGTTTCCCGAAGTCGTGTCATCTGACGAACAACTTCGCGAAATCCTAAGTGTAGACGATCTACCATGGGAAGATCTCCATCACAGATCTTCGTTTTTACCTAAGGATGATGCATTTGAAAATGATTTTTCATCTATCTTTACCGCTGAATATGTCAAAGACGCTCAGGATCCAACGAAACATTCTGATTCAGAGTTGAATTTAGGGAATATTTCTCGTACTATTCCCATTGATATTTCAGTGAAGCCCGGAATCGAGGAAAACATTCATATAGGTGCCGCATGTACTGAAGAAGAAATCCAAACTTACAAGGCCCTATTCCAAGAATTCCGCGACGTGTTTGCCTGGTCTTACGAGGAAATGCCGGGAATTGATCCTGCCATTGTTGTTCATGAAATAAAGACCTACCCGGATGCTAAACCCGTCCGGCAACGGTTGCGTCAAATTCACCCTCGAAAAGCGGCTGCGATTAAAGCAGAAGTCGAAAAGCTGTTGAAAGCAGGTTTCATTTATCCGATCCCGTTAACGGATTGGGTATCGAATATTGTTCCGGTCAATAAGAAACAAGGAACAATAAGAATCTGTATCGACTATAGGGATATAAATCGAGCTTGTCCAAAAGACAACTATCCTACGCCTTATATCGATCAAATTATTGATGATTGTGCCGGAAGTGAAATGTTTTCCTTCATGGATGGTTTCTCGGGCTATAATCAAATCAATATTCTACCTGCCGACCAACCAAAAACGGCATTCATTTGTCCATGGGGGACATTTGCTTATTGCAAATTACCTTTTGGGCTTAAGAATGCCGGGGCCACTTTTCAACGGGCGATGTCTTATGCATTTCATGACATCAAGCACATTGTGCAACCCTATCTCGATGATTTGCCTGCTCATTCTTTACATCGAGCTGATCACCTTGTCCACCTACGAGCAATCTTTATGAGGTGTAGGCATTATCGAATTCGGTTGAATCCCCACAAGTGTGTTTTCTGTATAGAAACAGGTCGATTGCTGGGATTTGTTGTTTCAAAAGCCGGCATTCGCGTCGATCCCTCGAAAGTCGAGGCTATCATCAAATTGCCTCCTCCTTCGAGTTTGCGCCAACTCCAAAGTTTGCAAGGGAAAGCGAACTTTTTACGCCGATTCATCCCAAACTACGCCGAGGTCACTAAAGGTTTTACACGGTTGTTGAAACAGAACGCACAATTCTTTTGGGACGAGATTGCCCAACAATCTTTTGATGCACTTAAACACGCGTTGACCCATGCACCGTTATTGCATCCTCCCAACTACAACCAGGACTACTTCTTATACCTCGCAGCTTCGCATTCCACCATTGGAATGGTGTTAGTTCAAGAAGATGAATTCGGAGCGGAGCATGTGATATATTATCTTAGTAGGACCTTGAATCCCACTGAGCTAAAATATTCGCATGTGGAGAAATTGGCCCTGGCAGCCGTTCAAGCTGTCCAGCGTTTTCGTCACTACATTCTTCTCCGCAAAACTACAGTTATTTCGGATTGCAACCCTATGATTTATATTTTGACAAAACAACTGCTAGGGGGCAAGTACTCTAAATGGATTGTTATCCTGCAAGAGTTCGACTTGGAGTTCGAGAAGTCCAAGTCTAAGAAATCCTTAGTTTTTGCGGAATTGATGTGTGATTTCCCGAGTGCTGACACAGAGACTGTGGCAGAGGAGTCCATTGCGGACGAATCTTTGTTTCTTATCAGTACTTAGATCCGTGGTACGGGGATATAATCATCTATCTCCAAACCCAAACCTTTCGGCCTGAAGCTTCCAAAGCGAACGTCGAAAAATTCGGTTTCAATCCCAGCCATACAAAATTATTGGAGATACACTTTATCGCCGGGGGCAGACTTAGTTTTTCGACGTTGTTTAACTCACGAAGAGGCTGAGAGGGTTTTGAATGATTGTCACTCTGGAGCATGTGGCGGTCATATGTCTGGGTATGCCACAGCTCAGAAGGTGTTGCGCGCTGGCTATTTCTGGCCGTCTATGTTTAAAGATTGTATCATTGCAGTCAGGAAGTGCCACAACTGTCAAGTGTTTGATCGCAAGATGCGCGCTCCACCTGCTCCTCTCCACCCTATAATTGCCGTTGGTCCATTCGCCAAATGGGGTATCGACTTTATTACTTGTAACCCTCACTCGGCCGGGGGGCATGCGTATATCATCCTTGCGGTTGATTATTTTACTAAGTGGGCCGAGGCGATGCCTACATTCGACGCAAGCGGCAAAACAGCTGCAGTTTTCGTATTCAATCATATCATAACTAGGTTTGGTGTCCCACAAGCAATCATTACTGACCATGGGAGCCATTTTCGAAACGTCATGATGACTGAGCTTACAAGCCAGCTTGGTTTGCGCCACGATAGCTCTACTCCTTATTATCCGCAAGCCAACGGTTTGGTTGAGTCTATCAACAAAGTTCTAGTTATCATGATCCGACGAACCATTGGTGTTCATCGGTCGAATTGGCACAACATGTTATTTTCAGCGCTATGGGCATACCGAACCTCAGTGAAAAATTCAACAGGGTTCACTCCTTTCCAGCTAGTTTATGGCTTAGAAGCTGTGTTACCCATTGAATGCGAAATCCCATCACTTCAAATGGCTGTCGAATTACTTCCAGCTACTTCCGAAGAGGAGAAACGTTTATTGTACTTGGCTAAATTAGATGAGACTCGACGTGACGCTACATTGGCAATCGAGACTCACGCGAAACGAATGAAAGCTCAGTATGATAGAAATGTAACCCCTCGAAGTTTTTCGGAAGGAGACCTAGTACTATTATATGATCAAGCTAACGATAAGCTAGGTGCCGGAAAATTCGTTCCCATGTGGCATGGGCCCTACATTGTAAAGCGAAAGCTAGCAAAAGGGGCTTATGAGCTAGTTGACTTTGATGGGGACTCTTTGGGTAAACCCAGAAATGGACTTTACCTAAAGAGGTATTATGCTTAAATGATGGGTATGGAGAAATTTTTAGATAGGTTAGATTTTCTTTCTAGCTAGCAAGTGTGTTAGTTTAGTCAGTGTGCTTAGCTTAGAGAGTGTGGTTTTTCGTCGTTATTCTGGCTTATCTTGGTTTTACTCTTGATATTGCAGATGTCGACGCCTCTCCAAACATACATTGGATTTGCTGATGGTGCTTGTCGTAGTACACGGAATATCTCTTCCGCAGCTTGGGTTATCTATTCGCCCTCTGACGAGTTAGTTTCTATGCATGGGGTAAGCCTCGGTCAAACAACGAACAACATTGCAGAATACAGTGCAGTGATTGAATTATTATCCGAATCTATTTCATTTGGAATTCGACGTTTGATAGTGAGGTTAGATTCTGAACTTGTTGTATTACAGCTTAATAGAGTTTATGCCATTAGGAATCCTGTGTTATTAAGGTTGTTTTTGAGAGTGCGTCTCTTGGAACGTGAATTTGATTACATTGAATATCAACATATTCCAAGGTCTTTGAATACATTAGCAGATGCAATTGCTTCTCGAATGTTGGACAGACATTTACGATAATCATGCAAGTAAATTTAAAAACATTTCATCACATATGTTAAACAAGATAAGCCGGTAATAGTGATATATATAGATAGAAGTGTGTCAAAAATATATACATCGTCTTCGATCATAGGTTGAAAACACCTTATGATCGGCAAAATGATAGTACAAAAAGTCAAAATGTCACATGTGACTACAAAAGTGACTAGTCAATCACTGGTGGTGCTCTCTGTATGACACCACTGCGCGGGCTACCTTACGCAAAAATCTCCTAAACGGTCCAGGGACCGCGACTACGAAGCGCTGAAGCCTGATAGGAATGTCGTCCATAGTAGTCTCAGGTATATCTGCCGTGAGACGCTCTAGATCATGCTCCAACTCAGCTAGTACTTCTGCAGCCGCGTCCTGTGGGGCCGGTACCGGTGCAGCTGGATGTAGTCTATCAAAAGGCCGGAGGTTGGCTGGACGCTGTGGACCAACATCTGCATTTTGAAAGTTTTACTGTTAGTTTTGAGACGATATATATGAAAAATAAAAAAATACATAATTAGAAAACTTGTGAAAATAAAAGTACCTCTGTCGTCCCATTGTTCTCCCTGTGGAAGAACCATGTCCGGATCACCTCTAAAATCCACTCCGGCATACGGAAAGTCCTGTATCGAAAAAACCTGGTCCTCTAACCAGTGAAAGTAACTATCTGAGAATCGAACCACTGTCGCACCCTCGTCAGGATGCCGGGCCATCACCGCAACCCATCGTATCAGCTTTGGCTCCCGAGGACCCAAGATATCAACAGTGAGTTGCTGAGGGATCAGCATTGGAACTCTCTCCAAGGCAAAGCTCACGACTAGAGGCCCATATCCAAAAGTCTTTAGTCGTCCGTTCTTTGCCTTGGTCAGTTGGCTCTTCATATGAGCCGACACAGCTTCACACCAGTTGAAAATGGTGCCTTGGTAACAGTCAATTGCCATCCGCATTTGGGATCCGGAAGCAATGTGTAAAGCGGCCGCGCCGCAAATTCTGGTAACCGTGAACGCTATGACTTTGAGTTCAGGCAGAGTGATGTGTTTTTTCTCTATGCCTTTCGAATGGTGAGCCCCAGGTGTGCACCACTCGTCGCGGAGACTATCAAGGGATTGGCCACCCGGCCTAGTCCCCGCAAGACTGAGTTGCTCACCTCTGTTCGGCAAGCCAGTGAGAAAGTATACATCCGAGGGCTCTATCTCGAGCTGGTGCCCTCCTATGTAAAAGCATTGTTCTTGAACGTTCCATCGCTCAACCAGCCATTCCAAGAATCTTACCTGGCCCCTCATGCCCGGTATGGTCCAATATTTGTATAATCCGCATGCTCTTAGGGCATCCAGGGAAGGTTGATGATTTATTGCAGCTTCATCATCCTCTACATGCTCTCTTTCTCTCCAATCTAACATGGTTAATGCCCTGCACATCAGAAATAGCAATTAGAAATTGATTTGGGAATTTTTGGTAGTTTTTTGAGGGAGTTGGGGTTTTGAAATGCGCACTTCTCGGAAGACGCACCCCGACTTTGTAGCACAGGGCGCCCGGACGCGGCTGGCCTGAAGGCGGGCCGCGTCTTCCGACCATTTTCCCGTATGAGAAAAAGTCGGGGGACGCGGGTCACCCGAAGGGCACCTGCGTCCGCCGAGAGGCGCATTCCAAAACCAAAACCCCCCCAAAAAATGAAACTAAGACCTAAAAATTGATTCTAAACGGATAGAAATGCAGAGTAGGATGTGTAAAATACCTGGATAAGACGGCGTTCGATTCCGACGGTCAGATTTTCCGCAGCAACCACGGGAAGTTTCTTGTCAAAAGCTCCTTTTTCAACCTCAACAGTCAAACGGTAAAAATGACATGGTAAAAGGTCTTTTTATAGGTTTTTTGGATGAATTAGTTCATTTTTTACCATGAAAAGATATTTTTCGATGTATTTTTGCCTATTTTAAACAGGTATGAGTAATGTGTTGCTTTTGTGCAGGACAAAGGGATTTCGAGGGAAATTGTCATTTTTTCACAAACAAAATATCAGAGTCATCTTTTAAGCCCTTTTCTGACTCCTAAAACATGAAAAGATCGCCGAGCGTTTCTTTTACACTCGTTAAAACGGAATTAAAAGACGGTCCCCTTTTAGCTCTTTTCTGACCGCAAAATCAGGAAAAGATTGCCGGGTTTTTGTCGTTTCAAACTCGATAAGGAAATAAAACGACGTGTCCTTGATCGCTTTTTACTTTTCAGGTCAACGACACTATTATGAAAGTACTCCTTGGTCGCAAGATCAAGCGGTTCCCCCAGGTATTATTTTATACTTTTTCGGGCTTGAGGGACACAAATATACGAAAAAGTTCAACGTGGAGTCTCCTTTTGTTTTTTCAGACTCTCTAAAATTGAAAAACGCCGAGTTTCTCCTATACTGGGCTCGTTAAACTTTTACAGTAGAGGACCTGTTCAATTACAAACAGGAACGAACCACTCCTTCCTAGGGTTCGAATTTAAACTAGGTTGGACTCGTCCGAAGGATGAGCTTATAATCAAGCATATGTTATCCTCCTCAAGCTTGTTAAAAATAAAGAGGTACTTGCCAGAAATGGTGGGGGAAAAGAGAGAAGAATGAACCTGTTTGTTACCTTTTGTCTCAAAAGAAACTTTATTACCACTCTTGAACACGACACTTTTTCATTCACCTGGGTTGGGAAATCTTTTACCTCACAGTTGATCAAACCACTTTGAAAGTCTTTAACCGGGTTCCGGGGATTAACTTTGAGTTATTCGTCACCAAGCCATCTGTCGTGTCGTTATGTGTTCAAGAGGTCTGCAAGCAAAACTTTCATCTGCAAAATACTTGTCATCCATTTGACCATCCCTGAGTCAGTCCTTACAGCAACATTTCTTCAACTTGAACAATGATTTCGTGTTGCGGGCTTGCCTGCAACGGGTCGCTTTCTATCGACATCGACACATTATCTAGAAAGATGACTTAGGAATCGACAGTACCTTGAAGTCTGCATGCATCAATGGCAGGTTTCTCGCCTTTGACGTCAGTTTACATCATTGACTTTCGATCAAAGGATTCCGTGAAGTGTTCGACATCAAAACATCTATTCACATTTCACGGGTTGTGCTTGGTACTTTGAGAACCATTGACATTACTGGTGGTCTCTCTCACGCTTGTTAACAGTTTACATCATCGACTGGTAATCAAGTGGTTTCTAACATGTTCGACATCAAATCATTTAATCACATGGCTAGAATCGTACCAATTCGGGAAGTAGAAGTGAAGACCCTGGATCTAGTTTCTACCATCCAGGCTGCGAGGAGTTTTGTATTCATTATCTATGTAGACTAATCATAAACAGATGGCTGCGTCCATACTGTGTCTACAAAAGTCTATAAAAATGATGTACTGCAAGATCATTCCTGTATCAGAGTAGTTAGTCCTTTAGTTAAAGTTTTGAATCTGAGTATGGGAATGCCTACCTCAGTGATGATATAATCTTATACATGTATTTTGTGTTGAAAATTGCAGGTTCCAACCAAGTCATCCACAAGACAATCCTTGAAATGATAAAGCGCTTCACCCTTCCTAGAATTACAAAACCCTAATCTATTCCAGGCTTCGCACTTTAGGGGGCAATCTGTTACACTAAAAAATGTCACCATGACTATTTACAGTTAGTATGGCTCAAATCAACAGTCATGCTACCCTCTTAGGCAAGTCTTATGCCTCTGCTATCCATCTCAAACTCAAAGAAGAGAGAAAGTCTTGTAAAAAATGTGTTTATCTCTGGGGTCGCAGGTTCTCTCTAGCCTTACCTGCGGGGACGCTCACAATGTTCACAAAAGCTGCGTCCTTGGACGCTCTGTATGTTAAGGGACAGGTGCGTCCTTCTGTAAAAGGCAAAATGCGCAACTTTCATCTTAAAAAAGTTACTTGTGGTTACTTCTAGAACTTTCTAGAGGTCGGTTTGATGAAATGGATGCGCCTCCAGTTGGTTCATGTATCCCTATTAAGGAGGAACTTATCCTATCAATAAGGGAGCTATCCCACCCAAAGAGGGGGATTATCCCATTGATGGTGGACCTGAATAACCTCCTTACAACACTATAAATAAAGGCATTGAGCCAGAGGGAGGGGAGGTTGGAAGCTATACATTTTCTTTGGGTAAATGCTGCAGGAATTAGGACTCCCATTTAGAACCTTGTGAGGAGAGATTGTCTTTGCTTGATTCTACTTGGAAGTGGGTGAGCTTTGTCAAAGTAGAGGAAAACCCTTGATGGACCCTGGGAGGAACTTGCACAACACCAAGGCCAGGTTGTAAGAGTTTCTTTGTTTCGTTATTAATACAAACTGGTTTATTTTTCTCAATAGCTTGTGTTAATGAGTTATTTCATGTGTTCCTTGGTTTGCATGTTGAATATATGTTTTATTATATGAAATGCAAGTGCTTGGTAATTGTTTGATTGTTTGTGGTTGCAGGAATTGATGTGAAGGAGGAGCTCATCCGGATCGGCAAGGACGGACTACAACAATAGCGTTTTGGAATAAGGTAAGCCTAAACACTTGTAGTTTTCATGTTTTAAAAGGTATATTTAGAGAAAGATTACTCCATTTTGTCTTGTTTGTCACTAGAGAGTTTAGACTCCTAGGGAGGTCAGTTGTGTCCGCACAAACGACTTTTTCCGCCACGACAAACCCCCAAGAACAATCTAGGAGGACATCCACTCATATTAAGAAGACATTGGTTGGCCATAGCTGACGCTTTCATTAGTTGTAGATCTGGTGACATGTATATTTGTAATGTGAATTCAACAAAGAAATTCAATCTATATCCTCCAGCGAGAACAATCATATAAATAAATGACAAAGAATGGATTTATAATGAAAATGACATTTAGCCTATCTTTACTATTTTAGACATTAGTGAAGATAGTCAAATCTTGAATGCAATGTAAAATTTTGAATCATCTCTAGAATATGAACATGATCAATTCCAAGAAAAATCCAATATTGAATATTTGTCATCTAGGCAGATGTCTCTTTATTCTATGGAAGAATTTGGTAGATATACAATTGAAATCTTTCCAGGGAGAAAATTGAACATAAACAATAACTTGGAGAAATTACAGCAGGAAAAGCCAATCAAAACATTACAACAACACTCTACCACATATGCATGGGAATATACTGACATGAAAGGAATTAGTCCTAAGACTTGTATACATCACATCTACATTGAGGAAAATTGTAGACCTATCAGACAACCTCAAAGAAGGATGAATCCAAATCTTAGGGAAATTGTGAAAGAAGAGCTACAAAAACTATTGAATGTAAACTTCAATTACCCAATTTCAGATAGCCAATGGGTTTCCCCTTTAGTGATTGTGCCTAAAAAGAATGGTAAATGGAGGGTGTGCATTGATTATCGAGAGTTGAATAAAGTTACCCTTAAAGATCATTTTCCTTTGCTCTTTATAGATCAAGTGTTAGATACATTAGCAGCTAAGAAGTATTTCTCATTCTTGGATGGTTTTAGTGGTTATAATCAGATTCAGGTGGCACGTGAAGATCAAGATAAAACCACATTTACTTGTCCATGGGGAACCTATGCCTACTGAGTACTCCCTTTTGGATTATGTAATGCACCTGCAACATTCCAAAGAGTAGTACCAGGAATTTTTTCTGATCTAATACATGATTGTGTAGAGGTATATATGGATGACTTTACAGTATATGGGAATACATTTGAAGAAGCTTTGGAAATTTGGAAAAAGTTCTTAAAAGATGTAAGGAAGCAAACCTTTCACTAATCCATGAATAATGTTTTATGATGTTTACAGAAGGGATTGTTTTAGGACATCACATTTCAAGAGATGGAATTAAAGTTGATAAATCTAAAGTTCAAGTCATCTCTAAATTATCAATTCCAAATTGCCAAAAGGATGTTAGAAGTTTTCTAGGATTTACATGATACAATAGACGATTTATAGAAAATTTCAGTAAAATAGCATCCCCACTCTTCAAATTACTCACCAAGGATTGTGAATTCAATTGGAATCTTGATTGCCAGTTAGCATTTGAGACTTTAAAAACAAAAATTTCTGAAGCACCCATCTTGAGAGGTCCAAATTGGAAACTACCATTTCACATTTCAACAAATGCTTCAGATATAGCTCTGGGAGCTGTATTAGGACAAAAAGATTTGATTCCCTATGCCATCTACCATACAAGTAAGACTTTGACTCCCACTGAGTTAAATTATACTGTAATTGAAAATGAATTTTTCGTTGCTGTTCATGCAATCAACAAGTTCAGACATTATATAACATGCTATGAAACCTTTTTTCATACAAATCACTCTGCAATTATATACTTAATGACTAAACCTATTACTAATGGCAGAGTTACAAGATGGCTATTACTCTTGCAAGAATTCAATATTATTGTGCTAGATAGACCTGAAAAACAAAACATAGTTGTTGATTTCTTGTTAAAAATTCAAAATATCAAAGATGACACTCCAGTTGAAGATAAGTTTCCTGATGAATATATTTTTGTAGTGACTACTCAGACCCCTTTGTTTGCAAATATTGCTAATTACTTAGTCACTGGGAAATTTCCTTCACATTTGTTTCCTAGAGAGAAAAGAAAAATAATTCAAATAAGTGCAAGATACTCATGGATTACTAATGAATTGTATAAAACAGGTCCAGATCTCATGATCAGAAGATGTGTGAGGGAAGATGAAACACTTGAGATTCTTAAGGCATGTCATGATGAACCGTGTGGTGGACACTTTGCTGACAAGAGGACAGCCTATAAAATCCTTTCTTTAGGATATTATTGGCCATACATCTTTAAAGATGCCAAAGAATATGTCAGGAGGTGTGACAGATGCCAAAGGGTAGGAAAACCTGCTCCTTCAAATGAAATGCCACTACAAATTCAGGTACTCATTGAACCTTTTGAAAAATGGGCCTTGGATTTTGTTGGACCAATTAATCCCCCATCTAAACAAAAGAAGTATATATTTGTATGCATTGATTATGTCACTAAATGGGTACAGGATAAAGCATTACCTTTTGCTAATGAAAAATATGTAGTTAATTTTCTTTTCTAGGATATCTTCACTCGTTTTGGTGTTCCAAGAGAAATTGTGACAAATCAGGGATCTCAATTTACATCTAAAATGGTGAAGGGTCTTGTAGAAGATTACAAGATCAAACATAGGAAATCTACTCCCTATCATCCACAAGAAAATGGTCAAGTTGAATCTACAAATAAGGTGATTGAAGGAATTCTCACTAAGACTGTGCATCTACATAGAAGAGACTGGGTAGAAAGGCTTCCTAAAGCCTTATGGGCTTATAGAACTACATGGAGGAACACAACGGGACATACACCCTATGAACTTGTTTATGGGAAATAAGTCATGTTCCCTATAGAGTTTCAAATCAAAACCTTCAAGATGGCAGTCCAATTGGGATTGGATTTATTAGAGGCACGAAAACATAGATTGGAGAAATTCAATGAGCTTGATGAAATCAGGTAAGATGCAGTTCAAAGAACCAATATAGTCCAACTACAGAGGGCTAAATGGCATGATAAATATATCAAGGAGAAGAAGTTTCAAGTAGGATATTGGGCACTGTTGTTCGATTCAAAGTTCAAAGGTTTTCAAGGGAAGTTTCAAACTCATTGGCTTGGGCCATATGAGATTGAAGAAATCTTTAATAACAGAGTAGTAAGGATAAGGACAATAGATGAAAGAAAAATACCTTTTCTTGTGAATGGTCGTTGGTTGAAGATACATCAGAAACCAATTTCAAGAGAGGAGTTCATTAAGGTTTTCCATAATAACTCTGAAATGAAGGTAGTGAAGAACAACTCTTTTTCTCCACTAACTTAGTATTTATTTTTCCTAAAAAGAAAATATAAAAAATAAATAAAAAATAATAAATTGTATGAGTTTGAAAACCAATCATTGATTGGCAGAGTTATACAGAAAATACAGGGTGAAAATCATAGATTTTTGACATCCTATATTTTCCATTTCATTTCTGTAATAAGTAGTGACAAAAAGCTACATTTATTGGCACAGTAGAGTCTGCAATTTCATAGTCTCATTCCATCTCATTCTATTTTGATTTTATTTTACTGTTCCACTTCATCTCACTGTCATATTCCATTTACATTTTATTTTTATAGTTTTAATCCATTTCACCCTATTTCCCATTTTATTTTACATCTCATTTCATCTCACTGTCATACCCCATTTCCATTTCATTTTAACACTCATATTCCATAACCATACTTCAATTTTCTTTCTTTTCACATTTTGCAGTTGATTCCATTCTGCAGCTAATCTGATTCTACAGCTACAACTTACTTATTAGCTCTGGAACAATTGTACAACTCACAAATAAATCATGAATGCAGGAAATTGAAGAATGAAGTTTTGGAGACAAACCATGCTAAAAGTACCTACGGATCAACACCAAAGGAGTTATCAAGAAAAAGGTTAAGTTCTAAAGGTAAAATGCAAAATTTATTTCAAACAACAAGTTAAAAACATAAGTCATGTATAATATGAATAATCGTATGTCTCCTTAACAAGTCATCATTTGATTTGACTACCACTTCATTATACCACATCTCCGCCACATCTTCCATACTCGATACCAAATGGTCCATAATAATTTCATCATACCACATCTCCGCTACAGTCTCCATACTCTGTACCTAAACGGTCCCTAATAACTCCATCTATTAACGATCAACACTACGATGTGACCAACGTATACATGCCTCTCCAAACCCTCACCATATACTTATTCCACACAAACCCGTAGTTATTTTTCACCATACCCGCAGTCAGTCCATTTTATAAACCAGGAGAGTAGTTCTGAAGGTTAAAAAAAAACATTTTACAAATCAAGGACCCAGTAGGAGAAAAATATATGGAGGGATTCCCACAACTCAAGGAGATGTTGCAAAAGGCTGGATGGCTCAATTTCAATGAAAAATTTGATGGATTCCACAAAGAGATCACAAAATCTTTTGCTAGATCATTCGATGGTACAGAAGTAGAAATTGGAGACATTAAATTTGCAGTAACAGAATCCTACATAGCAGAGGCTACAAAACTGCGAAGACATGGTGAGAGATAGTTTAAAAATAAGGAATTCCACAGTGAATAATGGAAAGTGATCCTCACGAACTCAAGTACGAATGTCTCTATGTTTAGAAAAGGAATTCCTATTTCAACACTTAAAAATAAATGTAGAATCATGGTTTTGACATTACAGAAATTCATTACCTATGAGGGGAGATTCAAGTGCATGTATGTCTATCATATACGTTTATTGATGAAATTTCTAGAAAATGGAGACATCAACCTCCCTTTCTTCCTACTAAACAATTTAATAAGGATGACTTCAAATGTACAGAAGAAAATAGAATTCATAGATGCAACCATGTATCATCATGGGTTGGTAAAAATATTGGTTGAGTTTCATTTGAAAAGAATAGGAGATACTTGGGAAAATTTCTCAATAAGAAACTATTTCCAAGAGGCACTAGAATAATCTGAAGAGGGTAATGTTAGAAGGAGTAGGAAGAAGAATACCGGTATAACCATTAAAAGCAAACCTGAGCCCTCCACACAGAAAAATGATGAAGAGCTAGTCTTTGAAAAATTGACAGAGATCAGGGAGCAGATCAAGAAAAAAGGGAAGATGAAAAAGAAAGCCAGTGGCATTACTGGAAACAAACCTGAATCTTCATTGCAAAAAATGATGAATAATCAATCTCTAAAAAATTGACAGAGATTAGGAAAAAAATAAAGAGAAAAGAAAAGGTACGAAAGGAGGAAAATGGTACAAAGGAGAAGAACATAAGCCCTCTACAACTTAGAAGGAGCTCTAGACTCTGAGGTATGGTAAAGAAGGTATCATCAAAGGGAACAGAGTTCATAAATCTAGAATAAGAAAACCCAATACCATCTCTTGATAATGTTCCATTTACACACAGTCCTCAAAATTCTCCAGAACAGTATTTTGAAGGCAGCCCCAGTAGAGGATCTCTAGGCATAGACCCAGTGCAACAACAAATTTATGATTATATAGAATCACTAGAGAAGAAAAGTGCCTCAATGTATCTAGAATCCTCAGCTAATCCAAAACTCTATTTCAATCTGCCAGAACCTCTAACTGACTCTCTCAAACAGGAAATCTATGAGTTAGAGATATTGAACAGAAACATCAAGAAAGAAAATGAAACCCTGAGGGAACAAAGTAAATTGGATAAAGCTATTCATGATAATATAATACTGCACCTAGGGCTATGGTACAAGAAGAATGTAAGAATATATAGGGTAAGTTCCTCAGAAAGAACACCAAAGGACACCACTCACAAATAGATCAAAGATCAATACACCAGTATTGTTGACATGGTTAAAACCCTCAAAGAGGGAAATAGTCCATGGCTTGAGCCAACGCAGCCACTTCAGGAAATTTATTATTAAAATAATGAGAATTTACATAAGCTTCTCTCATGAATGGTTAACCTACAAATGGCCCTCCATGCTCTTTAAATAGAGATCATGGACAAATCAGGTGTTAAGCCATGGATCAAGTGTCAGTAATAGCGAGGAGAGACTGAACCGTCGGATCACTTCATGTCTAGAACATATCATGACCGTCAGATTGTAAGTTAAAAAAGTGCATAGTAAAGAAACACAATTTACCTAACTCTACACTAGACCAAGTTATACTTAAGTATTTCCTATGTGTCAGAATATCCTAATAGGAGAAGGAAGGAGGCACTAGAGCCTATCCTCCCTTAGTGACAACTTCCTGAACTCCAACCATAAATCGAAGTTTAGTAAACCTTTCCTCTGTGAGCGTTTGTAAAGATGTCTGCAACTTGATCATCTATTGAACAATATTGCACTTCAAGAACATGGTTGTGAATGAGCTTTCTAATGAAGTGCATGTGCAATTCAATGTGTTTGCTATGCTGATGTTGGACTGGATCTTTGCATAGCTAAATGGCACTTTTATTATCAAACCAAAGTGTAGTCAGATGATGCTGCTGAAATCCAAACTCTGACAGGATCTGACGAAGCCACAGGACTTCCTTACTAGCTTCTATGGCACCACGATACTATGCTTCTATTGAAGAAAGAGAATTGGCATTTTGTTTCTTGCAATCCCATGTAATAGGTCCTGAACCAAGACTGAACACATAACCTGCAGTAGACTTCTGATCATCAGGGTCACCAGCCTAATCAGAATCAGTGAAACCAACGAATAGAGGAGATGCTTCTATACTATAATGAATCCCAAATTGAATTGTACCTCGAACATAAGAAAGTATTATTTTAGCCACTTTCCAATGAATTTCAAGTGGGTTTTTCATAAACCAAGCAATAAGGCCAACAACAAAGGAAAGGTAAGGACGAGTATGGGTTAGATACAAAAGCTTTCCTACAAGTTGACAGTATAAGGTAGCATCAACTTCAGGGGAAGTACAAGTGACTGAAATTTTGGCTCCGGACTAAAAGGGGAGAATGGGTTGGCTTACAGTCTTCCATGTGAAAATAGCATAGAATATCACATGCATACTTGGAGTGGGAAAGGGAAATACCTCCCTTGGATTACAAGACTTGAAGACCAAGAAAACAATGCAAGTGTCCTAAGTCTATCATTTCAAAATTCTTTTTAAGGCTTGAATTAACATGGTTTATAAGGTTGGGATCACTACCAATAAGGATAAGATCATCAACATAAAGAACAAGAATGATAAGAGACTTGCCCACTTTCTTGGTGTAGACAGTATTGTTAGAATGACACCTATAAAATCTAGTTTCTAAAAGAAAGCTATCCATTTTGGCATACCAAGCTCGAGGGGCTTGCTTGATACCATAAAGGGATTTCTTAAGCCGACATACAAGGCTAGAGTCTGTTTGTATAAAGCCCATATGTTGTTCCATATAGATTTCTTCATGCAAGTCTCCATGCAAGAAGGCAGATTTAACATCCATCTGATGGGCTTCCCATTTGAAAGAGGTAGCAAGGGAAAGAACAAGGTGGATAAAGTTCATTTTGGAAATAGGGGAGAAGGTTTCAGTATAGTTAATGCCTTCAACTTGTGAAAAAACCTTAGCAACAAGACGAGATTTATGTTTATCAACTTTTCCATCTAGGCCATACTTGGTTTTGTAAACCCATTTGCATATAACAAGTTTTTGTCCCTTTGGAAGAGGAACAAGATCCCATGTATCATTTGCCAATAATGAATGATATTCTTCACCCATAGTTGTGTCCCAATCTGGATGGCCTGAAGCTTGTGCAAAGTTATCAGGATCATAATTCGCTGAAGCTTGAGCCAGTAAGGAAGAGGATCTATCAAACGGAGAACATGTGCAACGCTGATCTGTAGGATCACTGGCAAGAGCACCTGTTGCATCCCAAGTAGCACGGACACATATTGGAAGTTGAGGAGCTGAAGGAGGATCCTGAGAAGGTCAGAGAGGATTGTCATCCTCACTGTCATCATCTGAAGAAGAAATATTTTTAGAAGTAGAAGGGATAGAGAGAGGTGACACATCCACTGCACTAGGATCGTAGGCCAATATATTTTTAGCAAACTTTACATCTCTTCTAATGATAACATTTTTGGACTTAAGTGGAATAAGTCTATATCCTTTGACATCTTCAGAATATCCAACAAAAATACATTTTTCACTCTTAGTTTCTAAAGCTTTATGTTTCTCATCTGGAATATGGGCCCGTGCTTTTCTTCCAAAAACACAAAAGTGACTTACATCTAGTTTAATTGAGCTCCATGCTTCTCCTGAAGTGATATTCCTTAAAACCTTAGTAGGATTGCAATTTATTATGTAATTTGCATAGTTAATTGCTTCTGCGCAAAAATTAAGACTACGTCCTTTATATTGAAGCATACAATTAGCCATTTCCTTTAAGGTGCAATTCTTCCTTTCAGCTACACCATTTTTTTGTTGAGTATATGGAACAATATTTTGCATTTGAATTCCATTCTCAGTGCAAAAGTTGATGAATTTGTTGTTAACATATTCTCCACCATTATCAAATCTTAGCTTAAGAATTTGATGTCCATATTGTTTATCAACAAAGGCCTTAAAGGCGAAGAACATGTTAAATACTTCACTCTTGAGTTTTAAGAAGTATACCCAAGTGCGTCTGGACAAATCATCAATGAAAGTTAAGAAATACTTGTAGCCAGAGAATAAAACAACTAGAAGTGGACCACATAAATCACTATGCACAAGCTTTAAAGGGGCTAAGGTGTGCCAAGAGGCATGTTTTTCAAAACTATCCCAATGATGTTTTCTAAGTAGACATCTAGAACAAGCACCATCTCTGCAAGATACCATTGGAAGACCTATCACCATATTTTCTTTACATAGATTCTGAAGGGAGAGATAGTTTAAGTGACCAAATCGCTCATGCCAAAGTTTGCTCACTTCATTGTTATGAGCAACAAATATCGAGGGAATATTTGACGACCCAAAGTTGTTAAACTTATAAAACCTTGTAGAATCATCAGCAATGCCAGTAGCTAAAATCTGTCTAGGATCTCTTAGGTCCTTAATTACAACATCGTGAGGTGAAAATTCAATGATTTTACCTTCACTTGAATGATTTATCTGATATACAGATAGAAGGTTGCAGGATAAGGTTGGAACACATAATACATCATTAAATTGACCATTGTCTATATGAATAGTTCCAGTCCCTACAACACTAAGAGATCTATCATCACCAACATATATATTTTTGGTGTTCCAATCATTTAAAGAAGAAAACATGGCTTTGTTTTTTGCCTTGTGATAAGAAGCTCCAAAATCAATGATCCACTCATCAGAATGAGAAGAAGAAGATACATTTAGTGCATAGCCAGACCGAGATGCTTGACAACCACATGTAGAATGTGTTTCTTAAACATGAAGGTGAAGTTAAAGAGTGCTCCAAATGGATGTCATGATTCTTCATTGCTGCTTCCAAGGCTTCCATCTTCTTAAAGCATTTGGATTCTAAGTGGCCATCTCGATTACAAAAGTGGCAATGTCTATCAGTCTTCTTCCCTTTGTTTTTATTTTCCTTATCATTTTGTTGAAATGATTTTTCATTTTAAGACTGAAATGGCTTAGGACCCTTGTTTGGTTTAGGACCATTCTTTTTAGGATACGACTTCTTAGGATTCTTTGAATTTGGTTGTTGCTGGGTGGCTAAATCTTTCTTAGAAGAGTTTCCAAGATTAAGAAGACTAAGATGTAAGAGTTTTTCTTGTTCTCTTATTAAAAAATCACAAAAGGCATCAAAGGAAGGGGACTTGTAGTCTTGTCTTTGAGAAATGAAGGCTTCTCTTGTAGAATGGAAGGTGGAAACAAACACAAAGTAGGCTGGTCCAAACTTAGTAAGAATGGAATAGATAAGGTTACCATCTTCTTTCTTAACCTTAACACCTTCCAAGAGAAGTCTAAGGGTCTTGAACTTGGACAAAAAATCTTCAATGGAAGAAAAATTATTGGGGTCCAATGTAAGCAACTCATTTTCGAGTTGATGGGCTCTAAGTTCATTTTTAATTCCAAAAACTTTAGTGATCTGTTTCATTACTTTATTAGGAGTATCAAGTTCTGCAATATGGAATCTAAGGTCTAGAGAAATAGACATCCCTATCAACCCACGTGCTTGATCTTTCCTATTTTCTCATTTGGCTGCCTTATCTTCATCTTTCGGTTTGGTTTCTTAGCCTCTGTAAAGACCTTTAGTTCTAAGTAAATACACAATGTAGGACCACCATTGGAAGTAGTTGGTACTGTCAATAATAACTTGGCATTGAATTTCCATTTTAATAGAAATTGAAGCTATAGATGTTGAAACTAAGTGTTCCAATGGAAAGATCTCGAAAAATTAGGCTAATTAAAAAAACGGCTCTGAAAACAACTTCCGGATGAAGAAGTTATGGTTTTTTGAAGAAAAGTTGTTGAAGATGCCGATGAAGTGTGGGAATGTGCAGAAATGAATGATAATGTTATATTTTTAAAAAAATCTGCCCCCTTTCCAAACTTAATCTAATTAGATCAACAAAAAGAAAGACCTAAACTTAAGACCTCTAATCTCATAAAGTAGCTTTGGACCAAGTGAGCTAGATTAAAAGGTTAATAATTTTTGGAAAAGAGGAAGGGGTTCTTTTTTTTTTTAGTCACTGAAGCTTTGGGGTGTGTTCTTACTTGAGAAAGCTCTTTTTTTTCCTACAAAACAACAAACACAAAAACCAACACGTACATACATAAAAAAACACTAAGCCACAGCAGAAAAGAGCATATGCATGAGAAAAATCCTTCCTTTTTGTTTCTGATTTGCTCAGATTGCACAGAGTCGTAGGGCAAAGAGCATACATAGAAATGAAAGGTATACATCCGGTAATAACAAAAACAAAGGGCTAAATAAACCGAAATAAACAAAGAGAAAATAACTAAAAAATGCAAATAAACATTTTATACCTCCAGATCTTAAAAATGACGTAGCTAAGGCTATCAGAAACATTTTCGGGTCAAACGAAAGGGGTTCCTCACTAGAAGAAATGATATTAACACAATAGAGCAGCCCTCTCAGCCTGAAAGCAGTCAATAACAATAGATCTAGGAAACGACAGTTGGATGCAGTTCTATCGGCTTCAGATTTGGATCACCAACGGATGCGGCCCTCAAATAGCTTTGATACCATGTCCGAATATATAGGGTAAGTTCCTCAGACATAACACCAAAGAACACCGCTCACAAATAGATCATAGATTAATACACCAGTATTCTTGACGTGGTTAAAACCCTCAAAGAGGGAAACAATCCACGGTCTGAGCCAACACGACCACTTCAGGCAATTTATTAATAAAAGAATGAGAATTTACATAAGCTTCTCTCATGAATGGTTAACCTACAAATGACCCTCCATTCTCTTTAAATAGAGATGATGGACCAATTGGGTGTTAAGCCATCGATCAAGTGTTGGTAATATCAAGGAAAGAATGAACCTTCATATCACTTCATGTCTAGAACATATCATGACCGTCGGATTGTAAGTTACAAAAGTACATAGTAAAGAAACACACTTTACCTAACTGTACACCTGACCAAGTTATACTTAACTATTTCCTATGTGTCGGAATATCCTGCCAAAGAATAGGAATTTGAAGAGGAAGAATAGAATCTTGAATAGAATAGTCATCAACCTTAAATACAGGCTTCTTATGAAGACACCTAGGATGACAGTCACTTCAAAGAGGAGCAAAAGAATAAAATTAGATGTACTAGAAGAAGTGTCTGAACAAATGCAATAGGAAAGAAGAATTCACATTTTTTGCAAATTGCATGTTGACATGCAACGATTTTGCAGTGGGGGTATGTTGAACCTCAGAATTACCCTCTCCTTGACAACTTTTCTCACTTCTTTCCCTTGTTTTTTCCATAAGAATACAGATCCCCATCAATGATAAATGATAGATTTTGTCTTAAGGAGGGCATTAAATTATTGACATGTTATATTTTTATGCTTTTGCTATTTGAATAAGTTTTTAAAAATTAGCTATAGAACACAGCCTATTTTGCAGTTAACTGTGTATTCCATAGTTATTTCCATGGTTTGGCAGGTTCCAATTATCAAACGAAGTAACCAGCCACATGGGCATCTCTGGAATTGGCTCCACATGAATCCTATCCTAGTCACTTAGCCCAGATCGATAAGAAAGATAGCTCAAGAACACAGTCAAAGGTGGAGTCAAACATATGAAACCCAAAAGCAATAGAACTCTTTGTCTACTCTTTCATTGTTAATTAATAAATCCAACAGTTTTGTTGCAGCATTAACTCGGATCAGCCACCCGTGTTAACTGTTATGTGAAACCATCTTGCTCAAATTCAACTCACTCGTAGCTGATCAAACATTTATGCAGTCTTGTTGTGATACGTGTAGACCAATTTTAGCTAATTTTTCTCAAACACAGTTATGAATATTTTCTTTTAAATACTGGTTGTACAGAACCGAGGGGGGTTCAAAGTTTTTGATGTATTAAGCTTAGACTTGCAGCTCTGTAATTTTCAGCTTTTGTTCATGTTTATAATATAAAGCCATGTGTTGACCAATGATCATTTAAAAGAGTATTTTCAACTAGTTAGCAGCTCAACCCAATCAGTTGCATAGGGTCCCTACATTGAAGGAGGTTTTCTTTTCATTTGTTTTTTGTTCAATCTTAATTTCACCAGCAGTGTTTCTATCTTAGGTTGATTTATTATAGTTTGATTTATTTTAGTTTTGATTAGTAGCATAATGTTAGAATTAAATTGTGTAGTCTTGTTTCTCCAATCCATTTCGCAAAGGAAATGACTTTGTTTCTAAGCAGAGTAAGGTTGAAAGTAACGAGAATGTATTGTTGACTAGTTTACTCATTGTTTTTGTTATTTATTTTCTAGCTCAAATTGTCAATGCACTGTGTTAACGAATGCTTTTGATCACCATTTCCAGCTGACACCCATCCTAAACTAAATGCTTAAACATTCACTTTACAGAATGGTTGAAACCAATCAGTTACCTTTTGCATGTTTTTATTTAGTTCTCTACATCATGAAGTATAGGAAGTTGCTTGTATTCCATTTCAAGAAGGTTACCTTTCAAAATTGAAGGTTAGAGTAACTATAATTACTTCAGTTAATTTCATTCTCTATATTCATTTAGGACAAATGATCTATTTTCCTTCTTTTAACTTAGATTTTGACTAGTTTTGAGCTCTTGGTTCACCTTTAGGAAGTTTATATTCAGTTTCTCATAATTTAGTTTGTACGTTATTAGGAATGAAAGAACAGAAACCCCCAAAACAATATAAAAATACAAAACGATAAAGTAGGAAGGGTTAACTAAGCACATATAGTGCACTACACTTCATCAGCTTACAAACCTTGGTTGATAATTCATGCAAGTAATTTAGGATACTAAATTGGCTAAATAGCAACACCCCAGAAAATTTTGTTCTTGGAACCTATATTAGGTTGGAAGGACCTACCTATGGTTTTGTGCATGTTTTTCGCACATGGTTTTGGAAGAGATGGTTTTCGGTCCATGGTATTGGATTCTTCGGCATGTATAAAAATGTTTTGTAACATTGAAAGGAACATAATGAAAAATCAAGCTGGTAGTCCCCATTTTGGGATCCAGGGGAAAATATCTGTGTATATGTGTTTTATGTGTTATGCTCTCGCATTGTTTATTTTCTATGTTTTAGAATTCATATGTAGGTAATTTATGTACAGGGTTAAAAACTTCATTTGGTATCAGAGTTGTTTTGGCTTCAAGGGGACACCTTTGTTGCTGAGGGTTTTCGCTCGGGCCTATTGTAGACCCTGTTTAGTAGGAGATCTGCGAGATCGATTCTGGTGGTGAAAGAAGATGGCGAGCAGTGGTAAGATAGAGATCGAGAAATTTAATGGTCTTAGTTTTGAGTTGTGGAAACTCAAGATCGAGGATCTATTGGTGTATAAAGATCAGTGGATCGCAGTAGATCCGGGAACTAAACTAATGGGAGTGTCCAATGAAGAATGGAAGAAGTTGGATCAGAAGGCAAAGAGAATAATACGATTGTGTGTATTTGATTCAGTATTGTTGAATGTATCAGGGGAAGCTATGATGAAGGCTTTGTGGGATAAGTTAGGGACTTTGTATCAATTTAAGTCTCTGGTGAATAAAATGTTCCTGCTGAAAAAGCTGTATAACCCGAGGATGAAAGATGGAGTCTCGGTGACAGAGCATCTGAATGCATTTAATATTATGGTATGTCAGTTATTATCTGTTGACATTAAAATTTAAGATGAATATAAGTGCATCAGTTTTTTGTGTTCTCTACCAGATTCGTGGGATAGTCTAGTTATTGCAATAGGTAGAAATACAACTGCCTTGTAGTTTGATGAAATATTCTCATCCTTGCTGATGGAGGAGATGAGACGGTAAAATATGGAGAACTAGAATGGTAATGCCTTGTCTGTACAAGGATAGTCCTAGAACAGAAACAAAAATAAGTCATCTAGTGGGAGATGTAAATCTATAGGGTGATCTAAATCTCTAGGAAAACCTATAAAGGTGGTGTGCTAGAAATGTAGAAAGGAAGGGCACTACAAAAGGGATTGTAAATCTAAATCTCCTGATAAAGGAAAGGGATCTGATGATGCTACTTATACAAAGGTGAAAACCACCTCATATGAAGGTGGGAATGTGTACTTGGCTTCTTCAAGTACACATGTAGATCATGAGGCATGGTTGATTGACTCAGGTGCATCCTTTCACTTCACTCCCCATAGAGAGTGGTTCTGCGAGTATGAGAAATATGATCCTAGTGATGTATTCTTAAGGGATGATAGGAAGGCTAGAATTGTTGGTAGTGGAAAAGTAATGTTGAAGTTGCAAGGTAGAAGGGTTAGAACACTTACAGGTGTTCTGCATATTCCTGCATTGGCCACAAATCTGATTTCTATAAGCAAGTTGGATGATGCAGGTGTAAAAATAGTGTTTGAGAAGGATACCTGCAAGATTGTTCGGGGAGCACTGGTATTGATGCGGGGAGTTCGGATTGGAACTCTATACAAGCTGCAAGGTAGCACTATTGTTGATGGGTGCAATAGCTCTGTGGTTCCTGAAAATGGAGAAGAAAATCTAGTTGTATCTTTAGAGAAGACCATGGTGTGGCATGAAAAGCTTGGACATATTGGAGAGAAGGGCCTTCGAATACTTCATGGTAAAGGTCTGGTAGAAGGTATGAGTAATAGTTCTCTAGATTTTGATTTCTATGAAAATTGTGTATATGGGAAGTAGAATCGGGTGAGTTTCCCCTCTGGTGGTAAGAGGGCGAAACAGATATTAGAACTTGTGCATAGTGATGTGTTTGGACCTATGAAGGTTCCATCACTAGGTAAGTCTGTGTGCTATGTATAATTTATAGATGACTTCTCAAGGAATACATGGATATATTTCCTTAAGAAGAAATCTGAAGTCTTTGACAAGTTTAAATAATTTAAGGCTCTGGTGGAAAACCAAAAAGAGAAGAAGATAAAGGTGTTGAGGGAAAATAACAATGGAGAGTTTTGCAGTAAGGAATTTGAAGAATTCTGTAAGAAGTGTGGTATGGCATGGAAGAAGACTACTCCATACACACCTAAGCAAAATGGATTTGTAGAAGGAATGAACAAGATGTTGATGGAAAGGGCAAGAAGCATGCTCAGTGGTGCCGGGTTAGGATAGGAATTCTGCGCAGAGGTAGTGGAGACAGCATGTTACCTGGTCAACAAATCACCTTCATCAACGTTAGCAGATAAGACTCCATAAGAGGTATGGCCTAGTAAAAAACCATTTCTTTCACATCTGAGGGTATTTGGATGTGATGCATATGTACATTTTCCAAAGGAGAAATGAACCAAGTTGGATAGTAAATCTGAAAGGTGCATCTTTATTGGGTATACAGATGGTTTAAAGGGTTATAAGCTTTGGAACCCAGTAACAAGGAAGGTTGTGTACAACAAAGATATGGTGTTCAAAGAGGTAAAAGATGTTATTAAAAATGAAGTCCAACCAAAGGAACCTGAGAAGATAGAGTTTGAGCTTAAGGAGGAAGATCATACTCTATAGCAGAGGAGGAATCAGAAAATGAAGAGCCACAAACTCTGGGTGTGAGAAGATCAGTTTGAGAAAGAAGGAAGTCGGAAAGGTATTATCCATCTGCTTTCTATTCAAATTTTTCACTCATGATGATCCTAGAACTGTGAAGGAATCAATAGATTCAGAGGATGGCAAACTTTGGAAAGAGGCCATGGTTGATGAAATGGCATATTTGCACAAAAATGAGGCTTCAGATCTAGTGGAGTTGCTGGCTGGAAGAAAACCCATTGGCAACAAATGGGTGTTCAAGAAGAAGACAAATGCAAAAGGAAAGGTGGATAAATACAAAGCTCGGTTGGTAGCAAAAGGTTATTCCCAGGTGTCAGGAATTGATTTTGGTGATATTTTTTCTCCTGTTGCTAAGGTAACTTCTATTAGATTACTTTTATATGTTGTTGTTGCTTTTGATTTTGATCTAGAACAGATGGATGTGAAGACAACATTTCTTCGCGTGAAGAGGAAATCTACATGAAGAAACCTGAAGGCTTTGCGGTGAAGGGCGAGAAAGAACTAGTATGCAAGTTAAAGAAGTCTCGGTATGGGTTAAAACAGTCACCAAGAATGTGGTATCATAAATTTGATACATTTATACAGGGACTTGGCTTCACTAGAAGCTAAGTAGAACATTGTGTGTATTTTAAATTAATTGGTGACCGTGTTATTTATCTAGTCTTATATGTGGATGATATTTTGCTAGTTGGAAATGATAAAGAAATTATACAGGATTTGAAGACCTAATTGTCCTCCAAATTCGACATGAAAGATCTTGGTGCTGCAAACTATATTTTGGGCATGGAAATTAAAATAGATTGGGCAAAGAGGAAGCTCTAGTTAAACCAGAGGAGGTATGTCGAGACAATACTGCAGAGGTTTAATATGCAGGATAGTAAACCAGTGAAGGTTCCTATTCCTGTAGGTGTGAAGTTATCTGTTGAACAGTGTCCCAAGGCACAAGAAGAGGAAGAGGACATGTCCCGTGTTCCATATTCAAGTGCAGTCGGTAGCTTGATGTATGCAATGGTCTGTACTATACCATACATTACACATGCAGTGGGAGTATTGAACATGTTTATGTCAAAACCAGCAAAGGATCACTGGGGAATAGTGAAACGAGTTTTCAGGTATTTGCGTGGCACTAGTGATTATGGTTTGTGATACCAAAGAGGACTAGGATTGGATAATGTGTTGGATATTTGTGGCTTTGTTGATGCAGACTGGGCTGGATATATGGATTAGAGAAGATCTACAAGTGGGTATGTGTTTAACCTTTTTGGAGGTGTAGTCAGTTGGATGAGTAAGAAAAAATCTGTAGTGGCACTATCAACTACAGAGGAAAAATACGTGGCAGCCACTCATGCAAACAAGGAAGTAGTTTGGTTGTAGAGATTGTGTTCAAGTATGGGGTTAGTATAGGGAGCTATAAGGATAGACTGTGACAACCAAAGTGCAATTTTCTTGGTAAAGAACCCTACATATCATTCAAAGATAAAGCACAGTGATGTTCAGTATCACTTTGTGCGGGATATGATAGAATACAAAAAGGTGTTGCTGGTAAAGGTGGACACTTTGAAGAATATTGCAGATGCATTGACAAAATATGTGAGCTCTGAGAAGTTCTCTTGGTGTAGAGAAACAATGAGCATTGCAGGGCTGGATAAATGACTAATCTCTCTTGTGGCTCCCTGTGGAGAGAAAACAACAAGTGGGATAATGTTGGGTTGTGTTATATTCTTTCCACGACTAGCCCACGTAGTTAACCAGGGGGTTAGAGGGGGGGACGGAGCCCCCCCTTCGTTGTGTTGATTGCGTAGTGGGGGCTTCAAAGGGGGTTTGAGGGGTGCAGGTAACCCCCCTCTATGGGGTCCAGGTTAATTCCATACGAAATTTTGTTTTTGGACCCTATATTAGGTTGGGCGGACCTACCTATGGTTTTGTGCATGTTTTTCGCACATGGTTTTGGATGTGATGGCTTTCAGCCCATGGTATTGGATGCTTCGGCATGTATAAATATGTATTGTAACATTGAAAGGAACATAATGAAAAATCAAGCTAGTAGTCTTGGTTTTGTGATCTAGGGAAAAATCCTTGTGTATATGTGTTTTATGTGTTATGCTATCGCATTGTTTATTTTTTGTGTTTTAGAATTCGTATGCAAGTAATTTCTATACAGGGATAAAACCTACAAAACACTCACCAATAGAAGATCCAACTATATCGGGTTGTCAAAGTTTCCCAACTCCTTCACCAAGGCAAATAGCTCACTAGAGACCACGTTCAATAGAAGTTTCCCCATGTCATGGAGGCACTCAATGCAATGGGGACCATTGCTTCCTAAGGGGGCAGGAATGGTCCAGGTGGATATTGGTGGCCACCCTCCTATTCCAATTGGACCCCCAACACTATCTCTTTCAATTTTTTGGTTTCTTTAATTGTAGCACAATTTACTATTTTTGGAAGTTTTTTGGGTTCTGAACTTCCAAAGCCATTTTAAGGCCCTAAAAGGCGTTTTTAGGGAAAACAAAGAGTGAAAAATCATCCCAAATTTTGTTGCCAATTTTATTTTGGTTTCCTCTTCAAGATCTTCGAAACGCGATATTATGAAAGCCAAATAGAGATCATATGCCAAAGTTACGACCCTAGGAAGTTGATGTACCAATTTACCCAAACAGTGCCCACAATTTTGGCATTTCATCTCCCACGGTTAGGTTTTTGGATGTTTAGCTTTTCCATTGTTTCTCAATAATAAATAAGCCTTTGAGCCTCATTGTAACATAGTTTAGAGGCATGTAGCCGCCACATCTCTTCTTAGAGATAAGCTACCATCGCCCGAGCTATCTTATTTCCATTCTGTTTGTAAGCATTGTTCAATATTTTTCTATTAATGAAATGAAGTGCTTTTCTATTACATCTTTGTAGTTATGAATATATCTATAAGTTTTTGCATTCTTGTTTAAGTTTAGATCACAACACTCAGATTTTGAGGTAATTATCCCTCTTTAACTTACACACACACACACACACACACACACAGATACACACACACACATATCAGAATACCATCCCTCCTTAGCTGTAGTGAAATCAATAGAGGACTCAACCCAGCTGATCTCAAGCCCTAAAATAACCAATCTCGACACCATATTAACCATAGCCACATCCTTGATTCCCATAATCATATATAAAGATATGAATATATTTAAACATATGAGGGTATGATTTTCTTTACACCTAGATCAATAGTACAAAGCCATTCACACATAAGCCTTTCATTACAAAATTAATTGATGACAACAAAGAGTGCACCTCTATCTCACCATAGCCTTGAAGAAGAATCTATTTATCAACAAAACAAGGACACACATTCTTTATGATAGCTCATGTGTTTTATCGACATCATCCATATGAAATTACATATAGAAAAAGAACATTTCCATTAATAGCATGTCACTTACATAGTAATGTTGATATATCACTAATAACCATTCACATGCTTTGTTATAGCTAACTATGCAACAACTAAGGGAATACTAAGCATCGAAAATCATAGGGATAGTTTGTCTAGACCTTCAATATTGAAGAAAACAACTACCAGTGTGAACAAGTCACTATATACTCATATTCATATAAATAAATACTAGCCACTGGGCACATGGCCATAAATGTGTATCTTCATTATTGTGGGATACTAGACAAGAAGCCGACAACTCTCCTGCAAGAGCACTCAAGGTTAATTTCATCATGTCAATAATACTTGTTAGTATAAGCACATTAACAGTTAATCATCACTGGCCATGTGATAGTTTATGCATTCCTCATCAAAATACACAGGAATAAGCATTCTCCGTCATTGGCATACACGTTTTTAACAATGACAATAAGCATGCATATTATATTCATACACATAGTAGCAAAAGTAGCTAATTTTTCTTTCATTTAGGTGAATGGAAACTGAGATTGAGACTTCAACTCTCCTGCCAATAATAAGATAATAGGCACTGCAATATTCCTCGCAGATAACCACCACTGAGCCAGATTCAGAGCCTGTGAAGGGAAATTTTCAAGGGATATTCACACTAGCCATATGCACACTCACATGGGAATCCATAGTGCTTGCTCCACCTACAAATATTTCACCATGATCCATAAGTATACCTCTTCTCAACCATTTGTTTCCGACTTTCACATCACTTTCTCCCATTTTTTTCTTATTTCCTTATTTTAGCTTCCTCCTGACACTTTGGCCAGCACTCCTCTTTCTCAGGTTTTCCTCCTTGACACATTGTCCATAAGTGGCTCCCATACACAGGTTTAAATGCTTGGATTATGTTTTGAAATTGCATAAACTACTTAGGTGGTTCAAATGTAGGTTCAAGATCTGAAAGAAATCCCCCCCTTCATCTTCGTAGAGTCTAAATCTATGTCCCTCTCAGCCTAGTCATCTTATATAATTTAATATAATTTAAGTGGCTTTTCAATTCATAGTATTGTTTACAAGATGGTTCTCACAAACCCCACCCCCTTAGAGGAACATCATCCTTGGTCTTCTATTCTTGAACATAAACATTTTTATAAATGATATTTATAAACATAAATCATTACAAATATATTTATTACCTTTGATTTTCATTGTTTCTTTCCCAACAACTTCAATGGGTATGACACCCTATTAAACCAACCATTTTCTTAATGGATATTTATATCTCATAGTGCTTCTTGGTGCACTTTCTTCCATCTTAACAACATGTCGTTTGGAGTGTTGTTCACCTCCAATGTCCAACACTATTGTCCATTGCACTCAATGCCTTTTCTATGAAATGTCTTGGCTCATTTCTTCCTAAGAAACACCTAATGTACCCCATTGTCAATCAACATGCTCATGAATACTAAAACAAAATTATTTTTCATGTCCCAACATCCCATTCTTTGTTTCCCAGTCCCTCAAGTGATTCAGTTCCTCTTCATTGCATAAGAAAATCTTGATAACGAAGGTCATTCCCTACCATACACTCATTGTGGAATACTTCACAAAAAATCAGTAGATAGTACTAGGTTCCAGTGCCACCACAATGACCCTGTTCTTGAAGTCTTCATCTCCAATGGCTTGTTGTACACTATGATATATTCAAGCTATTTATATTTTACCTATATCTAGCCTCATGTGCTCATGATCCTCCTTCATCATAAGTAAATGAATTTTCATGAGATTCATCATAATTAAATTCTAAAATTTTTTTAATCAGACTGCTATCAGTATTGTTATTCATGAGGTGAACCCTGCAGTTTTAGTTCACTTCATATCAAAATAAAATCATATTATCTCATCAATTCAAGTTATAACAAATCAAAATTTTAAGCTAAACTATCTAAGTGTTTCTTAGCCCCAAGGAAAGTACTAATCATAGCACCTTGCAAAATTTAACTTTGCTTCAAGCTCAACTCATTTTAATGTCTTCTCAACCCCCAAGGAATAAAATTCAACATAGCTCCAATGATATTTAGTCTTCATCTTTACTTCAATTCACCAAGTGCTTATCATCCCCTAGGTAAACACTTAGTAATGTTGCATGTGATATTTAACTTTATCTATAAGATCATCTATCTAAATGTTTTCTTAGCCCCCATGGCACAACACTTAACATAGATCCAAATTAGCCACTCATTGTGGTTACCAACACTAAGCTTTTTCTTAGTGTTATAAATGTGTTTTCAATGGTGGTAAAGGAAAATCGGATGAAGGAAACATCACAGAAGAATGCAAGAATAATTAATAACAATTGAAAGAGTGATAAAGAAAAATTTGTTGATGATGCAGATATCTTGAAGCCACTTCTAGCTTATAAGATATCTTCATACATAGTTGGGACCCATTCAGATGTATAGATATTTGAAAGAGCTTTCCGATGGTATGTGGAAGATAAAAAATGGCCTCCTCATTCGAAAGTTAGAGCCAGTCAAAGGAAAGACCCCAAAGTCAAAGATTGCAGAGATAAAGTGGTTGGAGGACCCTTCAAAGAATTGTTAGTTTGGTTCATTTTCCAAATGTGGTAGAATTTTAGCAAAGTGTCCTAAGAGGTTAGATCCCAAAAGAAAGAAAAGGATTCATCCAAGCATTTAAATTAGGGAGTGGGGAAGATAGGAGGTAGTCACAAACTAGAAGAAACTTCCCTGAAATATTTCACAAGTGCATGTGGATGATTAAAGCTAGGATTAGGGGATCCAAACAATCGAGAAGCCGAGCAACAAACATATAAAAGAGTTTTAACTAGATGTATTTACTAAAAAAATATTGACTTAGGGAAATTATCACCAAAAAAATGCCAAAGGCCCATTTTCTCTCTCCTCACGTGAAGATAGATGACGTAAGGTGATTAGCTCATGGATGCATAGGTGGATAATGACATCATCATGATGTGGTAATGCAAAAGGGGGGACACATGGTAGGAAGATTCAATGTTCTTAGGTACCTGTTGATGCCTCGAAAATCGCTGCAACAACATTGGGGATAACCACCCGGTCCGGACCTTAGTACAGCTCCTTTTCCGTTTGGAATAGTGGCTCCGACTGGGGATAATGGGACCAGTTTCCCAAAAGTGGATAAACGGGATGAATGGATGATTTATAAACTAAACTAGCGGTGAGTGAATAACTAAAACTATTAACACAAATACATAAACTATAATCTATCCCGGGAACTTATTGAGCTTTAAAGTGCAGCGCTTGATGATCTGTGTCTATAAACAGGCATATAGATGACTCTATTTAACAGACATAGACATTATTTTATTCATGATTACTATGCTTAAATAGTTAAGCAAAGCGATTAAAGGGATATTAATACACTTATCATTTATATCATTGACATATACATGATTAAAAGAAAGGCACATCATGAAACATCCAATAGTGGAAGAAATATAGATCTGATGTTACAGCGCATGCATATAATCAATAATAGCAAGAATAATCACATAACAATTCATATGAAAGGAATGAATTCAGACATAGATAGAAATACCATAAGAGCTGCTTAACACTCCCAATATCAATCGCTACTTGTAATTCTTCCTTCAACGCAGAAACATTCTCAACAAAGACAATAGTGCACAATTGCATAAAAAAAACTTCCTTGTTGAATTAAGAACAACTGGTCCAGTTTCATAAAAGAATATTGACTGAAGCACAATAGTGCAAACTTCAGTCTTTAAGTCCGGTACAAAACTTTACGACCCTTTCCAAAACAATGAAAGGGTCTATAAATACTAAATTAATCTAAATATCTACTAAACTGAAATCCTACTAAATCGGTATCAATAAATTTTGATCCTATTTTCCTCAGCGATCTGGCACTCGGCGGCATGATTCATCAAGTAGGCTGCTTTCCTTTAAATCTGAGTTGACTTATCGCAAGCATTGGCTCTACTTCAGGAGGTTTGTTGAGGCGCGAACTGATCAGGGCGGCATAGGTGGCATCCTGAATATCGGGAATCATATACCCGATTGCATCTGTTAAGCACTTAAGGGCAGTTCTCTGTGTATGCGGCTTTACCAGGAAGAACCAATATGTGTCCCAGGTTAAACTGTTAATCCCAGCGATTAATCTCCCCATAACATGATTGCTCCAATGTGTTCGTTGTTGTCAACTTTCCTGGTGTGCATTGGGAGATCATGTTTGATAAATAGAGAGTGTTATTAACCAGTTCAACTAGATTGCTAGAAGTTGATTTACATCTTGAAGCTGCCCTCTCTGCTCTCATTAACTGGGACTGCCATTCTGTAAAGAGTATATCTTTATGTGTTTCTAGGATCCTGGGCAAATTCACCGCTTGTCCTTGATCAGAATCTTGCCAGTCAAGAAATGCAGCTATGGTTTCTTCGGCTTGATCCAATTCAGTTCTCGCCTTCTCTACCTGCTTATTTATGGATGTCGTTAATTCACACAGTGGCTCTGCCTGGGCGATTTGTTGACACAGAAGCTTAATTTGGGATATTAATGCAGTGTTTATTTGTAATGCTTCTGCTCTAAATTCAGCCACTTGTGGAACGCCCTTTGTCTTTTCAACCTGTGCTGATAATTGAGCGATTTGCTCATCCTTTGTTTTCAGCATTTGCTCATTCGCGGCCTTTAATTGTGCCAATGCCTCTGATAATTCTTTTTGCTTTTGGATCGCACTTTGGTCGATCCTTTGCTTTTCTGCCTGCAATTGTTGAGTCAGTTGATTATTTAATTGTTGTTGCATCAACAATTGCTGCTCCGCCTGTTCTGCTTTCTGCTGTGCTTCGGTCAGCTGTGTCTGTAACGAGAAAATCTCTTGATCCTTGGTTTTCAATAGAAGACTTACCTCCGATGCCTTATCAATTGTTTCTATCGAATAGGCTCCCGCATACTGCGACAGTTTTGTCAGGTCGTCGGAGGGGTCAAATTCCTCCTTCCAAACCACATTGCCCGTAACAGTTTGCTCTGGGAAAAGGGAAGGTTGATCAGTCCTTCTTCTTTTCCTTTGTCGTTTCACCACTGCTTTATGCCTTGGGCTGTAGAAAACATCCAGGGGAGGAATATCTTCTACCTGGAGAATGATTTGGTCGGAGGGGTCCTTTGGTATTATCTCAACGTCTTTAGAAATGGGTGGGCCGCTGGTTCCACTCAGAACCTGTGATGAAGTGATTTCCGGTGTGTCCATTGTCTTGGAGGTGTCTGTATCCTTTGAACATTCCAACCCACTGATGATGGAATCAAATTGCTTCCATTCCTGGAGCAATTTAGGGTCAATACGAGTATCTATATTGACATCAATGGTGGTTTGTTTTTGCTTTTTGGCTTGGGACTCCTTCCGCACCTTTTCCAGTTCCTTCTTCTGCCTTTCCTCCTGCTCTTTTCTCTGCTGTTCCTCCTGCTCTCTTCTCTGTTTTTCTTCCTGTGCTCTCTTCTGGCTCAATGCTCTTTCTTTTCTCTGCCTCTCTTCCTGTTCTCTCCTCTGCTTTTCCTCCTGTTCTTTCTTATGATCCTTTGTTATAACCGGAGGTTCCTTTGACTGTTGCCGACCAGGCTCGCTTGATGATGTCGCTGGGGTTGTCGCTAGTAAATCTAGAGGCAGAGTTTGCAACCTCTGTTCTCTAAGTTTATTAAATTCAGTCAACCCTTCATCCTTATATTTCGCTTTGGCGAATGCCTTAACCTAATTTATTGTCTCAGCTGAAGAGAACAGGTCGTCAAAAATATCTTCTTTATGGTCAAATCTTGTCAATTTGGCCTGTTCTAGTGCATTATAGATGACTTTGTTTAGATCAAATGGCCTATTTGGGAGAGTCGCCGGAATTAAGGATTGAATCTTTGTGGCTTCCTTTTCTGCATGTTTGAGATCATGCAGAGTATAGACACCACACCTCAAGGGAAAAGAGGGCCAGCCCTTCTTCTTTTCTTTCTTGAGAGTCTGTGTAACACTCTCAGCCATAATCTGGTAAGCGATTTCCCTTGCCAGCAGTTTATCAGGTATGTATAAAGGGAGGACGTGGGGGTCGGCTTGGCTACCAAAACCTCTTATGTAGGTAAATCTCTCCTCTCCAAACCATCTACCTATTGCGGTTAAATCAAATCCGGCTTGATAAGAAATCTTGGGAGCAGGTTTATCGAAAATGGAATAATAAATAGGCAACATAAAGCCATTACAGACTTGGTATAGATGATGTTTATAAGAAGATTTCCACAATTTCTAATGATATATATGAATAGGCGCGGGGTCTTGTGCAGTCCACCTCTAGCCGAGTACGGGGAATTCAGAGTTAAAACATAGGGTATCTAGAATATAAGCGCTGTAGTAGAATGGGGGAATTACCCTTTCAGAAATACGGGTCTTGCTTCTAAACTCAAGCACAGCTGTTGCTAATTTGTCTGAGAGGATAGTGGCCCAATCCATAATTACACCAGAGTCATGCAATCCCCATAATCTACACATCATTATTCCAGCATAGCAATAAGGAGAAGCCAGAGAATCAACCGAGTACTTACCGGAAGATTCATGTTTGTGCTTTGCCGGATTTTGTCTCCAATATTGGGTTGTGTTATATTCTTTCCACGACTAACCTACGTAGTTAAACGGGGGGCGGAAGCCCCCCTTCGTTGCGCCGATTGCGCAGCGGGGGGGTCACAGGGGGGGCGGCAGCCCCCCCTGTCTGGGGGTTTTGAGGGGGGCGGGTAGGCCCCCTCTACGGGGTCCGGGGCAACGCCCCGGGAATTTTTTTTTTTGGACCCTATATTAGGTTGGGCGAACCTACCTATGGTTTTGTGCATGATTTTCGCACATGGTATTGGACGCGATGGTTTTTCGGTCCATGGTATTGGATGCTTCGGCATGTATAAATATGTATTGTAACATTGAAAGGAACATAATGAAAAATCAAGCTGGTAGTCCCGGTTTTGGGATCCAGGGAAAAATCTCTGTGCATATGTGTTTTATGGGTTATGCTCTTGCATTGTTTATTTTCTTTGTTTAAGAATTCGTATGCAGGTAATTTCTATACAGGGTTATAACCTACATTTGGTATCAGAGATGTTTTGGCTTCAAGGGGACGCCGTTGTTGCTGAGGGGTTTCGCTCGGGCCTGTGGTAGACCTTATTCAGTGGGAGATCTGCGAGATCGATTCTGGTGGTGAAAGAAGATGGAGAGCAGTGGAAAGATCGAGATTGAGAAGTTCAATGGTCAGAGTTTTGAGTTGTGGAAACTCAAGATGGAGGATCTGTTGGTCGATAAAGATCAGTGGATCGCGGTAGATCCGGGTACTAAACCATCGGGAGTGACCAATCAAGAATGGAAGAAATTGGATCGGAAGGCAAAGAGCACAATACGATTGTGTGTCTCAGATTCAGTATTGCTGAATGTATCAGGGGAAGCTACGGCAAAGGCTTTGTGGGTCAAGTTAGGGACTTTGTACCAATCTAAGTCTCTGGTGAATAAACTGTTCCTGCGGAAAAAGTTGTATAACCTGAGGATGAAAGATGGAGACTCGGTGACAGAGCATCTGAATGCGTTTAATACTATGGTAAGTCAATTATTATCTGTTGATATTAAAATATCAGATGAAGATAAGTGCATCAGTCTATTGTGTTCTCTACCAGATTCGTGGGATAGTTTGGTTATTGCAATAGGTAGCAATGCAACTGCTTTGCAGTTTGATGAAATAGTCTCAGCCTTGCTGACGGAGGAGATGAGACGGAAGAATATGGACAACCAGAATGGTGATGCCTTGTATGTACGAGGACGGTCCCAGAACAGAAACAAAAATAAGTCATCGAGTGGGAGATCTAAATCTAGAGGGAGATCTAAATCTCCAGGAAAACCTACAAAGGTGGTGTGCTGGAAATGCGGAAAGGAAGGGCACTTCAGAAGGGATTGTAAATCTAAAGCTCCTGATAAAGGAAAGGGATCTGATGATGCTCCTTCTGCAGAGGCGAAAACCACCTCAAATGAAGGTGGGGATGTGTACTTGGATTCTTCAAGTACACATGTAGATCATGAGGCATGGTTGATTGACTCAGGTGCATCCTTTCACTTCACTCCCCATAGAGAGTGGTTCTGCGAGTATGAGAAATACGATGGTGGTGATGTCTTCTTAGGAGATGATAGGAAAGCTAGAATCATTGGTCGGGGAAAAGTAAAGTTGAAGTTGCAAGGTGGAAGGGTTAGAACACTTTCGGGTGTTCTACATATTCCTGCATTGGCCAGAAATCTGATTTCTGTAAGCAAGTTAGATGATGCAGGTGTAAAGACGGTGTTCGAGAAAGATACCTACAAGATGGTTCGAGGAGCACTGATATTGATGCAGAGAGTTCGGACTGGAACTCTGTACAAACTGCAAGGTAGCACTGTTGCTGATGGGTGCAATAGTTCTATGGTTCCTGAAAATGGAGTAGAAAATCTAGTGGTCTCTGGAGAGAAGACCATGTTGTGGCATCAAAGGCTTGGACATATTGGAGAGAAGGGCCTTCGAATGCTTCATAGTAAAGGTATGGTAGAAGGTATGAATGATAGCTCTCTGGATTTTGATTTCTGTGAAAATTGTGTGTATGGGAAGCAGAATCGAGTGAGTTTCCCCTCTGGTGGTAAGAGGACGAAACAGATATTAGAGCTTGTGCACAGTGATGTGTTTGGACCTGTGAAGGTTCCATCACTGGGTAAGTCTGTGTACTATGTATCATTCATAGATGACTTCTTAAGGAATACATGGATATATTTCCTTAAGAAGAAATCTGAAGTCTTTGACAGGTTTAAAGAATTTAAGGCTCTGGTGGAAAATCAGACAGAGAAGAAGATAAAGGTGCTAAGGACAGATAATGGTGGAGAATTTTGCAGCAAGGAATTTGAAGAATTTTGTAAGAAGTTTGGTATAGCACGGCAGAAGACTACTCCATATACACCTCAGCAAAATGGAGTCGCAGAAAGAATGAACAAGACGTTGATGGAAAGGGCAAGAAGCATGCTCAGTGGTGCCGGGTTAGGACAGGAATTCTGGGCAGAGGCGGTGGATACTGCACGTTACCTGATCAACAGATCACCCTCATCAGCGTTGGAGGATAAGACTCCACAAGAAGTATGGACTGGCAAGAAACCCTCTCTTTCACATCTGAGGGTATTTGGATGTGATGCATATGTACATGTTCCAAAGGAGAAACGAACCAAGTTGGATAGTAAATCTGAAAAGTGCATCTTTATTGGGTATAAGGATGGTTTAAAGGGTTATAATCTTTGGAACCCAGTCACACGGAAGGTTGTGTACAGCCGAGATGTGGTGTTCAGAGAGGTAAAAGATGTTATTCAATCTGAAGTCCAACCAAAGGAACCTGAGAAGATAGAGTTTGAGCCAAAGGAGGAAGAATCAGACTCTGCAGCAGAGGAGGAATCAGAAGATGAAGAGCCTCAAACTCCGGTTGTGAGAAGATCAGGTCAAGAAAGAAGGCAGCCAGAAAGGTATAGTCCATCTGCTTTCAGTTCAAATTTTTCTTTGTCTGTTACTGATGATGATCCCAGAACTGTGAAGGAAGCAGTGGATTCAGAGGATGGAAAACTTTGGAAAGAGGCCATGGTTGATGAAATGGCATCTTTGCACAAAAATGAGGCTTGGGATCTGGTAGAGTTGCCGGCTGGAAGGAAACCCATTGGCAGCAAATGGGTGTTCAAGAAGAAGACTAATGCAGAAGGAAAGGTGGAGAAATACAAAGCTCGGTTGGTAGCAAAAGGTTATTCCCAGGTGCCGGGAATTGATTTTGGTGATATTTTTTCTCCTGTTGCCAAGGTAGCTTCTATTAGATTACTTTTATCTGTTGCTGCTGCTTTTGATTTTGAGGTAGAACAGATGGATGTGAAGACAGCATTTCTTCACGGGGATTTGGAAGAGGAAATCTACATGAGGCAACCTGAAGGCTTTGCGGTGAAGGGTAAGAAAGAACTGGTATGCAAGTTAAAGAAGTCTCTGTATGGGTTAAAACAATCACCAAGGATGTGGTATCAGAAATTTGATACATTTATACGGGGACTTGGCTTCACCAGAAGCAAAGCAGATCATTGTGTGTATTTTAAATTAATTGGTGACCGTGTTATTTATCTGGTCTTGTATGTGGATGATATGTTGCTGGTTGGAAATGACAAAGAAATTATCCAGGATTTGAAGACCCAATTGTCCTCCAAATTTGACATGAAAGATCTTGGTGCTGCAAACTATATTTTGGGCATGGAAATTAAAAGAGATCGGGCAAAGAGGAAGCTCTGGTTAAACCAGAGGAAGTATGTGGAGACAATACTGTAGAGGTTTAATATGCAGGATAGTAAACCGGTGAAGGTTCCTATTCCTGTAGGTGTGAGGTTATCTGCTAAACAGTGTCCCAAGACACAAGAAGAGGAAGAGGACATGTCCCGTGTTCCATATGCAAGTGCAGTCGGTAGCCTAATGTATGCAATGGTCTGTACTAGACCAGACATTGCACATGCAGTGGGAGTATTAAGCAGGTTTATGTCAAAACCTGGGAAGGAGCACTGGACAGTAGTGAAGCGGGTTTTCAGGTATTTGCATGGCACTAGTGATTATGGTTTGTGCTACCAAGGAAGACCAGGATTGGACAGAGTGTTGGATATTCATGGTTTTTTTGATGCAGACTGGGCTGGAGATCTGGATCAGAGAAGATCTACATGTGGGTATGTGTTTAACCTATTTGGAGGTGCAGTCAGTTGGATGAGTAAGAAACAATCTGTAGTGGCACTATCAACTACAGAGGCAGAATACATGGCAGCCACTCATGCAAGCAAGGAAGCAGTTTGGTTGCAGAGATTGTGTTCAAGTATGGGGTTAGTACAGGGAGCTATAAGAATAGACTGTGACAGCCAAAGTGCAATTTTCTTGGCAAAGAACCCTGCTTATCATTCAAAGACAAAGCACATTGATGTTCAGTATCACTTTGTGAGGGATATGATAGAAGACAAAAAGGTGTTGCTGGTAAAGGTGGACACTTTGAAGAATACTGCAGATGCATTGAAAAAATCTGTGAGCTCTGAGAAGTTCTCTTGGTGTAGAGAAACAATGGGTGTTTCAGGGCTGGAAAAATGACTAAGCTCTCCTGTGGCCCCTTGTGGAAAGAAAACAACAAGTGGGAGATTGTTGGGTTGTGTTATATTCTTTCCACGACTAACCTACGTAGTTAAACGGGGGGTTAGAGGGGGGCGGAAGCCCCCCTTCGTTGTGCCGATTGCGCAGCGGGGGGGTCACAGGGGGGGCGGCAGCCTGTTGTGGGGAAAAGTATCCGACTCGGATGACCCTATCCCTACTCTAAAGGTGACAGTCTTTAGCAACAACTGAAAGTAAAGCTTTGATATTTTCCTTTATGAAAGTACAGAGAGAAGGAAGAAAAGATTAACCAACCTGGTGTCTTTCGCTTAGTCGATCCTTATCCTCTCTCTTTGTCTCTTGTTCCCAGCTCCTTGCTCTCTTTGCCGGTCCAACTACACACAGATCCTGCACAAAACAAGAGAAGAAACTACAAGATACATGTACTCATAACTGATGCATGGATTAGAGTGAATCAAATATACAAGTAAATACAATACATCAATGCAATACAAGTATATAGGAGAACATGCAAAACTTTATTGATAGAAGTAACAGGGTTCTGAGAAGGTTACAACCATTGATGGCTCCAATCCAGCAGCACCTCCCCAGCAGCAAGAACTCTCCTCTTCACCTCTAGTAAAACAATCACCCAATAGCTCTAACTGTAAACCAACAGCACCTCCTTGCTTTACACAAAATTCCAGCCTCCTTAGACCTCATAGAAGAGCTCTATATATAGGAGAGAAGAAGAGAGGATGAGTCAGCTTGAGACTGACATGAAGCTGCCTTGTGTCCTCTCCCTCTTCAGTTAATCTTCAGTTCTTGAGTCCACTTGGAGATCCTTGCTTACACATGGTGATCAAGTACCTCTTACTCATCACAGGGCGAATCTCATGAACCAAGTGTCAGTTTGGAAGCTTCCTGGGCAGTTGACACCTTGCAGAATGACTGTGCCACTTGGCCAATCTCGCCCAGCGCAGGTAGCCTTCATTAGATTTGACTTCCAGTGCAGGTACAAGGAGGAGCAGTTGCATTCCAGCGTAGATGCTCAGTGGAGCAGCTGACATGATCCAAAATTAGCCTGTTTTGAAGTGTTTTCAGGTGGAGAACTGATTGGAAGTGCTGTTGTTTGATGACCTTGTTCTTTTAGGGGTAAGAACAACATGTTTAGGGACTGAGGATCCCTGTAATTATTGACATTTCATGCTCCATGTCGTGAGGCACAAAAATGTCTATAACAGTTGCCCCCTAAAGTATGAGGCCGTTTATCGGGTGAAATGCTTTATCTAGAGGGTCCGAAGTTCATTCCAGTGCTGAGGAGGCGCCCTGTAATACAATACAATACAATACATTATTTTTCATTCTGTTTTCATGATCTAGCTGAGACGGGCATTCCCATGCTCAGCTTTATAAATACATTTTGGTACATAGAACAGACGATCGTCTGATAGTAGACTGATAATTCTCTGCTGAAATTATCATCCTTTGAATAGGATGATCATCTGCTGCAATGATGTACATGACAAATGCTTTTATATTTCCTGAATATGTATCGCAGCCCGGATGGATGAAACTAGATCCGGGGTCTTCAAACTCGTTCGATCTTCACTCTAAGTACAAGTCGATCCATGTGAGAATTTCGCTGAAGTCGAACATGGAAAGACATCGCTTGATTACCGGTCAATAATGAAAACCGTTAACAAGCGCGAGAGGAATCACCAATAATGACGATGACCCTCAAGGTACTGCAGTACAATTCACGTGGCGTGAATAAAGGACTTGGCGTCGAACGCCACACAAAATCTTCTGGTCGAAGGTCATTGATGTATACCTGTCGCCGGAAGTGAGAAACTTGCCATTGAGGCATGCAAGCTTCAAAGTACTGATGGGGGTTGTTCCTAGATCAACTTCTTGGATAATGAGCTGAAGTCGACAAGAAGCGATCCGTCAAAGGAGGGCCTTAATGAATCCCACATCGATGACACGGAACGGAGCTAATGATTTTAGTGGAGGTGAAAACAAACTGTGACATATGATTCAGGGTGGTGATCATGAATGGATGAAGGATAATGTATGGCAGTGGATGGGACACGGTTGACACTTTCAGAATGACCCCTCTTGAACATATAACGACACTGATGCGATGGATCGGTAGCATTACCCCAAATGTGGATGGTTTGGCGAGGACCATGGTGATGAGACCGGTGAATGAAACAACCCAACCCGATGTGGTACGGAGGAAAAGTGTCATGTTCAAGAGTGACTTGCTACCATTAAACTTTGATGTTCTCCCAATTTTTCCCCAGTCATTTCTGACCAGTACCTCTTTATTTTTGTCAAGCTTGAGGAGGATAACATATGCTTGTTCTATAACCTGCCCTTCAGGCAAGCCCATCGCTATGATTTAACGAGCTTAGCGATAGGGAAACTCGTTCTCGTCTAAAGACAAGTTTGTCGCTATTTAATCATTTTAACGAGTCTAACGACAAGGAAAACTCGGTCCTTTTCATTTTTAGAGAGTCTGAAAAGGTACAGAAAGTTAACTCCATAATTCCTCCGATGCAATGAGTGCTAAGTGAACTATTCAAAAATCATGAGAAATTAGTCAGTTACGACTACCTCTCATGGAAATGGTCATACGTTTGAATGACTTACTTAACGCAGTTGAATCCCAAAAATGATATCCATAATTCCTTTTTCGTCAGCTAATCCCTTAAGTCCAAAAAAGTATAAAACAATACAGAAGGGATGGCTGTTCGGTACTTTTAACGAGCCGAACAAGACAAGCGCTCGATCCTTTTGTGCAATAATCCCTCAGGTCCAAAAAGATTAAAATTTAGAGGAGGGATAGCGTTCCGGTCATTTAACGAGCTGGAAGGCCAAAACTCGGCAAACTTTTCATTTTTTTACGAGTCAGTGAAAAGAGCTCAAAGAAGACTCGTCTTTTGAGGAACGAGTGATAAACAGGGATAGCAGCAGATTCCAGGTACAGGTTGGAATTTTCCAATCACGGCAGTGTCACAAGGATGGCTAGGTGAAATCACTCTTCGCAGCTGTTTCTCAAAAGAGGTAAACACACAAATGGAAGTGAATGATCGGCCAAATGAACAGTGGAGGTGATGGATGAAAACACGATCAAGGTTCTTATGGCTGATGAATTTACAATCTCAAAAGGTTATTTACCGGGATAGGTTCATTTTTTCCATGAGCTTGAACTCTGGGGGAAACTTTTGCTCACACTTTTCTATTTTTTAACGAGCATAAATTCAGTCATAAAACTGCTCGAATTTTGCGTTTATTTTTTAACGAGCATGAACTATATGCTAAAACTGCTCGATATACCAGTCATAATAAGAACGCCTCCTATGAGATAACTATTTTTTAAGGAGCTTTATCTCACAAAGCTATGCTCCAATTTCGGCAAATTTTACCTCTGCCCCACAGGCTTTCTTCATGCAAGGTCGGAAACGGCTAATCCTACGAGTTTAAAGGGTTAGACCTACAGGTTTAAAGGGAGGACCTAAAAATTTAAAAAATAAATAGTCGTCCCTTGCTTGCATTCCAAAAGTTTGCATGCCCCCAGGTATAGGATAGAATTTCGAGGCTGCCCCTCCTCTCCCCTACCTCTGCTTTTCTTTGGGTGTTCACAGTTATTTGTCATCTTGCTAATCTAATGTTAACGATACTTGTCTTCTCGTTATTTTAAGGGGTCTTACGCAGTACTCAGGCTTCTCGTCAGCCCACTTTTAATAAACAGCTATTTGTGACAATAGAAGAACACTACTCAAAGACAAAACATTGGTATTATTGAGGGAGGCTTGCCTCTTTCTTATTATCCGAAGAGGGTTCTATTCGCTGCCGCAAATCAATCTCTTTCTTCAGCGGTGTCTATCATTGGGTTGTCCAAAGATGGTTACCCTCTGTCACAACAATATAGTCCCCTACTTTGTAGGCTGCCCCTGCTTATCCTTCAAAACATATGTTTTAATGGGCGAGGCTTGAATTCAAAGATGGTTACTATTCGTCGCGATAAGGGAATTCCTACTTGGGCATTGCCCACTTTTTTAGACAAAGGTGAATGACTCTTTTGCCAAACACGTAACTTTAACAAAAGAACACTATTCCAGAACAACCCCACTTCCTTCCACGGACGGGGTACGGACTAGTCATATTCTTCTGCGGAAATTCTTCCTTATACCGGGGTTTCTTCTGCCCGAAGCAGACCAGGGTGCATGCCCCCTGGGTCCTAGTCTTTCTTTCCGAATCACTCGCACTCATCGGGAAGGAGGACTGGGGGTGGAGGCGAATCTTGAGTGAACAGACCATTTAGGAATGGTATTTGACTATTTGCGATGAAAGATCCCGGAAATGAAAGTTGGTCTACGAGCTTGACCATCCTTCCTTCGTGTGGAAAACACATTACTCTAAAGAGTGAGGAGACTATCGCTCCCATGCAATAAATATAGTCACGTCCAAGGAGTAGGTTATAATCCAAGGGTCCTTGGATGACCATCACGTTCAAATTAACGGTCTTCCCTTTCAATGTAACAGGCACATTGGGGAGGATTCCTAATGGTCGACTGGTTCCTTTATCAAAACCTGAGAGATTTCTCAACTTAGGTAAAAGCGCTGGGGAACCCAGTGCTTTCCAAGCAACAGAGGAAAGGATACTCACATACGCCCCTTCATCAATGATAGTACCAGCCATGATCATTCTATAGATCTGGACAATGATTCTGAATGGTACATTGGCTGGTAACCGGGGTCTGCCTAGTTGATTCCAATCAAAGGATACAACCAGGTTGCTTGGTGGTGGGACCGAATATACGGCCGGATATGACCCTGATGATGTTCCTTCCTGCGATAAAGGAATGGGCGCATTGCCCTGACGCTCATCGGAGTCGGTGTTGATGAAAAGAACCTGGATGGTGTCATCCTTATTCTCTTCAGTGAGGGTGTCGCATGAAGACGACTCTTCGGCGACGGTGTCATTTGAAGACGGGTCTTCAATGACGGAGTCATTGGACGATAGAACCTCTGAAGGAAGAACCGGGTCAACTGCCGTTTCGACCTTTAGACTTTCGTCTGGTCTGGATTCAGTAGGTTCATTCTCAATGACCGACACTTCAGCTGACCACTTGAGCGGGCCAGCTGGATTTTCAACTATCGAGGGATTAGGCACGAGTTTTTGGTATCCAGGAGGAAGTCGCAACGGTGAAACCGGGCGATCTTCCAAAACTCTCTTTGCCTCATCTAAGAATGGACATTTGTGGATAGCATGATTGCCTTCACACAATAGACAGGGTGATCTTGGTCCCCTTCTTCGTCCTTCACTCTCGCTAGTTGACGGAATGCAATCAACATGACAATCAGAGGTTGATGCTATCGGATTGTGCAACCTTGGGGACCAGTCCTTTAGTATCCGGGGAATACAAGGACAATCACGATGGAAGTGGATCCCTTTGCAAATGACACATGGCGATTTAGGCCCGGTCGGTGCAGTGTGTGGGTTTTTGTCAGCTTTCTTCTGCTTGCCCCCAGTCGCCTTCGCCATAGGCTCCTTCTGCTTCTTTTCTCTCTTCTTCTTTTCCTTCTTCTCCTTGGGAGGCTGACTTTTGCCAGCTCTACCTTGCGAAGATGAAGGATCAGAGGAAGTATCATAAGAAGTGGAAGGCTGGTGGGTAGTTCTAGATTGTTCTGACTGTTGATTCGACTGCTCAGGATTAGTGGCGATCTGGACTACATTAGTTGAAAAAAGCCATACAGGGAGGCCGATTGTCAACCCTGGAAGTGACAATGTAGCCATATGAGGCGCACCAACATCTCCCCAAGAGGAGAAGGGATTTGGACTTCCGCCAAGGTTACCTCCTTGGTTGGTGGGCTCCATACTTTTCAACTGAAAGACCAACGTGGGAATAACAGGTGATTATGTTCCGCTTAAAACAAATTTTATTAACGACGCTTTTAGACACAAACTTGCTTTTTCATGTTTTAAGAGTCGAGAAAAAGCTAAAGATGACTCTAGTCGCCTTCGATGTTTTAACGAGCCCGAAGTGACAAATGCTCGGTTGGACTTTTTCAGTTATAGAGTTTGAAAAAGGCCAAAAGAAACTGCTCTGGAGATCTAGGCAGAGGGTGTGCCAAACCTTTCGCGAAACCACAGAATACGTTTTACGGTACGGGTGGTCGATCTTCGTGAATGCTGTGTTCACTGCATCGCGATCAGTAGGGCAGCCGACACGGTTTCCTAAGGATAAAGGATAAAAGCCTAGAGGGGTCTCCCAATATACGCGACGGTACGCGGGAGCACAAGTCCGTGTTAGTGCCACCGACTCTCAGGAGGAATCACCCACCTTCGTAGAGATCGACAGTCACTATGTTTAACGACGCCGGAACACGTCTCTACCTAGACCTCTAGATGTTTGCGCAGGCTCTGGTCTGTCAAATTGACTCTCAGCGCAGTTCCCGAAGGGAGTACCTGCGCTGTAATGCAGACTGCCTGTGGACAGCCTGCTCTGGGACACGAGAGTTACGTCTACAAAGTTTTCCGGGTCATAAAAAGCTCAAAAATGCACTGTTTTTGCTGAAATAAAAAGCTATAGGTCAAGTACAGGCTAAGGGATGATCAAGAGGATGAAGATCTATCACAAAGAGTAAAGAGTCTTTTGTAGATAAGCTCTTTAAATCTTGAATTTGCTCAGCAAATGAGCAAGAGTAGTAGACCCTCTACTTCGCTTTTGATATAGTCAAAAGCTTTTCGATTTGGTACTCTTTTCTTCAAGAAATGAATAGCAAAATACTACAAACACCAACAAGATACTAGGCTCCCCAGCGGAGTCGCCAGTTTGTTGTGGGGAAAAGTATCCGACTCGGATGACCCTATCCCTACTCTAAAGGTGACAGTCTTTAGCAACAACTGAAAGTAAAGCTTTGATATTTTCTTTTATGAAAGTACAGAGAGAAGGAAGAAAAGATTAACCAACCTGGTGTCTTTCGCTTAGGCGATCCTTATCCTCTCTCTTTGTCTCTTGTTCCCAGCTCCTTGCTCTCTTTGCCGGTCCAACTACACACAGATCCTGCACAAAACAAGAGAAGAAACTACAAGATACATGTACTCATAACTAATGCATGGATTAGAGTGAATCAAATATACAAGTAAATACAATACATCAATGCAATACAAGTATATAGGAGAACATGCAAAACTTTATTGATAGAAGTAACAGGGTTCTGAGAAGGTTACAACCATTGATGGCTCCAATCCAGCAGCACCTCCCCAGCAGAAAGAACTCTCCTCTTCACCTCTAGTAAAACAATCACCCAATAGCTCTAACTGTAAACCAACAGCACCTCCTTGCTTTACACAAAATTCCAGCCTCCTTAGACCTCATAGAAGAGCTCTATATATAGGAGAGAAGAAGAGAGGATGAGTCAGCTTGAGACTGACATGAAGCTGCCTTGTGTCCTCTCCCTCTTCAGTTAATCTTCAGTTCTTGAGTCCACTTGGAGATCCTTGCTTACACATGGTGATCAAGTACCTCTTACTCATCACAGGGCGAATCTCATGAACCAAGTGTCAGTTTGGAAGCTTCCTGGGCAGTTGACACCTTGCAGAATGACTGTGCCACTTGGCCAATCTCGCCCAGCGCAGGTAGCCTTCATTAGATTTGACTTCCAGCGCAGGTACAAGGAGGAGCAGTTGCATTCCAGCGCAGATGCTCAGTGGAGCAACTGACATGATCCAAAATTAGCCTGTTTTGAAGTGTTTTCAGGTGGAGAACTGATTGGAAGTGCTGTTGTTTGATGACCTTGTTCTTTTAGGGGTAAGAACAACATGTTTAGGGACTGAGGATCCCTGTAATTATTGACATTTCATGCTCCATGTCGCGAGGCACAAAAATGTCTATAACACAGCCCCCCCTGTCCGGGGGGTTTGAGGGGGGCGGGTAGGCCCCCTCTACGGGGTCCAGGGCAGCGCCCTGGGAAAAATTGTTTTTGGACCCTATATTAGGTTGGGCGAACCTACCTATGGTTTTGTGCATGATTTTCGCACATGGTATTGGACGCGATGGTTTTTCGGTCCATGGTATTGGATGCTTCGGCATGTATAAATATGTATTGTAACATTGAAAGTAACATAATGAAAAATCAAGCTGGTAGTCCCAGTTTTGGGATCCAGGGAAAAATCTCTGTGCATATGTGTTTTATGGGTTATGCTCTCGCATTGTTTATTTTCTTTGTTTAAGAATTCGTATGCAGGTAATTTCTATACAGGGTTAAAACCTACATCCAATCCCAGATGGGTTCGGATTCAACTTCATTTTCTTTTGCGAATTTCTCCAAGAACGCCTTATTATATATCTTCTCTGGCTCGGGCAAAGGATACATTTGCCTTAGATCGTCCGCCCTGAATGACCCGAAAATTCTCCCGTCTCTGGTGCTGAAGGTTCTATCCAGGATTGGGATTTCTTCAATCGCCCATCGCACTACGTCTGTGTATGGGAGAATTTGCTCACTAGCTTCTATCCGGTGAAGGAAGGAATCAACTAAGTCCTTGAGAGTACCCTCAGACTTCCGAGTTAAATCCACAGTAGCTTCTACTGTTGTCACTGCTGGTTCTTTGGCTTCAATCAGGTTGTAGGTACCTTGCCAAGTAACTCTGACGAGACCCAAACATGTAGTATCAGATATCAATCCCTTCTTTTTGTCCACGACAGCTTGTCCTGTAGCTGGTGTAGCGGAAGCGCTTGTGGTCTTCTTGGATTTCTTCCCCATTTTGCTTGAGCTTTCTCCTTTGGATGAATTCTGCACAGAGGCGAAAATAAACGTAACACAGAGATATGCCAATGAAAATCCAATATGGGAAAGATATATTTATCAAAGCATGCTGAGAGATTAACTCTTAAAAGTGGCCGCGGATACAATCCATGGGAAGATCTTACAATTACATTAAATGGCCGTTTAAAACCTGCCACCCCTTAAATGCCCATTATACCATTATTTGGCCGAATGACCCGTTTAAGCGTGCTATGGATGTTTTGGCGGTTGGGCGCAGGTGCATCATTGCTTAGCAGATTAAGATTTAAATATGATTTGATCATAATATCCCTCCATTTAACGGCTTTTTTGAAATCCGCGCTATATCATAATCGGGCGTCGGGAACACTTAAATCCTTATGTTGACAATTTTGAAACCCCAATCGCCGCTAGCGATATCGCATCGCATCGGGAGAATAGGTATTATATAAACATATGGATAGCATACCACCGATTGCCGATAGTGAAATCGCATCGCATCGGGGGTATGACCTGGGCGCCTTATTATTGTGCATAGGATATTGCCGATTGCCGATTGCGATATCCCATCGCATCGGGGTGAAAGGCTTGGGGTGCTTTAAGACTGCGTCAAGAGTATCGCCGATAGCCGATAGTGATATCGCATCGGCGGGAACCCATATGTCACTTATTTGTGTTTTCTATGTCATTGCGATATGAGATCTTGTGATCGCTTTATCGCAATGATAAAAGATTGTTTTATTTGATCAAAAATGGGTTTTTTAAAAGGTTTTATATAATGTCTTCATTTGGTTTGCGGACCTTTTTCAAATAATGCAATATTGATACCAATTAACTTCTAAAGGGACCCATTTCATATGATAATTTTGTAAATATAAATGATATGAAATGGGGGGTTGTTGTATGGGCACAACAATTGGCGATTCGCTGGAAGAACCAGTTATCTCTGAAAAGCATAGAAATACTTAAACTTTTGCAAAATAGAGTTCTAATCAAAGGGGAAAATTCTAATATAACTAGGTATATATGCATTCCAAGTAATATGAATCTATTTTTTGCTAATTTCCTCTCTTTTTTAAGAAAATAGATACATTCTAAGTTTAAAATAGGTCTCTATTGGTTTATAATGATAAAACAGAAAACCTTTCCAAATCAGCTTTTATAGTGAACTCTTCTGTCATAGGTAGAGCCTCTGCTGCCAACAAACGTTTATAGTTTCGGTAGGGATACCTTTTAACCATGCTATTGTCCATTGTTCCATCCAATTAAGAGTGTGATTAACAGAATGAATTCAAAACATGTTTTCATATTTTGTATTTCATTTCCTTTTTCTATTATTGATAAGATAAAAAGCCATTGTCCTGGTTTGGTGGCCAGCTATTGACAATGCCATTCACTGGTAGTAATCTAACCGAACAAGCTGGCTCGTGATTAGACCCCTTGTCTCATAATTTTAAGCCATTACCCTGTTTTGGTATGCAGTATTGGTAATGTCGGTTAAACTATTTCCCTATGAACATGGTAAGCAGGCTTGTAATAAGACCTCTTATCTTTAATATCAGATATTTTAGAATTACACTCTGAGTAATCATAAAATTTAGTGAATGGGATGAACAATCTTCTCCTTAAGAGTAAATGGATGACAGGGTAAGAGTTGAAGATGCTGAAATTGGATTAGCTTCTATCTTGATATTGATAACTTTTTGAGACCAATTTGAAAACAGAAAATGATTTACAATACTTTTTAAACTTTGAGAGGAGTTCACAAAACTCGAAATGTGGTTTCAGAATACAATGATACCTAATTTCCTAGAAATTATCCCTTTTGGTTAAGAGTTCTATTATTTTAAAAGAAAATATCACATTACTTTTGTAGATCAAATTTTCAAACATAGCAAAGGTCAATAGTAGATACCTTACAACATTATTTTCTACAAATCTTACAAACTACAAAAATCTATCAAACTAAAAGGAGAAGGGGTTACCTCCTCAATTAAAGAATTTCTTCAAGATAAGGCCATTAACAGGGAGAGAATCTCTCAACCCTGATAAGTCTTGCAATATAAAGGTCGAATGGCCTATCCTTTCACAGATCTGAAATGGTCCAAGCCACATCTTCTGGAACTTGGTGTGTTTTCCCTTGTCCTCATGGGCTTTGTCCCATTTCAGAACTAAATCATCGAGTTGGAATTGTTTTGAACCAGATGAGACTGAATCAAAAGATGCTTTGATGATTTTCTGATGTTTGGCATGAGTAACCCTGGCTTTTTCTCTTTCCTCTTCTAATTTTAGAATTTGATCATGTCTAAGCTGAATAGAAGAAGAAGGCGTTTCCTGAATGAACTGTACTAGGGCTAAAGAAGGAAGAACAAGATTTGTGGGCAGTACTGCTTCTTTTCCATACACGAGATTGAATGGGGAAGATCCTATAGAAGCTTTCTGTGTTATCCTAACAGCCCATAAAGCAAACATTAAGGATTTATGCCAGTTTTTATGATTCTGTTCGATAGTTCGCTTAATGATTTTGATCAGATTTTTATTAGTAGATTCCGCTAAACCATTGCCCTGGGGATAGTAATTAGCAGAATATTTCAATTAAATCCTCTTTTAATAGCGAAATCAAACATAGCATTGCCTAAGAAATAAGATGCATTATAAAAAACAAGAGCGTTTGGGACACCAAACCTGGTAATGATGAATTGATCTATGAATTCAATGATTGCTTCAGAATTTGCTGTCTTCAAAGGGATTGCCTCAACCCACTTAGTAAAATAATCGGTAGCAGTAAGGATATACTTATGCTGTTTGGAAGACGGTGGAGTAATTTCCCCAATGATATCCAATCCCCATTGCTCAAATGGTTGTTCAATGTTGACTGGTTGCAGAGGGAAAGCTGGTTTACGTTGTCTTCCACTAGAAGTTTGGCAATTGAGGCATTTCCTTACATACTCGTGGGCATCTTTAAACAGAGTAGGCCAATAGTATCCAGCATGAATAATTTTGTGAGCTGTTGTGTCAGCTCCAAAATGTCTTCTGCTGGTCCATCATGTAACTCCTGCAAAACCTTTTGTGCTTCAGGTTTCTCAAGGCATCTTAATAAGATTGAATCATAATTCTGCCTAAAAAGCACATCATCAATAATTGTAAAATTCTTTGCTTTCAACCTAATGGCCCTTTTGTTCTTGTAAGACAAGTTTGGAGGTGCATAACCATTCTTTAAATAAAAAATTAAATCTGCAGATTGAGATTCAGAATCAGTAACACTTATCTGATTGATTTCTTCAGTTTGATCTGTATCGCTTGATTCTGGAATGTTGGATGCTCCTGCCAATATCCTGCAAAAACCTTGGCCCCTAACAATCTTTGCTGGCCTGATTTCTAAGTCATATTCTTGAAGCGCTGTGACCCAATTTGCCCTTTTTTCACCCAATTCTTTTTGGATTAATAGTTGCCTAACTGCAGGGAAAGGAACTATAACTTTTGTGTGGGTTTTCAAAAGGAAGGGTCTATAATGCTTGACTGCTTTAAATACAGCAAAGGCTTGTTTTTCTACATCGGAGTAATTCAATTCAGCACCCTGAAGATTTGAGCTAAAAAATGAAATGGGTGCTTCCAAATTGTGATCATTTAGTTGCGTGAGTACTGCAGCATACGACGAGTTGGATGCGATGGTAGACAATGTAAAATGATTAGAAAAATTTGGAGTATTTAACGCTGGGGCATTGATTATTTATTTCTTGATTAGATCAAAAGCTTCTTTTTCTGCTGATCCCCACTTAAAGACTGAATTTTTCTTAATCATTGTTTGAAGTGGCAAAATAATTTGAGAAAAATCTGGAACAAATCTTTTAACAAAATTGATCTGGCCTAAAAATGACTGCATCGATTTTTTATTGTGTGGGAAAGGGATTTCAGAGATTTCTTTGATCCGGTCAGGATCAATATAAATGCAATCTTTGGACACAATAAAACCTAAGAGCTTTCCTTGGTCAAGAGCAAAGAAAGACTTTTTAGGGTTAAGGGAAATACCATATCTTTTGCAACGCTGAAAAATTTGATTTAGATCATGCAAATGATTGTACCTCTCCTTAGAGAATACAGTAATATCGTCTAGGTAGACGACTATTGTTCTATTAACCAAACCTCTAAAAGCTATATCCATAGCTCTTTGGAATGTCGCTCCTGCATTTATAAGTCCGAAAGGCATTTTCTGATATGCATATGTTCCCCATTTTGTTCTGAATGTAGTTTTAAGCTGGTCATCATGATGAACCAGGACTTGGTTATATCCTGAGAATCCATCTAGAAAGGACATCAATTCAGAGCCTGCTACTGATTGAAGTATTTGGTCCATAGTAGGTAATGGGAAATTGTCTTTCAAGCTTGCTTTGTTCAAATTTCTGAAATCAATACAAATTCGAATGTCGCCATTTTTCTTTCTGACTGGCACCATATTAGAGACCCAGTTTGAGTGTCGGACAGGAAAAGTAATCTTGGCTTTCAAGAGCTTGTTAAATTCTGATTTTATCTGGCTCTCTAAGTTTGGATGTATTTTTCTTCACTTCTGCTGAATCGGTTTCTGATCGGGGAGTACCGGAATGGTATGCTGGATAATAGATGTATCATATGTCTTCAAATCATCATATTTCCAAGCAAAAACCTGTTTATTTTTCCTTAACAGTCTAATGAATGCTTCTTTCTCTTCCAAGGAAAGTCCTAATCCTAAATTAATATTTTGAGGAGCTTGCTCAGTACCTAGATTTATCAATTCAAACCTTAGGGTAGAGCTTTGGAGCTTTGCATTAGTCACAGGTTTAAACCTGTCTTTAATATCATAAAGATCCTCCAGCTTTACCACAGGCTTAGGAATTGCATTTTCCTGAGGTGTTTCTCTCATTTTGGATTCATGCTCGTCTTCCTCAATGATTTGATTATCATAGGACTTTTCAGAAGTTAAGAATTGTAAAATATCCTCATCATGGTTGAATACTCTCCAATTAGTGACATTGTCAGGAATTGAAGGCCTAAAAAGCAATTCTACGGAAAATCTATCTGGGCTGTAGCCTTCAGAAGGTAGGAGCTTGGAAGCTACGTTAGCTAGGAGATCGACTGCCGAGTTTTGAGACCTGGGAATGGAGGAAATGTTGAATGCGGAAAAGTGCGAGGTAAGTTCTTGTACTAGCGATTGATAATGCTTGAGGTGATTTGAAAGACAATGAATTGCATTCCTCACCTGTTTAACAATAATTTCAGAATCGCCAAATACTTTTAGATATTGCACTTTAAGGCTGATTGCTTTATATAATCCCTGGACTAAGGCTTCATATTCGGCTGTATTGTTAGTGCATTCAAATTCTAGCCTACAGGACAGCATTGTCTTTTCTCCTTGTGGGATAACCAAAATACATCCTGCTCCTGAGCCCTCGCTAGACTTGGACCCATCGAAATATAAAGACCAAAATAAAGAGGTATTAACAAATGTATTTACAATTTTCTCAGCATCATTGAAACATCTAGACCTATCAGTTTGTGAAAAATTCTCAATCTGAGATGTAAAATGATTGACTGAGAAAGGAGATGGTTGGGCAACAAAGTTGCCAAAGAATGATTCTAATGAATAATTCCCCAAAATGTTGTTGTTGAATGCTACGGGTTGGTTTTCTTGCTCAAATTCAGTAACTGTATGGGTCATATGTTTCTCTCGATCGATCCTTATTTGATTTGGCTTACCCTTATAGGGAAGCCACATATGTGACCAATCAGTGGAAATATACCCATGCAATTTTTCGGACCAATCCCTACTCAAAATTAAACCGTAAAATTCAGGTATATCGGCTATTAGGATGTCAATACTTTGTACTACTCTGGGATCAGCAGACAACCTGATAGTTACGGAATTAATCTCTCCCACAACCTGTACTTTGGTCCTGTCCAACTGTACAATATGAATAGCAGACTTCTGGGGTTCAATGTTCAGTTTAGAACAAACTGAAGCTGGCATTATGTTAGAAGATGCCCTTGAGTCAATTAAACAGTTGTGCAGGTTTCTATTATAGATCTCATAGGTTAGCAGGAAGGGTGGAGTATGAGAATTTGATCTATCTCCAATCAGAACTGAATCGGTAGCTTCAACCATACCTGGAGGAGGTTGGCCTGAATCATTAGCAGCTTTTGCACTGGGAAGAGGTGTAGAAGGAACAACATTCAATTCTTTAAGAAGTAATTTCTGTTGATGCTTTAATTTACTAAGTTCAAACATGGTAATGTTTGCTTTAGTTTTCTTCATGTCATCAACAATATTATACTCCATTGAATCGGATACCACTAATGTTTTGGATGTTGAAGGAGTACTAGAAGTTGAAGGCTGGTTTTGGGGAACTGCTACAGGTGATTTCTTTGCAGGTGTTTTTTCTTTGGTTGTAGCAGCACCAACACTCCTTTTCTTTGATGTTACCTGAACAGGTTCGGAAGTACTTTTGCTTCTAGTAGTGACTGGGAATGCTTCTTCTTCGTTATCGGTATCGGAGTTGGGGAGTATAAAATCCCACATTCCATGACATTCCACTACTTCTTCTTCATCATCAGTTGGTGAGATTGTTTCCTCTTCCTATTCTTCTTCTTGCTCTGAATATGCATTAGATATTACATTTGGTGGCTTTGATTCATTTCTCTTATAAGTCCTAAAGGGTCTTTTGGTTGAGGTTTCGGCTACCTGTTTCTTTATTTCAACCATTTCATTTGATAAAGTTTTTAGGACTTTTTGCAAACCTTCCATGTCATATGGGTCTTTTGGGGTCTTCTTTCTTGAGTCATCTTTAAAATAGACTTTCTTGGCTTTTCTGTCTTCCAGAGCAGCTTTCTTCTCTAGAGCATTGATGCGTTTTTCCACAGCAAGTGCTTCTCTCATGTTTTCAGCTAAGGTAGGTTTCCCAGCCCTGTATACAAAAATGGCTATATTGGCAGGTAGGGCGGTGATATACCATTCGCTTCGAATTTGTTCACTTGGTTTGGAGGCTGTAGGGATTTTATTGAGGAGTTTATTGAAGCAGGTATTAAATTCCTTAATTGGTTCCCTATGCTCTATTCTCAGATTGGAGAGATCGTTTATTAGGGTAGCCAAAGACCTATCATCTCCATATTTGGTAAGAAACTTCTCTTGGCAAGTGTTCCAACTGGTAATGGAACCAGATGGTAGGGAAAAATACCAGGATCCTGCTGATCCTTGCAAGGTGTAAGGGAAGAGTCTAACAACAACATCTTGTTCTGTTACTCCTTTCAAGTTGATTGCCAACATGAAATTATTAATGTGTTTCTCAGCCTGGGTTCCATCATCTGGATTAAACTTGGATAGCCATTTTTCAGGATAATCTGGTAATGGATGCAATGGTGCAGGCATATTGACTGCACCAGGTCTGGTCCATGGATCTGCCATTATAATAGCAGTAGTGGTTGATACTACCGCTGGAACTCCAGATGTCTGGGAAGGAAATAATGTTGAGGAATGAGCAGGTTGAGATGCTGAAGCTTCTAATCCCTGGTGAACAACAATATGTAATGGGGGAGTGGATGGTTGACTTTGCAGATGGGAAGTTGAAATGGAGGATGTGGATGAAAGCTCTCCACTGTCAGATTCTTCAGTATTTTTCTTCGCCTTTTTCCTTTTGGGTAAAGGGAACTCAGTGGGTTCAATACCGAGCTTTTCGCTCTGAAGTCTGGTGAGAGGATGAGATAAATTGAACTACGAAGTCGCACTGCTTTGTGATACCTCAGATTTCTGTGGTGAAATCGAGAAGCTCTGAAGTTTGTGGATAAGAGACTGGACTTCAGGTGATTCAAGACTTAATTGTTCTGGAGTATGATGGGTTTGAGCAGTGGTAGTTGATTCCTCTTCTTCTTGTTTGGATACTGGAGAACCAGCATGCGAATGAGAAGTTCGAGGGGATTCGGAGGGAGATTTACTCTTAGAATGGCTTGCAGATTTGGGTTTGCTTGCCATTCACAGTCAGGCCCTCCTTCTAGCGCCAAAAATGTTGATGCCTCGAAAATCGCTGCAACAACATTGGGGATAACCACCCGGTCCGGACCTTAGTACAACTCCTTTTCCGTTTGGAATAGTGGCTCCGACTGGGGATAATGGGACCAGTTTCCCAAAAGTGGATAAACGGGATGAATGGATGATTTATAAACTAAACTAGCGGTGAGCGAATAACTAAAACTATTAACACGAATACATAAACTATAATCTATCCCGGGAACTTATTGAGCTTTAAAGTGCAACGCTTGATGATCTATGTCTATAAACAGGCATATAGATGACTCTATTTAACAGACATAGACATTATTTTATTCATGATTACTATGCTTAAATAGTTAAGCAAAGCGATTAAAGGGATATTACTACACTTATCATTTATATCATTGACATATACATGATTAAAAGAAAGGCACATCATGAAACATCCAATAGTGGAAGAAATATAGATCTGATGTTACAGCGCATGCATATAATCAATAATAGAAAGAATAATCACATAACAATTCATATGAAAGGAATGAATTCAGACATAGATAGAAATATCATATGAGCTACTTGACACTCCCAATATCAATGCCTACTTGTAATTCTTCCTTCAACGCAGAAACATTCTCAACAAAGACAATAGTGCACAATTGCATAAAAAAAACTTCCTTGTTGAATTAAGAACAACTGGTCCAGTTTCATAAAAGAATATTGACTGAAGCACAATAGTGCAAACTTCAGTCTTTAAGTCTGGTACAAAACTTTACGACCCTTTCCAAAACAATGAAAGGGTCTATAAATACTAAATTAATCTAAATATCTACTAAACTGAAATCCTACTAAATCGGTATCAATAAATTTTGATCCTATTTTCCTTAGCGATCTGGCACTCGGCGACATGATTCATCAAGTAGGCTGCTTGCCTTTAAATCTGAGCTGACTTATCGCAAGCATTGGCTCTACTTCAAGAGGTTTGTTGATGCGCGAACTGAGCTGGGCGGCATAGGTGGCATCCTGAATATCAGGAATCATATACCCGATTGCATCTGTTAAGCACTTAAGGGCGGATCTCTGTGTATGCGGCTTTACCAGGAAGAACCAATATGTGTACCAGGTTAAACTGTTAATCCCAGCGATTAATCTCCCCTTTTCCTCTAAATCAGGATAACATGATTTCTCCAATGTGTTCGTTATTGTCAACTTTCCTGGTGTGCATTGGGAGATCATGTTTGATAAATAGAGAGTGTTATTAACCAGTTCAACTAGATTGCTGGAAGTTGATTTACATCTTGAAGCTACCCTCTCTGCTCTCATTAACTGGGACTGCCATTCGGTAAAGAGTATATCTTTATGTGTTTCTAGGATCTTGGGCAAATTCGCCGCTTGTCCTTGATCAGAATCTTGCCAGTCAAGAAATGCAGCTATGGTTTCTTCGGCTTGATCCAATTCAGTTCTGGCCTTCTCTACCTGCCTATTTATGGATGCCATTAACTCACACAGTGGCTATGCCTGGGTGATTTGTTGACACAGAAGCTTAATTTGGGATATTAATGCAGTGCTTATTTGTAATGCTTCTGCTCTAAATTCAGCCACTTGTGGAACGCCCTTTGTCTTTTCAACCTGTGCTGATAATTGAGCGATTTGCTCATCCTTTGTTTTCAGCATTTGCTCATTCGCGGCCTTTAATTGTGCCAATGCCTCTGATAATTCTTTTTGCTTTTGGATCGCACTTTGGTCGATCCTTTGCTTTTCTTCCTGCAATTGTTGAGTCAGTTGATTATTTAATTGTTGTTGCGTCAACAATTGCTGCTCCACCTATTCTGCTTTCTGCTGTGCTTCGGTCAGCTGTGTCTGTAACGAGAAAATCTCTTGATCCTTGGTTTTCAATAGAAGACTTACCTCTGATGCCTTATCAATTGTTGTTGCCGAATAGGCTCCCGCATACTGCGAAAGTTTTGTCAGGTCGTCGGAGGGGTCAAATTCCTCCTTCCAAACCACATTGCCCGTAACAGTTTGCTCTGGAAAAAGGGAAGGTTGATAAGTCCTTCTTCTTTTCCTTTGTCGTTTCACCACTGCTTTATGCCTTGGGCTGTAGAAAACATCCAGGGGAGGAATATCTTCTACATGGAGAATGATTTGGTCGGAGGGGTCCTTTGGTATTATCTCAACGTCTTTAGAAATTGGTGGGCCGCTGGTTCCACTCAGAACCTGTGATGAAGTGATTTCCGGTGTGTCCGTTGTCTTGGAGGTGTCTGTATCCTTTGAACATTCCAACCCACTGATGATGGAATCAAATTGCTTCCATTCCTGGAGCAATTTAGGGTCAATACGAGTATCTATATTGACATCAATGGTGGTTTGTTTTTGCTTTTTGGCTTGGGACTCCTTCTGCACCTTTTCCAGTTCCTTCTTCTGCCTTTCCTCCTACTCTTTTCTCTGTTGTTCCTCCTGCTCTCTTCTCTGTTTTTCTTCCTGTGCTCTCTTCTGGCTCTCTTCTCTTTCTTTTCTCTGCCTCTCTTCCTGTTCTCTCCTCTGCTTTTCCTCCTGTTCTTTCTTATGATCCTTTGTTATAACCGGAGGTTCCTTTGACTGTTGCCGACCAGGCTTGCTTGATGATGTCGCTGGGGTTGTCGCTAGTAAATCTAGAGGCAGAGTTTGCAACCTCTGTTCTCTAAGTTTATTAAATTCAGTCAACCCTTCATCCTTATATTTCGCTTTGGCGAATGCCTTAACCTGATTTATTGTCTCAGCTGAAGAGAACAGGTCGTCAAACATATCTTCTTTATGGTCAAATCTTGTCAATTTGGCCTGTTCTAGTGCATTATAGACGACTTTGTTTGGATCAAATGGCCTATTTGGGAGAGTTTCCAGAGTTAAGGATTGAATCTTTGTGGCTTCCTTTTCTGCATGTTTGAGATCATGCAGAGTATAGACACCACACCTCAAGGGAAAAGAGGGCCAGCCCTTCTTCTTTTCTTTCTTGAGAGTCTGTGTAACACTCTCAGCCATAATCTGGTAAGCGATTTCCCTTGCCAGCAGTTTATCAGGTATGTATAAAGGGAGGACATGGGGGTCGGCTTGGCTACCAAAAACTCTTATATAGGTAAATCTCTCCTCTCCAAACCATCTACCTATTGCGGTTAAATCAAATCCGTCTTGATAAGAAATCTTGGGAGCAGGTTTATCAAAAATGGAATAATAAATAGGCAACATAAAGCCATTACAGACTTGGTATAGATGATGTTTATAAGAAGATTTCCACAATTTCTGATGATATATATGAATAGGCGTGGGGTCTTGTGCAGTCCACCTCCAGCCGAGTACGGGGAATTCAGAGTTAAAACACAGGGTATCTAGAATATAGGCGCTATAGTAGAATGGGGGAATTACCCTTTCAGAAATACGGGTCTTGCTTCTAAACTCAAGCACAGCTGTTGCTAATTTGTCTGAGAGGATAGTGGCCCAATCCATAATTACACTGTTGCATGTTGCTTCCATTAGGGGAACCATTTCTATGGTAAAATTAGCAGAGTCATGCAATCCCCATAATCTACACATCATTATTCCAACATAGCAATAAGGAGAAGCCAAAGAATCAACCGAGTACTTACCGGAAGATTCATGATTGTGCTTTGCCAGATTTTTTCTCTAATCCCGGATGGGTTCGGATTCAACTTCATTTTCTTTTGCGAATTTCTCCAGGAACGCCTTATTATATATCTTCTCTGGCTCGGGCAAATGATACATTTGCCTTAGATCATCCACCTTGAATGACTCGAAAATTCTCCCGTCTCTGGTGCTGAAGGTTCTATCCAGGATTGGGATTTCTTCAATCGCCCATCGCACTACATCTGTGTATGGGAGAATTTTCTCCCTAGCTGCTATCCAGTGAAGGAAGGAATCAGCTAAGTCCTTGAGAGTACCCTCAGACTTCCGAGTTAAATCCACAGTAGCTTCTACTGTTGTCACTGCTGGTTCTTCGGCTTCAATCAGGTTGTAGGTACCTTGCCAAGTAACTCTGACGAGACCCAAACATGTAGTATCAGATATCAATCCCTTCTTTCTGTCCACGACAGCTTGTCCTGCAGCTGGTGTAGCGGAAGCGCCTGTGGTCTTCTTGGATTTCTTCCCCATTTTGCTTGAGCTTTCTCCTTTGGATGAATTCTGCACAGAGGCGAAAATAAATGTAACACAGAGATATGCCAATGAAAATCCAATATGGGAAAGATATATTTATCAAAGCGTGCTGAGAGATTAACTCTTAAAAGTGGTCGCGGATACAATCCATGGGAAGATCTTACAATTACATTAAATGGCCGTTTAAAACCTGCCACCCCTTAAATGCCCATTATACCATTATTTGGCCGAATGACCCGTTTAAGCGTGCTATGGATGTTTTGGCGGTTGGGCGCAGGAGCATCATTGCTTAGCAGATTAAGCTTTAAATATGATTTGATCATAATATCCCTCCATTTAACGGCTTTTTTGAAATCCGCGCTATATCATAATCGGGCGTCGGGAACACTTAAATCCTTATGTTGACAATTTTGAAACCCCGATCGCCGATAGCGATATTGCATCGCATCGGGAGAATAGGTATTATATAAACATATGGATAGCATACCACCGATCGCCGATAGCGAAATCGCATCGCATCGGGGGTAAGACCTAGGCGCCTTATTATTGTGCATAGGATATTGTCGATTGCCGATTGCGATATCCCATTGCATCGGGGTGAAAGGCTTGGGGTGCTTTAAGATTGCGTCAAGAGTATCGCCGATAGCCGATAGCGATATCGCATCGGCGGGAACCCATATGTCACTTATTTGTGTTTTCTATGTCATTGCGATATGCGATCTTGCGATCGCTTTATCGCAATGATAAAAGATTGTTTTATTTGATCAAAAATGGGTTTTTTAAAAGGTTTTATATAATGTCTTCATTTGGTTTGCGGACCTTTTTCAAATAATGCAATATTGATACCAATTAACTTCTAAAGGGACCCATTTCATATGATAATTTTGTAAATATAAATGATATGAAATGGGGGGTTGTTGTATGGGCACAACAATACCTTAGTGGGATAAATCTGAGTGACATCTATCACCACTTGGATGGCGCCACATAGTGTTAGTGAGTCAGCTTGACGATAGATGAAGGATACTTCCTAGGAAGAAACAAAGAGGTGTGCGAGGGTGTTCAAGTCGGGAAGCCAAGAGATAGGGAGCTAGGGAGTCGGGGAGCCAGGAAGGTCACAAATCTAGAAGGATTTGTCCATAAGAATAAATCTCGAACGACTTGAAATTAATAACCCATAATCAAATTCTGGTAGGACCTTAGGAGGAAGGCCTGGAAGAAGGAAGAAAACCCTAGAAGAAAGAAAATCTTAGAAGGCTTGACCCCAGAGAAGAAAATAAAAAGAATTTCTAGGATGAAGGGCCTTAGAGATGAAAATATGGTCAATAAGTGGTGTTCCTTCAAGTGTTAGAGAGCATGCCCATGTCATGGGATTTTTGGCATGACTTGTGCCCCAACCTATGTTTGGCTTGTTTTAAAGTTCTTTGGGGATAATTTCACAATCAAATATATAGTCTTGATTAAAGCACTTGGATGAATGAGTTATTATCTTTTAAATTTGGCATATATGCCAAAATAAAGTGCTAAATCAAGCACGAATGGAGATAGTGGAAGAATTAGCATAACATGAAGTTTAAACCTGGAAGGAATGAATGGAGCTATTGGAAGAATTTGGCAGTTAAGCCATGTTACAGGGAAAAGTGTCTACACAGAACTGCTTATCCCACTAAGGTATGATAGCTACCTTAGAAACAAACAAAGTAAAGCTACTTTCGTTTTTCCTTTATGAAGTATAGATGAGAGAAGAACAAAGAGGACCAACCTCTGTCTTGCGCTAATCTCCTAGTTCGATTCCTCTCTCTCTTGATAATCTCTCACTACTTGTTCCCTTGCATGCCCAGCTTCACAGAGTACCTGTAAGATCACAGTAGCATAGCACTATACAAGAACATGGATCTATAATCATAAAAAATCTAGGATCAGATGTAAATTTACCATACAAATGCAGAAAACATAAATGACACAAGAGTATGGAGGAAAACTTGAATAACTTTTATTAATAAACAAGAAAGAGCCAAGGGAGTTACAACCAGTTGTTCTGACCCAGCATCATCCTCTCAGCAAGGAAGCCCCTCTTCACCTCATACAAAGCTTAGATCACCCAACAATTTGATGTTGTCTCAAGAAACCAACAACAATTCCTTACAATATGCAAAATTCCAGCCCCTGGATCTCTGAGATGAGGGATCCATATATAGATATCTTTAAGGGAGATGAGTTAGCTTGTGATTTGATTAGTGTCTTCCCTCTGATAGTTCTTGATTCCACTTGGAGATTGATGATCTCTTACTCATCCTTGGTCGAATTCAGAGAGGCAAGTGTCACAGGAGAAGTTTTTGGAAGTTTCCATGCCTCTCCACCTTGCGGAATGACACTGCCATTCAAGGAAAATTTTAAGGATGGAATTTTTTTTTGAAGTTTAAAACATTGGCGAATCTCACTAATCCCTAATATGCAAATTATAAATGTTTATTGATATATTTGTAAAATTAATCAAATTTATAATTATTTTATATATAGTCTCTATATAATGTTGGCGATTTTTAAGGTAAAATAATTTTATATTCTAAAATTTGGGCGAATCGTCTTTTATAAAATTGGAAATTGGCGAATCTTTTTTGTGGAAAAATCATGGAAAATTAGCCCACTGGGCGAACATTAGCCCCTAAAATTTTCCATGCTGCCATTTGTCACTTCTTGCCCATCGTACCCCATAGAAGGGCTTTTTTAAATGCAATGCACCCACACAGTGTATTTAGGTGAGATGCAACACACTTTGCTTATGGAGCAGCTGAAATGATCCTGTTTTGACCAATTCTGAGCAGTTTTTCATGGATAACTTCTAGGAGAAGCTGTAATCAATTGACCTTGTTCCTTTAGGGGTTAGAGCAACACTTTTAGGGACTTAGGAGCCCTTGGTTTATGGAAATTTCATGCTTGGGGTTGTAGTGCCCAAAAATGTCTATAACAGTTGCCCCCTAAAGCATGAGGTCGTTAATCTTTTGATGTCGGGGAAATGCTTTATTATGAGGATCTGAAGTTCTTTCAAGCGGGGAGGGGACCTGTAATAAGATACAATACAATACATTATCTTCATAATATTTTCATGATCTAGTTGAGGTGGGCATTCCCATGCTCAGATTTATAAATTCATTTTCATGTACATAGGATAGACAATCGTCTGAGTGTAGACTGATGATTCTAGTAGAGTCATCATCCCTTTGATTGGATGATTATCTGTGCAGCAATGATGTACATTTGATGTCTTTATTTCCCTGAATATATATCGCAGCCCGGATGGATGAAACTAGATCAGGGGTCTTCAATCTCGTTCGATCTTCACTTGAAGTACAAGTCTATCCATGTGAGAGATGTGCTGGAGTCGAACATGGAAAGACATAGCCTGATTACCAGCCAATGATGTAAGCTGTTAACAGTCGTGACAGGAATCACTGATAATGATAATGACCCTCAAGGTACTGCAGTACAATTCACGTGGTGTGAATAAAGGACTTGGTGTCGAACACCACGTAAAATCTTTTGGTCGAAGGCCATTGATGTAAACCTGTCGCTGGAAGTGAGAAACTTGCCATTAAGGCATGCAAGCTTCAAAGTACTGAACGGGGTGTTCCTAGATCGACTTCTTGGATAATGAGCTGATGTCGACAAGAAGCGATCCGTCATAGGAGGGCCTTAATGAATCCCACATCAATGACATGGAATGGAGCAAATGATTTTAATGGAGGTGAAAACGATCTGATGACATACGGTTCAGGGTGGCGGTCATGAAAGAATGGAGTGTAAATGTATTGTAGCGGGTGAGACACAGGTGAATTCTCTGAATGACTTCTCTTGAACATATCGGTGACACTAACATGATGGATTGGTAGCATTACCCCAAATGTGGATGGTATGATGGGACCATGGTGATGTGACCGGTGAATGAAACAACCCAACCTGACTTGGATGTGGAGTGAAAGTGTCATGTTCAAGAGCGACTTGCTACTGACAAAGTTTCTTCAAGTTTTTCTTCCCAATTTTCCCCAGTCATTGCTGACCAGTACCTCTTTATTTTTGTAAAGCTTGAGGAGGATAACATATGATTTTTCTATAATTTTCCCTTCGGGCAAACCCATCGCTATGTTTTAGCGAGTGTAGCGATAGTGAAACTCGTTCTTGTCTGCTATGGACAAGTTTGTTGCTATTAAGTTTTAACGAGTTTAACGACAAAGATAACTCGGTCCTTTTCAATTTTAGAGAGTCTGAAAAGGAACGTAAAGGAAACTCCAAAATTCCTTTTTCGTCATCTAATCCCTTAAGTCCGAAAAAGTATAAAACAATACAGAAGGGATGAATTTTCGATACTTTTAACGAGCCGAACAAAACAAGCACTCGATCTTTTTGTGTAATAATCCCTCAGGTCCAAAAAGATTAAAATTTAGAGGAGTCATAGCACTTTTGGTCCCTTTAACGAGCTGGAGAGGCTAATGGCTTAGCAATCTTTTCATATTTTATGAGTCAGTTGAAAAGAGCTTAAAGGAGACTCGTCTTTTGAGGAACGAGTGATCAAATTGGGTAGCAGCTGATTCCAGGTAAGGTTTGGAATGTTCCAATCACGGCAGTGTTACAAGGATGGCTAGTGAGATCACTCTTCGTAGTTGTTCCTCAAAAGGGGTAAACAATCAAATGGAGGTGAATGATTGGCCAATACAGAGTGGAGGTGATGATGAGAACACGACCAAGGCTTTTAAAGGCTGAAGTACTACATTCACGATGGTTATTTACCGAGAAATAGTTCATTTTTTAATGAGCTTAAACGCGGGGGGAAACATTTGCTCATGGATTATGTTTATTTTTTAACGAGCTTGAACTATGCGCTAAAACTACTCGATTAATCCAGTCATATAATAAGAATGTCCCATTTAAAAACGACAATTTTTAGAGTTTTGCCCCACATCCTTTCTTTATGCAAGTTAGGAAACGACCAATCCTATGAGTTTAAAGGGTTAGAGGACCTACAAATTTAAAAAATAAATAGTCGCTCTTTGCTTGCATGCCAAAAGGTTTGCATGCCCCCAGGTATAAAATAAAGTTTCAAGGCCACCTTTTGTTCTACTAACAAAGCACTTGTTTTATCAGGAAAGGTAATCCTCTTTCAGGTTACCAAAGATTGTTCTATTCATAGCGGAAACAAAACATTTCTTCGACAATATCTACCGAAATAGACAAAGGTGAGACAATCCACTCACATAACTTTGACGAGAGAATCTTGTTCCAGTCTAACCCCCTCTTCCAATCACGGACGGGAGTACAATCTAGTCATATATCTCTCGCAGAAACCTACCCTATACCCGAAGTTTTCCTGCCGAAGCAGACTAGGGTGCATGCCCCCTGGGTTTCAGTCATGTCTCCCGAATCACTCGCGCTCATCAGGTGGACGGACTGGAGATTGATGAGACATTCCTTGTGTGAAAATACCATTCAGGGATGGCATATGACTATTTTCTCTGTGTGATCCGGGAAATGAAAGCTGGTCTACGATCTTGACCAGTCTTCCTTCGTGCGGAAAACACATCACTCTAAAGAGTGATGAGACAATGGCTCCCATGTAATAAATATAGTCTCGTCCAAGGAGTAGATTATAATCCAGGGGTCCTTGAACTACCATTACGTTCATGTGAATGGTTTTCCCTCTCAGTGTTATGGGCACATTGGGAAGGATCCCTAACGGTCGACTGGTTCCTTTGTCAAAGCTTGTTAGATTTCTCATCTCAGGAAAAAGCGATGGCGAACCAAGCTCTTTCCAAGTAGTCGAGGAAAGGATACTCATAGAAGCCCCTTCATCTATGATGGTACCAGCCATAACCATTCTATATACTTGAGCAATAATTCGGAATGGTACACTAGCCGGTAAATGGGGTTTGCCTAGTTGATTCCAGTCAAAGGAGACAACTAGGTTGCATGGAGGTGGGACTGAATAGACGGCCGGGTATGACTCTAACGAACTTCCTTCCTGCGGTAAAGGAATGGGTAAATTGCCCCCATGTTCATCGAAGTCTGTGCTTACGAAAAGAATTTGGACGGTGTCATCCTTATTCTCTTCTGTGATTGTATCATCTGAAGACGGAACCTCTGAAGGCAAGACCGGGTCAACTACTGCCTCGACCTTTTGAATTTCATCTGGTATGGGTTCAGATGGTTTGTCTTCAATGATAGATGCTTCAGCCGACCATCTGGGCGGGTCAGCCGGTTTTTCAACTAGCGACGGACTCGGCAAGAGTTTTTTTATATCCAGGAGGAAGTCGTAACGATGAAACTGGACGATCATCCAAAACTATTTTAGCCTCATCTAAGAAGGGACAATGGTGGACGACATGATCGCCTTCACACAGTTTACAAGGAAATCTGTATTTTCCTTGTTGTCCTAGGGCTTCACTTTCACTAGTCGACGGCGTGTTTTCAACATGATCATCAGAGGTTGACGACACCAAGTTGTGCAAACGAGGAGACCAGTCCCTTAAGATCCGAGGGATGCAAGGATAATCTCTATGATAGTGGTCTCCTTTGCAAATGACACATGGCGATTTAGGCCTGGTCGGTGCAGTGTGTGGATTTTCGCTAGATGACGCTTGGTTGCCCCCTTTCGCTTTTGGCTCCTTCTTCTTCTTCTCTTTCTTATTCTTTTCCTTCTTCTTCTCAAGTACTTGATTTTTTGCTTTACCAACCCCATCAAGTGAAGAAGAAGGAGGAGAGGAAGAATTGGAGGAAGTAGAAGGTTGGTGGGTAACTCTGGATTCGTCTAGTTGCTGACTCGATTGTTCAGGAATTGCGGTGTTCTGAATGACAAAGGTTGAGAAGAGCCATATGAGCAAGCCGATTTTCAATCCTGGAAGCGACAATGTGGCCATATGGGGTGTACCAACATCTCCCCAAGAGGAGAAGGGACTAGGATTTCCTCCAAGGGGAATTCCTTGGTTTGTGGGTTCCATTTTCTCAACCTAAGATCAACGTAGGAAAGGGTGATGATTATTCCGTTTAAAATGAATTTTAGACGCTTTGACACAACTTGTTTTTTCAATTTTTAAGAGTCGAGAAAAAACAAAAGATGACTCTAGTCGCCTTCAATTTTTAATGAGCCTGAAGTGACAAGTGCTCAGATGGACCTTTTCCGTTAAGGAGTTTGAAAAGGAACGAAAGGGACTACTCTGGAAATCTAGGTAGAGGGATTACCAAACCAATCGCAAAATTGCAGAATACTTTTTACGGTACGACAGTCAATCTTACCAAATGCTGTGTTCAGTGCATTACGATCGATAGGGCGGCAGACACGACTTCCTATGGATAAAGGATTAAGCCTATTGTGGTCTCCCAAAATATACTCGATGGTACGTGGGAGCACAAGTTCGTACTGGCACTTATCGTCTCAAAGTGGAGGAATCACCTAACCATCAGTGAGAACAACAGTTACCAGGCTTTACGATGCCGGAATATGTCTCTAGCCTAGACTTCTAAATGTTGTGCGTTAGGTTCCAAAGCATTGTTAGATTCATTGAATTTATTTTATAGTTGATCTTGTTTATGATGTTTTCCTTTCAAGTTCACCGCAATATGTAGATGTGTAATTCCTAAAATGCAATCTAAGATGATAAACAGTCTTTTACCTTCTTTGTGCAATGAAAATCCTAGCTACTAAGGAAAGAGAGACAATATTCTTTCACAAAGAGCAAAGAGCACACTCTAAATGCACTTTCCTAAATCAAACCAATCAAACAGTCTAAATGCAAATGCACATGCATGTATTTGTTTTCGGCTTTCTTAGTATGTGAATGGAGAAAAGAAAGCTAATGCACAAATCTAAATTACTTTTCAAGCGACAATTATCAACAAGTTTCTTTTCGAAATAAAAAATGGAGACAATCACAACACTTTACGATTTGGAAATGAATACTTGCTTTCGACACTAGAAAAATTACAAATTCAGACCAAATACAATAGTAACAGGATAATCGACTATCTACAGCAACCAAACTCTTTCCTATGACTGAAAACGACACTTGCGACGCTTTCAAATCAAAGGACGACAGTACGATTACGTTACTTTTGCAAAGGAGAACTGAAAATGACTCAACAAATACACAAAAACATTTACAGTTCTTTTGTACAAAGGAGGTGGAATAACAGCAAGGAAAAGGGGTTTCAAATAGAGATATACTGATCACAGGCAGCAAAATTCATGAATAGAACTGGAAAGAATGAATCATAGAAACCAAAACTGAACAATGCCTAGTCTGATCAGTGCACCTGTAACACAGGGAATTTGAAATGCAGTGCACCTACTACACTGAGGAAGTGTGCTGAATTTCAGATTCACAGAACAGTACCTATGCTGGGCCAGAGACGAGACTTTGCTTGGGTTCCGGGTCACAGTTTGCAGTTCAATTCATGGGTTTTGGCCGACCAAATGGTAATCAGTAATGCAACAATCAGGGGTAGATCTAAGGAGGATCTAAGAGCTATCGCAAAGGGCAATCAGAGAGTTTGTAAATCAGTTGTTTAATTTATAAACAAATCCCGGAGATTGACTAAAGCAACATTTATCTACTTTGCATTTGCATAGAAAATGCAGTTCGAAAGCTACCTGGCTCGACTTCAGGCTCCGTCTGTAAGCTTATAAAATAGACAACAAGGAAGACAAACAAACAAACTAATTCGTCCCCATCGGAGTCGCCATTTTGTTACAGGGAAAAGTGTCTACAAAGAACTGCTTATCCCACTAAGGTGTGATAGCTACCTTAGAAGAAACAAAGTAAAGCTACTTTCATTTTTCCTTTATGAAGTATAGATGAGAGAAGAACAAAGAGGACCAACCTCTATCTTGCGCTAATCTCCTAGTTCGATTCCTCTCTCTCTTGATAATCTCTCGCTACTTGTTCCCTTGCACGCCCAGCTTCACAGAGTACCTGTAAGATCACAGTAGCATAGCACTATACAAGAAAATGGATCTATAATCATAAACAATCTAGGATCATATGTAAATTGACCATACAAATGCAAAAAACATAAATGACACAAGAGTATGGAGGAAAACTTGAATAGCTTTTATTGATAAACAAGAAAGAGCCAAGGGAGTTACAACTAGTTGTTCTTACCCAGCATCATCCTCTCAGCGAGGAAGCCCCTCTTCACCTCATACAAAGCTTAGATCACCCAAAAATATGATGTTGTCTCAAGAAACCAACAACAATTCCTTACAATATGCAAAATTCCAGCCCCTGGATCTCTGGGATGAGGGATCCATATATAGATATCTGTAAGGGAGATGAGTCAGCTTGTGATTTGATTAGTGTCTTCCCTCTGATAGTTCTTGCTTCCACATGGAGATTGATGATCTCTTACTCATCCTTGGTCGAATTCAGAGAGGCAAGTGTCACAGGAGAAGTTTCTGGAAGTTTCCATGCCTCTCCACCTCGCGGAATGACACTGCCATTTGTCACTTCTCGCCCATCACACCCCATAGAAGGGATTTTTGAAATGCAACGCACCCACATAGTGTATTTAGGTGAGATGCAATGCACTTTTCCTATGGAGCAGCTGAAATGATCCTGTTTTGACCAGTTCTGAGCATTTTTTCATGGAGAACTTTTGTGAGAAGCTGTAATCAGTTGACCTTGTTCCTATAGGGGTTATAACAACACTTTTAGGGACTTAGGAGCCCTTGGTTTATGGACATTACATGCTTGGGGTTGTAGTGGCCAAAATTGTCTATAACAAGCCAAACTTGTAGATTCTCCAAAAATAGCATACCTCACCTAAATCCTATAGAAATTATAGAATACTAAATTTTAGTAGTTAAGCTCAATTGTTCCAGTAGAAACAAGTAAGAAGTGTTAGAATACTTGAAGAGAATATTCAAAAGACTTAGCTGAACATGACAAATGAAAAAATAAAGAGATCCATGCAAGCTTCCATGTTTAAGAGAGCTAGAGTTTCAATTCCAAAAATATCATTTTAAAACTCTTTATAAGCAAAGTCAATTTTGAAAAGAGAGAAGAAAAGAGGTGGAAAAGAGGTGTGGAGTTATGGATAAAAGTGAGTTATTTAGTAATGGAGATTTCTAAAGGTGTTGTAACAGTGGTTTTAATGAGTGTTTCAGAGAAAAATTGACTTATGTTGTAAAAGGGAATGACTTCATTATTTGAGTATGAAAATTATATGAAGGATAAATCATAGGGGTCATGAAAGTTGTGGCTTAATCTAGAATGAACTAAGGGGTCAAATTTGCTCAAAAATCAAAGTGCTTAGAATCACCCGAAACTGGTGCCAAACCGTAGATCTCATCTTTATGATTCCAACAACACTTGAATCACCTGAATATATCATGGTACATGAAATCTATCGTGTTCTTAAGTTTTTGGCAAACAACTAAAATGTCAACTTACAGGGTTGACTGGGCTGCTGATTGGGTAGGTCATATAGTGACATCATGTTGACAATAGGAGGTGACTGTGTAGGGTATGGTGTGTCATGGACCAGTCACATGATTCCACATGGCAACACCATACGTTGTTAGGTGTTGATATTTTATTGGTTAGTGAGTTTGAAATGGACCAATGATGAGGCGCCACATGGCCCTCAATTTTCGTGCCAAAATTTTATTTGGTCGACTGAATGACCCGACTGGATTTGACCCCAATACCTCTAGCATACAAACTCTCTTCCATACCATTGGACCATACAATGGTTCTTAACAAACATTATGGACCATTTGTAATTAAATTAATGTGGCATGATTTTTGGGCATGAACTTGGCCCCAATCCTTGGTTTCTCGGCAACACATGACCAAAGGCTATAGTGGAGGGGTAGGTGCCATTAATCCCTAGATCCCAATCCCACGAATGGCCATACGATCCATAACAAAATTAAGGGAGCTAAGGTGTTAAGGGCGGGCAATTAGCCCTGACTGCTAACCATATTAAATAAAATGTGACCACAACTAGCGGAGCGAAGGTCTCAGCCGACAGGGGGTAGGCAATTACCCTGACCCCCGGCCATATGTGGCCATGTTCTTGTCATTGGGGGCTATTAAATTAGAGCTTAAGGGCTTATGGTGAATTTAAAAGAGGCAAAAAGTTGCATCATTTGTGACAAAATCAGCAAGAACCCCAACTGAAATTGTTGCTTGACAATCTGCCAAAAGGAGTGTTTCGTTTCTCAGTTAGCCAATTGGGTCATTTTGTAGGATAGATAGCAGGGAAATGAATAAATAGGCTTAACTTGGTCAATATTCAGCATTTATGAGCCCAAGAAGAGCCTACATAGGGGATATTCGGTGTTATGAACTCAATCGAAACATCGGTTTTGTGATTTCATCTCTTTATGTTGGAATTTTTGTAGAGATAAGTCATTTTGTGTTGCAAGAAATTATTGTTTTGAAGTCATATGGAGACATCTCTTAGCATGGAAAAAATGTATACAAGTGTTTTCAAGCCTTCCATTTGCAACTACAACATCTGTTTCTCCATTACAGTAGCCATTTTTAATCTATTCTTAGTTTCATAGAGGGAAAAGACCATTTAAACACTTCATGATGAAGTAGTTGGTTTTATGATTTTGATCTCACAATGAGCACAAGGACTTATTGTGAGAGATACCTTTCACACCATCATTTTATTTTTTGTTACGTCAACTTGTGAGTGATAGTTCTTTGAAGTAGGACACATTTTTGTAGGAGAAGCAAGTGCCACTCTAGAAGGAAGTTACTTTATGAGTCAAAACAAAATTGAAATGTACTCTCTTTGTTGTTGAGTTCAATTAATCAGGCTAGCCATTGGAGCAGGGCCTGAAGACGTAGTCCAGGAGGGGTGAACTCCATTATCACATGGCTATTCATTTCTACCATGTTAGATCACATGTGATTCTATATCATATTTAATTTCATTGAAAACTAACTATTCTTCTTTGAATAAGTTATAATCTAACTGAATGTTTAAGGACCCATATTTATCTAACTTGCAAAGTGTTATAGGATGATCAAATTTTCATTTTCATATCACATGGTATCGGAGGAAGTTGTGACAAGATCGTAAGCATGTGAGAAAGTTTGCAGAACAAAATACTCTTAGAACTAGAATAAATTAATTCTTCTCTCCATGTGGAGAACATGGAACTAAGAATATTGCTCTAGGCAACAGAGGGTGAGATGAAGAAATTATACCTGATGTTGTAGAATGTCATTGAAGAGAAAATTGGGGGGATGTTAAACTAGTGAAGCTTCCCGCAAGGCCCAACAAGTTTGCGGTCATGGAATGAATAATGATTGTACCCTTTGTCAAATGAAGAACATTGCTTGTATATTAAATCAAAAGAGTGGTTTCCTTTAGTCTGCATCTACCACTTTGTCTGTAAAAGAGATGAAGGAGGAGATGGATAAGCTTCAAGAAGAGGACCAAGAGTCACAAGCAAAAAAGGAGGTAAAAGACACTTTGTGTTCAATTCATTCTCTTAAAAATGTGCATGCTTCTTTTGCATCATTTGAGAAACATACCAAAGGTATTGGTATGAAATTTTTGACGAAAATGGGGTACAATGGCGGGGGTATTGGAATTCATAGTCATGGAATTGTTAATCTTATTGAGGTGAGAACACAACCTCGGAAAGAAGTATTAGGCTATGTTCAAGATGAATATGGATAATGCTCCAAAGATGCAAAGTCAAAGAATTCTTCAAGTGTGAAATTTGTGAAGAAATAACTCTTGCAAGTCAAAGGAGGATCATGTCATGATGATGATGTTCATGGAAAAACATCTCAAAAGAGAGATGAGCACTTCAAAAGAAGAACTAAGTCAAGTTCTCCTCATTTTTCAAGTTCTCCTCTTTAGGCTCATAATCAAAAGGACCATCATAAAAGGTATACATTTCCTAATTATTCAAAGGCTTTCTATGACCATGAACTACATGATGATTTGAATAGAATGTTGTGGAATGTGTTTCCATGCACTTTTTGTCGAGCACCTAACCATTGTGTAGCTAAGTGCCAAAAAAGGAAAGCATTAGTCAAGAAAATGAATATGTCGATTGGAAGTGAGATCAGGAAGGAAAACCCTATTCCAAGTTCAATGACATTCTTGCTAAGAAAACCTCACAAAAAAATTTGTACTCATTGCAATACGAGAGGGAATTGGATCGAGAAAGGTTGGAATATGCATGCACGTCTTCATCCAAATAAGGACAAATAGGTAATGAAATCACATGAGAAAGGGAAGGCAAAAAAATGTACGAAGCTAGTGGTGTTGGGTGGTTATCCCAACCCTCAACCATATGTGGCTATGTGATCACCATTGGGGGCTGCAAAATCAAAGCTTAAGGCTTTATGGAAAAATTAAACGAGGCGACGAATTGCACTATTTGCACTGAAATCAACCTTGGCCCCTAGAGAAATTATTGTCTAGCAGTAAGCCAAAAGGAGTGTTTCACTATGTTGTTAGCTAGTTGGGTCATTTTGTAGGACAAATAGTAGGGAAATGAAGAAATAGGCCTAACTTGTTCATTGTTAGCCTTTTTGAGCGAAATAATAGCCTACACAGGGGATTTTGGGTTTTCTAAGCTCAATGACAACATCAATTTTGTGATTTGATCACTTTATGTTGGAATTTTTGTAGAGCCATGTCCTTTTGTGTTGTAGCCATAGACTGTTTTGAATCCATATGGGGACCTTCCAGATGCAACTACAACATTTTTTTTTCATTAGAGCAGCCATTTTCAGTCTAATCTCAGTTTGATGGAGGGAAAATACCTTTTGAACACTTCATGATGAAGTAGCTAGTTTTATGCTTTTTATCTCAAAATGAGTACAATGACCTATTGTGAGAGAGTCATTTTTCCTTTGACACCATCATTTTCTTTGATGTTGAGTCAACTTGTGAGTGAGAGTTCTCTAAAGGAGAAGGTTTTTTTGTAGAAGGAAAAAGTGCCACTCAAGAAGGAAATTACTCTATGAGTTAAAAAATAATTGAAATGTACTCTCTTTGTCTATGAGATCAATAAAGTGGCCTAGCCATTGGAGCAGGGCCCAGAGATGTAAACCAAGACGAGTGAACTTTGTTATCACATTCTTGTTCATTTTTTCCATGTCAAATTGCATGTGAATGTATCTCATCTTTAAGTTCATTGAAAACTAGCTATTTAGCTTTGAATAAGTTACCATCTAAGCGAATGTTTAAAGATCGATATTTAACTAACTTGCAAAGTGTCAGAGGATGATTGAAGTTTAATTTTGTTGTTGTAGCTCCTTCCAGTATATGTTGGTAAATAATCAGGCACCAAAACTATTTCCAGTTGTTATTGGTAAATAATTGGGGGTTGTATCTCCTTTTAGTAGTAGCTGATAAACTTAGGGGTTGTAGCTCCTTTTAGTTGTAGTTGATAAATTAGGGAGTAGTTTCTTCATGTCGGTTGTAGCAAAATAACTTTGTAACATAAGTTGTAGCTTTCCTTGTGAAGAAATTAAAAGAAATATTTCAACAATTTGTGTGTTCTCAATTGATAATTATGTTATTTCTTTCTATTCTCATATAAATTAATTGATGAAAAGTTTATTGGTGTCCCAACATCACTGCAAGTGAAAGGAAGTTTTAAAAATCCTGTAATACTGATTCATTCCCCTCCCTCTCAATATTGTCATGGTTTCTAACAACTGGTATCATAGCAAACAAGTTACTTTAGATTATTTTAACAACTAGAAGAAAGACCAAGGACCATGGAAAACCAATAAGGAGGATTCATCAATAGGGCACCACGTTGAATGGAACAAACTATGTATTTTGAAAAGTAAGGATGAAGGCCTACATTCAATCACTTAGGTTATAGTTGGGATGTTGTAGAAGAACAAAATCATAAGCCTCCATCAGTGATTACTAAGGATAAGAATATGGAGTTCCCATGTAATGATAAATCCATGAATGCATTGCTTGCTATCATACCTGAATTAGAATTTGTTAAGGTCATGGACTACACAATAAAAAAAGTTATTTGGGACATGATAAGTAGTTTCTCTGAACGTGGGGATAAGGTAAAGAAAGATAAACTTCAAGGTTTAATAATGAATTTTGAGTCTTTAAATAATGACAATGATGAATATATTGCAAAGTATTTATTGAGAGTTCATGAGGTTATGAACACTATACAAGGCATTAATGAGAAATTTGAAGAACTTGTAGTAGTTAAAAATGTGTTGAGATCTCTCCTTGAGATATTTAATCCCAAGGTATTAATCATTGAGGAGATGACAAATTGAATATTCTCACTTTTGATCAACAACTTGGCACACTTACTACTAATGAGATAATAATTTCCAATGGAAAGCCTACAATAAAGGAGTCATTCTTCGAATATGATAAGAAGCCTAAGCAAGGGAGTGGTGATTCTTTTTGTGAATCAGATGAAGAAGAAGACAAGTTCGTGAGGAAGATCAAAAGAATATTAGGAAAGTATAAAGGTAAGATACCATTTAAGTTCTGTAATTATGGAAAAGTTGGTCACTATGCATCCAAGTGTCCTGAAAAGAAGAAGAAGGAATATGATCCAAGAGAAAAGTTTAGGAAAGTGAAAAAATATAGGAAGAAGGCCAAAAAGAAGAAATTTTACACCCAAGATGCCAACTCATTTGCAATTGAAGGAAGAAAATCCTCTAATGTGGATATAGATGGTGAAAGAACAAAATAGTTTATGCTTATGGATATAACAATATGTAAGTTGAAGCCATTAATTCTGATGGTGAAGAGGCTGAGGTAGACTTCAAAAGGAGAGCAAGTCAATGCACTTGAAGAGATTGAGAGGTTGATAAAGAAAAATAAATCTCAAAAGGAGTTTTTGATTAAGAAAAACTAAATTTGTTGAACCATTACTCCTGTAAATCAAAGAAGGTAACAGGATACAAGAGAATTTAAACCAAAAACATAGTTCAAAGAGTTAAGCATATGAGAGACTATAAATATAAGTTGTTTTGCTAAGAAAGGAGTTTGAAAATTCAACGAATCATTTGAGTTTCAACCAAAAGTTTGTAAATGGGAGATGTTGACGATGCTTGAAGACACTAAAAGGGGAGGGGGTATCCCCAATGTAAAGTCCCAATTAGACCACACATCATTTGGAGTAGGACCACCAACTAGGATATGTCTAGTTGCTTAAGTTGTGGGTTCAGATCACTTTCCTTAGAATTGATAAATGAATATAATGATATATACATGATTTTGGCAAAAACAATTATATGAACTTTGTGAAGTGTTAGGTGTAATGCATGAGAGGTTCCATCACATCGAAGGGAAAGAAAGTAAATCCCTTAGATGCATGTAATAGTACTTAGCTTAAAAGAGAAACACAAGCAGTAAAAGAAAATCATAAGTTAAGTTTCAAAATATTTCACAAGACAACCATGATAGAAATAACATAATAATGCACATTCAACAAGATTCGTATTAAAGAAAAAAATTAGCTCATAAGCGTTAGCGTAAATGAAATAATGCATATTGAAAACATACCAATAATAGTCTTACTACATCCATGACATATGCATGAAGGGGAGACGACTATGAGATTTTATTAAAAGTGAAATTTCGAGATACATTTACTATTGACAAGACACTAGCCCCAATAAGCGGGCATGAAGGAAACACTTGCTTCTCCAAAGAAATATAATCCTCATATGCTAAAAAGGAGAAGCCAAGGCTCGAAACAAATCTCCCACGATTTTTATTCCAATCCATGTACATGAGTTATGAGGGTTTATTTATAACATATGAGATGACCATCCATCTCCCTTTGTGACGTTTAGAGTCCCCTCATGACTCTTTGACTTCTTTTGTCCTTTTCTAACTAATGACCTTTCATATTCCACAATTGATACTTGGACTTCCACTTACATATTTATTTCAAATACAATATTACAAATACCCGCAGGAGACAAATTGGGTAGATCCTAATAAGAAAAAATAATATGAGTTTGAGGAAACTCTAGATCAACAACTTCAACTTGCAGATCTTCAATCACATAGTGACGCCAAACTTTGTATTGTGTGATGGTCTCCTCAAACTTTGCAATGATAATAGGCTGAAAGCAGACTCTAGCCTTCATTGGATATGGGTATATATATTTGGAGGCATTTTGTGTTTCCTTCTCCAATAAGAACAACATAGTTTTGATCTTGGTAGGGCCACCAATATACTTCTCCATGTTATATTTGTTCACTTCCAAGTCCCCTTTTGTAGCAATAATATTCCCTAACTAGTTCAAGTATTATGATATTTCTTATCTCACCACATTTTTTCATTTTCATTCTCAGATTGTCTTGACTGAAGGGATTTTATGATATTTCACCATAGAATCCACGTTGTTGTACAATCATGCATAAGAGGAAAATATATTGGCTATGAAAATGTTGAGTTGTTTGTTTCTTTGTATAAGCTTCTAAACATCATGTTTTTACAACTCATCTTTTCGTCATTTTTTCTTAACCAACTTGGGTAGTGCACCTTTGTACTTAATTCCTCATTCATTCACTATAGTGATAGTTGCATGAAAAAAATGAGATATTTTTCATTCTCCTTTGATTTATGTTGCATGTCATGCAAGGGGACAACATCTTTGTGCATGGTGACTAACTCCTTAAAGAGGTTCCTCATGATTTCTCCCAATACTAGTACTTCACCAAGTATAGCTTCCTAAAGCTCTTCAAAGTACACCTGTGTGGGAGATGTCTTCTGACCCTCTACCTGGCATTGTTCAATTTCTTGTCTCGTAGCCTCCAAGTTATTCACCCTTTTCCTATTGTTGTCCATGAAATATTATGTGTTTGACTTAGAAGCTTTTGCAAAGGCCAAGTTGGCTATGACAATGGATTTGGGATTCTTTCTAGTATCGATTATGATCACCTTCTCTTTGATGAAAGAAGGATGTTTGAGGTCATATAGAAAGTGCTTCTTTCTCTCTTTCATAATTTTGTTCTGAATCTCATCAAAAGTTAAGCTATAAATATCCATGGTCGGACCTTCATTAAGAGAAGCAATTTCCTCTTCATCATATGGAGCTTGTCCCTCTGTGGGAGGAGGGAGAGACTAAGTGATGATATCTTCTATACAAGAAATACGATCGATATACTAATTTTGTTGCTCTAGCTCTACCTCAATGTCCTAAATAACTATCAAATCTTCAATCTCCTAGGAATGTTCCTTATCCTGCTTTTGTTTTGGTTTCTTCTTATTGTATCCAATTTTTTTCTTCTTCTTTGGCTTGCTTCAAAATTATTTTTTCTTCTTCCTTTCTCCTCATTTCTTATTTTTGCATCTTCCTTTCCTCTTGTTCCTTCTTCTCTTGTTCTTATTTCTTTCTTGTCTCTTTCTCTTTCCTATTTTGTTTCCTTTTTCCCTCTACTACCATAATTTCTTTTAAGATAGTTGGATCTAACTTGTATTTGTGGCTTTTCTCCTCTACTAGACTATGTTAAACCTTAATTTTATACATTTTTATCACTAGGTTACGCTTCTCTAATGTCCCTACTTTTCGAGTAGCTTCTTATTGGAAACAATGTTAATACTGAGAGGGGGGTGAATCAATATTAAGGCTATTTTTTTAACTTTTATGCCAATTTACTTTTCTTATTTAAACTTGGAAAGCATCCATATAACCAACAAAAACATATCATGTGAAAGCAAACACCATGAGTATCATGCACATGAAACAAAAGGTTTTACGTGGAAACCCTTTTGGGAAGAAACCACCAAATTTTGTTGTTGTTATTGATGTAAAATGAGAGCACCTAATCTATTACAACAATTTCTTTTGTGAACAACCACTCACAGTAAGAAACAACTCCCTTTTCTTGTTTTCTAGCACCCACTAGAAAGAAGCGCCAACTCCCTCCTTTTGCAGACACATGACTAGCTTACAGAAGCACGATGTGAAGCCCCAACTTCATAGATTTGTTACAAGAACCAAATTGTAGCTCCTTGGATTTATGAAAGCACTAACTTTTAAGAGGCACAAACCCCCAAGCATTTTGAAGCACCCACTAGATATGGAAGCACCAACTTCCTGTATGCAAGCTCTAACCCACACTCAATAAGGAGCTAGATGTTCTCTGTCTATGGCAGCCACTCTGCCTACTTTCAGCTATGTTCGTTTTCCTCTTCTCACTCTATTGATTTTATAGCAGTCTACTATTATGCTCAACAACAATCACACATCACAACTCTCTTAGAAATTTTCCCACTCTGCAACAACTTACTCATTCAATGTCTTTTTTCACGGCATTCTGCTCTAACAACATACATTCATCTCTCAACCTTCTACTTTCAACAACATTCCTTCAAGTTTCAGACACTTATATCCATAGGCTCTCTTAGCCGCTTACACCACAGCACAATCTCTCTTGGCCTTCTCCCTCTGCATAGGCACCTTCAGCCTTTCTCACAAGAGAACTGCCTCTCTCGGAGTCTTTCCTCTAGAAAGGCACTATCCATCCTTTCTATGAAAAATAGGCCCACTTGGCCTTGTTAGTGTCAGTCTTTTTAGCCTTCCACCAGTGATCAAATATGCTCTTATAAAGTTTTCTTGGGGTGTCAAAGTCAAATTTTTGTCATTTCAGTGAGTCTTCAAGTAAAAAATTGGTCACTGGGTATTAGGTCTAGGACTGTTTTCACTCCTTCCAACGTTTTCCAAGTATTGGTCTATGTCACCATTCGGCTGAGTGTACCATCATTCAAACAATTGTCATCATTATTTCAGGTTCCAAAGGGTCATTTTACACCTTGTTTGTGCTTCAGTTATGCTTAGGTAAAGCTCATTTCCCTCTCTTAGGGTTTTGAAGGTAATTTTTTTTGGATGGTCAAATCATCAAAAAGACTTGTATCTTGGTGCTCATACACCATCCCCTCCCCTTAATATACCTTCTTAAACACTTCCCATCACTTATATCCCTCAAATTCATCATTTTCCCACAAACCCTCGCATATTGCTACAATTTGACAATTTTCTAGGTTAGGCCTGTGTTTTGCCCTTTTGAAACCCTTCCCCTCACTCAATCCTTGAAATTATACGTTCCACTGCTTCCTAACATCCCTCCCTACTTCCCAAAATTTTCTCAAGAAATTATAAGCCCCTCATCCCCTTCATTTCCCTTCATTTCTACAAATCCCATGTTCCACACATTGGGATAGGTTTTATTCAAATGATGTTTCTAAGCATGAAAAGATGAATTTGACAAAAGTGAGAGAGGTTTTTGTCCATCATAGACTCAAGAATAAAATCCTCCTTTTGTTTTTACACAAGTCTCATGGTTTGGGAGAAATGTCCAAACAATCATTTGCCACAGGAGTGTTGCTGCCCTTCTGGAGTGACCTTGGTAAAATCAATTTGTCTCCTAGATGAAATGTCCAAAAGACTTGCTTGATGATTCAACTGATAATTAGACACAGAGAGATTTTTAATAAGCTATGATGAACTCAATTTGGAGTTGAGGAAGAACTCCAAAAGTTGACTGAAACAACACTCTGTATTTTGGCAGCCTCATTCTTCACATTTTAACCAGCCTTGGGAGATTGAGCTTTTGACAGGGCAAATGAGCTCCAAATTGAAAAATTCAAGATGTTTTGGAAAGTAGACTTGACATGACTTCTAACTAGCTATTCCATGTCTAATATGGACAACAGGAAGGTAGTCAAAAGTTGTCTTGAAGTGGCGCTGCGCATTCAGGAAGTGGCGTTGTGTGTTGAGGAGGTGGCACTGCGTGTCTGTGGGTTGGCGCTGAGCGTTGAGTAGAAGTGCTAGAAAGTCCTCAAACTTCATAAAAACTTCAAGATTGCCATATCTTACCTTCATACAAGTAATTTTTCCTCCCATACTAAATTTTTTGTGTGCATTTAAACTTTTAAACATAATTCCCCATGGAAAATGTCAAACCCTAAATTCTCCCTTGGTTATGCCTAATCCCTAAAACCCCAATTATTCCTCGTATCACCTATCAGTAAAACTCTAAACTCTTTCCCTACATCATTCCATAACATCCACATCCCTTTATCCCTCTTCCCAAACAACAATATCTCAAACAAACCAAGCCCTCCCTCTCACTTTCATAATTCATAACCTTCCCTTCCTTTTCTAGTCTACCAAACAGCTCATAAGGTCATCTCCCATCCTCTCCCTCCCAAATCACTCTTGCTCATTCCCTTTATCCATTTTCTTGGACTGTATAGCCTCAAGCCTTGCAAACATGGATAGATGAGAAGGCCAAAGAGGCTAGAGATACTGAGGTGCCTGGGACTTACATGACATATCAAAGGGGTACAAGGAGATTGTTTGCAACTGATAGGAAAGTGTTTTCTCCACAAGATGTTGAAGGGACCTTACCTTCTTCATCAACTGATAGGAAAATGCTAGCATCACAGGATGTGGAAGGGGCTTTTCCTTCTTCATCAACATAACAGGCAGAGGTGCAACAAATGCACAAAGGGAAAGAAAATATGCTGGAGGAAAGTTTTGATGATGAGGAGGAAGAGAGAGACTTTGATTTGATAGAGCATGATGAGCCGAAGAAACATCATATTCATCATATCATAGAGACAATTGCCTTAGAGGCTTAGGATGAAGAAACAATAAAGGACATCATCATACAAGAAAAGGAGGCTCAAGTCTAAGCTTTTATGGACAATTTGGAGAGGGCCAAGTATGTCTTCACATATTTGTAACAAGAAAGCAAGTAGTTGAGTGACAAGAAGGTTCTCATGGAGCTACAACTTCTCAAGGTAAAACGACAAGGTGACAAGGAGGCACAGGTCACTTTGACTCATATTGAGAAGGAGATTGAAGATGATATAGAGACTTGGCTTGAGAAAGTCAATTTTCACTTTGAGAAGCTGTTGCAAAAGGCCAATAGAGACAATCAAAGGATCAGACACATGGCCTAGCATTACAGGACCCGAAACAAGATTTGCAACATGAGGGTCAAGAAGATGAAAGTTAGGCTAAGGCGGGCTCTGAAAGGAAAAAAGGAGGAGGATAGGATTATGTTTCTTGCTAAAGCTTCCTTGGCTCATCAGGATACTTGATGATGGTGCTTCTCACCAATTTAGGGCAAGTTTGGAGGAATTTTTGTCATTTGAAAATTTTGAAATTCTACACAAAGGAAAACTACCTAAATGCGCAATGCCATCGGTGCTGCACTTTTTCTAGGGGCACATAATGCACAAATGGTTTTCATTTTTTGATTCCGAGTGATGAGTACATGCACCATATGGATTTTCTAAGTTTTTGGGGCAGAACTGGTCCACCAAAAGGTCAAAAAACACCCTAAAAATGACCTTTCTGCCACTTTTTGGACACACAGAAGCAGTCTTGGGAGCATCAAGGTTTGAGGCGTAAAATAAGATTCAAATACAGATATTCGAGATGTTTTCGAAATTATACTTGCAGGCCTTTCAAATGAGCTATCATGAGCTCAATTTCGATGCCAGGAAGGCCTCCAAAAGGGCCCTGAAAGTGGCGCTACACATTGGGCCACTGGCGCTACGCATAGGGCCATTTTTGCATATGATTGCTAGTTTTCCATTTTT